>OY979729.1:1601712-2801712 GCA_963855995.1 Muricea muricata | reverse complement strand
ACTTCCAGAAAGCTTCAGGTGTCAGTTAAAACATTGGTATATAGGCAGGGTGTCTGATAAAGTTTTGGCAAATTAAGAAAGTGCCAGTTGAAATTTTACTAAATTTAAGTTAAATTTTGTTCTTTTTTTTATTTTGCATTTTTGAGTTTTTTTCTTGCTATTTTAATAATTATAGGTTATTTTCAATAGGTTATTTTCACACTTGTGTTAAAATTTCAATCCAGTAGCTTTGTTTCTTGTCATCTTTTCCCACGTATTCTTTCTTGATACCTGCAATGCATTCTGGTAAAATCGACATGTCGCCATCTTTTTTGCTACGGTGAATGCAAGGAAAAGTGCACCGTGTGACAGGCATAGAGATATAATCTCTATGGTGACAGGGCCTTAAGGGTAAGAGGTGGATAGAGAAGGAGACGGAGCAGTTACAAGTGCAAGAAAAATTGCACCGTGTGACAGGGCCTTGAGGGTGGGAGGTGGATAGGAGGAGACGGAGCAGGATGTGGGAGTCGTGCAAGGTCGGGATGTTAAAAAAGAACAAGGAATGTTATGTTTTTAATGCCTTTTAGACTTTTCTTGAGGCAATTAAAATTCAAACTGTCAAATCCAAACACTGTACAGAATGGCCGACTTTACGTGGTCTTTAGTTTTTACACAACCACTTGCATTGTTATCTTTTGCAGTTTGTTTACCATTTCAGTTATCTATCTTCAATAGAATTCTTTGAAATTTGTTTGTAGATCGACAAAATGCTTAACCTCCTCTCAACAACTGGCAGATTATGAAAAATGAAATTGTTAAAGGTATTGGAATATTGCATGTACAATATTGAATATGGGACAATTTGGGACAGTATAATTTTGGACATGACGGTTTCATTCTCACCTAATTTGACGATTATTTTGTGGGTACACATACCGTGGAATCTCATGTGCTCCAGAAGCATTTTAATCTTAGAAAAAGTCAAATAATGATGAACTGTGTTTTAAAAGAAAGTTAGAATCTTATTTGGTTCAAATCAATTGAATTATGGCCCAAGAGTTCATGAAAACACATACAAAAGGCTTTCTTAAAAAACTGAAATATCAAATCTAGCAATTTTATATGTTATGCCTCTAAACAACACAATTCTGTTTCTAAAAATTGGTACCCTACTAGACCTATATGCATGATTATACTAATTTGGACATATTTATTTTTACCCATTAAAATATAAATTTGTGTTTAATCATTCGTGTTTGTCATTATTTGACTTTGTAATGTTGGTTAAACATAAGGAGATTGAGGTGACTTTGCCAGAAACAAAAACATCCATTATTATACTAAAATTTCAATATATGTAGCAATTAAAACTAACCACAGGAAATATATTTCTACTTTTTAATTGAAATGTTTCTGTTATATGCACTATATCATATTTTTGATAAAAAATTACAACACCTATGTTATTTCCTGGTTTACTATCTCAATCATCTTTTGTTTAAGCTGGCTTTGAGTGTTCATTTGAAAGTTTGGAAAGTTCATTTGAAAATCACAATAGTTCTCAATGTTATATTGGACCCTTTAAAGTTAAAAAATACTTTGTAATATTTTATACTACTGGTAATTTATCTTAGATACAGACTTTGTGATTTTGTACTAGAATGTTGACTTTCAAACTTTAAGATGAACTACTTATTAAGGACAAAATAAGCTAGCATATTGTCTTTTGTTTACAAAGTGGAACTTGTTTGGAATTGAGATGAACTGATGCAGTTGTTCTTTAACTTTATCAATTAATTACATATCTTAAATGAAAAAGAAAACCACAACTTGCCAAATAAATTCTGTGGGCTCTTTTTATTAGCAAAGAAAAGATGTGGCAGATGTAAGAATTTAAGAGTAAAAAAGTTTCCTTGGACTAAAAAAATTGACAGTATGCCAGATTTTCTAGATAAACAAGCAGTACAGATGTCGGCCAATAATAAGTATAAGTAACTACAATTTTTAATTTTAAAAGTTTTCTATTGATGCCTGGATACAGTAAATACTTTACCAGAGTTCTTCGTATTACATCGACTTGAAAAAGTTTTAAGTCACATGAAGCTTTTAGTTGATACTATGCAATTTCAAATTTTACAGACTTCTTAATTAACATGCCAAATTTACCTTGTTGAACATAAGGTCTTTCCTGAGAAAAAGTAAAACTGTCTGGCATTATATGGAGTAGAATAATTTAAATTAGTTTGAGACTTTGATTTGATAACAATTTTGATTTGTACTATTTACAATACAAGTGACCGGGTTGTATCGGATATACAAACCCAAGCTGAAGGCGAGATATCTGACATACACAGATGCGAATGTTGTAAATGGCTTGTGAAACTCGTCAATTTTATACATCAGATCTATAGCAAAGTGATTTTGAAAATACCGATTCTGTAAGATGAGAAAATGATTTCTTTTGTGTTTCCTGTATGATTTATTACTTTATAAGTTTCTTAATTAAAATTACAACATATTGCCTACTGGAACTTTTTATATTGTTTGGTTGTGGTGAATTTGTATTTTGGCAATTGAAATATTTCTGAATTTGTATGTGCATTTCCTTTGCTTCAGTTCAAGTTTACATTTCAAATATTCCACTTTGTAATAGTTGCGTGGTAATAATAATATAAGAAAACAGGTTTACATGGCTCTTGAATATAGTCTTTTCAACAAGTAAGTAAAGATGAATTTATACTTCAAAGAGATATGTTCCTAACCTGACAATGGTACCTTCCAAAAAGACTAAATTTAAATTGATTCTTCGAATAAATTTTTTACTTTTCAATCCAAGATCAATCTAAGTTATGTATTTCTACTTTTATTTTGGTCTCTTTAACACTGAAACTATCAATTGTATATAAAGCAACTTCACTATCGAGTGACTTCATTAGTTGCTGGGCAAAGCCAAAGCATTGATTTTTCGGCTGTTTTCAATGAAAAATAGAATTTTGCCCAAAGTTATCTCAAATAAATTATCACAATTTGAACAAAAAGCTTCTGTTCTTGTGCCCACCAGAAAAATGAGATGTCTGAGACTTTCTTTGTATTTTTTTTCGAAAAATAGATCGCATGCACTGTTATGCAAAGAAAAGTGTAAGAGATTGGTTTCTGAAAAATGTCGTGCTACACACAATATTCTAAAAATGCTTGGTTTTTATTCTATGTATTTTTGAATTTTTTGTTAAAAAAAAATAAAGGTAGCAATGTTTAGTGCATTTCACATTGTCAGGTTAGAAACGCAATAAGAAAAATGTGGCTCCGAACATTACAGCTTGGTCAATTTGGAATTTATAAAAAAATCGTTTCTTCGTTGTTTTTCGACGTTTTGAAGGGTTGTTTCGAGTACAAAAAAGTATTTTTAGGAAGAATTATGTGCCCACGTTACATGTCTCAAAGCCATCAAAATTCGTTGGTAATTCGTGCATGTATTTTTTCTGACTTATAAAAGCACAATTGATTAAAAATAATATTTTTCTTTTGACAAAAATACCTTTCTTCTGTGAGGCTGGCTGTATTTGAAAAGGCGTTGGTCAACGCTCCGCCAAAACTCGTGGGTTTTCTCCGGGTACTCCGGTTCTTCCCACTGGGAGAGTTGACAGGGTAGTTACATATGGTTATAAAAATGTGACTAACTTTTGAAAACCTTTCTACTTAGACTTGTTAAGCCTTCTCTTCATCTCTATCAGTTGCATGTTTTGAGCCACATGTTTTTCTTTGTAATTGTGAAACAACTCGTTATATGCTGGGTAAACCTTTGCAAAACTCTCAAAATTTATCACTTCAAGTTGTTTCATTGTTATAATATATTTTGAAGTATAAACATTTACTTACGTTGAAAAGACCCAAGTTTTTTAGGACTTTGTTCATTCACTTGTGTTATTGTTCTCTCTGCCATGTTCTGTTTTCTTCTGTTGTTATTTTAATAAGTACAATGTGTGGTAGTTAATCTCTTTTTATTGTTATTCAAATTGTATGTAATCTTTACAAATTTTTTCAATAAATTGTTTACAAAATTTACTTGTGACCCCTTTTTAATTAAAAATTCAATTCCCATGGGAATTGAGAAATTGAATAAAAAAAATCCCCCTACCCCGGCCAGCTCCCCAAGTGCCACTTCCACCTAAGTAGAAGTACTTATACATGTAGTACAAGTACTTCTACTTATTCACGGTGGAAGTAGCACTCGGAGAACTGGCCGGGGTAGCCGGCAAAGAGAAGACCAACTTTGCAAGTGCTAATACAATTGCTAAGTTGATCTTCCCTAGAGAGCAGCCGCGCGTACCTAACAAATTAAAAATACAAACGTTAGTGACTTAAGTACTTAGCATGCAAATTTGATTCCCAAAGCCAAAATGTCAAGTGCCCCCCGCTGATCCTACCAACTGCCTACCTGCCTCAGTTCTAAGCTGTCTTCCTCAGTTCTAAGCTCCTGCATTCCATTCGTTACCTTCACTTTCCTCACCATCGCACAGTCACTCACAGCTGATAAACCCGCATGCACCACCACCACCCCGACTGCCACCCAATTTCGAAAATTAAAAGAGTTAAAATTTCGGTAAAGTATGCATTTTAAATGCAATTTATTTGGATATTTTAGATCAAACGTAAACAGAAAAAGCTCGTACATAAAAACAGGTGAGAATTCTATTTAAAATTTGCTTGCAAAATATAAAACTTAATTCGCGTTTTTCTTAGTTAATAGTGTAGATCAATTTAGTTGATGTTGAAACCTACTCTTAACTGTTTTGTTAGAAGTGACGACAGATTTTGGTTTTTAAGCATACTTTCAAAAATTTTAATTCCTTTAATAAACCTAATCCCATGCAACTTACACACGGCGCACACCCTCGCAGTCCATACATTTAGCTAATAAATTACGTTATAAACAAAAAAGCAAAATAAAAAGATAAATTACGTTATCTCTAGCTACTTAAACCCACTTAGACTGAGTTTTTGATTGAATTTTCAAACGTAAAACCTTAGCTGAATGGGCATGGGCTTTTCGTTGTGTTAACTGTTCCGGAGTAAATATAAACCTGGGGCCGGTTGTATCAAAGGCGTTTAGCTTAAACGGTGGATAAGTGAAATTTAAAAATCAGTTTTACACCTAGTACGGAACCGAAATTATGAGTTGAAATAGAATAAATATTTAGTTTTATATATAATTGTTCTTCTCAGGTCAAATAACTTCAGCTGGTTTGTTTATACAACATGGAAACTTGTTTCATATTTTTGACTTATCCACCGTTTAAGCTAAACGCCTTTGATACAACCGGCCCCTGATACTTACCAAAGTCCAAGGCTGGGTCAAATAAGCATGAGAATTAGGCGAAAATAAAAAGCAATTGAAACTCAACAGATTCACTAAAGTTGTTTTTTTTTTGGCAACTTATATCCTTAAGTGTAGATGACATGCAATTTTTAATGCCGTAATTCTCACACTTATTTAACCGAAACGCCTTCATTTGCATGGTACCTCGCAGCTGCTCTCAAACCACCTTCGTAATTTGCTTTAGTGTACACAAACAATGACTTCATTGTTCCTGCTTACCAAAACAAATCTGAAAGCACCAAGATACTTATCATATTAATAATCAAAGAGGATTCGCATTATGCAGTAATTACCATAAACAGACGCATCACCATTGAAACAAAGCATGCGGTATTCCCATGGGAATTTAAAATGCACAAAAAAATATAATGATCCTACTGATTTGCATGGATGTATGAACCAAATTAGCTAAGAAACAAAGAAATGATATATTCCCTTGGGAATTTAATGTAGCAAAAAGATGGCGGGTGTTGATTTTACCAGAATGCCTTGCGGTCTGAAATCGTTTAAAAACTTGAGGTAAATTAACCTCGTTTGAGGAACAGACAGATAGGTTATTTTGTCACTTGTGTTAAAATTCCGTCCATTAGCTTATGTTAAATATGATTTCACTGGTATTCTTGATTGATACCCGCATTAAATTCTGGTAAAATCGACATGCCACCATTTGTTTTGCTACGGTGAATTGGAATACAAGTCAAATTTTCTCGCTTTTTAACCAGAGAACACATTCTTTAAAGGTAGAACGACGGAATTGATCGTTTACAATCGACGCCATCTTTGTTGACGTTTGAAACACATGGCAACCACAAAGTATCTATTCATTATATCTGATCCTATCGAGCCATACATCTTTAAAGTATCATTCATAATACGCTAAAACTAACGATGAAATAGTAAATTGACACAAGTACTTCGCTGTAAACAGCTGAAGTAATCTGCAGAGTCAACCAAGATGGCGCCCAATCACACGAAATGACGGCATGTGCAAACCAAAAATAGTGACCAAATGCATCAACTATAATTTAGTGGCATTATTACGAAACTTATTTTTGTAAAACGTTCAATCCTACATGTTATTTTGTTTTGTTTTTAGAAATATCCAAATCCAAATGTTAGAGACGAAATTTCCAGGCGTTAAGGTATTGTTTCTTTAAAAAATATTGTCGACATTTACCATATTTTTACCTGTTTTTTGACTCGAAAATTGACTGCCAAACTCCTAGGTATTCTATTTAATTATTTTGTTGAATGTATTTGATATCAATGTTATTTCAATCCAATTTTTTTCACTTAATTTGCTGTCTTCTCTTTTTCATTAACGAGAAATATCTATTAAATCCTCTTTGATCCCTCAATAATAAGTATCTTGTTTTCTACTAACTTGCACATTACCACTACTTTCTATTACAATGTCGTGTCTTCTCATTCTTGTGGATTGTTGTTTTGTGGGTCTTGTCGTCCAGGATCGTTCATTCTTTTCTTTTCTTGTGCGTTTTTTTCACATCCCATCACCCTTTGCAATAGTAGAAAGAATTAAATCATGAGATGATAGTTACGAGTAATTTATAAACTATAACATATTAAACAATTATTGGATGAGGTTTTTGTGATATGCGGAATTATCAATGTCGAGGTAAGAGTTATCAGCCGAGCCGAAGGCGAGTCAGATAACTCTTACCGAGAGATTGATAATTTTGCATATCACAAAAACCGAATCCGATAATTGCTTTATTATACATTTTAAGTCTTTTTCCTCGAGCAATTGACGCATTTCGCCCTCGGAAGAGCTTAAAAAGGAAGATGCCATAACATGAAACAGAAAATATCGAAAAAATGTTGTTGCCATGCCAACCATTGATGCCAACGAATACCGCATACTGTAATAATCTGCACCGTAGGCTCAACATCCAGATAACTCAGTTATCTGCTAGCAGATAACTGAGTTATCTGCAGATTGTGTGATAGTCGCATTTATCTGCATACAACTGATCAATCACAACGCATAAAACAACTGCAATGTATAATAAAATAGTTTATTAATTAGGCCGGCCAAATTATTGTGTAAGCTGTTAATATGAAATTTTTTTATTAAAATCTCGAGAATCATTAGTAAATCGTGAACAAAACACAAAAGAAAATCATAGCCGTGAAGGAGTCTTTATTTCTCACACGCACACAACTTGCAGCTACCCTAATTTATGATTTTAAATCAAAATATCTCGAGAATTAAACAACACGTAAGGAATGTGTAAATTCTTAAAGCTCTTTCGAACAATAAAAATTAATATCTCGCACTAATCTCTCTCAAAAGCTCTCTCAAATTTATTACCAATATCTCTTCAACTATTACTTTGCAGGTGAAATGTAACTTCTATCAAAACTAGCTTACTTCAAGTTGTTTGGGAATTAAGATTTTACGTGTCAACGAGATCAAATATGAATCTAAGATGGCAGACAGCGCATTAAATTTCTATCTTTACGACCAACTCCCCAACGAAAGGCTTTAATTCGCTCGAAAGTCGAATTTTGTTTTTTTATTGTTTAATGTAGTGAAAGATCCTGTGTGCTTTTTACAGCACTGCCAACACTAGCAACGTTAGTGCGAGATGTTAATTTTTATTGAAACGAAAGCTGAACTGCTAAAGAAAATAGAAACGACAAGATAAAATCAAAAAACTTACTTTCACTCTATCTTTGGATCTTCTTGGCTTCGGTTGTTCTCGTTTCATCATGCTGTTTATGGTTTCATCTGGTTGGCGCACTCTCTTCATGGAACATCACGCCGGTCCAGTAGGTAACTAGCTCACTCGTGTCCAGTCAACCAACATAAAATAAGGAGAAAATTAATGTTACAAAATATTTTAGAATATAGGACACTAAGCGTTAATTGAAATTGACTTTAACAAACCGTACATTGTGATAGTATTTGCATCTTAACATCTGATGGAGACGGCTTGTGATTTACTTCTTATGTCGATATGAATTCTTTCCCATCTTGTTGCGTCATTAGTTGATGGTTGTTGTATTCACTTTTTACTTGGCATTCTTTGAAAAAAAAATTACGATGTTCAGAAAACTGTTTACAAGATAAGCAAAGAAAACTACGTTCACAAGCATTAGAGAGGACTAAGTAATTATAATAGGCGTGACAGGTCACAGAGGTTAGTCGACGAAGAAACTCATGGACAAATTCCCGGCATGATGATATTCCGATAGCAAGAAGTACAGCAAGTGTGGAACGTGTACGTGTAAGCTTAAACTGTATCTATGCAACTCCAAGAAAAGCGCAACACAAAATGGCGGAATTTAAAGACATTTCTGGTGTCATTTCCAGTTCCCTAACTTTCGCGGACAAATATATTTATATATTTTTCTCAAATTTTTTTGAAGTAAATCTAGATGGATTTTGTGAATAAACAAATTGAAAAAAGTATTGCCCACGTTAGGAAACTAGAACGGGCGCCCAAGAATGCCCACAATTTCTCCAATCTGGATTATATTTATTGATTGCGCAAATGACTGATAAAAAATAAGAGAGTAATAAAATACCAAATGGTTTCCTCTTCAAGATAGTGTCATACATGCGCGCGGCATTTCGGGATATTTGGGAAAACTCATGTTGAAGTTGAACCTAAGGCAACATGCCAAGTACATGGATGACGCTATCCTGCTCAGGAAACTATTTAGTAATTGTCTTACAAAATGATTACAGTGAAACACAAGTCAACGCCACGGCATTTAAATTTCTCGTGTAGGATTGTTTGATCCTGCACAGTAATAGCCAAGTGGCGCAATCGTCAGAGCAAACGCCTATCACATGTGAGGTCGTGGGTTCAATCCTTACTTCAGACTCGTGACACCCATGTGAGGAGTTAGTCAGTCGTGGGTTTATCCCGGGTACTCCGGTTTGCGAATGTTGACTGGATGGTTAAAATTGTAAAATATCAGTAATCACCGGAACACGGGTACTTAACTAAACTGCTGACGATGAGGCGGAACTCATAATGAATTAATGAAAATGTGTTTCACTGTAGTTATCATATAATGTAATTGCCAAGCTGAATGAATAATTCTCCAGTAACTACGTCATATGAATAATTTACAATTATGAGAGTAGTGGGGGGGGGGGGGGGGGGCAGCATAAAGATTGAAGTAGTGTCAAGGAAGGGGTACTACCCTGACGGGTACTAGGCGAAGAAGTAGAGTAAACAGGAGGAAGAAAATTAAATTGGAGTAAATAAGGGGGATTGGGGTAAAGAAGGGGAGAAGCAGGATAAAGAAACCAGTGGAAGGGGGTGCTATCCTGGAAGGAGTACCCGGGAAAGAAGAGGGTGAACAGGAGGAAAAGTAGATTGGAGTACAGAAAGGGGAAATTAAACGGATCAGGAAATTCAGACTTGCAATTCAAATGAAAGGCAGCTCATTGGTCATGTAAACACTCGTTAAATCATGGTTCTCGCTTGCCTTTAGCTTGGAATCATCTTTGAATTTGAACTGAAAGTCTGAATTTGCATGTTTCTTGTATAGAGTGCAGTGTATCAGAACAGAAGAGGTTTTGAAGAAAAAGAAAGAAAGAATAAAAGTAAGTTAAAATTTGTAAAGAATAATGAAGAAACTATTGGTACAGCACTTGATACATGATGATAATCATCATTATAAACTCTCTATTAATCCGGGGGGGGGGGTATAATAGAGAATTTGCAATGATAGTAAGTATATTGTAATATTTGGGTTTTTACCACTAAATCCTCTTGAAAGTTCTTTTTGGCTGTGGCTTCTCTCATCACAGTTGTCTGTGCTTGTCTTGCAAAATCTCTGGAATATCTATAACGTGAAGGTCAATATTTAAGATTAGAAAAATAGAAACCGTAAAATAGAAAGAAATTTAAATCGTGGCGAATACTTTTTACGGTCTTGCTGGCATGACAAAAAGAGAGTATAGATTTATAAGATCATGTTGATTTATCCTTTATCTGAACTATATTTAACTTAGATTTTAAAATAGATTTCACCCTGGTAAGCAGACCGAATGGGTTTTCAAACAAGATAACATTTAATGACTAAAACGTGCACAGAATAGTTAGAGAATGCTTACATGTCGAATAAAAATCCAATACTTTTAATGTCCAACTACACAATAGCGATTTTCGTTGCATTTCTAGACTGGAGAAGAAGACGACGCCATTTTGATTTTGATTTCTCCCGACAACGGCAGATTTGTCTTCGCAATTTTTTTCCATTTCTTCGTCGTTTTAGCTCCAATTTGCTCGTTGTGTTTCTTTCGTACCTTCCTCGCCATTTCCGTACAATCAATGGACATTTATACTCAAGATTAAGACTGTATTGAGACTTTCAAAATGTTCGTCAGGAGACATAAAAATCGAAGCTTCTTCTTCGGGTTGCAGAAGCAAATGACGTCAGACGACCTTTGTCCGCCAGCAAATACCCGTATGTATAACATTCAATGATCTTTTTAGGAAGCTGAAAATCAGTTTTTATTGCGCGAACGAAGTGTTTTTGCCATTATTTCTTACTCAGGTCTTTCTTCTGCTACTTTACTTCATGTTTACTTAGGTAACTTGCCAAAAGAAACGCCTGTAAGGGACAATTTTGCAATTTTTTTTATTTAGATGCTGATGAACAAGGGAAGACTCGTTAAAGCTTTTATTGGCAAATATCTTTCCCTCCGTGGCCGAGAGGTAAAGACAACTGTCTTGACTTCGATTTTGGGTGGATCGAGGACCGGTCCAGTTCAACTGAGTTTGGTAAGAATTTAATTCTGATCGGTGCTCGATCCACC
Source organism: Muricea muricata (assembly GCA_963855995.1). NCBI lineage: Eukaryota > Metazoa > Cnidaria > Anthozoa > Malacalcyonacea > Plexauridae > Muricea > Muricea muricata. The sequence goes on along the minus strand of OY979729.1, from coordinate 2,790,553 downwards.
CAAAACTGAAGTCAAAGCTGGGCGTGGAGTGCAGGAAAACACTAGGCAGTACCGCGAGGCCGAGGAGGCAAACGTTATTTTCCCAGCGTTGTTAACTAATATTTAAGCAAATTTCATTAACTTGACTGTTGGGGACAGACCTGTAGGGTTGGTGCATTGAAGACTTCTCGTCGTTACTTCCCTTCGTTCAAGAAGACAAGTTGTCTTCATCGAGAAATAACGACGAAAAGACTTCAAGACACCACTAAACCACTACACTTTAAAGCTACAGTGTAGTGGTTTAGCTAGCTAAACCACTACACTGTGCCAATAATATATGGCTGACTTCTTCCTAACGCTTACGGTACGACCATGGATGCGCAAAGATGCGCAAACACATTAAAGCCTTGAAAGCAAGTGTTTTCTTTTAGGAAAGAATCAAGGACGACAACGCTTACTAAATCAAAGCCGTCTAGTCATGTTTTAAGTACTTCAGCTGTTTAACGATCTTTTACCAGATCTTTGCAAGAGGAAAAGTAAAATTTTGCATCATTATTATTAACTTTCCGTCAGTCGTTTCTTTCTTGATCGAGCATTATATGCCATTGTGTTCAGTGTCCTTGATATAGGAGCCATATACTTATGGCCTTGGGTTTAATTCCCAAACACTGAATGGCAGTGTTTTGCTCTTCCAATGAGATAACAAGATGGCACTGTAGAACGCGTGGTTTTATATAAGCTACGAGCGTCAAGATATCCTTGATAGGTAACTATTGATCCTACAATGGCACTTATGTTCACTGCCAATAGGAACGTTTTCAACTCACAGCTTGTACATAATGGCTTTTATAGGTTGTGTCACAAGGAAACTGCAGTTCGGTCGTAAAATCAACTTGTTTTCAAGGTTGCCGGGTTTTAAACATTACTGACACTGTTAATGTTGTAGCTCGGAATTGTAAAACAACGGCGGCAATGCAGTTTTCTTGTGCCATAACCTGTAAAATGGGTGGTTTTATCATTTATATAAGCTACGACCGCCAAGCTTTATCCTTGATAGGAAACAATTGATCCCACCAACGACATTTGTATTCTCTACCGATAGGAACGTTTGAGACTTACAGCTTGTACATAACGCATTTTATCGGTGAGTCGTAAAACCAACCTGTTACTGCTCAGCAAACTACCAGTTCCCTCGATCAACGATAGTCGATGAAGCTTGGCGCTCGTAGGTTGTGTAAAACCAAGCATTTTACAGGTTATAGCCAGGTTAGCAGTATCTGCAATGTTTCAAAGCAACCACGAATAGAAACTGACAGCCAACGTTCTGAGTTAAGGTTTGTAGAATATACTACATGATTAGTTACAGCATGACCAGGCATATAGTAAATAACGCATTGCCATCTTGTTCCAAAGTTATCTTATTACTTGAAAGAGCTGAAGACTGCCATGCAGTGTTTGGGAATCAAACCCAAGGCCATAAATACATGACTCCTATATCAAGGACACTGAACACAATGACATATAAAGCTCGATCAAGAAAGAAACGACCGACGGAAAGTCAATAGTATATGCAAACTTCGACTTTCCTTCTTGCAAAGGCCTGGTCATAAAAGATCGTTAAACATAGCTGAGCAACTTAAAACATGCCTACACAGTTTTGATTTAATAAGCGTTATCGTCTTTGACTCTTTCCCGAAAGAAGACATATTCTTTACAGGCTGTACAGTGTTTGCGCATCTATGCTTCATGCCTTCTTGAAAAGACCTCGCCATAAAAGATCGTTTAACTTAGCTGAACAACTCGAGCGCCAAGCTTCATCGACTATCGTTGATCGAGGGAAATGGTAGTTTGCTCAACAGTAACAGGTTGGTTTTACGACTCACCGATAAAATGCGTTATGTACAAGCTGTAAGTCTCAAACGTTCCTATCGGTAGAGAATACAAATGTCGTTGGTGGGATCAATTCTTTCCTATCAAGGATAAAGCTTGGCGGTCGTAGCTTATATGGTTATGGCACAAGAAAACTGCATTGCCGCCGTTGTTTTACAATTCCGAGCTACAACATTAACAGTGTCAGTAATGTTTAAAACCCGGCAACCTTGAAAACAAGTTGATTTTACGACCGAACTGCAGTTTCCTTGTGACACAACCTATAAAAGCCATTATGTACAAGCTGTGAGTTGAAAACGTTCCTATTGGCAGTGAACATAAGTGCCATTGTAGGATCAATAGTTACCTATCAAGGATATCTTGACGCTCGTAGCTTATATAAGACCACGCGTTCTACAGTGCCATCTTGTTATCTCATTGGAAGAGCAAAACACTGCCATTCAGTGTTTGGGAATTAAACCCAAGGCCATAAGTATATGGCTCCTATATCAAGGACACTGAACACAATGGCATATAATGCTCGATCAAGAAAGAAACGACTGACGGAAAGTTAATAATAATGATGCAAAATTTTACTTTTCCTCTTGCAAAGATCTGGTAAAAGATCGTTAAACAGCTGAAGTACTTAAAACATGACTAGACGGCTTTGATTTAGTAAGCGTTGTCGTCCTTGATTCTTTCCTAAAAGAAAACACTTGCTTTCAAGGCTTTAATGTGTTTGCGCATCTTTGCGCATCCATGGTCGTACCGTAAGCGTTAGGAAGAAGTCAGCCATATATTATTGGCACAGTGTAGTGGTTTAGCTAGCTAAACCACTACACTGTAGCTTTAAAGTGTAGTGGTTTAGTGGTGTCTTGAAGTCTTTTCGTCGTTATTTCTCGATGAAGACAACTTGTCTTCTTGAACGAAGGGAAGTAACGACGAGAAGTCTTCAATGCACCAACCCTACAGGTCTGTCCCCAACAGTCAAGTTAATGAAATTTGCTTAAATATTAGTTAACAACGCTGGGAAAATAACGTTTGCCTCCTCGGCCTCGCGGTACTGCCTAGTGTTTTCCTGCACTCCACGCCCAGCTTTGACTTCAGTTTTGGGTGGATCGAGCACCGATCAGAATTAAATTCTTACCAAACTCAGTTGAACTGGACCGGTCCTCGATCCACCCAAAATCGAAGTCAAGACAGTTGTCTTTACCTCTCGGCCACGGAGGGAAAGATATTTGCCAATAAAAGCTTTAACGAGTCTTCCCTTGTTCATCAGCATCCAAATAAAAAAAATTGCAAAATTGTCCCTTACAGGCGTTTCTTTTGGCAAGTTACCTAAGTAAACATGAAGTAAAGTAGCAGAAGAAAGACCTGAGTAAGAAATAATGGCAAAAACACTTCGTTCGCGCAATAAAAACTGATTTTCAGCTTCCTAAAAAGATCATTGAATGTTATACATACGGGTATTTGCTGGCGGACAAAGGTCGTCTGACGTCATTTGCTTCTGCAACCCGAAGAAGAAGCTTCGATTTTTATGTCTCCTGACGAACATTTTGAAAGTCTCAATACAGTCTTAATCTTGAGTATAAATGTCCATTGATTGTACGGAAATGGCGAGGAAGGTACGAAAGAAACACAACGAGCAAATTGGAGCTAAAACGACGAAGAAATGGAAAAAAATTGCGAAGACAAATCTGCCGTTGTCGGGAGAAATCAAAATCAAAATGGCGTCGTCTTCTTCTCCAGTCTAGAAATGCAACGAAAATCGCTATTGTGTAGTTGGACATTAAAAGTATTGGATTTTTATTCGACATGTAAGCATTCTCTAACTATTCTGTGCACGTTTTAGTCATTAAATGTTATCTTGTTTGAAAACCCATTCGGTCTGCTTACCAGGGTGAAATCTATTTTAAAATCTAAGTTAAATATAGTTCAGATAAAGGATAAATCAACATGATCTTATAAATCTATACTCTCTTTTTGTCATGCCAGCAAGACCGTAAAAAGTATTCGCCACGATTTAAATTTCTTTCTATTTTACGGTTTCTATTTTTCTAATCTTAAATATTGACCTTCACGTTATAGATATTCCAGAGATTTTGCAAGACAAGCACAGACAACTGTGATGAGAGAAGCCACAGCCAAAAAGAACTTTCAAGAGGATTTAGTGGTAAAAACCCAAATATTACAATATACTTACTATCATTGCAAATTCTCTATTATACCCCCCCCCCGGATTAATAGAGAGTTTATAATGATGATTATCATCATGTATCAAGTGCTGTACCAATAGTTTCTTCATTATTCTTTACAAATTTTAACTTACTTTTATTCTTTCTTTCTTTTTCTTCAAAACCTCTTCTGTTCTGATACACTGCACTCTATACAAGAAACATGCAAATTCAGACTTTCAGTTCAAATTCAAAGATGATTCCAAGCTAAAGGCAAGCGAGAACCATGATTTAACGAGTGTTTACATGACCAATGAGCTGCCTTTCATTTGAATTGCAAGTCTGAATTTCCTGATCCGTTTAATTTCCCCTTTCTGTACTCCAATCTACTTTTCCTCCTGTTCACCCTCTTCTTTCCCGGGTACTCCTTCCAGGATAGCACCCCCTTCCACTGGTTTCTTTATCCTGCTTCTCCCCTTCTTTACCCCAATCCCCCTTATTTACTCCAATTTAATTTTCTTCCTCCTGTTTACTCTACTTCTTCGCCTAGTACCCGTCAGGGTAGTACCCCTTCCTTGACACTACTTCAATCTTTATGCTGCCCCCCCCCCCACTACTCTCATAATTGTAAATTATTCATATGACGTAGTTACTGGAGAATTATTCATTCAGCTTGGCAATTACATTATATGATAACTACAGTGAAACACATTTTCATTAATTCATTATGAGTTCCGCCTCATCGTCAGCAGTTTAGTTAAGTACCCGTGTTCCGGTGATTACTGATATTTTACAATTTTAACCATCCAGTCAACATTCGCAAACCGGAGTACCCGGGATAAACCCACGACTGACTAACTCCTCACATGGGTGTCACGAGTCTGAAGTAAGGATTGAACCCACGACCTCACATGTGATAGGCGTTTGCTCTGACGATTGCGCCACTTGGCTATTACTGTGCAGGATCAAACAATCCTACACGAGAAATTTAAATGCCGTGGCGTTGACTTGTGTTTCACTGTAATCATTTTGTAAGACAATTACTAAATAGTTTCCTGAGCAGGATAGCGTCATCCATGTACTTGGCATGTTGCCTTAGGTTCAACTTCAACATGAGTTTTCCCAAATATCCCGAAATGCCGCGCGCATGTATGACACTATCTTGAAGAGGAAACCATTTGGTATTTTATTACTCTCTTATTTTTTATCAGTCATTTGCGCAATCAATAAATATAATCCAGATTGGAGAAATTGTGGGCATTCTTGGGCGCCCGTTCTAGTTTCCTAACGTGGGCAATACTTTTTTCAATTTGTTTATTCACAAAATCCATCTAGATTTACTTCAAAAAAATTTGAGAAAAATATATAAATATATTTGTCCGCGAAAGTTAGGGAACTGGAAATGACACCAGAAATGTCTTTAAATTCCGCCATTTTGTGTTGCGCTTTTCTTGGAGTTGCATAGATACAGTTTAAGCTTACACGTACACGTTCTACACTTGCTGTACTTCTTGCTATCGGAATATCATCATGCCGGGAATTTGTCCATGAGTTTCTTCGTCGACTAACCTCTGTGACCTGTCACGCCTATTATAATTACTTAGTCCTCTCTAATGCTTGTGAACGTAGTTTTCTTTGCTTATCTTGTAAACAGTTTTCTGAACATCGTAATTTTTTTTTCAAAGAATGCCAAGTAAAAAGTGAATACAACAACCATCAACTAATGACGCAACAAGATGGGAAAGAATTCATATCGACATAAGAAGTAAATCACAAGCCGTCTCCATCAGATGTTAAGATGCAAATACTATCACAATGTACGGTTTGTTAAAGTCAATTTCAATTAACGCTTAGTGTCCTATATTCTAAAATATTTTGTAACATTAATTTTCTCCTTATTTTATGTTGGTTGACTGGACACGAGTGAGCTAGTTACCTACTGGACCGGCGTGATGTTCCATGAAGAGAGTGCGCCAACCAGATGAAACCATAAACAGCATGATGAAACGAGAACAACCGAAGCCAAGAAGATCCAAAGATAGAGTGAAAGTAAGTTTTTTGATTTTATCTTGTCGTTTCTATTTTCTTTAGCAGTTCAGCTTTCGTTTCAATAAAAATTAACATCTCGCACTAACGTTGCTAGTGTTGGCAGTGCTGTAAAAAGCACACAGGATCTTTCACTACATTAAACAATAAAAAAACAAAATTCGACTTTCGAGCGAATTAAAGCCTTTCGTTGGGGAGTTGGTCGTAAAGATAGAAATTTAATGCGCTGTCTGCCATCTTAGATTCATATTTGATCTCGTTGACACGTAAAATCTTAATTCCCAAACAACTTGAAGTAAGCTAGTTTTGATAGAAGTTACATTTCACCTGCAAAGTAATAGTTGAAGAGATATTGGTAATAAATTTGAGAGAGCTTTTGAGAGAGATTAGTGCGAGATATTAATTTTTATTGTTCGAAAGAGCTTTAAGAATTTACACATTCCTTACGTGTTGTTTAATTCTCGAGATATTTTGATTTAAAATCATAAATTAGGGTAGCTGCAAGTTGTGTGCGTGTGAGAAATAAAGACTCCTTCACGGCTATGATTTTCTTTTGTGTTTTGTTCACGATTTACTAATGATTCTCGAGATTTTAATAAAAAAATTTCATATTAACAGCTTACACAATAATTTGGCCGGCCTAATTAATAAACTATTTTATTATACATTGCAGTTGTTTTATGCGTTGTGATTGATCAGTTGTATGCAGATAAATGCGACTATCACACAATCTGCAGATAACTCAGTTATCTGCTAGCAGATAACTGAGTTATCTGGATGTTGAGCCTACGGTGCAGATTATTACAGTATGCGGTATTCGTTGGCATCAATGGTTGGCATGGCAACAACATTTTTTCGATATTTTCTGTTTCATGTTATGGCATCTTCCTTTTTAAGCTCTTCCGAGGGCGAAATGCGTCAATTGCTCGAGGAAAAAGACTTAAAATGTATAATAAAGCAATTATCGGATTCGGTTTTTGTGATATGCAAAATTATCAATCTCTCGGTAAGAGTTATCTGACTCGCCTTCGGCTCGGCTGATAACTCTTACCTCGACATTGATAATTCCGCATATCACAAAAACCTCATCCAATAATTGTTTAATATGTTATAGTTTATAAATTACTCGTAACTATCATCTCATGATTTAATTCTTTCTACTATTGCAAAGGGTGATGGGATGTGAAAAAAACGCACAAGAAAAGAAAAGAATGAACGATCCTGGACGACAAGACCCACAAAACAACAATCCACAAGAATGAGAAGACACGACATTGTAATAGAAAGTAGTGGTAATGTGCAAGTTAGTAGAAAACAAGATACTTATTATTGAGGGATCAAAGAGGATTTAATAGATATTTCTCGTTAATGAAAAAGAGAAGACAGCAAATTAAGTGAAAAAAATTGGATTGAAATAACATTGATATCAAATACATTCAACAAAATAATTAAATAGAATACCTAGGAGTTTGGCAGTCAATTTTCGAGTCAAAAAACAGGTAAAAATATGGTAAATGTCGACAATATTTTTTAAAGAAACAATACCTTAACGCCTGGAAATTTCGTCTCTAACATTTGGATTTGGATATTTCTAAAAACAAAACAAAATAACATGTAGGATTGAACGTTTTACAAAAATAAGTTTCGTAATAATGCCACTAAATTATAGTTGATGCATTTGGTCACTATTTTTGGTTTGCACATGCCGTCATTTCGTGTGATTGGGCGCCATCTTGGTTGACTCTGCAGATTACTTCAGCTGTTTACAGCGAAGTACTTGTGTCAATTTACTATTTCATCGTTAGTTTTAGCGTATTATGAATGATACTTTAAAGATGTATGGCTCGATAGGATCAGATATAATGAATAGATACTTTGTGGTTGCCATGTGTTTCAAACGTCAACAAAGATGGCGTCGATTGTAAACGATCAATTCCGTCGTTCTACCTTTAAAGAATGTGTTCTCTGGTTAAAAAGCGAGAAAATTTGACTTGTATTCCAATTCACCGTAGCAAAACAAATGGTGGCATGTCGATTTTACCAGAATTTAATGCGGGTATCAATCAAGAATACCAGTGAAATCATATTTAACATAAGCTAATGGACGGAATTTTAACACAAGTGACAAAATAACCTATCTGTCTGTTCCTCAAACGAGGTTAATTTACCTCAAGTTTTTAAACGATTTCAGACCGCAAGGCATTCTGGTAAAATCAACACCCGCCATCTTTTTGCTACATTAAATTCCCAAGGGAATATATCATTTCTTTGTTTCTTAGCTAATTTGGTTCATACATCCATGCAAATCAGTAGGATCATTATATTTTTTTGTGCATTTTAAATTCCCATGGGAATACCGCATGCTTTGTTTCAATGGTGATGCGTCTGTTTATGGTAATTACTGCATAATGCGAATCCTCTTTGATTATTAATATGATAAGTATCTTGGTGCTTTCAGATTTGTTTTGGTAAGCAGGAACAATGAAGTCATTGTTTGTGTACACTAAAGCAAATTACGAAGGTGGTTTGAGAGCAGCTGCGAGGTACCATGCAAATGAAGGCGTTTCGGTTAAATAAGTGTGAGAATTACGGCATTAAAAATTGCATGTCATCTACACTTAAGGATATAAGTTGCCAAAAAAAAAACAACTTTAGTGAATCTGTTGAGTTTCAATTGCTTTTTATTTTCGCCTAATTCTCATGCTTATTTGACCCAGCCTTGGACTTTGGTAAGTATCAGGGGCCGGTTGTATCAAAGGCGTTTAGCTTAAACGGTGGATAAGTCAAAAATATGAAACAAGTTTCCATGTTGTATAAACAAACCAGCTGAAGTTATTTGACCTGAGAAGAACAATTATATATAAAACTAAATATTTATTCTATTTCAACTCATAATTTCGGTTCCGTACTAGGTGTAAAACTGATTTTTAAATTTCACTTATCCACCGTTTAAGCTAAACGCCTTTGATACAACCGGCCCCAGGTTTATATTTACTCCGGAACAGTTAACACAACGAAAAGCCCATGCCCATTCAGCTAAGGTTTTACGTTTGAAAATTCAATCAAAAACTCAGTCTAAGTGGGTTTAAGTAGCTAGAGATAACGTAATTTATCTTTTTATTTTGCTTTTTTGTTTATAACGTAATTTATTAGCTAAATGTATGGACTGCGAGGGTGTGCGCCGTGTGTAAGTTGCATGGGATTAGGTTTATTAAAGGAATTAAAATTTTTGAAAGTATGCTTAAAAACCAAAATCTGTCGTCACTTCTAACAAAACAGTTAAGAGTAGGTTTCAACATCAACTAAATTGATCTACACTATTAACTAAGAAAAACGCGAATTAAGTTTTATATTTTGCAAGCAAATTTTAAATAGAATTCTCACCTGTTTTTATGTACGAGCTTTTTCTGTTTACGTTTGATCTAAAATATCCAAATAAATTGCATTTAAAATGCATACTTTACCGAAATTTTAACTCTTTTAATTTTCGAAATTGGGTGGCAGTCGGGGTGGTGGTGGTGCATGCGGGTTTATCAGCTGTGAGTGACTGTGCGATGGTGAGGAAAGTGAAGGTAACGAATGGAATGCAGGAGCTTAGAACTGAGGAAGACAGCTTAGAACTGAGGCAGGTAGGCAGTTGGTAGGATCAGCGGGGGGCACTTGACATTTTGGCTTTGGGAATCAAATTTGCATGCTAAGTACTTAAGTCACTAACGTTTGTTGTTTTAATTTGTTAGGTACGCGCGGCTGCTCTCTAGGGAAGATCAACTTAGCAATTGTATTAGCACTTGCAAAGTTGGTCTTCTCTTTGCCGGCTACCCCGGCCAGTTCTCCGAGTGCTACTTCCACCGTGAATAAGTAGAAGTACTTGTACTACATGTATAAGTACTTCTACTTAGGTGGAAGTGGCACTTGGGGAGCTGGCCGGGGTAGGGGGATTTTTTTTATTCAATTTCTCAATTCCCATGGGAATTGAATTTTTAATTAAAAAGGGGTCACAAGTAAATTTTGTAAACAATTTATTGAAAAAATTTGTAAAGATTACATACAATTTGAATAACAATAAAAAGAGATTAACTACCACACATTGTACTTATTAAAATAACAACAGAAGAAAACAGAACATGGCAGAGAGAACAATAACACAAGTGAATGAACAAAGTCCTAAAAAACTTGGGTCTTTTCAACGTAAGTAAATGTTTATACTTCAAAATATATTATAACAATGAAACAACTTGAAGTGATAAATTTTGAGAGTTTTGCAAAGGTTTACCCAGCATATAACGAGTTGTTTCACAATTACAAAGAAAAACATGTGGCTCAAAACATGCAACTGATAGAGATGAAGAGAAGGCTTAACAAGTCTAAGTAGAAAGGTTTTCAAAAGTTAGTCACATTTTTATAACCATATGTAACTACCCTGTCAACTCTCCCAGTGGGAAGAACCGGAGTACCCGGAGAAAACCCACGAGTTTTGGCGGAGCGTTGACCAACGCCTTTTCAAATACAGCCAGCCTCACAGAAGAAAGGTATTTTTGTCAAAAGAAAAATATTATTTTTAATCAATTGTGCTTTTATAAGTCAGAAAAAATACATGCACGAATTACCAACGAATTTTGATGGCTTTGAGACATGTAACGTGGGCACATAATTCTTCCTAAAAATACTTTTTTGTACTCGAAACAACCCTTCAAAACGTCGAAAAACAACGAAGAAACGATTTTTTTATAAATTCCAAATTGACCAAGCTGTAATGTTCGGAGCCACATTTTTCTTATTGCGTTTCTAACCTGACAATGTGAAATGCACTAAACATTGCTACCTTTATTTTTTTTTAACAAAAAATTCAAAAATACATAGAATAAAAACCAAGCATTTTTAGAATATTGTGTGTAGCACGACATTTTTCAGAAACCAATCTCTTACACTTTTCTTTGCATAACAGTGCATGCGATCTATTTTTCGAAAAAAAATACAAAGAAAGTCTCAGACATCTCATTTTTCTGGTGGGCACAAGAACAGAAGCTTTTTGTTCAAATTGTGATAATTTATTTGAGATAACTTTGGGCAAAATTCTATTTTTCATTGAAAACAGCCGAAAAATCAATGCTTTGGCTTTGCCCAGCAACTAATGAAGTCACTCGATAGTGAAGTTGCTTTATATACAATTGATAGTTTCAGTGTTAAAGAGACCAAAATAAAAGTAGAAATACATAACTTAGATTGATCTTGGATTGAAAAGTAAAAAATTTATTCGAAGAATCAATTTAAATTTAGTCTTTTTGGAAGGTACCATTGTCAGGTTAGGAACATATCTCTTTGAAGTATAAATTCATCTTTACTTACTTGTTGAAAAGACTATATTCAAGAGCCATGTAAACCTGTTTTCTTATATTATTATTACCACGCAACTATTACAAAGTGGAATATTTGAAATGTAAACTTGAACTGAAGCAAAGGAAATGCACATACAAATTCAGAAATATTTCAATTGCCAAAATACAAATTCACCACAACCAAACAATATAAAAAGTTCCAGTAGGCAATATGTTGTAATTTTAATTAATTAAGAAACTTATAAAGTAATAAATCATACAGGAAACACAAAAGAAATCATTTTCTCATCTTACAGAATCGGTATTTTCAAAATCACTTTGCTATAGATCTGATGTATAAAATTGACGAGTTTCACAAGCCATTTACAACATTCGGATCTGTGTATGTCAGATATCTCGCCTTCAGCTTGGGTTTGTATATCCGATACAACCCGGTCACTTGTATTGTAAATAGTACAAATCAAAATTGTTATCAAATCAAAGTCTCAAACTAATTTAAATTATTCTACTCCATATAATGCCAGACAGTTTTACTTTTTCTCAGGAAAGACCTTATGTTCAACAAGGTAAATTTGGCATGTTAATTAAGAAGTCTGTAAAATTTGAAATTGCATAGTATCAACTAAAAGCTTCATGTGACTTAAAACTTTTTCAAGTCGATGTAATACGAAGAACTCTGGTAAAGTATTTACTGTATCCAGGCATCAATAGAAAACTTTTAAAATTAAAAATTGTAGTTACTTATACTTATTATTGGCCAACATCTGTACTGCTTGTTCATCTAGAAAATCTGGCATACTGTCAATTTTTTTAGTCCAAGGAAACTTTTTTACTCTTAAATTCTTACATCCGCCACATCTTTTCTTTGCTAATAAAAAGAGCCCACAGAATTTATTTGGCAAGTTGTGGTTTTCTTTTTCATTTAAGATATGTAATTAATTGATAAAGTTAAAGAACAACTGCATCAGTTCATCTCAATTCCAAACAAGTTCCACTTTGTAAACAAAAGACAATATGCTAGCTTATTTTGTCCTTAATAAGTAGTTCATCTTAAAGTTTGAAAGTCAACATTCTAGTACAAAATCACAAAGTCTGTATCTAAGATAAATTACCAGTAGTATAAAATATTACAAAGTATTTTTTTAACTTTAAAGGGTCCAATATAACATTGAGAACTATTGTGATTTTCAAATGAACTTTCCAAACTTTCAAATGAACACTCAAAGCCAGCTTAAACAAAAGATGATTGAGATAGTAAACCAGGAAATAACATAGGTGTTGTAATTTTTTATCAAAAATATGATATAGTGCATATAACAGAAACATTTCAATTAAAAAGTAGAAATATATTTCCTGTGGTTAGTTTTAATTGCTACATATATTGAAATTTTAGTATAATAATGGATGTTTTTGTTTCTGGCAAAGTCACCTCAATCTCCTTATGTTTAACCAACATTACAAAGTCAAATAATGACAAACACGAATGATTAAACACAAATTTATATTTTAATGGGTAAAAATAAATATGTCCAAATTAGTATAATCATGCATATAGGTCTAGTAGGGTACCAATTTTTAGAAACAGAATTGTGTTGTTTAGAGGCATAACATATAAAATTGCTAGATTTGATATTTCAGTTTTTTAAGAAAGCCTTTTGTATGTGTTTTCATGAACTCTTGGGCCATAATTCAATTGATTTGAACCAAATAAGATTCTAACTTTCTTTTAAAACACAGTTCATCATTATTTGACTTTTTCTAAGATTAAAATGCTTCTGGAGCACATGAGATTCCACGGTATGTGTACCCACAAAATAATCGTCAAATTAGGTGAGAATGAAACCGTCATGTCCAAAATTATACTGTCCCAAATTGTCCCATATTCAATATTGTACATGCAATATTCCAATACCTTTAACAATTTCATTTTTCATAATCTGCCAGTTGTTGAGAGGAGGTTAAGCATTTTGTCGATCTACAAACAAATTTCAAAGAATTCTATTGAAGATAGATAACTGAAATGGTAAACAAACTGCAAAAGATAACAATGCAAGTGGTTGTGTAAAAACTAAAGACCACGTAAAGTCGGCCATTCTGTACAGTGTTTGGATTTGACAGTTTGAATTTTAATTGCCTCAAGAAAAGTCTAAAAGGCATTAAAAACATAACATTCCTTGTTCTTTTTTAACATCCCGACCTTGCACGACTCCCACATCCTGCTCCGTCTCCTCCTATCCACCTCCCACCCTCAAGGCCGTCACACGGTGCAATTTTTCTTGCACTTGTAACTGCTCCGTCTCCTTCTCTATCCACCTCTTACCCTAAAGGCCCTGTCACACGGTGCACTTTTCCTTGCATTCACCATAGCAAAAAAGATGGTGACATGTCGATTTTACCAGAATGCATTGCAGGTATCAAGAAAGAATACGTGGGAAAAGATGACAAGAAGCAAAGCTACTGGATTGAAATTTTAACACAAGTGTGAAAATAACCTATTGTCTTCTGTCTGTTCTTCAAAAGACGTTAATTTGCCTTTTTAAACAATTTCAGACTGCCATGCACTCTGGTAAAATCGACATTTGCCATCTTTTTTGCTACAGGGAAAATCTACTCTTAAGTAAATTTGTGACAAATGTTTGGTACGTTAAAAAACCCCAGCAAACTGTGATGGAAACTTGCATTTGCCAATTTTACATCTCCCAATAGTAGAATTGCATTTCAAGTTGCAAGAAAAATTGCATTGTGACAGGACCTTTATTCTCCAGTGTTCCCGCCAACCTGCTCCCACCATTAGATGGAAAGTCCTTTTTTCACTACATTTTAGTAATTAGGCTACCCCCCTCCTCTCACAAGTCTGTAATCGCCTGACGAAATCAATTGGTCGACAGTCCAAGGCATGTTTTGTAATCGAAATTCACAAAATTAAAATTAAATTGCCTTTTTTCAATAAATTTGAACCAGAACCAACTCTATACATAGAACTGTCTCAGCATACTTTCTTCGACAATCTCAACAATTCAAGACCTCATTCAGTTTCTATAGCGGATTTCATGGTATTATTATCGAACCAACTTCAACTGAAAACGGTAGCCTTAATCTTACATGCGACCATAGCCATGCTTGGAAGCACAAACTTACAATACTCGAAAATTGTACTTATTTCCAGTCTGATCTCTCAAAAATCGATCTCTATGCACAATCTAAGTACTTTGCTACAAATAATGATAGAAAATAAAGCATATTACCTTAAAACAAAGTTAGGATGCATGAAAATTTAGAGGACTTTCAAGGAGCAAAATCTTCGAGCTAGAGAAAAATTTTGAAAAAATAGTATTCGGAAAATCTTCGAGCAGCGTCGGAAACCGACGAATTCCGAGGAACGCCGAAACTACCACTTTGTGTCGACATGCTCCGAGCAAGTTCCTTGTTCCTGATTCAGAAGAAGCTGTATCACAGATCAGATATATACAGATAGGGAACTCGCACTCAATAACCTCAATTTTTGTGTCCCCGTGCTCACGTCATTCCACGCGCCACGCAAATTGCTCTGGCAAGTGTCGTTCGTCGTGTTTTCAGTCAAAAGCATAGGAAAAACGCCGTTCGAAAGTACAAAAATGAATATTTTTGCGAAGTTCCTTCACCGATCTTCATTTTGTATGTATGTAGATATTTCAGTAGAATTTGCGTTTGATTCTTGTGTAGAAATTTCTAAATTTCCTTAAAAGTAGGAATAAACCAGAAAATGACGGAAACACGCTCTCAAAACTTCACCGCGACACATCGCTGGAATTTGTCGTTTTAAAGCATTTTGCATGAGAATCTTTGCACGTAAAACCTTCTTGCGGTTTAGATGTTCTAGCATGCACGTTTAAATGCGTGTTTTGTTGACACATTTCGCTAGAAATTGAGTTTAAACGCCGTGTTTAGGTCGGCTCACGCGGTTTGTGCCAGCGGTATCACCCATGAGCGCTGCACCGACTTCTGACACCGAAAAAAAAAAAAAAAAAAAAAAAAAACAGAAACGGGGCGAATTTAAAACTCCGCCTCGCCTACGGCAGGCGGAGTAATAACCCTTTGAACCTGTGACAAGCCGGAAGTTCCGGGTAATGTCATAGATATAACTGTGATGTCTAATTCCACGGAAGAGAATTTTTCGCAAGAAATTGTTCGTGCGAAATTACGGATGGTTGCACATGAATAATTTCATTGAATTGCAATGAGTAGAACCTGTTTCCACTGAATTCAAATATGAAATTATTCATGCACGTGCAACCATCCGTATTTGGCAAAAAGCAATAACATCTCACAAAGACTGATTTTCTTACGTAAAATTAAGATTTTATCTATCACAAGTAAGTTAGCGGTTCACTAAAAGATTTAGTGACTGTAAATTAAATGGAACCGTAAATGTCAATCAAAATGTGTATAATGTGTTGTGGAATTATATGAAGCAAAACAAAAATGTGAATACTAATACTATTACTGCAGTGCCTATACAACTACGTACATCGTACGGTATGGCCTATAGATTGTCATTGTTTTCTATATTCTCAATCCATCATCACAAGATGGTTTTGATAACGTATATATTATTCATAACAGTCCCAGTCTTAGTTCATACATACGCACAAGTTGTTGCTTTTTCTCTGGTCACATTCATCGCTTGCAGTTCATGTCAAGTTGTATCACCGATCACATAATACTCCACTGTTTTCGACTCTTCAGCACAATAATTATGAAACCATTGCCGCCCATGACCAGAGTAGTCTCTGGCTAAAGTGTTTAGTTGAAGTGTGATTTGTGTTATTAGTTACTAAATATCGCAAAAAGATGCACTAAAGACTATATACGTTTTTCTTGTACACCCCTTTATATCACTGTGCTGTGTATAAACCGAAGGCAGCGACGTTTTGAAAAACTCACATCGCTGACTTCATTAGGTGCACCACATAACCAAAATTTCTGAGCCTTACTTATTACTATTGTCGAGGGCTACTAAGGAACGCCCACTATCTTGCCCCGTGTTTATTTTATTGGTTAGGTGTCATCGAAAGTAGTATATGCCCCGATTTTACGCAACTCAAAAAAGTATGTGCCTCGTCCCTTTTTGCTCTCGCGTATTAAAATAAATTTTGCATGGTCGCTTATCAATTGTTGTCCTTTTTTCAGGAACTTGCTGAAAGGGAAGATTCCGAACCTGAGTTAACAAGATGTTTGGTTCGTTTGGTATTTCATTATACTTGGAGAGGGGGTGTCATTTAGGTAAGTGATTTGGTTGAAATTACTCGTTAAAAATGAACTAGAGCGCATAAGGAAATGTTCCTAAAGTAACTTAGTTACTTTTCCTAAGTATGTTACTTAAGTAAAATTTTGCGGAAGCAATACTTCTACGTTTACCAGAGTAAAATTTTCAGGCAATCTATGTGCCAAGACAAAGCATTTGAGGTAAATCTACGAAATATCTACGAATATTTTGAAATATCAACGAAAATGGCGTCCCAATTGAAACCATCGTTAATTCAAATGAAATTTGGGATGCATTTTTACTGACCCGTGTTTAGGTGCTTCAAATGTTTGATAAATTGACTGGGATTTGGCCACATTACATATTTCATCGTATAGAATGGCATATTATTGTTCTTAGACTAAATTTTTCAGCTGCATTATTGCTAAGCATGCCATCAACACGCTGAAAACACCTCAATTCCACGAGTTAGCTATCCAGTTCTTTAACGGATCCTACTTGAATGTTCTGCTCAACTTTGTCTTTTTGAAAAGATGTCCTATAAATCGAGAAATTGTCTGCGGGTATGCAGTAGTATCTCACAACAACATGATCATACAGACATGCTTGCAAATGACAACGAATTGCTCAAATAATTGCCACTTTTTCGTCTTGTCTGTCTTTTTCATATCAGAAGACAACATATTTAGAATGTTATTAGAGAGTTTAAGATCTATCACTTCGTCAGGCTCAACTCGATCCAATGCGAAAATGGTTGATTTGAAGTCGCTGCCAAAAATGACAGCGCCGTTTAGAATCCCCTGGCAATACAGTCAGTTGCAGTAAATATCGCTTCAATATGCGTTCTCTAAAAAAGGACCTAAAACATTTGTTTGAGCTCATACACTCACTAAGCACTCAAACCCGATGATCGATGCGAGTTCAAATTTCTCTGCAAAGCCAGATAAGATTATTATGAATGTAATAATCCTACTCGTCGATAAATAGCGAGAGTAATATTCTATCAGCTTCAAAAACGCAATTAAAAATAGCATTCTGCACAAAGTTTGAACAAATTACGCATAAAGCTGCGTATGCATATACAGAAAAAGCTCATAACTCTTATTTCAGTTGCGTGCACGATTATTTATAATAAACAATCAACAGTTTTTGTACGACATACATGAGCCATGCGTATCGGGATTTATTGGACTAAATTGCAAAAATCATTGGGGGTTTTCAATAATCTTGCGCAATATTTCATGAAAAGGATATAGTCCAACACTTAGCGTAAATTGACAACATGCAATACTTTTAAGGACCATCGGTGCCGGTCAGACGGACATTAATTGCACAAATATGATGAATTTCAATGAAAGATCTCCCATTCGGTTGTTATCATATATATAGATACTCGATATAGTTCAAGTTTTAAAACTTTGCCGCAATTCTTGTAGTTATTTAAAGGGAAATGAAAACCAAAATTTTTATTGCGTCATTTGAAAGAGACTCTAAAAATAATATACAGAAGTGTTTTACGTAATTTTTATATCTGTTTTACTTTGGGAGATATTGTCACACGAATAATCGAACTGTCCGCCATCTTGGATTAATTGTTAACCTCATTAACAATGTTTTGGTGACGTCACGACAGGGATAAGCCATTCAAAGCTTCTCCTAAATACTTACCACCAATGAAATATGTGTAAAACCTTTTCAGTCTGTGCTGAAATCCGAAACGCTTACCATGTGTGTGGTTAATGGAGAAGATTAATCATTGTGTCGTAAGAAAAAAAATTGCGTGACCCCAGTTGTGACGTATCATGCATATCTACAAATATCCAAGATGGCGGACAACTAAAGATTTCAAGTCAAAATATCTCACCAAATAAGAGGCATATAAAAATTCTGTAATAGACTTCTATATATTGTTTCGGAGTCTCTTTCAAATAAGACGATAGAAATTTTTGTTGCCATTTCCCTTTAACAAAAACTCCGTATTTTGCAAGTCAGCACCGTATCTTAGACAAAACGAATAAAACTCATGGGTTCGTAAACCCAGTAGATCAAATACTTAATATGTGTACCCTGTCAATATTTTGCGCTCATTACTTTTAACTTAGTGCATGGAAGTAAATTAGATCATCAAACAATAGATCATTTTCAATAGTTTTTTTTTTGTGCACCTGTATTTTTTTGCGCATTTTTAATTCCCATGGGAATACAGCTTGCTTTGTTTTGATGCTGCACCACTTCCGTAATTTGCGTTAGTGCACACAAACAATGACTTCATTGTTCCTTTGTTCGTGCTTACCAAAACAAATCTGAAAGCACCAAGATTACTTATTATAAATAAATCAAAGAAATTCTAATTATGAAGCCAAGTCTTCGTTATGCATATCTGCTTAATAATGTAGATATGCATACGTTAATACCGTAGACATGCGCTAAAGTCACACTCGTAGGTTAAACTTAGTGCTAGAAATTGCAATTCTAACAACAGAACATTCTTAATAGTTTGTTTTGTTTTTGTACACCCTGTATAATAATCCTACTGACTTTTGTGCATGCATGAATCAAATTACCTAAGAAACAAAGAAGTGGTATAAAATGACACCAAAGAATGCATTTGAATTCCACTGTACCTGGCCTTTAGGTTTCGATTTGTGAAATTTGAAGAAAAGTTAAGCAGATACGAATCAAATGAAAACAACTGGTGGAAGTCGCATATTTTTACTTCAGAAGAAAAAAAATCCCATTAGTCAGTGGTCTATCACGAGGGACAATCAAATTGGCTAATAAGTTGCATTAAATATTTTCACTACCTAAGCTAAAATTTGTCAATTTTCAATCCTAAATGGGATTAAATTTCACCAGATTTTTAATAAATTCTAAACGGTGAGATAATGCGATTTCGACCGGCAATTTTTATCTAACTCGTATTTGCTCAATTTAACAATAACGGTGACATTTAAATGCTATTACCTAAGTGCCTGCTCTATCCAACAGTGAAAGAATTATTTCTGTATGTTGAATATAACTGCAATTGTTTATTTTTTCAAAAGATGCCAAGTAAAAAGTGAATACACCAACCACCAACCAACGAAAGAACGAGATGGGAAAGAAGTTACTGATATCGACCTAAAAAGCGAATCACTAGCCGAAAATGTCAAGATGCAAATACTATAACAATGTATGGTTCGTCAAAGTCATTTAGAATCATATTTTCATTCAGTTTGCAATATTTTGAAATATTTCCTAACATCTCCATGATGGTTGACTGGATATGATTGAGCTTGTTACCAACGGGGACCGGCCTGATGTTCAAAGAAGAGAGAATGCCAACCAGATGAAACCATAAACAGCATGATAAAACGAGACCAACCGAAGCCATGACGATCTGAAGATAGAGTGAAAGTAAGTTTCAAGTTTGTTGATTTTATTTTGTCGTTTCCAATTTCTTTGTCAGTTCAGCTTTCGTTTCAATCACACAAAAACATAGGTGGGACATAACTATGTTTGTTATGTCACGCATGTAACCTTTTACTATAGTTTCTAGTGAGTTTTACAAAAAAATGACCCTGGAGGGGACCTAATTAGAGTGGACCTAATTAGGTTTCCAGGTTCAATTCCTGGAGCCATATCGATGTGCACCAACTGATATGGTATGCCTAACTATACTTAGTATAGTTAGTAAACGTAAGTATACTAGATATAAACTAGTACTAGGTACTTATAGTTATAACTAGTCCCACTAACCGCCGACGATTTCAATTTCCACTCTTACCAGTTTTCGTAGCTTTATAGTTCTCACTGTTGTCGGGTTATTACAGTTAGTGTTAGGTAGGTAACTCTATCTGACATGCTCTTAGAAAGTAACTCTAATCTACTATAGTTAGTATACTAGAGTTATCTTAGTTGATTAAGGTAACTCTTGTCTACCTTAGTGGTAGACTAGAGTTACGTTAGTTAACTAAGGTAGAGTTACGGCAACTTTACCTTAGCTAACTAACGTAACTCTGGTCTACCACAAAGGTAGACAAGAGTTACCTTAGTCAACTAAGGTAACTCTAGTATACTAACTATAGTAGATTAGAGTTACCCTCTGAGCATGTCAGATAGACTTGCCTACCTAACAGTAACCGTAATAACTAGATTGTTGTAAGAGCTATAAAGCTACGAAAACTGGTAGGGGTGGAAATTCAAATGGTCGGGGGCGGTGGTGGGAATACGTTTAACTTTAAGTACCTACGTTACGTTAGTAACCTCAGTTAACTAACGTAACTATAGTATATTACTAAGGGTAGACTAGACTAGAGTTACCTTACGTTAACTAAGGTAACTCTAGTATACTAACTACAGTGGGCAGTCACCTTGTGCGCATGTCATATAAAGTTACCTAATGGTAACAGTAATGCTAACCGTAATAACTAGATTGTTGTAAGAGCTATAAAGCTACGAAAACCGGTAAGGGTGGTCAGGTTTCGATTGGCCAGGTTTCATCACGCTGTTTATGGTTCCATCTGATTGGCACTCTCTTCTCATGGAACCTCACGCCCGTCCAGTAGGTAACAAGCTCCTCATTTAGAGTTAAGAAGAAAATTAATGATACAATACAAACCGTACATTGGTTATAGTATTTGCATCTAGACATCTTCTGATGGACACGGCTAGTGTTTCGCTTCTTAGGTCGATATCAACTCTTTCCTATCTTGTTCTGTTATTGATTTATATGTATTCTTGGCATTATTTAAAAAATAAACAATTACGATATTTAGAAAACTGTTCACAAAATAAGCAAAGAAAACTACGTTAATAAGCATTAGAGAGCAGGAAGGAAGTTGTTTAATAGATAATCACTGAGGTCAACCGCATCATTCGATACGTTAGAGAATTTGAGCATGACTACGAAGTACGAAGACGTACTTGACATTTTTGTACAGTATCTGTTACATGTCTACGCATACTTCTCTTCATTCTTAGTTTTTGGCTAGTTGTGGTTGCAGGACGTCTCTGTCGCGTTGCTTTCGTCGACACGAAGATTTTGTGAAAGTTTGTCCTAGTAGAACGAAATTTGTAGCCGGATTTAAAGTGAATGGTATTATTCCTGTAAGTCCCTTGAATTTTTAGTTTACGAGATTGATGCTTAACAATTAACATCATCAAGTTTTGTATTGCAACGGACTAGAAAGCTCTGCAACGGACTAGAAAGCTCAATTTTAATTTTGCGCCATGCGAATGCGAACGACGAAAACTGCTATCCCCAGTTTGATGTAGCAAAATATGTCTCGGTCGTCGTAGTTCGTTGCCAAGCTCAAACTCGCTGCAGCCATAGATTAAGGATACATAGATGTGCAACTCGGAGTATTTCTTGTCTTACGTGTCTTGGGTACCTCATACACACGGCAAGTACACTTGCGAGATTTTGTAAGGTCATGGCTAAAGGGGATGAACGAGAGGTAGGTTTTCAAGATGGCGGCTGTTTTTCAAGATTCTTAAAACGAGAAAGAATCAAGAACCAGACATTTATAGCATTACTAAATTGTGGTTAGGTTTATGGTTAGGGTTAGGGTAAGCTTTAGGAATGCTATCAGTTCTGGTTGTTGATTCGTTCTCGTTTTAAGAATCTTGAAAAACAGCCGCCATCTTGAAAACCTACCTCTCGTGCATCCCCTTTAGCCATGACCGATTTTGTAAGGAGTTAGATAGGGAAATTTCAAATAAGCGGCGATTTTAAGAAAACTTTCTGCTAGATTGCCTTGGTTCACAGAAATATATAAAAACAAGTTCCCCTGTATATCTCAAGCAACAAATGAAGTTGTGTTTCTGTCCTGGTCGCTTATAAAACGGCAGAAACCATTTTCCTGTAATACATTTATGTTGAAATTTAAACAAATGTACTTGCCAGAAATGCGTGTGGATATGACGTAACCCGTGAGACAGCGAAATCATAGGCGAAGTATCTCCAGTTGCACATCTGTGTATCCTTAATCTATGCTCCAGCTGACACCGAGGTACGCGTTTTCAGTTGTGGTGCACTTATTACACTTTGTACGCATGCTCTACAACAGCTCGTTGTAATATGTCTGTTTTGCGCATGTGTCTTTCCAGGATCAAATACTTCAAGGAACAAGAAAACGTTTGGGTGTAAATTCGAAGGATGAAGTTGAAATGATTTAGTTTTACTTTCGCTGCCAAAGCTTCAGCCATTGGCCGCATAGCATGCCTTTTTCATCTTGAAGAGTTGATGAAGAAATGTTTTTCGGCGACGATAAAATTTGCACAACGCACATTGTATTAATTTTAATAAAGCCTGATTCTACGGGACAAACTTTGGTAATAATTCCATGTTCTCAGTATGGCGAATATAAATGTTAATCCAAGCCCTAACCTCAACCCTAACCCTAACCCTAACCAACGTTTTATTTGCCATGTTTTAACTTTCATGGATTGAAGATTTAAAGATTTGATTAGATTTAGGGCTTGGATTAATATTTAATTTTCGGTACTGATAACATGGAATTATTACCCAAACATAAGATTGGTTTTGCAATGGTAAAATTCACTCAATCACATCGGTCTCATCTCCGATTGTCAACAGTTAAGGATTTAAATTGCCATACATGAGTCGTAATAATAGTCGCAATAGTTGTGCTGCACGTTTTAAATTGCTTTTTGCTATGCATAATTCTCACACTTATTTGACCCTGTCATCACAACGAAAAGCCAATGCCGTTTCAGCTAAGCTTTTACGTGTGAAAACCCAATCAAATACTCAGTTTAAGTAGCTAGAGATAAATTAATTTATAATTTTCACTTAATTTATACATGCCGTGTTTGAGATTCACGGGAACAGGGCCGTAGGCTTATTACAGAAATTAAAATTTTTGAAAACATGCTAAAAAACCAAAATCTATCGTCAGATAAGAGTAACTTAAATTGGTATATCATCAACTAAATTAGTCTATCATCATTATTAACTAAAAAACGCGAAATAAGTATTGTATACAAGTAGCTACATTTAAGTAGAATTCTCACCTGTTTATATGGACGGCCTTTAATGTTTTTACAATCGACCTTTTTCTGTTTACGTTTCACCTAAAATATTCAAAAAATTACATGAGCACTTGTCATTTTGGCCTTGGAAACGATATTTGCACGCGAAGTAATTAAATCAACTAATGGTTGTTTTTTTAACTCATTCGGTATGCGCGGCTGCTTCAAACAGAGTGCATAAAAAAGGGGATTTTTTAATTTAATTTCTTAATTCCCATGGGAATTTAATTTTCTATGAAAAGAGGTCATGAGTAGCTACATTTCATAAGAATTTACTGAAAAGAATTTCCATGGACTACAATTTGAATAACAACAAAAAATTAACTACCACAGATTGTACTCATTCAAAAAACAATACCAGAAAACAGAACATAGACACAAGTGAATGCAAATAAACACAAGTGAAAAGGAAAGTTGTTAAAAAGAACTTAGTCTGTTTAATTAAGATAAATGTTTGTAAAAATTAAAATTTTGTAGAATATAGTTTTGATATTCACCATGCAACCATACAAGGAATTTACACACACTTCGGGATAAATAATCACAAAACAACTAAGAGTGGCTAAATTTTGCAAATTTTACCACAGTAGCCCAGCTTAATGCATCATTTGTTCAATATTTATTTCAGATAAAGCTAAATTTATACAGTTTGAAAACGAAACCGAACAAAAATTTCAAATGTTTTTGACATATTTCTATCGTCTTTATATTTCGTCAAGTTAATCAAAATTTATTTATTTCTCGACCACGACTTTGTGAGCAGTGTATGTTGCATTGGGTTTGGGCTTGTTAGAGGAATTAAAACTCCTGAAAATCTGTTTAAAAAATCAACTGTACTGTCGGTACATTTTCAACACTTAATTGTTTTAGTGTTACAACTGTGTGCTGTGGTAAGATATCAGGGTACGAAAGCAGGTTTGGTTTTGTACTAAAGTAAATTAAAGTATAATGTCAAGTAGACAACTCACCTGTTTCTGTATACGGCCTTTGTTGTTTGTCCATTCGACGTTTTCTGTTTACGTTTAGCCTAAAATATCCAAACAAATCACATTTAAAATGCTCACTTTACCAGAATTTTAATTCTTTCAATTTCCAGTTTTGGGCGGCAATAGGGATGGTTGTGGCGCATGCGAGTCTATCAACTGTGAGTCACTGTGCAAAATTGTGAGGAAAGTGAGGATAACGAATGGAATGCAGGAGCTTAAGCCAGAGGAAGACAGCTTAGAACTGAAGCATGCACGCAGACGTTAGGATCAGCAGTGGGTGGGTGGGTGGCACTTGTTATTTTGGCTTTGGGAATCAAATTTGCATGCTAAGTTCTCGTTGCTCTCCAGAGAAGATCAACCTGGCATTTGTTGATTTGCAAGGTTCGTTTTCTCTTCAATTCGATATGCATGCACACACAAACTTCAATCGAGTGTTCCTAATGCCCATTCTCTATACATATACTCTTTAAGTACCACACATTCTACTCGTTCAAATAACAATATAAGGAAAAAACTTGAACACCAGTGAATGAACACAAGCAAATGAACACAACTGACAAGGCAGAGTTAAGAAAAATTTAGCCTCAAGAATTTATCACAAAACAACTAGGAGTGGGTAAATTTTGTGAGTTTTATAGAGAATTGTAAAAAATAACACCAAGATGTTTCATAATGGACCGATTGCATTATGGACAGAATTTTGAAAAAAGTTGAATTGGGAAAATTCATTACCACAGCATTGAAGAGCATCCTAAAATTAGTAAAATTGCAAAGTTTGGTTGCGAAATGTTGTAAAATGAGGAAAATATAGCCCTGCAAAATTTGCGAATTTTGTAAACTTTTGTATTACGCACTGAAAATTGATACCGTTTTCTCGATGTTGGTATCAATTTTCAGTGCGTAATACAAAAATATACAAAATTGGCAATATTTACAGGCTTACATTTTCCACATTTTACAACGTTTCGCAACCAAACTTTGCGATTTTACTAATTTTAGGATGCTCTTCAATGCTGTGGTAATAAGTTTTCCAATTTAAACTTTTTTCAAAATTTTGCCCATAATGCAACCCGTCCATTACAAAGAAATATATGGCTCAAAAATATAACAAGCTAAAGAATAGGAATAAGAACTGTCATTTACCTTTTCGTTAACGTTTATGCATGAAAGAGGTTTTTAAAAGGTGATCTTTCTCATAAAATTGACCGTAATTTTTACCGTAAATCTAAACAAAGTAGACTAGACTCGAAACACGAGAATTTATGCTGATCAGGTTTTTGATCTGAATTAGCAGTTCCTTTAAATAAATATCCTTGTCTCGAAATTGTCTTAACATTTTGTAATATGTTCTCAATGTACTTTTACATTATAAAACTCATCAAAGGAAAGTGCAACAAAAAATCTTTTAAAAAGTATTTCTGTGTTTGTCTTGTTGCAAAAAAATATGACAAATGTAATCATTTCCATCTTATAAGCCATATATCTCACGTTACCTTTTTAATCTAACAAGACATAATTCATTTGAGTTAAAGCCAAATTTATGTCTTACAGTTTAAAAATGCAACTGAACAAAATTTCAAATTTTCATATTATCAAAATTTATCTTCTATATATCTCATAAAGTTAAATCAAATCTATGCATGTATTTTACGAACACAATTTCAATGCACTTGTTTTGCCGAGAAAAATACACGTTAAATACAATGAACATTTTCATGATGCATCAGAGTTATGTTTCTACACTTTTAATTTCCAAACCTGATTTGTCATCTCAACTTTTCATTTGGAATAACTTCATCAATTTTAATCTAAAGTCCAATGTAAAGTACTAATTCTATCAGTATGCTTATAACTCCCTTTCAATTCTTTCAATTCTTATAATTCATAAAAAGGCAACAAACCAAAAAAAACAGGCTTTTTAGTAAAGCAGAAGGCTTGAAAACAATTAATTTTGTTTAATAATATTCTTCATCAATTTTAAGCTCTCCAAGGTTGGTAAATTTAACTCACTTAACCAATAGGTGCAATGTGCAACTAATCTAAACTCTTAGTACTAATTCTATCATTATGCTCATTATTCCCATTCAATTCTTATAATTTATAAAGAGGCAACAAACAAAAAGACAGGTTTTTTAGTAAAGCAAAAGGCTCGAAAACAATGAATTTTGTTTAACAACATGCTTGTCAGAGAGTTACGAACTATGTTCAAAAGCCACCTGTTTACTTAACAATTATTACAATCAAAAACTATTCAGCTATTTAAGTATATATTCGAATTGGAGCCAAGGAAATGAAATAAACTTTAATTTTCTTTGCTGAACAAGAATGAACCAGACAAGCCAAAAAAAAAAAGAAACAGAAATATGGATTGAATTTGTTCACAACGTCAAAACTATGGCAAATTTTAATTGAGAAATAGAATTGTCTAGAAAGAAATAGAAAGCCGCATGCATTTCCATGAGTAATTATATGTATGTATGTACGTATGTAAAGTCTTTATTAATATTATCAAAAGGAAAGTTACAACAGACGTGCAATGTACCATAATCATGCTATATAAACTAAAACAAGCATCTATTTACAAAAGATCTCTCAAATCTCTGTGTCCAAATTTTTGTTTGAATAAAATTATGACCTCGCTTTGTAAGTACTCTTTTCTCTTAGGGGGTAGCAAGTCATGTAAACTGTGCACTGAATCTGTCGTTGTTACATTCCACAACTTTTCATGTCTACTTTTTCATGATCATCTCTAATTTTTCATCTTACAGTGTATAAAATAACCAGTTTCTCTATATGTAATGCAGCAAAGCTCAATCTACATAACTAGATTATTTGACCTTAACTGTCTGTTATGAGAAGTTACTATTAAAAACCACATTGAAAAATCACACAATTAAAATGAACAATGTGGGTTTTTGAGATACTCTAACTGTAATTGGTAATCAAATGGTTACTATTTCTTTATGCATTTGAAAGGAAGCATCACATATCGATTTTGTCAATGAGGAACGTCACATGAACGTTAGGGGACGTCTGACACATTTCTTGGTGTAAAATCATGGAAAATTTTAATAGTTTGTTGAAAAAAGCTTTAAAGTGTTAAAACCATTTATACACAGTAGAACAAATCCAGCATTTTCATAAGTGTATTTATGTTTTGGTATATTTTTATGCTCATCATCAGGCCCTGGTCTTTTCCATTTTGGAGATCACAGTTCTCAGTTAGGTTGGGAACAGGCTTTGAGGACGTTCTCAGCTTTTATAGCCAGGTAACCTAGCATTAGAGGTCAAGCAAAAGAAAAAATTAAAGTGTCTTATAATTTAGGGATGATCCAAAGTTGCTTTAAAAAACAATCAATATTAGAAGCACAGAAACCTTGTATAGCCAATTCTTTGCGATTTTAAAACATTATTGTACAAAATTTAAACAAACATTGAAAGTCAATTTAAAGGTCAGAAGATTGAGATAGTAAATCAGGAAACAGGCAATTCCATGATAGAGTTACAAAAGTTAAAAAAAAATTTGGGATATTTGAAAATGAATCAATGGTTATAATAGCAAAAAGGACTAAATGACATATAGCAATCATGTCATTTAGAATATGAATTAATGTGAAACTTCTATCTCCTGTGTGTTTAATTGTTCCTGTGAGTCCCCTCCCAGGATGAGAGAATAATCACAAATAAAATTCAACATTCAAAATTTTATCTAATATTGAAAGCTTTCCTTTCATCAACACTGCTTAAATGTAAAGGAAGACAAATAAAATGTCCAAAATGCAAACTAGCAATAATGCATCAACTTTACAAAACACAAACAACTTATCATTATTTGGCTATATAGAATTAAAATGCTTTGAAAATACAGTACCGGTACGTACTTTAGACTAATTAACTCCAATTACAAGTGTAATACCAATCAAAATAAATAGTAAAAAGTTCATAATGAAATTCCATCAACTACTACATAATTTGCCCTAAATTTTCATGGTAAAATTCCAAATTTCAGACAGTAACTTAACAACTGAAACTCAGTCATTGCAACTCAATGATCTGTGACTTGACTGATGTACAGTATTTTTGGCAGACTTTGCCCCTAATTGGTAATTGGTGAATTTTAAAACTTTACAATAAATGCAACCACTCGTCACAAGGAAGTCTAGAATGTTCAAACCATTAAACAAGTCAAGAAAATATCAAGACCTTTTTGTATACTTTCCATCACTGACAGCTAGTGTTCCTTGTGCAACAATATAAAACATCTTGTTAACAAACAAAAGTATCTTATTTATGCAGTATCTTATTCGTGCAGAATTTTGTTTACATGAAAAATAGCTAGTCATCAGTTTTCTGGTATATCTATTATTATTGCTTGACATCGCAAATGATGTGATTTAATGTAAACTGACTCAGATACTGATTAATCTGATAAGATTTTAACTGTAAATCAACCTTGCAAACAAGCTGTGCTTTCCAAATCAATGATTTTATGCCATGGGCAATGCATTTTGGCAATAACAGGGGGGGATGTTTTCACAAAGATAGAAAACACATACAATGCAATATGATTTCAATTCCATAGGCCTAATGGTTAGCACAAACTTTATGCTCTAATATTGTACTTAATTCTAATCTGATTTCATAAAAATCGATCTCTATAAGCAAGCTAGATAGCGGACTACAAATACAGATAAAAAATAAAGCGTAATACCTTAAAACAAAGTTAGTATCAATAAAAAAACATAAACAGATTCTTTCCCATTCGAATAGCCATGCAGAGAAAAAAATAGGTACGCTATGCGTACATGTATCTGTGCAATGCGCATTATTCTAACATTGAATATTATACCCAGCTGTCTTTTAGATTCTATGTAATTGTGACATACAAATGAAAAGGTCTATTGCAGCCTAAAAAAGTGAATAGTAAAGTACTTATTTGTCTATCCCAATTAGGTATACACCAACTGATATTCCAGTCATTGCAAAAATGGTGATGCATGTAGAGGAAACAGGAAATTACGCATTGCTAAACTCGCTAAGAGTTTTTTTTCTTCAATATGTGGTCAAGATAAAAAATTATGCATAAGGTGTACAGAAGCCGAATATACATGAGACATAAGTTCTAAATTCTAGAAACTGTGGCGAAACACGAAACATTCCAGAAACAAAATATACAACTTAATGCAAACAATATAAGAAATATTAAACTAGTAATTCAAAAGATGAGTATTATCAAAAAAGATATTTTTTACATATAATATCACAGATATAATTCTAGTTTTTTCCATGATAATATATGATAACAGTACATGTGCCAATATTACTCAACAAGAGTTCACAAAATTCCACAAACAAATACAAGTTCTATAATTGTAAAGTAACAAATGTTTATTGAGATATGTTATTCGTCGACTGCCTGTAGGACGATGGCAGATGTTACATAAAATATTAGGCCTATGGAATTAAGGTTACTGTTTACCGTCACCCGCCAGCGTGTGTTTTTGATACCCGCGTGAAATTTTCATTATTTGCATTATTTTTCATTATTTATTTTTTTTAGCTAAAGCTAAATATTTTAAGTAATATTTCAGGTAAACACAACATAACTTACTCAATATCAAACAAAGATATATTTTCGGAATGTTCGGATACAATTATTCAAAACAAGACGCGCCAAAATACTTTCTTGTTGCGGATTACCAACATTTTATTTGTTTAAATTAAAACAGCGAGGATCCAATCGCAAAAACATTCAATGTGTGACGTCATTGAATCTAGATACCATCACATTTTCTACATTTGCAATAATGAATAATGAATAATGAAAATTTTCCGCATCAACTTTCCAAAGTTAAAGTGACGGTAAACAGTAACCTTAATTCCATAGGCCTTAGATGAAAATTTGGCAGTTGGCACCACATTTATAGGCATATTCTACAGTAGTCATAAACAAATTGTTGACAAAGTGCGATGCAATTTCAGTCCATGTAAAGCAAATAACATAGCAAACATTCTTAATGATAACAACAAAACCATACATAAAGACACGCACTGTACTCAGATAGTATTAAAACAGATAATCCCAAACACTAAACACTTTCAAGAATATTTTGCTAAATAACGACTGAAATACATCAATTTAAACCACGGCACTTTTCTTGACCATTCCTGTACACCATACATATTAAAACGTTCGAATAACTCACCTCAATGAACCCCAATCGCCTCATCATATATTACTGTTAAAATCAGTGGTTAAAACGCGCTCATAGTTCATAGTTTCAGCCGCCATTTTGTTTAGCCTGCGAATCTCTATCACAAGCGTTCTGTGCCGTGAGGTCACAGATAAGATATATACAGATAGGGAACTCGCACTCAATTACCTCAATTTTTGTGTCCCCACGCTCACGTCATTCCACGCGCCACGCAAATTGCTCTGGCAAGTGTCGTTCGTCGTGTTTTCAGTCAAAAGCATAGGGAAAACCCCGTTCGAAAGTACAAAAATAAATATTTTTGCGAAGTTGCTCCACCGATCTTCATTTTGGGATTCAAATTTGAAAGGTAAATAGTAAGTGGTTATCTTTATGTAAAAAGATGTACATTTAGGGGCTAAATACGAAGAATAAATTAATATAAACTTTGCACCGCATGGCCATATTTTACAATCTCGGTGCTTGTGAAGTTCTGCCGCATCACCCAGGAGAATCCCATGTCCATTTCGATAAATTAATGGGCAAAAGTATTACTTTCCTGTCTTTTAAATTAGTAAGAAAGCATAGGTGTTGATTTTAAAACAATAGCCATTGAATTTGATTGATTCTTTTCGTCGTTTTGAGGAAGACAGGTCAAACCATTAATAATTAATAGCCCACAATACACATTTGAAAATACCAGTGGCAGTGCAGTGACTGCTTATTGCTCCAGCAGCCATATTTTTACTTTGAAACTTAAGAATTTAAAATATACAAATATATTATAATTTTGTATATATAATACTATTTACATGAAATTTAATAATGTATTGATGTTATTAGAGTATGTACACTTTCTACTGTATATCAATCAATCAGTGTGGTCATAGTCAAAAGCAAGGATAACCCCGATAGTAAGGTGAACTTTGTCTTTGTTTAAAGAGCAACAGTGCCCTCATGCGCCCTACTTTAGTTTTTACTCTGTCTAACGTCAGATGATTTTCTGCCATTATGTTCTGTAAATCCTTAAACACACTACTGTACATAGACCTATGGTACAGTACTTTAGCATTTTACTCTAATTTTTACTGATTTTGCAATAATTTTACTGATTTTGTCATACTGGTGATTTTACTTGTCAAGTGATATGGTATAATAATTTGGCCACAAATGTTGAACCACGGCATATCCCTGTCAACTTTCTGTGAGAAACACTGATGATTTGACATGAAATCTACTTTGTATGAATAATATATGCTATTTGAGTTTAACATTTATGACTCGGTATGCAAACTATACTTGCAAGATCAGACATAAAATGTATATTTTTAAATTTAGTTAATCTCAAGCAATCTCAATATTTATGAAATCAATTTAAAATTTGATGTCTCATTGGAACCAAGTCATAAATATTGAACCTTCAAGTATTTTCTACTTTTCTTCTTCTTTGAACATAGCTCCTGGTTCCCAAACTTCAAAGGCAAGCAAAGGCACTTGTGAAGACAAATTTTGTACATGCAATGCAAGATTACTACATTTAAAAATGTATACTACAGATGCTACTGTACAGTGTAATTAAGGTTTAAAAATACAAAGTTTGTTTTGATAAATGTTAATTTATTCCACATTTATATAAAAGTGCTTGATATTAATAAATCATTAAAAAAAATATGTGTTCAATGTCAATGAACTATCAATTATTACATTCTCAATGTATAATATACTCTCACTCTAAAACAGGCAATAGACCCCACATGCTGTCATGAAAATTACTAAATAAAAAAGCAGCCAATGATCCAATGTTTACTTTTACAGTTATCTGGATATAAAATTTTAAATACTATGGATAAATGCATTGTTCCTTTCTTTGATAAGAAATTTTCTATTTAAAGGGAAGCCCTATTAAATTGCAAAACTCTTCCTTGGGGGGGGGGGGGGGGCTGGGCTACTTTTTTCAAACCTTTGATTAAACCAGCACAGTTTGAAGGCATGTTATATAATCTTGTGTTTACTCCTTGAGCCACTCTGGCAAGGTAAAATTATATAAACATAATACTATTGTAGCAACTGCCAGGCAAGTGTTTACACAGAAAAATTTTGAACTTACTCAGTAACAGGGTTGCCAGATTGCATGCATAAATTAGCCAAACTTTTAACAATGCTCTTTGTTTTTCATTGTATTTGCCTTTTGTTTTCTTTGTTTTTGTGACAGCACCAATGATGGTAAGAAATCTGGTAACCCAGCTCAGTAGGGTGCATAGTAGGTCCCACTCTCAGGGGGTGCAGCATCTCTATTGATGTAAGTAGAGATTATATACTTATGTAAAATTGGTAGGCATTCCAATAATTAACAATTGGCGAGGTGATTACAAGCCTATATTCACTGAGTGGAAGGCGAAGTGAATATAGGCTTTTCGGCTCAGTGAATATTGGCTTGTAATCACCTTGCCTTCGGCAACTAATTGTTTTAGTATAAATTTCCAGGCGGTTACAAATAATAATCAACACAACTATAAAAATTCACTTCAAATTTATTACTGTATAAAAAAGACAAAAAGCAAAAAGCTATAGTCACTGACCAGTGACTGTCACTTCAGAAACAGTGGATCTTGACAAATCAGAGTGCAGGAAAATCAATAGTTACCTGGAAATTTATACTAAAATCAAATAGTTTTCCACAATCAAGTGAAAAAATTAACCATAGTTGTATGATCCTGTATCTAATTCACTGTAACTGAAAGAATAATGCAATCTAACAGGATTGATTGGCAATCTAGAAAAATAAAATATAAAACAGTTTAGTTTGACACTCATATTTACAGTAACTCTGCATGCTGCATCCCAATCACCATTGACCAATGCACTGTTCTAAGCGTAGAGGAATCGTATAAGTTAAATAAAGTCTACATGTCTTGTTCCATGGCACCGTTTGTGCATGTTGATGTTCATTTTGTTTTTGCATGTCCTTGGTCTATAAAAGTGTTTAAATACCCTTTGATACAACATTGCATTTCACAAAAATATATTGATAATTTCATATATACGAGCTGGTGCAAAAAAAACTTACATTTAAGCCAAATTCCAACTCGAATTCAGAGTACTGAATCGAACCTTCAGATTGCCTGAGAATTCTCACTCCTGCGGGATTTCTTTTCTCATTTTCGCCGCTAAAAAGGGTATTCGTTGAATTCCTTCTTGCTAAGAACACGCAGTGTGCCATTTATCAGTAAAATTCGTCCAGAAAATAAAGATCGATCGGTTATTGCGCCTAAAATCGCCGTTTAATTGCCAAAATTTTGCATTTCCCTATCTTTTTCCTAATAAAAAATGTGCGTTACACTTGCCAGAGCATAGCGCATGCGCATTAAAAGTGGGGACATGATTTCCCGCGAGTTCCCTATCTGTATATATCTTATCTGTGGTGAGGTACAAATTCCGGTGTTAACACACACGCACACGCACACGCACACGCACACGCACACGCACACGCACACACACACACACACACACACAACACACATACAAGGTGATAACAATATATCTGCTGCGCAGATACAAAAATTGAAAATCGGAAAATTTTCGACCACCATCGGAAACCGAACTTGCGACGCTTTCTGTCGGCAAATTCCGAGCATGTTTTGCATACTAATTACTTTCGTGAATAATGAGAATTCAAAAAGAAACCAACAACAAAGAAATCAAGCTATGTTTTTCATCTCTCTGAGTAAAACCCTGACTTTTCCCGGGGCATATAAAAGATGGGATTCGTTGGTTTCATTGTTCTCGATTTATTTGTGTTGTGTATAATTTATTCTAATGATTGCAAAAACTTTACAGTTGTTTTTCTCAAACCCGCATTTTCGAACTTCGGGAAATTCTTACAACGCTAATATAAGATTTGCATATAAGCTTTTTTCCTAACATGAGAACATTTTTATGATGGTCTATTCAGCTTTCTTTACGAAGAATGTA
The DNA here is from genome assembly GCA_963855995.1 of Muricea muricata. Classification (NCBI taxonomy): domain Eukaryota; kingdom Metazoa; phylum Cnidaria; class Anthozoa; order Malacalcyonacea; family Plexauridae; genus Muricea; species Muricea muricata. The sequence goes on along the minus strand of OY979729.1, from coordinate 2,755,720 downwards.
AACCATGAACGCTCCAATGCTTCGGACATTAATATTTGAGGTTTACGCCAAAGATGAATCTATTACGTGTCCATTAATATTTGAGGTTTACGCCAAAGATGAATCTATTACGTGTCCATTAAAGTTGTTGCTGCTACAACAACAATTACAGAAGTTTGTAATTTTGTGTCAGCTAAGCACCATCACTCATATTTACCACAAGTAACAAGAAAAAAACGAATATTTAAAATAATTATATTTTTTGTCCAAGACCACCATAATATAAAGGTCCCTTGTCACAATCGCTTTGCAATAACACCATCTCGTACCGAGTAATTAACACAAAAGACACTATATAAAAAAACATAAGCCTACAAATCTCTCTGTTATTGTCATGCTATCATGTGATTATCATGCCCAATCATAATTGTCTATATTCGTATGAAATGTAATATCCCCAATTAATCTAAAATTTAATCTAATTTAATTGGTGCTATAATAAAGTATATAAAGCATATAATAAAGTCAGTTTCCGACAGTAGTAGTCATGAATAGGCCAAATTTTAACAATGCTCTTTGTTTTGGCATTTTTGTTGCCATTATTTTCTTGACCGAACTAATGATGGTTGGCCTAATTATTCATGAATACCGCCAACCCTGGTGAGACACCCCAGCCTCGTACCCAGGGTACGAGGTTGGAGACACCCAATCCGCATAAGTAATCTAATAAGGTTATTAATTATATGCAATAAATTATTGGGAATGCAAAGCTATTTTAAGCTTTAATGTCAACATAATCCGTGCTTTATCTTTATCATCATTAGTATGTTTAGCGTTTAGATGCGTTCATTCGTAAACCACAGCAGTACCAAAAGCTCTTGCCTTGTTCATCTCCGGCAGTTCATGCCATGCATCTTCTCCAAGCACGTGATACTCGACACTTTTCTTGGCACGTATTTCTTTCTTCCTGTTGCGTCGTCCACCGCCCATAACAACGATCATATCACCAATGATCACTGCCGCACATCCAGCTCTCTTCTCTAACAATGAAGGCAACCTCTTGTATTCCTGGGTGGTAACATTGTACGTCACAACATCATCCAGTGGACGTCTGCAGTCATCCTCGCCGCCGATGATGACAATGTTCTCGCCATGTACAACACACGCCATTCTGCAGACCGGATACGGCACAGGATCGAGGCATGTCATCTTGTTCTTAGCAACGTCATAACGCTCCATCTTGCCCGGCTGACCACCGATGATGTAAATGCTGTCCCCAAACCTGATAGCGGAGCAAACCAATCGCGTATATGATTCGTACAGCAGGGTATTCGACCTGTACGGGGCTTCGAGCTTCGTTTCAACTACGTCGCGATAAAAAGTGATGATTCGGTTTCCGTACTTCACTCCGTTGTAGTCATTCCAAAATCCACACTTCTCCGATGAGCTTGAGAGAGGCGAGGAAGTAAAACCAGTTTCGCTTGGATTGAGGCATTCTAGTTTTCGCGATTTTTGGCCACCGTAGACCATTACTTGCCTGCCTTCGAGGAAGACTATTGAACTGCAACGCGGACTAAGTAAACAGTCTTCATAAAGAGTCCACGTCATCTTAGACCAGTCAAAAACTTCCAGAGATTGTGAAATTTTACGGTAGGAATCATCACCAATCATCAAAATTTGTCCCTTAGGTTTCGGTGTTGCTGTGCTGTTTTGAGGGATCATCGTATTAGAGACGGACTCTGCCGTACGTTCTTCTGGCGCCCCAACAGGTTTATCGAAGCCGTCTAGCCTTTTCTGAAGCTTTGTTTGGGTGTCGTTGATTTGCTTCAAAATCGCGGTGACTTTATTTAAACGCACGTTTATTTTATCCATTTCCTTTCTTACGGCGCACACATGCGTTTCATAAATGCCGCAAACCATCTCTTCGTGACAAGATTCGCAAGTTATCTTTCTAAACTTGCATTCTTTCGTTTCGTGGCTTTCTTGATCGCGTCTGTTCACCGTCTCCTTGCAGCCTTCGTTCGAGCAAACAACCGGAGCATAAGCACACGTTTGTTCATGTAACAACACGTCTTCGACGTCCACATTGTCCGTGCAACCTCGAGAAACGTGACGGCAACGCGGTTTCTTCAATTTGGACACGACATTGGCAACGATTCGCGACGGCAAGCGCAGCGTTTCGACTTTCAGATGGTCCATACAATTGGGGCATCTTTCAGAACTTCGTAAACTGCTCGTGATGCATGCCCGACAAAAGTAATGCTCATTGCTTTGACATTGGACCGGATCATGAAGTATTTGTGAGCAAATTTTGCAGGTAAAATTTGCCAAGAGTAATAGCTCTAACTCGCTTTTATCTGTTGCCATTGTGAAAAAAAGATGGCTGGTTCTTTCAACTCGTACACAACATCAAGCAAATGTAGATAGCGCCGGAAATAAATATTAATTCATATGAACTGAAACACGATAATGGCAACCACAATCACTTAAGTCAAACCACAATTACCAAGGAATGTGTCTGGGCCTGCATAATTGCCGTGTATATAATTATTTGCCTTCAGGCAAAAAGTACTTAAGGTGTTTTCACTTAGAACCAACGTTGCTAATGTAGGTAGTGCAGAAGGTTAAACGAAAGGTACAGATTGTTTCGCCACCTGAAAGGATAGAATAAGATTGGACGTTTCGAGCGAACGCATCTCGTCGGAAAGTCAAAGTTCGAGTCAAGTCCCATTTTTGTGAAGAATTAGAGATTATTCTTTTCATGCCGAGTCAAGACTCGTTCTTACATTATTTTCATCCAACAGTCTGTAACGATGAGATCATTTTGGGGACAAAATGTTAGGCGTAGATCACGGTTCAGGGCTTGCGCGACGTAATTTGAAGTAAGGAAGTTAAGGTCGAACTCCAAACACGTAATCCATTTAGGGTTCTTTGGGGAGGGTGGTCTCAGAGAAATTTTGGTTAGAATCTCGGAAATACCATTTCCTGCGGTTTGGGCATCGTAATAATCTGCAGTTTTAGTAACTTTGCAGGATTTGTTAAGCTTACTGTTCAGTAGCAGCGTAGAAATCTTCGTCTGCAATGAATAGTGAGGGGGCTGAAGCCCCACCCCCTCTACACGGTCCATGTGGTTCCGTTATACTGAATCATAATCGAGGTAACATACGAGACTACAAGTTACTACACAGGGATTGCCCAATTTAATGGCATTTACAACTTAAGTAGCTAGAAGATTATGAAGATTAGTAGAAGATTAATATTTATAAAGCAAACAGAAGCGCTTTATCAGATTAAAAGTTTCATATCTGACAAAGCACGAACTGTATGCTCTGATAAAGCACGAATAGCTTGTGAAACGACCCATTTTATACCTATTCTGCGAGTTTATTTAGGAAGAAAAAAAGTTTTGTGTTAAGGTAGTCATTCCCCTTTAAAATGTAATTTTTGAAAAAAAAATCAAATTTTTAAAATTTATATATTTAGGTACTTTAAGTATTATACTTTAAGATAACATGGCTTGTTTTGTTGAAAAAATGCATATTTGTGAGAAAATAGGTGTTTAAGAAGCCCTATTTAAAAAATTTCCCCATAGCAACGCCATAGCAACGCGTTTTCCTTCCAAATTTGCTTGATTATTTCACTGACAAAGCGTATTTTTTTGAATTAAACTTTTGATGTATGTTATTTAAAGCTATGCCAGTAGATCTCTTTGTGATTGGTTCATTTTCGTAGGCATAGCAACGCGCTGACTTCTCAAACTCGAGGTCGATTTGTGGCGAGCTGTGTGAAAAATTGTGTCAGAAAATTGCTGTTTTTTTCGCGTTTATAAGTTGAAATATTGTTGTTACAGTGTAGAATTACATTCCTAAGGTTGTTCTGAGTGTAATTCAGAGTGAATAGATGGGGAACTCGAAAAATAGAGCAAGAAAAAAGAAGAAGATTCCACCGTCAAGGAAGAAGAATATAATCCAAGATGGCGGACCAAGCTACAAAGATCGTGGACCTTCTGCGAAAAAAATCAGCCAGAATACAGAATTGCTTCGTGGTATGACGGAAAACATTGATAGTACTGTAAAAGAAGGAACTATTTTAATGGACTTATCCATACTATGCAATGTATTTGACAATGTTTTGAAGTGCCCTGATTGTGGATGTGATATAAAGTCACATGCTGACATGAAAAAGAAATGTGGATATTCCAATTACCTCGTGTTACAATGTGAAAGTATGGAGTGTGATTGGGAGTATTCTTTTAATACTTCAAAGAAACAAGGTCATTCTTATGAAGTGAATGTAAGAACAGTCTTAGCTTTCAGGGAAATTGGCAAAGGGCATAATGCCATGACTACCTTCAACAAGGTCATGAACATGCCTCCTCCACTAACCCGTCGTGTCTTCACAAAGATCCAAAATGAAAAGGTTTTGCCTGCTGTAAAGAAGTTGGCTTCTGATAGTATGATCAACAATGCCTATCAAGTCAGAGATGAAATAGCAAATGATGATGGTGAATGTGGAGTGTCGATCGACGGTACTTGGCAGAAGCGAGGATATTCGTCCCATAATGGGATTGTTACTGTGATCTCCTTGGATACGAAGAAATGCCTGGATGTGGAAGTGTTGTCAGACAAGTGCCAAGAATGCCAAAAGTGGGGGGAAAAGATTAATGACCCAGGCTACAATGCATGGAAAGCATCCCATGAATGCAAGATCAATCATGAAGGAAGCGCTGGCAGTATGGAGACAACTGGTGCTGTTCGGATTTTTAAAAGGTCGGTGGCTACGAGAGGGCTGAAATATATGGACATGCTTGGAGATGGGGACTCCTCAACCTATAACAGTATTGTTGAAAGCCAGCCATATGGAGAGGATTCTATTCCAAACAAATTAGAGTGTATCGGCCATGTTCAAAAAAGGGTTGGAAGTCGTCTACGCAAACTGAAGAGTTCGAACAAAGGAGTGAAATTGGCTGATGGGAAAGGTTTGGCTGGTAAAGGTAGGCTGACTGACAGTAAAATTGATGTGTTGCAAAACTATTATGGCTTGGCAATCAGGGAAAACCTTGATGATGTTGGTAAAATGGCCAAGTCCATAGAAGCGTCTCTTTACCATGTTGCATCAACTGCCGAGAATCCACAGCATCATCTCTGCCCAGAAGGAAAGGACAGTTGGTGTGGATATAAGAGAGACAAGGAAGAATATAAACATAAAAATGGAATACCAAGCTGTATTGTTGATATGATCAAGCCAGTATACAAAGACCTTAGCAAATCTGAACTGCTAAGTAAATGTACTCATGGCTTGACACAAAATGTTAACGAGTGTCTGAACAGGCTCATCTGGGACAGATGCCCTAAGTCTACTTATGTTGAGCAAGAAACTGTGGCTCTTGCCACCTACCTGGCTATTCTTAAGTTTAATGATGGTGACATTTCCTTCTTGAAGTTATTTCAGGACCTTGATGTAACTCCTGGTATTTTCACTGGTAAAGCCTCGGAGGAATGTGACAACTCGAGGATTAAACTGTCGGCAAAAAAGAGCTCAGAACAAGTGAAGAAGAGAAGAAAGATACTGAGGCACCAAAGAAAACACTATATAGACACTACAGAAGACCAAGAAGGTGTTACCTATGAAGCAGGTGCTTTCTAGAGACTATATAAACCAGAACAAAACATTAAAGTACTATTTTCTCAATTTCACAGTTTTCTCATTTCAGTTAATCTTTGTGACAGCATATCTTTCTGAATATTTAGTGTAAAAGGTTGAAACTTGGTATGTTTATGGCTTTTAACATTATCTAGTAACTGACCATTTTTAATTTTTCATATTTTTCATTAGTAATGTACAAATGAGGTTTAATTACCTAATTAGCTGTAAAAAATCCCTGTTTTTTCCTAATGTGCAGATTTTTTACCAAATTTTTTGCAAAAATGTTTTAAAGTGAAAATAAAGATGGTCAGTTACTAGATCATGTTATAAGCTTTCAAAATATATGTCATTTATGTTCTTCTGATTAACGGTGTGTGTGGTATCATGTTTCATGCGACGCCATTTTTTGGCTAATTAGCGGGCGGCCATATTGGATAATTAGTGTAATTAATGAGTAACCTAAAAATTTTTTTTAGATTTTGATTTTTATCACTGTGCCCCTTAAAAAAATGTTTTTGCTGAGTCTGTACCTTGTAAAATAAAAAAAAATGCTTTAAAGGGGAATGACCACCTTAATCAACGTCAATGTTTATCACGCACAAAGCCTCCTTTGCAGCCATGTTTTCTTTTGACTTTGTGTTTTCCTTGTGTGTTTTGAAAGGACACCTTGAAATCTTGTTAATTAAAGCACGGAAACCGTGGGCATATTTGGATCTTCATGGATCCAAACCTTATCCCAAATATTCTCGGATTTAGCAAAAAAATTTTTGTGGATTACCGGATTTAGCTAAACCCATTCAACCCCCCCACATATTAAATTCTACGTAATTGACAATACAATACAAAAAGCCTTTTATTAATTACATAATTTACAGCCTTTTTACGTCGATATTATTAAAAAATATTATACATGGCAATTCTTAAATTATGGCGTAACATATTTTGTTGGCACCTGTTCATGGAAGCTTTTTACTGCGTGGTAGTCTTCAAGGAATATTTCTCGCAAATGCAGGGGCGTAAATCCTGGGGGGTATGGGGGGGGGGGCTCACCCCCCAAAGATTAAAATGAACAGTTTTGTCGGGCAAAACTAAGTGTTTAGTCGGGCAAAAAGCAACCAAGTGTTTGAAAGAAAATTTAATTTGTTTAATTTAAAAGGTAAAAAAATACTAAATTACGAAGTTGGTGCAATATAATGCGTAACAAAATGATTTTTTTTACTTTTATTTATTTGACAATAACTTTTATTTGTGAGTAATATCTACTTAGTGCGGGCGTGGCCTTTTCAATCACGCCCTTTTGTCGGGCAAAATTAGTTCACACCCCCCCCCCCCAATCTTGAGACCCAAGTTACGCCCCGGCGCAAATGTAATGCATTTCTGCTGATGAAACACTTCGCATTCACTTCACATACACACAGGCTGTGGCATAAGATCGACCCAGATTCATAGCTGGCAGTTTTCGCCAGGCACGCGCACCAATCACATGATACTCCACAGTATTAAAATGCCCCATGTAGCACCAGCCCATGACGACAATCACATCGCCCATGATCACAGCCGTGCAGAACCTTCTCTTCTCCAGCATTGACGGCAATTTCTTGTATTCATGAGTGGTCACGTTAAACATCACAACAGTATTCAACGACTGTTTTCCATCATAAACACCCATGATAATTATGTTATCTTTGTACGCGCCATCTCCGAAACTTTATACGGCAAAGAAGGCAGAGTCTTCATCTCATTCTTAACCACATCATACTTCTCCATTTTACTTTCTCGCCCACCAACGATGTAAACATTGTCCTCAAATAGATGCACGCCACAACAGTCTCGACATTGTTCCTCCTGCAAGAGTATTCTCGACTCTCCCGGTGACTCAAGCAAGGTTTCTACCACACCTTTGTAGAACGTCAGAATTCGATCTTTATACAGCAAACCATTGTATTTGGCATCGTTGGACAATGAAAGAGATGCTACAGTCGCAGTATAACCACTCTCGCTTGGATTCAAATATTCAATTCGTTCCGTTGGAATACCTCCACATATCACTATTTTTTTGCCGTAAATAAACGAGAATGACCAAAACCGATGAAAAATTAAACTGTTTTCGACCAAAGTCCACGTCTTTGTCGACCAGTTACAAACCTCGAAAGACGTATGTATTGCGTCCTCATCTCCGCCACCAAAAATAAAAATTTCGGCTCCGTTCGTGACGACGCTATTCACTCCAGAATTGACACGAGAGCATGTGCAAGGAAATCTATCTTGTCCACATGACTGTTTGTTCGACTCTTCACCACAAGTTATCTTTCGAAACTTGCATTCTTTCGTTTCGTGCCTTTCTTGAGAACGTCTGTTCACCGTCTCCTTGCAGCCTTCGTTCGAGCAAACAACCGGAGCATAACCACATGTTTGTTCATGTAACAACACGTCCGCAATTTCGACATTCTCCACGCAACCTCGAGACACATGACGGCAAGGTGATTCACTCAATTCGGACAAAGCATTGGCAACGATTCCAGACGTAGGCCGTAGAGTTTCGAGTGTCAGTTGGTCCATACAAGCAGGACACGTTTCGGAGTTTTCCAGATGCATCGTTATACATTTCCGACAAAAATAATGATCGTTGTTTTGACATTAAACTGGGCCATCTAAAACTTTGAGACATATTTTACACGAGAACTTTTCCCTTGCTATATCTTCTCGAAAATTTTCGTTAGCCGTACGACGATTCCCATGCCCGAGAAACGAATAGATCTAATGGCCGTTTTATACTAGAGACGCATAATGCGTCCTTCTATATTGTTCGTCTAGTATAAAGACGGGTCGCATAATCCGACGAGCTATCAGGCAAACCACTACAATAATTTTTTCTGGCTTTTTGCATCACGGTTTTAGAATTGCCAGATTATTCGTCTGTGTGCCGTCTTTATACACACAGACGCATAATACGTCTAGACGAACTATCGTGGATAGTGCGTCTGTTCAGACGAAGAACCGAACATAGTTCGTCCAGACGCATAATGCGCTTTGTGCCCGTCTTTATACTACAGACGCATAATCAGACGAATAATAAAACCTTGCCCAAGTTCGTCCAGACGCATAATGCGTCTTTAGTATAAAAACGGCCATTTTGGAACGGCACGCTTAAGTTTTGGTACGCGGACCGCTTTTCAATAAAAGTCTTTGTGATGAAATACGAAACCGGAATCTTAGTTATAATATATTGATTTACTTCCGATATGATATATGATTTATCCACTTCTAGGGTAATCTGAACAGCGTCATACAGACTAGCCAGAAATGCACGCTTTGCATTGAGTCTACTGCTGGCTTGTCAGCTTGCGTTTCACCATTTGCATCACTTGCTCCAGTTTGATGAAAATAAAGTTTGCTGCAAGTTGTCAACATGCTTGATGCAATTAATTGCCAGGACTTTCATCCACAAGCTTGATGCAAGTTTGTCTCAACAAGCTGCAGAAAGTATCAAATTGGATCATCAAGTCTGACTTTCACAGACTTGATGCAACTTGGTGACATACTTGCATCAAGCCAGAAAATCTACAAATTGCTTAAAGTCTATTGTCGGTTCCTGGTTGTGCACAAATAGCTATTCTGCGTCAAATTAGCCATCAAGCAACAACGTCCCTTGGGTAAAGAGAAAATTCGTTGCGACGTGAGCTAGAGATGTTATTGAAGACAAGTTCATTTTATAGCTGAGCATATTTAGAGATTGAGTCGATTAGTTGTAAGGTTCCAAGGTCAAATGCTATGACGCTCACACTTATGATTATCATTTGCATCCTATTAATATTTCATGTAAATGCAAATGTTGTTGGAAATACAATATTTCATAGCGCTCTCAACTTAAAACTGTTTAAGATACATATAGAACCAGTTCATCTGTGACATTCCTTCATTTTTATTCCCTCGAGCATTTACTGCTACTCAAACAAGCATTTCTGAGAAATTTAGTAAAATATAATTTAACATGCAGTTCTGAGAAATGGATTACAGTTGAACAGAATATGTACGCGGCTCGCATTTATTTCATGGATACACACAGGCTGTGGCAGCAGATCGAGCTAGATTCATAGCTGGCAATTCTTTCCACTCGCTATCGCCAATCACGTAATACTCCACAGAGTTGAGTTCCGTCTCGTTAATCCCGCCCATGACCACAATCACATCACCCATGATCACAGCTGTACAGTAACTTCTTTTCACCAGCATTGACGGCAATTTCTTGTACTCATGAGTGGTCAAGTTAAACATCACAACATCATTAAGAGACTCCTCTTCATAACAACCACCAACGATAATTATGTTATCTTTGTACGCTACGCTCGCCATGCCTGACACTTTATACGGCAAAGAAGGCAAAGTCGTCATCTTATTCCTAACCACATCATACTTCTCCATTCTGCTTCGCTGTCCTCCAACGATGTAAACATTGTCACCGAAAAGATGCACTTTGGCAGAATGGTATCTGCCCTGCTTCCTCTGCAAGAGTATTCTCGACTCTCCCGATGACTCAAGCGAAATTTCCACCAGATCTTTGTTGAACGCGAGAATTCGATCGTTATACAGCACTCCGTTGTACGTGGCATTGCTGGGCAATAAAACGGTTGAAATTGATGTACTGTAACTCGAACTCTCAGTTGGATTCAAAATTTCGATGGTACCAGTTCGATATCCACCGCATATCATTATTTTTTCCCCGTAAATTATCGAATATGACATGTACCGTCTGGAAAATAAACACTTTTCAATCAAAGTCCACGTCTTTGTCGACCAGTTGAAAATCTCGATCGATTTACCCGTTCTGTCGTTGTCGTGTTTGCCTCCGAAAATGAAAATTCGTTCGTTCGCGACTTTCTTGTCAGTGCGAACACAATCTTGTCCGTTGATGAGCTTTGGTTCACAGTCGATCTCTGTGGCAAAATTTTGTTTTAAAATTTCGGTGATTTCATCCAAACGTGATCTGATTTCATCTATCTCTTTTCTTAATTTCAAACTGCACTGATGCCGTTTGTAATAATCCACGTAAACCAACTCTTCATCGCAAGATTCGCAAGTTATCTTTCTAAACTTGCATTCTTCCGTCTCGTGGCTTTCTTGATCGCGTCTGTTCACCGTCTCCTTGCAGCCTTCGTTCGAGCAAACAACCGGAGCATAACCACACGTTTGTTCATGTAACAAAACGTCTTCGACGTCGACATTCCCCGTGCAACCTCGGGAAAAATGACGGCAACGTGGTATCTTCAACTCGGACACAACATAGGCAACAATTCGAGATGGCGCTCGCAGGGTTTCGAGTGCCAGTTGGTCCATACAAGTGGGACATGTTTCGGACTTTTCCAGATGCTTCGTTATACATTTCCGACAAAAATAATGCTCGTTGTTTTGACATTGAACTGGGTCATCTAAAACCTTCGAACATATTTTACAGGAGAAATTTTCGCCCAGTATTTCTCTCTGATAGTTGTCATTAACCGTACTATCATAACCAAGAAACGAATAGATTTGACCCATACTTTGCGATGTAGTGATACACTGTGATGCTTGGACTGACCCTGATTTCTTTGCAGCATTCGCATTGGTTGACTTCCAATATTGATGGACTTTCTGACCTCCAATTGGTTGATGTTGAATTTATTCGCTAATCATTTAAACGGGGAACCCGGGAAACTCGGAATCGTGGTTACCACGAATAATGGAATCCGTGAATAGAAGTACCCGGAATCGCCGGGGATTTTAACATCGCATGGAAATTAGGGGTCGGTGTTTAGATGAATCCGGATTGAATCTGGAATGCGTGGAAGGGAAACTGGAATTAAATGTATTTACCGCAGAAAATAACCAGAAGTTTCGCTGATGTTTTTTGTCCACAAGTCTGCAATCCTCCCAGTAAGTAAACATGAGCCGGTACAGCAAGGTACAATCATAAATCAGCTGTAAGAACTCTGAAGTGCTATATAACCTTCCAGCATCACATACGAGTGACAATAATCGGCCACGCCATTTCCTAGACCTTAAATCCGATACGTGAACATGCCCAATGTAAAGTTGAAACATACTATACACTTGGGCGAAACCTCTGTATATCACATTCTGTGATATGGATAGTTGAGCTCGAGGAAGGATAATGCACAGAAAAATGTTGTTACTCCGCCTGACCGTAAGGCATGGCGGAATTTTAGAGTTGCCCTCTTTCTGGGTTTTTTTCTCAATGTTTCTGTATTATTATTGTCACAAATGTGAAAACATTTACATTATTAACGCACTACACTCTGACCATAGTAGCCCAGAGAACGCTGCGTGTTTTTATTCGCGCGGCGCTCGCGACTCATCGCGATGAGTCGCGAGCGCCGCGCGAATAAAAACACGCAGCGTTCTCTATGGCGTTCTCTGGGCTACTATGCTCTGACGAGAATTGAAATAGAATCACTCTTCACAAAGATTTTTTCAAAGTCGAAGATATATTATAATGGTATTTTGCTATGTTGACTAGTATTGCTGTTAATTTGAAGAATATTCATTTTACTGCTCAAATGCCTTATGTACCATTCACACTAGTGAAAAAGAGCACAAACCATGTTGACATTATAAGAAATAGCTGCGTTTTAAGTGTAACTTTCTCCAACATGGGAATTTTTGACATGCAGAGTTTGTGCATGCAAGCGCATTTCATTTTGCTCGTTTTGGAATTCGAGCATTTTTTGAAGTATAAATTAAAACCTTTACTTCTCTGTCGTATCTACGCGAAAGCAGTCGATATTTACAGGCTAGGCAACATTGCAAAATTCCTGTTTCATCAATTCTTTTACAGTCGATTTCACAAAACTTTTGCCAAAATATTTCAAATTTCGTTCCAAAGTTCGCCAAGTTCTTTGCGAAGTTCAAAGTTTATACTGAAATTCACAAACCGGTTTTTTAAACAAAGCATTTGATTGGATTAATTTAATTTATGGACCAATCAGAGGCTTTTGAACGAAACGCAACGAACATGGCGAGTTTTGGAACGATATTTGGAATGTTTTGGCAAAATTTTTGTGAAATCGACTGTAACTGCATTTTATTGACTGTCTCGACAAACACAGCTTTAAAGATATATTATACTAAACATCACTGAACAAATGTTTGCGGTTACCTCAAAGCCGGAGGTGGAAAAAGCATCGGACCAGGGAAACTGATAGCTGCGATATAAACGCAAGACCAAGTGACTAAAAATTAAACATTTTATTTATACCAAAAAATTTTCTTTAAAAACTGTAAAAAATTCTTAATTCATTCTTAAAATCGTTTTATGAGGATATAAAAATTTGCAATAGCATTTGATATTTTTAATATTCAATAACTTCTCCCACACATTGACTTCAAATAATGTCCCGATTGCATTTCTTAGGCCTCAGTGTCTAGAAGGTTGTCGAGGTAGTCGACGGGGGAAGTTTGCGTTGTGCTCCAAGATATCATGACTGGTTCGAAGTCAAACTTATCGGGATGACCGAGGGGTCGCGTCCAGCCAGACATGGTCCAATTGAAGACAGGTTGTTGGTCGTGCGTTGGGCCACTTACTGCGTACACTGTGAACTCCTGGAAGAGCTTGTGGCTAGTTATCTGGAAAATAAAGCGATATTTTCTACTCATGTATTGGAATACACAGAAAAAAAACGCGCAAGTTGCAAAGTCTGTTGACATCTTGCAACAAGTTGTTATCAACAAGCTGATATTAGAACGCGTTCGTATGGCTTGCGATAGCTTGTTGACGAAAAGTCTGTTGCACGTTGTCAACAGACTTGCTCCAAGTTGACTGTCAAAGCTTGTTATCCACAGACTTGCTGCAAGTTGCTTCAACAAGTTGTAACAAGTCTAAAAATGACAAGTCGCAACAGGTTTGATGGTGACAGACTTGTTGCGACTTGACGAAATTGACAGGTTTGTTGTATCTTGTTGACAAGTTGTGACAAGTTACTAAAATTGACAACTTGCAATAAGGATCTGGCGTTTTTGGCTGTGTATGCATTACACAGGAGCGTTGTGTTGCGAATTGTCAGTTTTATTGGCTTGTTTGTACTGACATACCACGTTGCGCCAAACTTGTCAATTTCATCAAGTTGCAGCAAGTCTGTCTGAGTAAGGCTTGTTGCAACATCTCGAAACAACTTGCAGCAAGCCTGTGGATAACAAGTTTTGACAATCAACTAGCAAGAGCTCTGTTGACAACATACAAGAGACTTGTCATCAACAAGCTGTCGCAAGTTATGCGAACTGACGTTGAAACAACGTTGAGATTTCAAGTGAAATCGACGTCACATAATCAACCGTTAATGGACGTCATAACGATGTCTGTTTGCTAATGTTGAACCAACGTTGAAACACGTACAACGACGTCAGAAATTACTCAGAATTACGTTGACATCACATTGTCGACGAATCAACCTACTTCAACCAAATTTCGACATTGTTCATTTACATAATTTGATTCCATGAGAAAGTTTATAACAAAATTTCAACAGTTCTCATTGGAACTGGAATTGGTTGTTAGGACAACCTTGCAACAAGTCTTATAACCCCATCAAGTTTGTTACAAGTTGTTAACAGCTTGATCTAAACTTGATTTCAACTTGAGACCAGCAGTGCAAAGGGAGCTTGTTGATGATAACTTGTTCCACACGATGTGCGTTTTTAGCTATGTGTATGACTGACCTTTGCATCAGTGCCGCCATGTTGTCTATGACCAAGGGCATCGAATGGATACTTGCCAGAAGCAGGATTCAGATCACAGCGCGCTGAGATCGCGTTTTCTGCGCTGTACGGTGGTGTACAGTTACATTTTGATAACGGATCGTGCGTGTAATCATTGTACCTGTAACGAAGTGTAGGTTTAAGTTTAGTCCTCACTGGCGACATAAGCATAGGCAACATAACAAGGGGTACACGCGTAAAAATGGACAACTTGTTCATGGTTGATAACAGCATTGAACAATGTTTTGTTGCCCACCTTGTCCCAGTTGTCAACAATATTTTTCATACTTGATATCAATATTGTTCTAGCGTTGTTTAACCATCACTACTGGAACAACTTGTCAACAAGGTAGAACAACCATGTTATCAATACAAAACATTATTGCCCAATTTATACATGTTTCACCATGTTCCATCAACAATGAACAACGCTGTTGACTTATCAATGTTGAACAATATTGTTCGAACGGGAACGAACAATATTGTGAGTTGAACAATGGCTGTAGAGTCATGACAACAGCAGTGCTGCAATATTGTTCAGCGAATAAAGTTGCAACAACCTGTTTGATTTTTGGCTCTGTAACTTTTCCTCGGAGGTTTGTCAAGACGAAGCAGAAAGAATTGTCTTTTGAATTTGCTTTTGTTCTACCATAGCTTATGCTCGTAGTCTTATGCTTGTGCCTTATGTCGATGCTTATGTCGCACACTTCATTTCCTTTCTTTGGTTTTTTTTGTTTTAGCTTGTGCGTTGTGCTTGTGCTTATGTTGCCATAGTGAGGACCTGGCTTGATGAAAAGGTTTACGAAATACAGCAAGAATAAACTACACGTATTGCTAAGAGAAGAAATAGAAACCAGTTCTAAACTGTTCTTCATTTCTTTCCAGACTAGAAAAGTCCAGTCTGGGCAGCAGAAACAACTTAAACCGGCAAGAGCAGGCGCTTAAAAAGGGCAGTCATTTCTGAAGGCACATTTCGTGTGCCGTTACAAATGAATATACTGTATAGCCTTTACTAGTTGTAGCTAAATCCATAGGTTTTATTTGTTCAATGTCACTAAAGACCACCCCATCGGGGCTCCAACCCCCCCCCCCCTTTGGTCCAATAAAAATTATTCCCCACCAACCTCATCAACTTCATCATGCTTGGTAGATCGACGACTTTGCTTTGATCTCGTTTAAAGATTTGTGCTCGGGGATGCAGGTCGTAATCAAACCACGGCCCATATTTCTTTACCATCGATTCTTGATCGCTAACTGTGGAGATTGCCTTGAAGAAGCTATATAATAATATCAAAAAACGTGTAAGAAAAATACAAGTCTCTCAAGTCTGCCAACAGGTTGTGTCGACAAAACGTTTCCAAAGTAGTCTTGAATATTAGAACAAGCCTTACTACAATTTGTTTTCAAATCTTCAACAATATCTGGAGAGAAAAACAAAACGTACGGTATATTATAGCTTGCCCAGTAGCCATTTTCAATCAAGTATAACGACATGTCCGCCATTTGTACCATTCCAGGCATCTGCTCCAATACCCAAAGTGTTTCGGGTACCACAGCATTTCCTGGTGTGAACATATTGTAGTTAAGTACCATCCACTGCGAGGAAATGAAGAATTAGCAATTAGAAACATGATGAAACAGCACTTAGCCATTTCTCAATTCTAGCCAAATACTTGCTGGCAATTTTACTTACTTGATTATTGTACCTTCAAACAGCCAAAAGAAAAAAAGAAAATGACAATAAGTTCGTTGTGTTAAGAGCTGGGCTACACCAGATTTAGTGTGGATGATTTGATTAAACTGCTCTACCTAAACGTTCAGTAAAAACCAATAACTTTATTTGTACGTACTGAATACTTTAGTCAGATGTTAATTATTCAGTCAGTTCTTATTGATCCAGGGTTAGTACAAGAGGAAATTTGAACTTTATTTATACTGGACAGCTCTGTCAGTTCTAAACTGTTCTTTCTAATGGTCCAGTCAGGATAATCCCTTATTGATCTAGTGTAACTACAGGAAGAAACCTATACTAAACTAACTTTATCCATACTAGGTAGCCCTGTTAGTTCTAAAATGTTCTTCCTCGAGGCCCAGTGAAGAGGCCCAGTGAAGAGGCCCAGTGAAGAGGCCCAGCGAGGCCTTATTGATCTAGTGTTACTACAGGAGGAAACTTATTTGCCAGGCCGGTTGTACGAATAAAGGTGAACATGCTCAGTAACTGGCAAAACTCATATTAAAGTTCAGCATTTTCGAGTTAAAGTCACTTTTTATCCCTTGCAAGTTCAATATCCCTGGTGTCGTTGTTCTTTTTGCCTTTCTGCAACAGTTGAAATACGAAAATTTGGTGGATAGCGCTATCCACATTTCGTACAACCGACCCTAGATGTGATAATCCTCACGAATTCTCGTACATCTCTCAATCACAATCAATTATTGTGTCACCAACGTGTCAGACATATCAACTTACGTCCCACTGTTGTGTCTTGAAAACAGTGCAGTCCACTGTCGACCGTCCTGCGCAATTCTGTTGGCAACGACCGTCCGTGCCCACTCCATGACAGATTTCGCGTTTATGTATTGCAACAGTTGATTGTTGTAGTTATCGTTTGTCGTTTCTTGGGTGACCTGGGTAAAACAAAGAAGAAATGTTCCCTGGTTGTTTTTGAAAACATGGCCAGGAAACAACGTTTCAGGAAACAACGTTTCCTGGTTTATCAACCTTCACGAAACTTGGCTGAGAAACAATATTGTTCCTGGTTTGTTCGCGTTCAAGAAACATGGCTAGGAAACATTGTTTCCTATTTTGTTTACATTCAGGAAACATGGCTAGGAAACAAATGTTTCCTGGTTTTTTCGCCTTAGGAAACTAAGCTAGCAAACAATGTTTCCTGGTTTGTTTACCTTCAGGAAACATGTCTGGGAAACATATTTTTCCTGGTTTGTCTACCTTCAGGATACATGGCTAGGAAACATTGTTTCTTATTTTGTTTACCTTCAGGAAACATGGCTAGGAAACCATATTTCCTGCTTTGCCCATCTTCAGAAAACATGGTTGGAAGACAATATTTTTTAGTTTATCTAACATGAGGGAACATGGCTAGGAAACAACTTTCTAAAATGATCCACCTGGAAAAACCACCAGCACTTTAAAAGGATAAATTACGGTTTAAGACGGTTTAAAGTTATATAATCAGTGCATTTGAGTAAATACATTACCAGTCCGCTGCTAAGAACATAAAAATCATCGCCGCTGTACAAACGTCCAGGATAGGAGGAAAAACTGTGATTTTGAGCAACAATGTGAAAGGCTAAAACAAATCAAATTTTAATCATATAATAATATAGGAGGAAATGTTTCTCGATTGTGATTGTCCAATTTTTGTGCAGTTAATCCAAACCAGGATTTTACAATATTTTGCAACCAAACTTCACCATTCTACTAAATTTAAAATGCTCTTTCCAGCTGTGCTAATGAATATTTCCTAATTTTAAAGTTTGTCTAAAAGGAGAATGGTCCATAGCGAGGTTAAGATTTGCTTCCTCTACAACCACCACATTCTATCTTTAGCTAATTAATCAGATGTGTTCCATCTTGCCGATTAGCCAATGAAGGTAGCTTGTTAGTCAACGGTAGCGGTAGTGGAAGTCAAATCCAAACTTTACTAATGTCAATAACTGAATGGGAAAAAATCAAGCCTGATATTCCCAAGCAAAACTGATCTAAACGGCAAATGTCCTAACCTGGATTGCTATTGTTAACCAGCTGTAGCTCATAAAGTTTGTAAATGCGAAGCATGGTTGAATAGGAAGTCCATGTTACGTGAGAGATTAGCAACTCCTCGTTCTTCGGTAAAACTTTAATAAGAGCTGAACAGGAACCCTGTCCAACATCATGCCATCTTACGGTACGATTTACCAGAGCTTCTGCCAAATCGTCCAGCCCTCCAAGTTGCATCAAACTGCAAAGATTAGGATTGTGGAAAATTCTCGGCAGGAATAACACATTCGATTAAGGATGGTACTGGCGGGGGGGGGGGGATTCTGCAGTACACGCGTAAAAAGTCAAAGTCGCTACAAGTCTACAAACAAGTTGACACAAGTTCTGTTCAAAAGTTGTCGACAAGTTGTGTTCGCACTGCCTGTTCCTTGTTTGTCCTAACAAGTTTGTAACAAGATACTGTCATAAAACAAGAATGATTCAACACGGCTGACGAAACAAGGTTGTAATTGTTATATCAAATATCATTAATAATTCATAAGATTATTGGCCAATCATGTCAACCATAATAAGTCATACGAGGTGGCTTTACACCTGATAAAGTGCTAATTAGGATGACACTTTATATAATCTGCCACGTTCATTAGTATTCTTTATATAATGTTGATCCTACGTTCATTGGTATTCTTTATATAATGTTGATCCTATTTAGCATTAAAATGCGGCGTATTTGAAGTCCTTTAGTACACTCGGACAATCGCGTTTTATCATGTCTAAAACGCTCGGCTGCGCCTCGCGTTTTAAATATGATAAAACGCTCCTTCTCGTGTATTAAATAGTACATCATAACTGTATCAGGCTGGTTGGAACAACCTTGGCACAAGTCTGATAATAAGGTCGTTACAACTTGTAACAAGTCTTGTTGTCGGCTTGTTTGCACCAACAACACGTAGAAATCTCACACTTTGAGCAAGTCTGTCAACAAGCCAAGTTGAGTTGTGTTCGCCCTGCTTGTCCCAAGTTGGAACAACTGTTAACAACTTGCAACAATCTTCACGGGAATATTAGACATGTTACAAGGTTGTCCGAACAACGTTGATACAAACCTGTTGCAAAGATATTTGCTATCTTTCGACTGCCACTCTGCAGTCTTCGACGGGCTATAGTTCTCGCAAATAATAAATATTTCAAACCAGAGAACGTCCCAAAAGTTATTATGTATAACCCCAGTTTCTCCTCCAACATTTTTAAACTTAATAATCTTGTTGGAACAACCTTGTAACTGGCAAGTCTAATAGTCCCATCAAGCTTGTTACAAGTTGTTAACAGCTTGTTCAAGCTACTTGGCACAAGCGATGCAAACACAACTTGTGAACAACTAGTGAACAGACTTGTTACAATTGACCGTAATGAAAAAGATGGCGGATGTACATTTTACCAGTATGCACTGCGGTGAGAAAACGTTTCAAAAAGAAAACTCTCTTTGTTTTGTCACAGTCAAATCAGATGTTCTGTTCCCCTCAATATTGCAACATTGCCGTCAAAATTGCAATGTTGATGTGGTAACTGCTCCGAGCAAGTTGCTCCGGAAGTTGCAAGTTGCAAAGGTGTCAATTTCAAGCACATTTGTTGATTTCAATATTTTCATTGCATATTTTCTGCGATAAAAATACTGCTAAGCAGTTAAATCTACTGTAAACTTGAGAGATGCAGATATAGAGAAAAAGTATTTGCTTTATGACTTTAATGTTTTAAGTATGTAATTGCAAGTTCCGGTGCAACTTGCTCGGAGCAATTAGCGCATGAACATTACAATATTGACGGCAATGTTGCAATATTGTGGGGAACAGACCACCTGATTTGACTGTAAAGTTTTATGTCATTGGGTTTTTTCATGGTATCTTCTTTTCTGTTTTTTTTTTTGTTTGATAATAATGTAAGAGTGACTTTTTTCGAACTTTCTAAACATGTTTAGTAACTGGTAAAGCTCGTATTAAAGTTCAGTTATTTTCAAGTTAAAGTCACTTTTTTCATCTCTTGCGAGTTCAACATCCCTGGTGCCATTGCTTTTTATGCCTTCCTGTGACAATTGAAAAATTACTATCCAGCTATTCACCTTTCGTACAACCCCCGTTCAATAGTGAACAATGGTTTGTTTTATGACCTGGCCATGTAATAAACATTGAATATGGTATTATTTTCCTTGTGTTTTGTGTGAGAAGTTTGTAGGAAAGGCATCACCAAGCATTTTTTAAAACTACTGAGTACAATGCACATGCGTTACACGAGATACATTAGTACTTTTCATATTTCGTGAAAGTTTCATGTCTTACTGGAAATCAAACGACGACAGTGGGTTCTTGAAGCCTGTCTTGCTTGCCGCGTAACCATTACGGAGACCAGTTAGTTGTTGATACAGCAACTTTACCTGCAAAAATTATTGATGTGATGAGTCAGAGCACGCGGCTATAAACGCACGAGTTGCAACAAATCTGGATGCGTTCGCAGCGCTTGCTCTGGCTTGATGCCAAAAGGTTTGTTGCAAGTTGTCAACCGACTTGGTGCAGGTTGGTTCTTAAGACATTTTTATCCACAAGCTTGATGCAGTTGTTTCAACAACTTGCAGAAAGTCTGCAAATATCAACTTGCAAAAAGCGGGCAAACTTGCATCAAGCGTGTAAAAATAGACAACTTAATTGCATCACGAATGTGGCTTTTCTGACTATGTACATGTGGTCAAGGTACCAGCTACAATAGTGGTGATAGTAGCTGTTGTGATGCCACCGGTGGTCATTGTACCTGTGGTGATAGTAGTGTTGGTGACTGTACCTGTGGTGATAGTAGTGGTGGTAATGGTAGTGTTGGTAATGGTAGTGTTGGTGATGGTGGTTGTGGTGATGGTACCATTGGTGATGGTACCATTGGTGATGCTACCAGTAGTGATGGTAGTGATGAAGGTACCATTGGTGATGGTACCAGTTGAAAAAGTAATGGTGGTGATAGTAGTGCTCATAGTGGCAGTGATGGTACTAGTGGTGATGATACTAGTGGCAAAGGTACCAGTTGTGATAGTAGTTGCTGTGATGGTACCAGTAGTGCTCATAGTGGTAGTGATGGTACTAGTGGTGATGGTGGTTGTTATGATGGTGTCAGTGCTGATGGTAGTGTTGGTGATGATGGTGGAAGTGATTGTGCTGACTTGCATAATCCATAATAAATCTACAGCTACTAACCTGGTACCAATAAGAATCCAAATTATTAGACTCGATTTGAGAAGTCAGGAAAATGGAGTTCTTGTATAAGAAATTATTAAGTTTGTCACATATCTCCTTTTTCTGTTCACAGAAATAAGCAAGGGTGTTTTTCCAGTGCATGAGGATAAAGTCTGCCGTCAGGTAGCCTTCTACCATACCTGCAGCCAGCGACTGGATGTCGTCGGGGTAGGAACTTGACGTGTGAACCTCCAAGTAGGACCATCTAAATTGGCATATGTGATACAAGCACAAGTTAAATTTTGTTACATTGTAGACTTTGTAGCCAATTACAAAGACAATATCTTTGTACACAGTAGTATATAGTATAGCAAGCACATGAAGCGACAGTGGGCATCTCCAGGACAAATATATAATTGGATAAGTTCTCAATTAATTTAAATTTTGACAAAATGATGAAATATACAAATTGCAAAAACAAAAGTTAATGCAGCAGCGAAGACACAAAGAAGAAACGGTAAGTGAAGAGGAAACCTCTGGTAACAACTGTTTACAACCTAACTTTCATGCAACCAAATTTTGATCATCATGCTTTGATTTGGATATGATTGGATTAATCTGATATTTTTTGGGCAGGGAGCGAGTATTTCAGTATATTATCAGTATGGTATCAATGTATATGCTTTGTTTACTATGAAGTTTTTTATGGACAAAATATTGAAAAGAAATAAATCAATGATATTCTTGCTGCATTGGTATGACACAAATTTATGTACACACGAGAGGAGGAAATGGAAGTAAATTGGTAAAAAAACGGAAGTGAGTATATAACTCTAATATGATCAAAAGATATGATATGAAGTATAGTATGTTAAGGTTTATCTCATAACAAGTTGATATGGTACTGATAGAAAGTCGTTCTTCCGACTGGCCAGACTTTCCACAAGATTAACCATACTGAGAAAAGCAACTGAATCATAACCGGATAACAGCTGCTATTAATAAATCCCCAATATGGATTTAGTATGCAATTATTGCAAAATGAACGGATCTCTGTGTGCCTTTTTATAGAGCTGAATTATACTAGACTGATTTCCTTTGAAATTGGTAAATAACTTCTAAGTATACGGCTCAGGCACCTTTCACAGGAAACAACATACAATTTCACTTTTGCATGTCCAACTATAGCCACCCAGTCTCTGCTGCCAATTTGGATTGCATGATTACTGATATACTTACTTCCGTTTTTTGGCAATTTACTTCCGTTTCCTCATTTTTAAGTTGTATATATATTTTCACCTTTTAGTTTTATCGTATAGTAGGTATCAATTTATTAGCGCATAACATCGATAAATTTGAATGTAACACCGATGCAATGGGCATATCATCGATTTATTCGTCTTCAATTTTTTCTCCATAAAAAACTTCGTATGAAAACGACATGTTTAAAATCGTTCTCAAGTCATTACGTTCGTCCTTGCTATCGCACAATTAGCTAACAATATTAAGTAATTCATACGTAATGTTAAAAAACTCTTTTAAATAGTGTCCAAAGAGGATTACCTTTGATAGTTTATCGATCTAAAGACATATCACAATAGATTCTATTATAGAATCACATGATATTGAACACGGAACTTGGTTAATCAAACTAATAAACATACACAAAAATGACAAAATATAATGCATAAAATTTAGCCCTTTTGTAATCGAATTTGACAATTTGTAGGCTATAACATGCTCTTGAAAATGGCAAGACTAAAATCTTAAACCTAAACACTCCGAGACCCGCGAATTCGGAATGTATTCTTGAAACAAAAATTATAATTGCAAATTACCCCGTCTTGTTGACCTGGTTGGAGAATCTAGCCCAAGCTACAGCACTCTCAAAAACGTCGTTTTCAATGTAAAGTTTGTTCGAAAAAGGGTCCAGCAAAACGCTTGCGTATTCTGCATCGTCAGCTCCGCTTAGAGCAAAATGAAAGAGAAACACACAAACCAGAAAGTATCTTGTCATCTTTATATTTGCGAAGTTTCTTCTTGCCTCAGCACGACTCTGTTTTGCGCTGCGCTTTGCGCAATGGGTACCAGATTGTGTTTGCGGGGATGCGGAAATTGGCTAAAAGAAGAGTTATGAAGCAGAGAATTATCTCGGAGTGTTATGATTTCGGAAAGTTATGTCCACGCCCACTTCTCCTAATGACCACATCCAATTTTTCAAGTCTCCCGACGTTTCCTTGACCTAATATGAGAGAGTTATATTTGATGTAGCTCTCTTTTGCTAACATTTAGCTATAAAGATGCTAGAGAGTCATCATTCCTTTCTGAGCGCCGTTCACAATTCTGGCAATGAAGAGAATTATATTTAAGAAAACTCTGAAGCAGAGAAAAGCTGATACGTACATAACTCTCTTCATCGCTAAAACTCCTCTCGGAGTTATGAAAGAACGACAACTCTCCGACATTTTCATAAATATTGGCAAAGACAAATTGACAATATTGACAAGAGGCAAAATTTAAATTTTTTGTGAGTCATGGATTTTTTGGCGTTGGGACATTGTCAGCGCGCAAAGAAAGTTAAAAACTAGTTAAAGTCCACCGTTAACGGAGAAATTTCGAATTCTCAACCACGGCAAGAAAGGAGAGGAGTGTTTCTGGTATGTATATTATATTAAAATTTGATATTTTAACGTTAAGAAACGTTTTAAAATTCTTGTTGAAGTTGAAGACAATAGGTCGTTACGCAATACGAGTGACAATAATCGGCCACACTATTTCCCAGACCCTAAATCCGATACGTGAACATGCCGAATGCAAAATTGAAACATATTATACACTTAAACAATACTTCTGTATATCACATTCTCTGATATGGATAGTTGACCTTCATGAAGCATAATGCACAGAAAAATGTTGTTACTCCGCCTGACCGTAAGGCATGGCGGAATTTTAGGGTTGCCCTTCTCATGCACCATTGTACCTCATGCACCACTCACACTACTGAACTGAGCACAAACCATGTCGACATTATAATAAATAGCTGCTTTTTAAGTGTAGCTTTCTCCAACACCGGAATTTTTGACATGTAGGGTTTTGGGATTCGAGCATTTTTGAAGTATAAATGAAAACCTTTACTTCTCTGTCGTATCTACATGAAAGAAGTCGATATTTACAGGCAACATTGCAAAATTCCTGTTTCATCAATTCTTCTAACTGCATTTAATTGACTGTCTCTACAAACACAGCCTTACAGATATACTATACTAAACATCACTGAAAAAATATTTGGACTTACCTCAAAGCCGGAGCTGAAAAAAGCATCGGATCCAGGGAAACCGATACCTGCGATATAAACGCAAGACCAAGTGACTAAAAATTAAACATTTTATTAATACCCAAAAATTTTCTTTAAAAACTGTAAAAATTTCTTAAAATCGTTTTACAAGCATATAAAAATTTGCAATAGCATTTGATAGATTTTTCACGGCCCTACGAAAAACAATGTAATATTGATAGGCTACCGTGGTTAAATAAATTTAAATGAAATGAAATGAAATAATATTCAATAATTTCTCCCACACACTGACTTCATATAATGTCCCGATTGCATTTCTTAGGCCTCAGTGTCTAGAAGGTTGTCGAGTTAGTCGTCGGGGGAAGTTTGCGTTGTGCTCCAAGATATCATGACTGGTTCGAAGTCAAACTTATCGGGATGACCGAGGGGTCGCTTCCAGCCAGACGTGGACCAATTGAAGACAGGTTGTTGGTCGTGTGTTGGGCCACTTACTGCGTACACTGTGAACTTTTGGAAGAGCTTGTAGCTAGTTATCTGGAAAATAAAGCGATATTTTCTACTCATGTATTGGAATACACAGAAAAAGAAACGCGCAAGTTGCAAAGTCTGTTGACATCTTGCAACAAGTTGTTATCAACAAGCCGATATCAGAATGCGTTCGTATGGCTTGCGATAGCTTGTTGACGAAAAGTCTGTTGCAAGTTGTCAACAGACTTGTTCCAAGTTGATTGTCAAAGCTTGTTATTCACAGACTTGCTGCAAGTTGCTTCAACAAGTTGTAACAAGTCTAAAAATGACAAGTCGCAACAGGTTTGATGGTAACAGACTTGTTGCAACTTGACGAAATTGACAGGTTTGTTGCATGTTGTTGACAAGTGGTAACAAGTCAGTAAAATTGACAGCTTGCAACAAGTTCTCTGTGGCGCTTTTAGCTGCGTATGCATTGCACAGGCATAAAACGACTTGTTGCGAGTTGTCAGTTTTACTGGCTTGTTTGCACTGACTTACCACGTTGCGCCAATCTTGTCAATTTCATCAAGTTGCAGCAAGTCTGTCTGACTCAGGTTTGTTGCAACATGTCGAAACAACTCGCAACAAGCCTGTGGATAACAAGTTTTCACGATTAACTAGTCAAGAACTCTGTTGACAACATACAAGAGACTTGTCATCATGCAACAAGCTATCGCAAGTTATGCGAAATGACGTTGAAACAACGTTGAGATTTCAAGTGAAATCGACGTCACATAATCAACCGATAATGGACGTTATCACAATGTTTGTATGCTAATGTTGAACCGACGTTGAAACACGTACAACGACATCAGAAATTACTCAGAATTACGTTGACATCACATTGTCGACGTATCAACCTACTTCAACCAAATTTCGACATTGTTCATTTACATAATTTGATTTCATGAAAAAGTTTAACAAAATTTCAACAGTTCTCATGCGGTAGGACGCTTTTTTGCTGCTTTCCAATTTCTCTTCACACTCGTAAAAACGACTGTGACAGGTATTCTACAGTACACCTGCAAACAACTATAGTGCGTACTAGTCTGTTCACAAGCTGTCGACAAGATGTCTTAGCACTGCATGTACCAATTTGTTGGAACAAACTGTTAACAACTTGTAACAAGCATGTGAGATTATGAGACTGAAACAACATTGAAAACTCAAGGCTGCAACAACATTGTTGTAATCGATGCTAGAACTGGTTGTCAGGACAACCTTGCAACAAGTCTTATAACCCCATCAAATTTGCTACAAGTTGTTAACAGCTTTTTCAAACTTGTTTTCAACTTGAGACCAGTAGTGCGAAGGGAGGTTGTTAATGCAAACTTGTTCCACACGATGTGCGTTTTTAGGTATGTGTATGACTGACCTTTGCATCAAGGCCGCCATGTTGTCTATGACCAAGGCCATCGAATGGATACTTGCCAGAAGCAGGATTCAGATCAGAGCGTGCTGAGATCGCGTTTTCTGCGCTGTACGGTGGTGTACAGTTACATTTTGATAACGGATCGTGCGTGTAATCATTGTACCTGTAACGAAGTGTAGGTTTAAGTTTGGTCCTCACTATATGTTGCATAAGCAACATAACAAGGGGTAAACGCGAAAAAATAGACAACTTGTTCATGGTTGATTAACAGCATTGAACAATGTTTTGCTGCCAACCTTGTTCCAGGTTGTCAACAATGTTGTTCATACTTGATACCAATATTGTTCCGGCGTTGTTTAACCATCACTACTGGAACAACTTGTCAACAAGGTAGAACAACCATGTTAATACAAAACATTATTGCTCACTTTATACATGTTTCACCATGTTCCATCAACAATGAACAACGTTGTTGACTTATCAACGTTGAACAATATTGTTCGAACGGGAACGAACAATACTGTCAGTTGAACAACGGCTGTTCAGTCATGATAACAGCATTGCTGCAATATTGTTCAGCGAGCAATGTTGCAACTACCTGTGTAATTTTTGGCTGTGTAACCTTTCCTCAGAGGTTTGCCAAGACGAAGCAGAAAGGGTTGTCTTTTGAATTTGCTTTTGTTCTACCATAGCTTATGCTCGTAGTCTAATGCTTATGCTTATGTCGATGCTTATGTCACACACTTGACTTCCTTTCTTTGTTTTTTTAGCTTGTGCTTGTGCTTATGTTGCTATAGCGAGGACCTGGCTTGATGGAAAGGTTTACGAAATACAGCAAGAATAACCTACACGTATTGCTAAGAGAAGAAATAGAAACCAGCTCTAAACTGTTCTTCATTTCTTTTCAGGCTAGAAAAGTCCGGTTAAACAGGCAAGAGCAGGCACTTAAAAAGTGCAGTCACTTCTGAAGGTACATTTCGTGTTCCGTTACAAATAAATATATTGAATAGCCTGTACCAGGTGTAGCTAAATTGACCGGCACATTTTCCATTGGTTTTATTTGTTCGATGTCGCCAAAGACCACCCCATCGTGGCTCCACCCCCCCCCCCTTGGTCCAATAAAAATTATTCCCCACCAACCTCATCAACTTCATCATGCTTGGTAGATCGACGACTTTGCTTTGATCTCGTTTAAAGATTTGTGCTCGGGGATGCAGGTCGTAATCAAACCATGGCCCATACTTCTTTACCATCGATTCTTGATCGCTAACTGTGGAGATTGCCTTGAAGAAGCTATATAATAATATGAAAAAAGTGTAAGAAAAATACATGCTACAAGTACTACACAGTCTCTCAAGTCTGCCAACAGGTTGCGTTGACAAAACGTTTCCCAAAGTAGTCCTGAATATTGGAACAAGCCTTAATACAATTTGTTTTCAGATCTTCAACAATCTCTGGAGAGAAGAGCAAAACGTACGGTATATTATAGCTTGCCCAGTAGCCATTTTCAATCAAGTATAACGACATGTCCGCCATTTGTACCATTCCAGGCATCTGCTCCAATACCCAAAGTGTTTCAGGTATCACAGCATTTCCTGGTGTGAACATATTGTAGTTAAGTACCATCCACTGCGAGGAAATGAAGGATTAGCAATTAGAAACATGATGAAACAGCACTTAGCCATTTCTCAATTCTAGCCAAATACTTGCTGGCAATTTTACTTACTTGATTATTTAACCTTCAAACAGCCAAAAGAAAAAAAGAAAATGACAAATAAGTTCGTTGTGTTAAGAGCTGAGTTACACCAGATTTAGTGTGGATGATTTAACAAAACTGAACTACCTAAACGTTTAGTAAAAACCAATAACTTTATTTGTACTAAATACTTCAGTCAGATGTAAATTATTCAGTCAGTTCTTATTGATCCAGGGTTAGTACAAGAGGAAATTTGAACTTTATTCATACTGGACAGCTCTGTCAGTTCTAAACTGTTCATTCTAATGGTCCAGTAAGGATCATCCCTTACTGATCCAGTGTAACTACAAGAGGAAACCTATACTAAACTAACTTTATCTATACTAGGTAGCTCTATTAGTTCTAAAATATTCTTCCTCGAGGCCCAGGGAAGACCAACACTTATTCATCCAGTGTTACAAGAGGAGGAAACCTATGTTTTGCTAGGTCGGTTGTACCACAGGTTGTACGAAAGGTGAACATGTTCATTAACTGGTAAAATTCCTATTAAAGTTCAGCATTTTCGAGTTAAAGTCACTTTTTATCCCTTGCAAGTTCAATATCCCTTGTGTCGTTGTTCTTTTTGCCTTTCTGCAACAGTTGAAATACGAAAATTTGGTGGATAGCGCTATCCACATTTCGTACAACCGACCCTAGATGTGATAATCCTCACGAATTCTCGTAAATCTCTCAATCACAATCAATTATTGTGTCACCAACGTGTCAGACATATCAACTCACGTCCCACTGTTGTATCTTGAAAACAGTGCAGTCCACTGTCGACCGTCCTGCGCAATTCTGTTGGCAACGACCGTCCGTGCCCACTCCATGACAGATTCCGGGTTTATGTATTGCCACAGTTGATTGTTGTAGTTATCGTTTGTCGTTTCTTGGGTGACCTGGGTAAAGCAAAGAAGAAATGTTCCCTGTTTTTTTTTTTTTGGAAAACATGGCCAGGAAACAACGTTTCCTGGTTTATCAACCTTCAAGAAACTTGGCTGAGAAACAATGTTCCTGGTTTGTTCGCCTTCAAGAAACATGTTTAGGAAACATTGTTTCCTATTTTGTTTACCTTCAGGAAACATGGCTAGGGAACATTGTTTCTTATTTTGTTTACCTTCAGGAAACATGGCTAGGAAACAATGTTTCCTGCTTTGCCCATCTTCAGAAAACATGGTTGGGAGACAATATTTTTTGGTTTATATAACATCAGGGAACATGGCTAAGAAACAACGTTTCTAATTTTATCCACCTGGAAAATTTATCCAGCACTTTAGAAGGATAAATTGCGGTTTAAAGTTATATAATCAATGTGTTTGAGTAAATACATTACCAGTCCGCTGCTGAGAACATAAAAATCATCGCCGCTGTAAAGAATTCCAGGATAGGAGGAAAAACTATGATTTTGAGCAACAATGTGAAAGGCTAAAAAAAAGCAAATCAAATTTTAATCACATAATAATATACGAGGAAATGTTTCTCGACTGTGATTGTTCAATTTTTGTGCAGTTATGTAATCCTAAACACGAGTGCAAAAATTTGTAACAACAGAGCAAAAATCTGTAATCTGACACACAAAACATCAAGTGAACAACTTGTTCCCCTCTTTGGGACCAAGACAGACCGACTGTTAATTGTTCTATTCCTATAGTAAAGTAATATATAATTAATAAACGAGGAAGCGTTTATCACCCACGGTGTATAACACACCGTAAAGTGTGTTAGGCAAGTCGCTAGCCGAGTTTTTTACACACATTTGAGGCGTTCTTTATGACGGTAGTAAACAATTTTGAGTTTATGATATTGCTTCTCAAATGAATTTGAATTAATCAAGAAATTCGACACGATAGTTGAGTTGGTTTGCGGCCGTTTTTCGTCGTGATATCAAGAAACGATATGGCTGGTGATTCTGACCTAAGTCGATGAGTAGTTTCTGAATTTTGCAGAAGTTACATTACTTTGGTCCCATATGAGCTAATTGTCCACTCCCCTTCTAGACAAGCTTTTGAATTAGGAATACTCATTAGCACAGGTGGAAAGAGAATCCTAAATTTAGTAAAATGGTGACGTTCGGTTGCAAAACACTGTAAAATGTGAAAAATATAGTCCTGTGAGGTTTGCGAATTTTGTATACTTAGGTATTACGAGCGGAAAGTGTAATTAAACTATATTTTCCACATTTTACAATATTTTGCAACCAAACTTCACCATTCTACTAAATTTAGGATGCTCTTTCCAGCCGTGCTAATGAATATTTGCTAATTTTAAAGTTGTCTACAAGGAGAATGGTCCATAGCGAGGTTCAGATTTGCTTCCTCTACAACCACCACATTCTATCTTTAGCCAATTTATCAGATGTGTTGCATCTTTCCGATTGGCCAGTCAAGGTAGCTTGTAAGTCAAGCGGTAGTGGAAGTCAAATCCAAACTTTACTAATGTTAATAACTGAATGGAAACAAACCAAGCCTGATATTCCCAAGCAAAACTGACCTACACGGCAAATGTCCTAACCTGCATTGCTATTGTTAACCAACTGTAGCTCATAAAGTTTGTAAATGCGAAGCATGGTTGAATAGAAAAACCATGATGCCTGAGAGATTAGCAACTCCTCGTTGTTCGGTAAAACTTTAATAAGAGCTGAACACGAGCCCTGCCCAACATCATGTCGTCTCACGGTATGATTTACAAGAGCTTCTGCCAAGTCGTCACGCCCTTCAAGTTGCATCAAACTGCAAAGAATTAGATACGTTGGGAAGATTTGGATTGTAAGGAATTCTCGGCAGGAATAGCACATTCGATTAAGGAGCGTACTGGCGGGGGGAGGGGGGAAGGGGGATTCTCCGGTACACACGTAAAAACGATAAGTTGTTGTAAGTCCACAAACAAGTTGCCACAAGTTCTGTTCAAAAGTGTTCTCACTGCTTGTTCCCAGTTTGTCGTAACAAGTTTGTAACAAGCTGTTAACAACTTGTAACAGACTTGGTAGCGTTATGCTACAAGGTTGTTCCAAGCCGGTTGATACAGTCACGATATAACAACGATACTGTCATAAAACAAGAATGATATAACACGGCTGGCGAAACAAGGTTGTAATTGTTATATCATGACTGTATCAGGCTGGTTGGAACGACCTTGGGACAAGTCTGATAATAAGGTCGTTACAACTTGTAACAACAACAACTTGTTGCAGGCTTGTTTGCACCAACAACACGTAGAAATCTCACACTTTGAGCAAGTCGGTCAACAAGCCAAGTTGAGTTGTATTTTCCCTGCTTGTACCAAGTTGTCAACAAGTTTGGAACAAGTTGTTAACAACTTGTGACAAACTTCACGGGAATATTAGACATGTTACAAGGTTGTCGGAACAACGTGGATACACACCTGTTGCAAAGATATTGTCACAAAGTTGACAACACAAAGTTGTGACAATATTGTTACATCATGACTGTAACAACGTTGTTGGAACAACCTTGTAACTTGCAAGTCTAATAGTCCCATCAAGCTTGTTACAAGTTGTTAACAGCTTGTTCAAACTACTTGGCACAAGCGATGCAAACACAACTTGTGAACAACTAGTGAACAGACTTGGCAAGAACAAAGATGGCGGATGTACATTTTGCCAGAATGCACTGCGGTCAGAAATCGTTTCAAAAAGAAAATTGATGTCTGTTGAAGGACAAGCATACTGTATGAGAGAAGGTTGTTCTCTTTGTTTTGTTAAAGTTTTATGTCCTTAGGTGCTTTTCTTGGCATCTTCTTTTCTGTTGTTTTTGTTTGATAACCGAAATGCATTCTGGTAAAATGCACATGCCCTCCATGCTACCATCTTTTTTATTACGGAAAATTTCTTTGTGTCCGCGGCAATATTCTCAAAAGCTGTTTAATACATCTGGGGTCGGTTGTACGAAAGGTGAACAGCGCTATTCACCGGATAGAGATTTTTTTCGAACTTTCTAAACATGCTTAGTAACTGGTAAAGCCCATATTAAAGTTCAGTTATCATAAAGTTTCATGTCTTACTGGAAATCAAACGACGACAGTGGGTTATTGAAGCCTGTCTTGCTTGCCTCATAACCATTACGGAGACCAGTCAGTTGTTGATACAGCAATTTTACCTGCAAAAATTATTGATGTGATGAGTCAGAGCACGCGGCTATAAACGCACGAGTTGCACAAATCTGGATGCGTTCGCTGCGCTTGCTCTGGCTTGATGCCAACAGGTTTGTTGCAAGTTGTCAACCGACTTGGTGCAGGTTGGTTCTTAAGACATTTTTATCCACAAGCTTGATGCAGTTGTTTCAACAACTTGCAGAAAGTCTGCAAATATCAACTTGCAAAAAGCGGGCAAACTTGCATCAAGCGTGTAAAAATAAACAACTTAATTGCATCACGAATGTGGCTTTTCTGGCTATGTACACGTGGTGATGGTACCAGCTACGATGGTGGTGATAGTAGCTGTTGTGATGCTACCAGTGGTGATTGTACCTGTGGTGATAGTAGTGTTGATTTTGGTGATAGTAGTGTTGATTTTGGTGATAGTAGTGATGGTAATGGTAGTTTAGCGCGAGTAGCATTTTGTTGCTTGGCTTGACGTTTACGAGTTCGCAGATGAATACTCAAACACTAATAACAAATAAATTTTCTTTATATAATTTTTCTTACCTTGAACCTACGGAAATTCTAACATACTACAAAGCTTGATCACACTTGCGAGAGCGTAAGCGAAAACTGTCTAGTTATTAATATTTACAAGTTATTGCTGCCGAGCGCCAGCGAGGCAGCACACTATTCTTGACGTTACACGAAGTTCTTGCTTTTTCGTGTCCAGTTCCCCGGCCGAGTTATATTTAGTCGAAATCTCGATTTTTGCGGTGGAGATGTCAGCAATTCCGGGGGAAAATTAAGTATTCAGGTTGGTTTTTAAAATGAGGGGGTTGGCCCGGAAAATTAAGTATTCAGGTTGGTTTTTAAGATGAGGGGGGTGGTCAACAAAATTTTCTTAAAATATGCCTGGTGTATGTCGGAAAAACTCGGAAATTTGATCAATCTCGATTCAAATTGAAAGCTGAAGAAATATTACAAACGTGTCAGCTATAGCCTCAACAAGACATTACAAGCGCCTCAGCTATAGACCACAAAGTCCGACTTCAAATGGCAACGAGTGTTTGTGCGTCCGACCCGACTTCAATTCAAATTGATTAAATGTCGATTAAAACTTAAAGCTCAAGAAATATTACAAACGCCTGAGCGATAGACTCCAAGGTCCGACTTCAAATGGCAACGAGTGTTAGTGTGTATATTCATATACTCATGTTGTTCTGCTCAATTAATTCTTTTATAAAATGTTAGCTATAGACCCCAAAGTAAGCAATATTACTATTACTAACGTGTCACCTATAGACCCAACGAGTGTTTGTGTGTATACTGATATGCTCATGTTATTCTGCCCAATTAATTCTTTTGTAAAATGTTAGCTATACAGACTGCAAAGTAAGCAATATTACAAACGTGTCACCTTTAGGCCCTAAAGTCTGACTTCAAATGACGACAAATGTGTATGATTTTGGTGTAAAACTGTGCACCAAATTTCATTTTGGTAAGGTCATTTTTGATAGTGAACACACTTATAACTGAATTTCCATCTCCAAAGTCTGATTTCAAATGTGGATAACTTTGATTAAAATTTCAGTCTACGATTACAAAAAAATATGTCCACATGCACATTTTCCTAGGGCTAGAATGTATTGACAATGTCAATTGAAAATTTTCAGTCCATGATTACAGAAAAATATGTCCACATGCACATTTTACTAGGGTTAGGATGTATTGGCAATGTCAATTGAAAATTACTGAATAAAGATGACACAATCAAGATGAGAAATTTTAGCACGATAAACACAAATTGCCCCCTGGCTATGTAAGTCTATTTTTTAAAAGACATCTATTTGCTTTCTCAAATTAAAGATTTTGCACTGCAATGTATTATTCGGAAACCATACACCTGCCATTTTAATTGTGGATTAACTATTAAAGCACCATCTGGAGGACTCAAAGTTGTTAGGGTTGGGATTAAATATTCAAGTTCTGTGCAATTAATTTCTTTTAGAAAGTGTCAGCTGTAGACCTCAAAGTAAAAATATTACAAACAATTCAGCTATAGAACCGTCCATATATTCATGTTCTGCCCAATTAATTTTTTTTCTAAAATGTCAGCTGTGGACCCCAAAGTAAAAAATATTACAAACACATCAGCTATAGAACCATTCATATATTCATGTTCTGCCCGATTAATTTCTTTTAAAAAATCAACCTGATGTCAGCAGAGCCCCTCATAAGAATACATAAAAATACATACATAAAAATATTAAATGATTCCACTCTTGAAATACTTTATAATGACTTTTTATTTATGAAATATAAACATTTTCCCCATGACAGTTGCCCAAAATCACACTTGTTGCAACAAGTACATAATTTACTCAACTTTGCAAACATTTAATGAATAAAAGTATTGACTAATTTCACTCTTCAAATACTTTTTAAAGTAACGTTAACTTTCCATTTACAAAAAATAAACTATTTTCCATGTTGAGAAAAAATTATTGTGACAAAATGAGTGGAAATTGGAAAAATGAGTTCTTCCAAACTCTACTAGTAATGGTACAACTGTATATCAACACAAAAAAATATTTTATAGTTTTTACAATATAGCACAAAGCTACATCTTTAAAATAAAACTTAGAAAAGAGCAGCAATAGGTTCCTATGTTGACATTGTTAGAATATAATAATTAGTTTTTCAATAATTTATGCAAGTAGGATTCAGTTGATTGGTTAATATTCGAGCAATAGTCAGCACGAGGCTGTCTTCTGTTGAAGTCGATTTGTATTGTATCTAGCTGTATCACATATGTATTGCTGTTGTTATTTCACTGTAAATAAATACAATCGTTAACAGACATTTGAGTTATTTGGACATGGTTCTAAGTCAAAATTGAAGAGTGAAATTTTGCTGTATTATAAAGTTAAAAAGACACTACATGTTTTAAATCTACCAAATGGATGGAATTCAGTTTATCATAAATTATGCAATGGGATGGAATCTTCAAAGCACAGTATGGTTAAATCACCATACTTCTTTTCAACCTTCATCGTGGATGCCAGCAGGAGCATTGTATCCCAAGCTTACCCTAACAAGTTACCCTAACAAGTTATTAGACAATAATGATGGCCATTAATGATGACTACATGTTAAATAAATTTGGAACATCTACATGTTGCACAAAAAATCAGACAATGGACTATCATAAACTATCTAGAACTAATATTGCAAGAAAGAACTTATCTAACACCTTGGAGGACATATTTCCTTCATGACGTCTTGAAGACTGAAATAATAGTATGACTTCTATTCATGTTTAATGGCAGTTTAGAATTATTATCGGCACCAAGAATCACATGACATTACACAAAGTAATGTAATTCACAGTGCACTATGTAATAGCACGTTGTAATTTCAACTATTTTAAACAAATTAAATTCATTCATACAGTGTGTGACTGTGTGTAAAATTATGTTAAAAGATTAGTGTAATCAAGGCGTAGATCGTACGGCAGCACTTTCCTTGCGATAGTAACTTCTAGTTTTATACGCTAGCTAGCAAAGGCGAGGCGGAAAAACAATTACGATTAGTGTCACGATCATTAAGGCGTGTTAAAGCAACTGTGGTTAAAGCGACTAAACCAAAACAGATCATAAGTTGATAATGTACAAGTGTTGGCTGCCAAGAGGAAATTAAAAGTTAATAGTATTTGTAGCGCAATTAAAAATAAATCTAGGTGAGTCTATTTCCTAAAAGTTTTATTAAATATCTCTTCTTATGGTATTTGAAATTGCTCCAAAGTTGACCGATTTTCCGCGTGGGTGACACTACAGTAGTGTATCATGATGGTAGTTGTGGAGATGGTACCATTGGTGATGGTACCAGTAGTGATGGTAGTGGTGGTGATGGTAATAGTCGTGATGGTAGTGGTGATGATGGTACCATTTGTGATGGTACCATTTGTGATGGTACCAGTCGCAATGGTAATGGTGGTGATGGTACCAGTAGTGCTCATAGTGGTAGTGATGGTACTAGTGGTGATGGTACTAGTGGTGATGATACTAGTGGCAATGGTACCAGTGGTGATAGTAGTTGTTGTGATGGTACCAGTGGTGATAGTAGTTGCTGTGATGGTGCCAGTGGTGATGTTAGTTGTTGTGATGGTACCAGTGGTGATGGTAGTTGTTATGATGGTGTCTGTGCTGATGGTAGTGTTGGTGATGATGGTGGAAGTGATTGTGTTGACTTGCATAATCCATAATAAATCTACAGCTACTAGCCTGGTACCAATAAGAATCCAAATTATTAGACTCGATTTGAGAAGCCAGGAAAATGGAGTTTTTGTATAAGAAATTATTAAGTTTGTCACATATCTCCTTTTTTTGTTCACAGTAATGAGCGAGGGTGTTTTTCCAGTGCATGAGGATAAAGTCTGCCGTCAGGTAGCCTTCTACCATACCTGCAGCCAGCGACTGGATGTCGTCGGGGTAGGAACTTGACGTGTGAACCTCCAAGTAGGACCATCTACATTGGCATATGTGATACAAGCACAAGTTAAATTTTGTAACATTGTAGACTTTGCAGCAAATTACAAAGACAATATCTTAGTATATAGTAGTATATGGTATAGCAAGCACATGAGGCCACACTGGGCATCTCAAGGACAAATATATATTTGGATAAGTTCTCAATTAGGGACTGGTCACAAAGTATAGGGGGGAGGGGACTATAAAAATTTAATTATTAAAAGACTAATTTTGTGTGGCCCACCCCTGATTTTCCTACAAAATATACATGACCCACTCGCTATTTGGCACTAGAAATCCTTAAATATCCCCCCAGTATCCTTAAAATTTTCATGACCCACCCCTATTTGTGACTTGAAAAATTCATGACCCACCCCACAATTTTCATAGCCCCCCCCCCCCCCTACACTTTATGACCAGTCCCTTAATTTAAATTTTGACAAAATGTTGAAATATACAAATTACAAACAAAAGTTAATGCAGCAGCAAAAACACAAAAAAGAAACAGTAAGTTAAGAAGAAACCTCTGGTAACAATTGTTTACAACCTCACTTTCATGCAGCCAAATTTTGATCATCATGCTTTGATTGGATAATAGTTTTTCATTACTGTTCGTGAAATATGATTGGATTAATCTGATATTTTTTGGGCAGGGAGGGAGTATTCCAGTATATTATCAGTATGGTATCAATGTATATGCTTTGTTTACTATGAAGTTTTTTACAGACAAAATATTGAAAGGAAATAAATCAATGATATTTTTGTTGCATAGGCATGACACAAATTTATGTACGCACCTACAATAAAACTAAAAGATTAACAATTACAACTGAAAGATGATAAAACAGATATTAGTACAACTAAAAGATGAGGAAACAGAAGTAAATTGGTAAAAAACAGAGGTAAGTATATAACTCTAATATGATCAAAATATATGATATGAAGTATAGTCTGTTAAGGTTTATCTCATAACAAGTTGATATGGTACTGATAGAAAGCCGTTCTTCCGACTGGCCAGACTTTTCACAAGATTAATTATACTGAGAAAAGCAAACACTGAATCATGACCGGATAACAGCTTCTAAATCCCCAAGATGCATTTAGTATGCGATTATTGCAAAATGAACATTATGAAGTGAACGGATATCTGTGTGCCTTTAGAGCTGTATTATGCACCTTTCACTGGAAAAAACATACAATGTTACTTTTGCAGGTCAAACTACAGACACACACAGTCAAATTGGCAGCCGCCAATTTGGATTGCATGGCTACTGCCTACTGATACACTTAATTTCGTTTCTTCATCTTTAAGTGGCATATTTTTACCTTTAAGTTTTATAGTAGGTATCGATTTATTGGCACATAACATACAATTTCACTTTTGCATGTCAAACCATAGCCACCCTGTCTCTTTGCTGCCAATTTGGATCGCATGATTACTCATATACTTATTTCCATTTTTTGGCAATTTACTTCCGTTTCCTCATCTTTAATTAAGTTGTATATATATTTTTACCTCTTATGCATCAATTTATCAGCACAAGGGAACACGTTAGAACTAGAAGTTTTGAAATCAAAATTTATGTTTTGGGCGCCTGTTCTCTTGTGTCTCCGACGGTTATCCGAGTACTATCCGATGGATACTCGGATCACCGTCGGAGATACAAAAGAACCCTCCAAAACATAAATTTTGATTTCAAAACTTCTAGTTCTAGCGTGTCCCTTGATTAGCACATAACATCGATAAATTTAAATGTAACACCGTTTCAATGGGCATATCATCGATTTATTCGTTTTCAATTTTTTCTCCATGAAAAAACTTCGTATGAAAACGAAATGTTTAAAATCGTTCTCAAGTCATTTTAGTGATAATTATTGCAAAAGTACAATTTAATATACGTTTGACTATTTGTTTACGTTCGTCGTTGCTATTTATAGCAGTTCATCGGAAATAAAACTTTGACATTTGCAAATAAAACTTATTTGCGTAATTTTAAAGAAGGATTGTAATAATTCAGTATCCTATTAATATCGCACAATTAGCTAACAATATTAAGTAGTTCATACGTAATGTTAAAAAACTCTGCTAAATAGTGTCCAAAGAGGATTACATTTGATAGTTTACCGATCTAAAGACATAACAATCACAATAGAATCACATGGTATTGAACACGGACTAGTTAATCAAACGAATAAACATACACAAAATGTAATGCATAAAATCTAGTCCTTTTGTAATCGAATTAGTAGGCTATAAAATACTCTTGAAAAAAGCAAGATTAAAATTCAAAACCTAAACACTCCAAGACCCGCGAATTCGGAATGTATTTTTGAAACAAAAATTATAATTGCAAATTACCCCGTCGTGTTGACCTGGTTGGAGAATCTAGCCCAAGCTACAGCACTCTCAAAAACGTCGTTTTCAATGTAAAGCTTGTTTGACGTAGGGTCCAGCAAAACGCTCGCGTATTCTGCATCGTCAGCTCCGCTTAGAGCAAAATGAAAGAGGAACACACAAACCAGAAAGTATCTTGTCATCTTAATATTTGCGAAGTTTCTTCTTGCCTCAGCACGACTCTATTTTGCGCCAGTTTTGCGTTGCGCTTTGCACAACGGGTGCCAGATTGTGTTTCCGGGGATGCGGAAATGCGGGGATTGGCTAAAAGAAGAGTTTTGAAGCAGAGAATTATCTCGGAGTCTCCCGACGTTTCCTTGACCTAATATGCGAGAGTTATATTTGATGTAGCTCTCTTTTTCTAACATTTATAAAGATGCTAGAGAGTCATCATTCTTTTCTGCCGTTCACAATTCTGGCAATGAAGAGAATTATATTTGAGAAAACTCTGATGCAGAGAAAAGCTGATACGTACATAACTCTCTTCATCGCTAAAACTCCTCTCGGAGTTTTGAAAGAACGACAACTCTCCGACATTTTCATAAATATTGGCAAAGACAAATTGACAATATTGACAAGGGGCAAAATTTAAATTTTTTGTGAGTCACGGATTTTTTGGTGTTGGGACATTGTCAGTGCGCAAAGAAAGTTAAAATTCCGAATTGTCAACCACGGCAAGAAAGGAGAGGAGGTGTTTATGGTACGTATATTATATTAAAAT
The DNA here is from genome assembly GCA_963855995.1 of Muricea muricata. Taxonomy (NCBI): domain Eukaryota; kingdom Metazoa; phylum Cnidaria; class Anthozoa; order Malacalcyonacea; family Plexauridae; genus Muricea; species Muricea muricata. Next base: position 2,715,762 of record OY979729.1, on the reverse strand, counting down.
TTGATATTTTAACGTTAAGAAACGTTTGAAAATTCTTGTTGAAGTTGAAGACAATAGGTCGTTACGCAATACGAGTGACAATAATCGGCCACGCCATTTCCTAGACCGTAAATCCGATACGTGAACATGCCGAATGCAAAATTGAAACATATTATACACTTAAACAATACTTCTGTATATCACATTCTGTGATATGGATAGTTGAGCTTCAGGAAGGATAATGCACAGAAAAATGTTGTTACTTCGCCTGACCGTACGGCGTGGCGGAATTTTAGGGTTGCCCTGCTCATGCACCATTGCGCCTCATGCACCACTCACACTACTGAACTGAGCACAAACCATGTCGACATTATAAGAAATAGCTGCGTCTTAAGTGTAGCTTTCTCCAACACCGGAATTTTTGACATGTAGGGTTTTGGGATTCGAGCATTTTTGAAGTATAAATGAAAACCTTTACTTCTCTGTCGTATCTACATGAAAGAAGTCGATATTTACAGGCTAGGCAACATTGCAAAATTCCTGTTTCATCAATTCTTCTAACTGCATTTAATTGACTGTTTCTACAAACACAGCTTTACAGATATATTATACTAAACATCATTGAAAAAATATTTGGACTAACCTCAAAGCTGGAGGTGAAAAAAGCATCGGATCCAGGGAAACGGATACCTGCGATATAAACACAAGACCAAGTGACTAAAAATTAAACATTTTATTTATACCAAAAAATTTTCTTTAAAAACCGTAAAAATTTCTTAATTCATTCTTAAAATCGTTTTACAAGCACATAAAAACTTGCAATAGCATTTGATATTTTTAATATTCAATAATTTCTCCCACGCATTGACTTCAAATAATGTCCCGATTGCATTTCTTAGGCCTCAGTGTCTAGAAGGTTGTCGAGTTAGTCGTCGGGGGAAGTTTGCGTTGTGCTCCAAGATATCATGACTGGTTCGAAGTCAAACTTATCGGGATGACCCAGGGGTCGCTTCCAGCCAGACGTGGACCAATTGAAGACCGGTTGTTGGTCGTATGTTGGGCCACTTACTGCGTACACTGTGAACTTTTGGAAGAGCTTGTAGCTAGTTATCTGAAAAATAAATAGTCCGGCAGATAGAGGCCGATATACTTATCATATCGAGGGGCAATTCCATTTTGGTTTTATCTTGTTCCTTTAAGGTTAGTAAGTATATTTCTGAATGTTGGCCGCGTTGAAATTTCTTGTGGGCTCTTGCCAACACGTTTTTCTACGATATTACTGTCAAAAAAGGTGATATTTCAAGTTCAATTTTCGAAGAAATAAATTGCATCAACAGAAAGCTCGTAAAAAACTAAATATAAGACATTTAAATGGCCACCTTGATTTTTCAAGCGGTTTTCAAGTTATTGATCCTTTAAACTACGAAAAAATGCTAAAAGTCGCGCAAAAAACCTGCGCACTAGTATAAAAATATGCTTTCAAAGGCTGATAACTCACTAAGAATTGGAAAAATTAGGGTAGCCATTTAAATGTTTTATATTTAGTTTTTTACGAGCTTTCCGTTGATGCAAGTTATTTTTTCTAAAATTGAACTTGAAATATCACCTTTTTGACAGTAATACAGTTTTATAGTAACACCGTAGAAAAACGTGTTGGCAAGAGCCCACAAGAAATTTCAACGCGGCCAACATTCAGAAATATACTTACTAACCTTAAAGTAAAATGAAATTGTCGCTCGATATGGTAAGTAAACATGGTTTTTGGTACCACTAAAAACGATATTTTCTATTCATGTATTGCAGTACACAGAAAAAAACGCGCAAGTTGCAAGAAGTCTTTTGACATCTTGCAACAATTTGTTATCAGCAAGCCGATATCAGGATGCGTTCGCATGGCTTGCGATAGCTTGTTGACGAAAAGTCTGTTGCAAGTTGTCAACAGACTTGTTCCAAGTTGATTGTCAAAGCTTGTTATCCGCAGACTTGCTGCAAGTTTTGACGATCAACTAGCAAGAAGTCTGTTGACAACATACAACAGACTTGTCATCAACAAGTAATCGCAAGTTATGCGAACTGACGTTGAAACAACGTTGAGATTTCAAGTGAAATCGACGTCACATAATCAACCGATAATGGATGTTATAACGATGTCTGTATGCTAACGTTGAACCAACGTTGAAACATGTACAACGACGTCAGAAATTACTCAGAATTACGTTGACATCACATTGTCGACGTATCCACCTACTTCAACCAATTTTCGAGGTTGTAACAACGTCCTGTGCTGCCGGAAACTCAATGAAAATATTGTTTATTTACATAGTTTGGTTCCATGAAAAAGTTTAACAAAAGTTCAACAGTTCTCACGCGGTAAGACGCTTTTTTGCCGCTTTCACATCCCTCTTTACACTCGTAATTTCGTAAAAACGCACAAGTTATTCTGTACCTGCGAACAACCTGTGCGTACTTGTGTGTTCACAAGCTGTCGACAAGATGTCTTAGAACTACTTGTACCAATTTGTTGGAACAAGCTGTTAACAACTTGAAAACTCAATGCTGCAACAACATTGTTGTAATCAATGCTGGAACTGGTTTTTAGGACAACCTTGCAACAAGTCTTACAGTCCCATCAAGTTTGTTACAAGTTGTTAACAGCTTGATCTAAACTTGTTTTCAACTTGAGACCAGCAGTGCGAAGGGAGCTTGTTGATGCAAACTTGTTCCACACGATGTGCGTTTTTAGGTATGTGTATGACTGACCTTTGCATCAGTGCCACCAAATTGTCCATGACCAAGGTCAGCGAATGGATACTTGCCAGAAGCAGGATTCAGATCAGGGCGCGCTGAGATCGCGTTTTCTGCGCTGTACGGTGGTGTACAGTTACATTTTGATAACGGGTCGTGCGTGTAATCATTGTACCTGTAACGAAGTGTAGGTTTAAGTTTAGTCCTCACTGGCGACATGAGCATAGGCAACATAACAAGGGGTAAACGCGTAAAAATCATTAAACTATAAGTAAACTGGAACGATAGGTCAGGGTGAAAAATTGAAACCAATTTGATTCAGTTGGCAGTGAGTTTTGAGTTGAAATACTGAACGTGAGAAAATGGGCCGTATATCAAATGAAAGCTATTAAAAAGTTGTATTTGGTGTAAAAATTTTGAGGCTTTGGGTGAAAAACAAACACCTTAAACTTTGAAGGGAAATTTGCCGTATTTTTCAAAATTGCGGTTGTTTTTGTATTTTTTAGACATTTCTTTTTTGTCTAAAGTCTTGATTTTTTTATGTTCAATGTAACTTTTTAATAGCTTCAATTTTGTGTACGGTCCGATCTTTGGTGTTAAGTATTTCGTCTCAAAACTCAGAAAAACTAACTTGCCTTCACCCATTAAGCGAACAATGTTACAATGTTCAGCGAACAATGTTGCAACTACCTGTGTAATTTTTGGCTGTGTAACTTTTCCTCAGAGGTTTGCCAAGACGAAGCAAAAAGAATTATCTTTTGAATTTGCTTTTGTTCTACCATAGCTTATGCTCGTAGTCTCATGCTTGTGCCTTATGTCGATGCTTATGTCGCACACTTCACTTCCTTTCTTTGTTTTTTGTTTGTTTTAGCTTGTGCTTGCGCTTGCGCTTATGTTGCTATAGTGAGGACCTGGCTTGATGAAAAAAGGTTTACGAAATACAGCAAGAATAAACTACACGTATTGCTAAGAGAAGAAATAGAAACCAGTTCTAAACTGTTCTTCATTTCTTTCCAGACTAGAAAAGTCCAGTCTGGGCAGCAGAAACAACTTAAACCGGCAAGAGCAGGCGCTTAAAAAGGGCAGTCACTTCTGAAGGCACATTTCGTGTGCCGTTACAAATATATATATTGAATAGCCTGTACCAGGTGTAGCTAAATCGACCGGCACATTTTCCATTGGTTTTATTTGTGCAATGTCACTAAAGACTACACCATCGGAGCTCCACCCCCCCTCCCTTTGGTCCAATGAAAATTATTCCCCACCAACCTCATCAACTTCATCATGCTTGGTAGATCGACGACTTTGCCTTGATCTCGTTTAAAGATTTGTGCTCGGGGATGCAGGTCGTAATCAAACCACGGCCCATATTTCTTTACCATCGATTCTTGATCGCTAACTGTGGAGATTGCCTTGAAGAAGCTATATAATAATATCAAAAAACGTGTAAGAAAAATACAAGTCTCTCAAGTCTGCCAACAGGTTGTGTCGACAAAACGTTTCCAAAGTAGTCTTGAATATTAGAACAAGCCTTACTACAATTTGTTTTCAAATCTTCAACAATATTTGGAGAGAAAAACAAAACGTACGGTATATTATAGCTTGCCCAGTAGCCATTTTCAATCAAGTATAACGACATGTCCGCCATTTGTACCATTCCAGGCATCTGCTCCAATACCCAAAGTGTTTCGGGTACCACAGCATTCCCTGGTGTGAACATATTGTAGTTAAGTACCATCCACTGCGAGGAAATGAAGGATTGACAATTAGAAACATGATGAAACAGCACTTAGTCATTTCTCGATTCTAGCCAAATACTTGCTGGCAATTTTACTTACTTGATTATTGTACCTTCAAACAGCCAAAAGAAAAAAAAAAGAAAATGACAATAAGTTCGTTGTGTTAAGAGCTGAGTTACACCAGATTTAGTGTGGATGGTTTGATAAAACTGCTCTACCTAAACGTTCAGTAAAAACCAATAACTTTATTTGTACGTACTGAATACTTTAGTCAGATGTAAATTATTCAGTCAGTTCTTATTGATCCAGGGTTAGTACAAGAGGAAATTTGAACTTTATTTATACTGGACAGCTCTGTCAGTTCTAAACTGTTCTTTCTAATGGTCCAGTAAGGATCATCCCTTGTTGATCCAGTGTAACTACAAGAGGAAACCTATACTAAACGAACTTTACCTATACTAGGTACAATCGTCGACAAAAGTCATACGGACACACAATTAAAATTTAACTGCGCTTATTTATACACAAGTTATACCTTATATTCGTAAAATTTGGTCAAAATACCCCCTTTCCCCCCATTCAATGTTGTCCGCTTTAATGCTGGCCCAGTGAAAGGAAATATTTAAGGCCCTCAACATTGTTTTGGGGGAAGAGGGGGGTGAAAATGTCCCAATACTAGTTGACATTACGTAATTGTAGAGGCGTATACTGTGGCGGTCCGCATAGTTTTGTCGACGATTGTAGCTCTATTAGTTCTAAAATGTTCTTCCTCGAGGCCTAGGGAAGACCAACACTTATTGATCCAGTGTTACAAGAGGAGGAAACCTATGTTTTGCCGGGTCAATTGTACGAAAGGTGAACATGCTCATTAACTGGTAAAATTCCTATTAAAGTTCAGCATTTTCGAGTTAAAGTCACTTTTTATCCCTTGCAAGTTCAATATCCCTTGTGTCGTTGTTCTTTTTGCCTTTCTGCAACAGTTGAAATACGAAAATTTGGTGGATAGCGCTATCCACATTTCGTACAACCGACCCTAGATGTGATAATCCTCACGAATTCTCGTACATCTCTCAATCACAATCAATTATTGTGTCACCAACGTGTCAGACATATCAACTCACGTCCCACTGTTGTATCTTGAAAACAGTGCAGTCCACTGTCGACCGTCCTGCGCAATTCTGTTGGCAACGACCGTCCGTGCCCACTCCATGACAGATTCCGGGTTTATGTATTGCCACAGTTGATTGTTGTAGTTCTCGATTGTCGTTTCTTGGGTGACCTGGGTAAAGCAAAGAAGAAATGTTCCCTGTTTTTTTTTTTGGAAAACATGGCCAGGAAACAACGTTTCCTGGTTTATCAACCTTCAAGAAACTTGGCTGAAAAAAAATGTTCCTGGTTTGTTCGCCTTCAAGAAACATGCCCAGGAATAGAGGATTACTGAATGGTTTTCCGTGCAGGATAGCGTGATCCATGCGCGCGGGATGTTGCGAGATTTTCGGAAAGCGTAAAAACACACGAGCCGCAGGCGAGTGTATTTTTCCGCTTTCCGAAAATCGAGCAACATCCCAAGTTTTATATAATAACTACAATAAAACAACGGTTAACACTTTTCAAACCATTGATGAAGTACGCAATTCTCCCAAGAATCGTCAACTTTAGCTTTGTCGGCATTCGACCGTACGCTAAAATTTAAACAATTTTAAAACTTTTCGCATAACTTTTTTGTTTTGTGTTCTTTTGCACTAAAACTTGGTAAAAATATAGTATTTTAACAGGGACATAGATTGGTACTAAACCGAAGCGTAGATGTTGTAAAAAACCGGTGTTATTAACGGCCAAAAGTGAGGGATATACTAGTTACATTTTGCAATTTTATATTTTTGTGTAAACAGAGACCTAAAAAATTACCGGCATTTGAAGTGCAGTGCGTGTGTAAGAAAGCATTGTGGGCAAAGAAAATTTAGTTCTTTATAGGCACCATTGTATGCTGATTCGAACAGTTGTACTTTTATCGCTACAGCATATAAGCTGAAACAAAAATATGCCAGTGCCAAAAATCGTATTTCAGTTAAATTTATAACGCAAACAAAACAAAAATACGAGTATAAAAGACATTATAAAAGTTTGAAAACATAAAAGATTATAGTTTCTGTACCTTGTACTTTAGTATTTGACTTTATCTTTACTCTCTGCTAATTTCAGGAGCTGAAGTGGTTTTTTGTCGGCAATTTTAAACTCGTAAGAAACTCGTAAAATGCGAAGCGATGTCAACTTTCAAATTTCCCGTGCAGGATTGTCTCATCCTGCACGGGTATTGACCAATCAGATTGCGTGTTTTACTGTAGTTATTATATAAATAATGTTTCCTAGTTTAACCATGCACCTTAAAGAAAGATGGCTAGGAAATTAGCAATATTTCCTGGTTCATCCACCTTAAGGAAACATGCCCAGGAAACAATGTTTCCTGCTTTGCCCATCTTCAGAAAACATGCACCAGGAAACAATGTTTTCTGGTTTCTTTAACTTCAGGAAACATTGCCAGGAGACATATTTTTCCTGGTTTGTCCACCTTCAGGATACATGGCAGGGAAAGAATGTTTCCTGCTTTGCCTATCTTCAGAAAACATGCCGGCTGGGAGACAATACTTTTTAATTTATCTAACATGAGGAAACATGGCTAGAAAACAACGTTTCTAAGTTGATCCATCTGAAAAAACCACCAGCACTTTAAAACGATAAATTACGGTTTAAGACGGTGTAAAGTTATATATTCAGTGCATTTGAGTAAATACATTACCAGTCCGCTGCTGAGAACATAAAAATCATCGCCGCTGTTAAGACTTCCAGGATAGGAGGAAAAACTATGATTTTGAGCAACAATGTGAAAGGCTAAAAAAAAACAAATCAAATTTTAATCATATTATAATATACGAGGAAATGTTTCTCCACTGTGATTGTCCAATTTTTGTGCAGTTAATCCGAAACAGGAATGTAAAAATCTGTAACAACCGTGCAAAAATCTGTAATCTGACACACAATACAACAAGTGAACAACTTGTTCCCCTCTTTGGGACCAAGACAGACCGACTGTTAATTGTTCTATTCCTATAGTAAAGTAATGTATAATTAATAAACGAGGAAGCGTTCATCGCCCGCGGCTTATAAAACACGGAAAAGTGTGTTAGGCAAGTCGCTAGCCAAGTTTTTTACACACATTTGAGGTGTTTTTATGGCGGTAGTAAACAATTTTGATTGTATGATATTGCTTCTTAAGTCAACTTGAATTAATAAAGAAATTTGACACGATAGTTGAGTTAGTTTGCGGTCGTTTTTCGTCGTGATATCAAGAAACGATATGCCTGGTGATTTTGGCCATAAGTCAATAAAGAGTTTCTAAATTTTTCAGAAATTACATTACTTTGGTCCCATATGAGCCAATAGACCATTCCCCTCCTAAACTTTTGAATTAGGAATATTCATTAGCACAGGTGGAAAGGGAAATTAGTAAAATGATGAAGTCTGGTTGCAAAACATTGTAAAATGTGGAAAGTATAGTCCTGTGAAGTTCGCGAATTTTGTATTATGCGTGGAAAAGTGTAACCAGATTTCGAAATGTGACTACACTTTTCCGCGTATAATACTAAAGTATAGAAAATTTGCAAACTTCATAGGGCTATAGTTTCCACATTTTACAATATTTTGCAACCAAACTTCCCCATTCTACTAAATTTAGGATGCTCTTTCCAGCCGTGCTAATGAATATTTCCTAATTTTAAAGTTTGTCTAAAAGGAGAATGTTCCATAGCGAGATTCAGATTTGCCTTCTCTACAACCACCACATTCTATCTTTAGCCCGGAAATAATCAGATGCGTTGCATCTTGCCGATTAGCCAATCAAGGTTACTTGTTAGTCAACGGTAGCGGTAGTGAAAGTCAAATCTAAGCTTTACTAATGTCAATAACTGAATGGGAACAAATCAACTCGGATATTCCCAAGCAAAACTGATCTACACGGCAAATGCCCTAACCTGGATTGCTATTGTTAACGAACTGTAGCTCATAAAGCTTGTAAACGCGAAGCATGGCTGAATAGTCATCCCATGTTACGTGAGAGATTAGCAACTCCTCGTTCTTCGGTAAAACTTTAATAAGAGCTGAACAGGAGCCCTGCCCATGCCGTCTCACGGTACGATTTGCCAAAATTTCTGCCAACTCGTCCAGCTCTGCAAGTTGCATCAAACTGCAAAGATATGTTGGAAAGATTAGGATTGTGGGGAATTCCCGGCAGGAATAGCACATTCGATTAAGGAACGTACTGGCGGGGAAATTCTCCGGTACACGCGTAAAAAGCCAAAAAGGCAAAGTTGTTACAAGTCCACAAGTTTTGTTCAAAAGTTTTCACACTGCTTTCTTCCAGTTTGTCGTAACAAATTTGTAACAAGCTGTTAACAACTTGTAACAGACTTATTAGCATTACGTTACAAGCTTGTTCCAACCAGGCTGATACAGTTACGATATAACAATGATACTGTCACAAAACTAGAATGATATAACAAGGCTAACGAAATAAGGTTGTAATTGTTATATCATGACAGTATCAGGCTGGTTGGAGCAACCTTGGCACAAGTCTGATAATAAGGTCGTTACAACTTGTAACAATCCTTATTGTCGGCTTGTTTGCACCAACAACACGTAGAAATCACACACTTTGAGCAAGTCTGTCAACAAGCCAAGTTGAGTCGTGTTCGCCCTGCTTGTCCCAAGTTGGAACAACTGTTAACAACTTGTAGTAAACTTCACGGGAATATTAGACATGTTACAAGGTTGTCCGAACAACGTTGATACAAACCTGTTGCAAAGATATTGCCACAAAGTTGTGTGTATTGTTACATCATGTTACAATCTTGACTATAGCCCGTCGAAGACTGCAGACTGGCAGTCGAGAGCTCGAAAATAATAAATATTTCAAACCAGAGAGAGTCCCAAAAGTCACTATGCATAATCTTGGTTTCGCCTCCAACATTAAAAATTGTAATAATCTTGTTGGAACAACCTTGTAACTGCAACTCTAATAGTCCCATCAAGCTTGTTGCAAGTTGTTAACAGCTTGTTCAATCTACTTGGCACAAGCAGTGCAAACACAACTTGTGAACAACTAGTGAGAACAGAATTGTTACAATTGACCGTAATGAAAAAGATGGCGGATGTACATTTTACCAGAATGCACTGCGGCCAGAAATCGTTCGAAAAAAATGAATGTCTTTTGAAGGACAAGCACAAAAGAGGAGGTTATTCTCTTTGCTTTGTTAAAGTTTTATGTCCTTGGGTGTTTTTCTTGGCATCTTCTTTTCGTTGTTTTTGTTTGATTTCCGCAATGAATTCTGGTAAAATCAGTGTGACCAGATTAGAAAATTGAATTATGCTAAACAGTCGAATAAATTATGCTAAATCACAATAAAAAAGTAGGGAATCACACTGAGCTCTATATAATAAACAGCTCAGTGAGGGGAGGGGGGGTTGATTGGTTGTGAAAATACATTTTAGACCACTGTCCACTTTTGGTAAGATTTTTTTCACAATTTCCACCAAAAAGCTTATTTAAAATTTGCAAAACATGAGAGTTTTAGAATTATGCTAATATTATGCTCAAAGGGTATTTTATGCTAAAATTATGCCAAATTTTCTATTATGCTAACTCTTGTCACAAAATAGTCAAATTGTGCTAAACCAGCATAATTATGCTAAATCTGGTCACACTGGGTAAAATGCACATGTTACCATCTTCATTATGGTCAATTTGTTTGTATATCAACACCGAACGATGATTTTTTTTGTGACCTGGGGCCGGTTGTGAAAAAGTGACTAACGTTAACTATGATGAGTGAAAACATCAACCAATCGGAACAATGTATTTAGTTCTTAATCACCATTTGACTACAAAATAATGATTAATATTAAAGTGATTAAGAGCTTATACAATTGGCCCCAGGCCTTGAACTAAACATTGAATATGGTATTATTTTCCTTGTGTTTTGTTTGAGAAGTTTGTAGGATTAGTGAAAGTTTCATGTTTTACTGGAAATCAAACGACGACAGTGGGTTATTGAAGCCTGTCTTGCTTGCTGCGTAACCATTACGGAGACCAGTCAGTTGTTGATACAGCAATTTTACCTGCAAAAATTATTGATGTCAATAAGTCCGTATTGATGTAATGGTGATGGTAGTTGCTGTGATGGTACCAGTGGTGATGGTATTTGTTGTGGTGGTACCAGTAGTGATGGTAGTTGTTGTGATGGTACCAGTAGTGATGGTAGTTGTTGTGATGGTACCAGTGCTGATGGTAGTTGTTGTTGTGATGGTACCAGTGGTGATGGTAGTTGTTGTGATGGTACCAGTAGCGATGGTAGTTGTTTTGATGGTACCAGTGCTGATGATAGTGTTGGTGATGATGGTGGAAGTGATTATGCTGACTTGTATAATTCATAGCAAATCTACAGCTACTAACCTGGTACCAATAAGAATCCAAATTATTCTCGATTTGAGAAGCCAGGAAAATGGAGTTTTTGTATAAGAAATTATCAAGTTTGTCACATATCCCCTCTTTCTGTTCACAGTAATGAGCGAGGGTGTTTTGCCAGTTCATGAGGATCAAGTCTGCCGTCAGGTAGCCTTCTACCATACCTGCGGCCAGTGACTGGATGTCGTCGGGGTAGGAACTTGACGTGTGAACCTCCAAGTAGGACCATCTATATTGGCATATGTGATACAAGCCCAGGTTAAATTTTGTTACATTGTAGACTTTGTAGCCAATTACAAAGACAATATCTTTGTTTATAGTAGTATATAGTATAGCAAGGACATGATGCCACACTGGGCATCTCGAGGACAAATATATATTTGGATAAGTTCTGAATTAATTTTGACAAAATGTTGAAATATACAAATTGCAAAAACAAAAGTTAATGCAGCAGCGAAGACACAAAGAAGAAACGGCAAGTGAAGAAGAAACTTCTGGTAACAATTGTTTACAACCTAACTTTTATGCAACCAAATTTTGATCATCATGCTTTGATTGGATAATAGTTTTTCTTTACTGTTCGTGAAATATGATTGGATTAATCTGATATTTTTTGGGCGGGAAGGTAGTATTCCAGTATATTATCAGTATGGTATCAATTTATATGCTTTGTTTACTATGAAGTTTATTTTTCGCTCAGACCGCCGGAAACGGCATTTTCAGGTTTCTCTTAACGTTAACCCGATACTTTTTGTCCAACCTTTTATCGAGATTAGCGCGGAAAAATCGCCATTTGCAACTTCAGCATATTAGAAGCCCTAAAAAAGCTTTTTTGTTAATTTTTCTTCTCATTGGGGAAAAGACTCAGTTTAAAAACTCAATTCCCGATTGAGTTTTGACCCCCGTTTATGGGAGGTCAATTGGTGCTTGGCCCTGACAATATATTGAAGGGAAATAAATCAATGCTTTTCTTGTTGCATTGGTATGACACAAATTTATGTACAAACCTGCGATAAAACTAAAAGATTAACATTTACAACTGAAAGATGATGAAACAGATATTGGTGACAACTAAAAGATGAGGACATGGAAGTAAATTGGGGAAAAAAAGGTACGCGCTGCGTACATGTGGGTAGCCTTCAGTGTTTAATAATGGCTATTTCAAAAGCTAAAGTTACTGAAATTAAGTAAATTGGCACAGTTTACGGGAAATAAACATTTAATCACATACAAAACATTACACTGTAAGTAGTATTACGTGCATTTTTTTTCAATAAGCAAAAACATATCCAAGAAGTTGTGTACAAAACCTTCACCTGTGAAAAGAATTCACAGAACAATAATAAGAACAACCCTTGCGCGTACATGTGGGTAGCCTTCAGTGTTTAATAATGGCTATTTCAAAAGCTAAAGTTACTGAAATTAAGTAAATTGGCACAGTTTACGGGAAATAAACATTTAATCACATACAAAACATTACACTGTAAGTAGTATTACGTACATTTTTTTTCAATAAGCATAAACATATCCAAGAAGTTGTGTACAAAACCTTCACCTGTGAAAAGAATTCACAGAACAATAATAAGAACAACCCTTGACAAAAGAAGCGTTCTTGTGCCAGGGCAGTACACATCAAGGTCTCAGGTCGAAGTCTCGATAGACAATTTTCGTGAAGTTTGAATTTGAAGGATAGTCCAAAGATATTCGTCACTTCGTGGCACTTTCACATTATCAGATATATTGACAAAAACATAGTTGCCAAATGTATAGATGTTTTTCTTCACTCTTGTTTTTTCACTTCATGAGTATATAAATAGTCCATGACTTTCTCAAAGTTCTCAATACGTAGAATGGGTACAACGAAGATACGCTTTGATCGGCTTTTCTGATCCTCTCCAATGGAAGTGAAATTTCGTTGTTGTTTGTTGTTCTACGAAATACTTCGTTGCTGAGGCTGCACACTGTTTTAACTTTCAGTGAACCAATTTAATTTTACGCTTGTGGATTAGCATAAATGTCAAAAATTTGAAGATGTCCATAGATTTGATATTAGTGCCTGCCATTCATGTTTTTTGATGAATGCCATTCTCCATGAAGTGTTCTCGTGGTCACCGTATAAATACTGACAGGATCATTTCCAGAATGACCGTCAGGATTTAACTATAAATTTAGAAATACACAAATATTATATAGAATTAACAGTTCTTTAAGCAAGCTCACTAAAATATGGCCAGCAGGGTCATACTATTTGTGAAATATATCAAAGTATAATGTCAACACTTACCTCGAAATCAGTGATATCTCAGTTTAGTTTATTTGTGATCTTTTAGACAAAAGTGAGGCCATCAGCTCGGTATAGCTTCGTAAAGTATCTCAAATTTGGCAAAATTCACCTTGCTTCCCGTTGTTCGCCATGCATTGTATTTCATGAACAACTTTGAACAAACACAAATGACGATGTTTTAAGACAATCCGGATAATTGGCGTTTCAAAAGAATAACGTAACATCTTTTAGACACCAGTGGAGCGATCAGCTTGGTATAATATCGTAAAGTGTCTCAAATTCGGCAAAATTCACCTTCGTTCACGTTCGCCATGCATTCTATCGCTCCCTGGTGGCCGGAAGTGATTTTCGCATATATAATTTGCTTCACTTTTAACGATCCAGTGTAGTACTGGATCAGTACTGCGGACACACGAAACACGAAACCCACGGTCAGGGTTATTTCAGATCCGTCAGAGCCTATGGTCAGAGCACATCCTGCCCGCAGGCTAATTGTATATTGACTAGTATAAAATATTTCAACGGCTTTTTTCGTTTTAAATATTTTTTAAATGTGTTTAAGGATGAGTAATATGTTATGAACGAGAAAAAATTTTAAGGACGAGAAAAACTTTGAAAAAAATGTGAAATAAAAACACAAATAAAAAAGCGACTCAACGGGTTTTCGTGCCAGCACTGCTCAAACCATGTAACACTACGCCTCTACCCACTGCGCCAAGGATGCTCGCTGAAAGAGTTACATCAAAAATTGTATTTAAACCTAATCCCAACCCCATTCCTAATCCTAACCTGAGTTTAGGTGACTAGGTGCTCTGACGGATCTGAAATGGCCCTCACCTAGCACTGCAGTCTCTATGCTGCAGTTAGGGTTAGGCTTAGGGTTAGAGTTAGGATTAGGGTTAGGGCTAGGGTTAGGGTTAGGGTTAGGGTTAGGGCTAGGGTTAGGGTTAGGGTTAGGGTTAGGGTTAGGGTTAGGGTTAGGGCTAGGGTTAGGGTTAGGGCTAGGGTTAGGGTTAGGGTTAGGGTTAGGGCTAGGGTTAGGGTTAGGGTTAGGGTTAGGGTTAGGGTTAGGGCTAGGGTTAGGGTTAGGGCTAGGGTTAGGGTTAGGGTTAGGGTTAGGGTTAGGGTTAGGGTTAGGGTTAGGGGTTAGGGTTAGGGTTAGGGTTAGGGTTAGGGCTAGGGGTTGGGGTTTTGTTAGGGTTATGGTTAGGTCTAAGGGTTAGGGTTAGGGTGAAATTGTATTGCACAAAACTGTGGAGAAGTAAAGATTTGGTAAGAGAAAGACTTGATGTAAGTTTCATGAAGAAAACAAGAAGCTTGCTAGTATATAAAGCAACTAAACTAAGTGGTGATTTCTGTGGATTATGTCATAGGCGGCCCAATTCAGTGTGTACCTTCATATAGAGATCAGTAGCGAGTAGTAGGTGAGGGCTATTTCAGATCCGTCAGAGCACCTAGTCACCTAAACTCAGGTTAGGCGAGTTGGCGCAGTGGGTAGAGGCGTTGTGTTACATGGTTTGAGCAGTGCTGGTACGAGAACCCGTTGAGTGGCTGTTTTATTTGTGTTTTTATTTCACATTTTTTTCTAAGTTTTTCTCGTCCTTAAAATTTTTTCTCGTTCATAACATATTACTCATCCTTAAACACATTTAAAAAATATTTAAAACGAAAAAAGTAGTTGAAATATTTTATACTAGTCAATATACAATTAGCCTGCGGGCAGGAGGTGCTCTGACGGATCTGAAATAACCCTGACCGAAACCCACAGACGATTGTACATTTTACGGTTCTCACTTAGTGGGTAGCTACGCATGCGCGGCTATATGGAATGCCATAGTGGACAAAAGTGGTCGAGAATTTTTTGGAGGCCCAGATTTTTTTTTTGCGGGCGAGAACAATTTTTCCCAATCGAGATTATTTTTTTACCGTCGAGATTGTTTTATTTTACAGTCGAGAATTTTTTTGGTAGTCGAGAATTTTTTCACAGTCGAAAATTTTTTCACAGTCGAGATTTTTACAGCGAGAATTTTTTTATTGTCGAGAATTTTTCTATAGTCGAGAATTTTTTTACGGTCGAGAATTTTTTACGGTTATGGCTTTATAGGATACGCTAAAGGTCGAAATGTCGAGAGAGCGCTGCGACCGAGTTGCCCCTGTGTTTTGTGTATCCCTATACATATAATAACTATCAATATCGAGTCATTCTTGGGTTGTCACATTTTTCACTCACTGGGATACTTCACCAAATTTAGCTAAAGAGGGAGCGCGTAGCGCGACAATCATTACTCGCCCTTTGGGCTCGCGCTTTAGCTAAATTTGGTGAAGTAGAAACAGTCCCAGTGAGTGAGAAATACACAAAACACAGGGGCAAGTCGGTCCCAGTGCTCTTTCGACATTTCGACCTTTAAGGTTGGCCTATATAATACCATGACCATTTTTTTACAGTCGAGAATTTAATTCTGTAAATACACAATTTTGCGCACTAAATATTTCCCGCCTAAAGCGGTGAAGTAATAACAACTGCATGTGATAATACATGGCGTCGGAGAAGGAAGACAGGCGCATCGGGGAATTATCTAATGCCTTATCTGTGTCTGATGACGGACCCAGGAATTCATTTCTATCAATTCACTCTAGGCAATCACGTAAAGACAACAAGAAGTTTTCCAAATCTTCTTCGTGGGCTATTGCCAATTTTGAGCAGTTAAAAATAAAAACAATAATGAACCAAAGTAGCTTCGCCATCTTCCGAATATAGTGTTAGATGTCATATTAGAATATATTCTCCACGGTAAAAAGTTCTCGTCGGTAAATATGTCGACAGTAAAAAGATTCTCGCTGTAAAAATTCTCGACTATAAAAAATTCTCGACTGTGAAAAAATCTCGTCGACAAAAAAATTTTCGACTATAAAAATATTCTCGACTGTGAAAAAATTCTCGACTACAAAAACTTCTCAACTGTAAAATAAAACAATCTCGACGGTAAAAAAATAATCTTGATTAGGAAAAATTGTTCTCGCCCGCAAAAAAAAACCCATGAAGTAATTTGTTTATTATATGAGTATGAAGATGAGTGTATAAAGATACGGATATATCTTACTGACAAAAACAAATACTCAAGTAAAATATCAAAATGGAATTTCTTACCATTTATGGCTTTGTTTTCTTGCTGAAAATGAAACCATGAGGTTTATTTCAAGTTAATGAGACCACGAATGTCGTCGTTATGATTTTAGGTGGTTGTTTTATCAGTGAAATTGTCTTAAATCTCTCTTTTCGGTGAGTTAAAAAAATACTTGTAAAATCAGACTCCATGTTTACACTAGCCTGCGAGCAGGTGTTGCACGTTCGGGTCAGCCAATCAGAACACTGAACGATAAATTTTCACTGGTGAAAAAACATCGTTCGTCCAATCAAAGGCCGTGAACGATGATTTTTCACCGAGTGAAATTTTATCGTTCTTGATGCCGATTGGCTATTGCTAATTTGGAACGATTATTACGCACAGCCATATCGATGAATAAATCTCTATACTCATGTAATAAATAGATTTAACTTATTGTATATAGCTCTGATGATGTTGCCTTAAAGGCCGAGGCACTTAATTAAACGTACTGTTGAAATATCAATAAGCTAACTAAACACAAAATTATAAACGCTCTGAAGTTCGCCGCGCGTCTTGTAAATAGTACTCCAGTCACAGCCAGAGAACAGCAGCTCACATTCGGAATTTTTCGGCGGAATATAATTTTCGCCCGAATCAAGATGGCGACTAATTTGATAGCGGAAGAAAGAGTAAGATATTTTCATTTTGTTTCAGCGACCTCAAAGAAAGCTACATCTCCACCAATTTTTTCGTAGATGTTCTCTAGTAGCGTCAGGTTTATATCCAAAACGATGAGATTAAACGAGCGACTATTGGTGAGATTTGCAACTGATTACGCGGCCTCAGACCGGGAAGGATTTCTGTATAAAAAGGGGCAAGTAAACAAAGGCTTCCAAAAACGATTTTTCGTCTTGCGCGGGAACTTGTTGTTTTACTTCGAGAAGAAGCAGGACAGAGAACCAATTGGTGTGATAATACTTGATAATTGTCGCATAGAATTGTGCGAGAATGACACCTCGTATTTTGCAATTTGATATGGTACCGATAGAAAGCTGTTCTTCCGACTGGCCAGACTTTTCACAAGATTAATTATACTGAGAAAAGCAAACACTGAATCATAACCGGATAACAGCTTCTAAATCCCCAATATGCATTTAGTATGCGATTATTGCAAAATGAACGGATATCTGTGTGCCTTTTAGAGCTGTATCATACTATAGCTTTGACTAGGAGGGGGAGTTTTCTGCCCGACTGATTTCCTTTGAAATTGGTAAATAACTTCTAATTATACGACTCAGGCACCTTTGACTGGAAACAACATTCAATGTTACTTTTGCAGGTCAAACTATATAGACACCCACAGTTTCTTTGGCTGCCAATTTGGTTGCATGGCTACTGATACACTTAATTTCGTTTTTCGCCAATTTACTTTCGTTTCTTCATAGACTTACTTCCGTTTTTTGCCAATTTACTTCCGTTTCCTCATCTTTGAGTTGTATATATATTTTTACCTGTTAGTTTTATTGTAGGTATCAATTTATTAGCACATATAACATCGATAAATTTGAATGTAACACCGATGCAATGGGCATATCATCGATGTATTCGTTTTCAATTTTTTCTCCATAAAAAAACTTCATATGAAAACGAAATGTTTAAAATTGTTCTCAAGTCATTTCAGTGATAATTATTGCAAAAGTACAATTTAATATATGTTTGACTATTTGTTTACGTTCGTCGTTGCTATTTTTAGCAGTTCATCGGATATAAAACTAATTTGCGTAATTTTGAAAACAGTCGTAATTTAAATATTCTATTAATTTTGCACAATTAGCTAACAATATTAAGTAATTCATACGTAATGCTAAAAAACCTGTACTAAACTTGTGCTAAATAGTGCCCAAAGAGGATTACGTTTGATAGTTTATCGATCTATATCACAAAAGAATCACATGATATTGAACACGGAACTTGGTTAATCAAACGAATAAACATACACAAAATGTACGCATAAAATTTAGCCCTTTTGTAATCGAATTTGTAGGCTATAAAATACTCTTGAAAAAGGCAAGATTAAAATCTAAAACCTAAACACTCCGAGACCTGCGAATTCGGAATGTATTTTTGAAACAAAAATTATAATTGCAAATTACCCCGTCTTGTTGACCTGGTTGGAGAATCTAGCCCAAGCTACAGCATTCTCAAAAACGTCGTTTTCAATGTAAAGCTTGTTCGAAAAAGGGTCCAGCAAAACGCTTGCGTATTCTGCATCGTCAGCTCCACTTAGAGCAAAATGAAAGAGAAACACACAAACCAGAAAGTATTTTGTCATCTTAATATTTGCGAAGTTTCGTCTTTCCTTAGCACGACTCTGTTTTGCGCCAGTTTTGCGTTGCGTTTTGCGTTGCGCTTTGCGCAACGGGTGCCAGATTGTGTTTGCGTGATGCGGAAATGCGGAGATTGGCTAAAAGAAGAGTTATGAAGCAGAGAATTATCTCGGAGTGTTATGATTTCGGAGAGTTATGTCCACGCCTACTTCTTCTAATGACCACATCCAATTTTTCAAGTCTCCCGACGTTTCCTTGACCTAATATGAGATGAGAGAGTTATATTTGATGTAGCTCTCTTTTGCTAACATTTATAAAGATGCTAGAGAGTCATCATTCCTTTCTGAGCGCCGTTCACAATTCTGGCAATGAAGAGAATTATATTCGAGAAAACTCTGATACGTACATAACTCTCTTCATCGCTAAAACTCCTCTCGGAGTTATGAAAGAACGACAACTCTCCGACATTTTCACAAATATTGGCGGCAAAGACAAATTGATAATATTGACAAGATGCATAATTTAAATTTTTTGTGTCACGGATTTTTTGGTGCTGCGACATTGTCAGCGCGCAAAGAAAGTTAAAAACTAGTTAAAGTCCAACGTTAACGAAGAAATTCCGAATTCTCAATCACGGGAAGAAAGGACAGGAGGTGTTTCTGGTATATTATATTAAAATTTGATATTTTAACGTTAAAAAACGTTTGAAAATTCTTGTTGAAGTTGAAGACAATAGGTCGTTTTCACGAATTGTATCGCGTTCGAGTGATCTCCTTTCGAAAAAAGCGGTTACGTTAATTAAGCTTTGCTTTGCACCTCTTTAGTTTAAATTTGTCTTAAATAGTTTAGATAAAATAAACCCAGCTAAATTTGTTTTAACATTTTCCGTTTTTGGCTGAACTCAAGACGAGAACTCAAGTAAAATGGTTTTTGACCTCGACTGGTCCTAGAAAGTAAGTAAGGTATGTGTTATAGCTTTTTTAAATGCTGATAAGTCTAGCGCATTGATCTGGATAATACTGGATCGCGCATACATAATAAAATTTTGAAGCCATCGCCGCCATCTTGGTACTCCAGGTCCAGTGTTCTTTGCGGGTGTAAGAGTAATCTTTTAAGCAGAGTTTTCAATTTCCGTAAATTTCCTTAAAATAAGGAAGTTTATTTATCTATTGAAAATGCTGATTGTCCGCCATCTTGGTACTCCAAATTCGTCATCTCTGCTGGCTTCACTTGATGCCACTCTATGCGCGATCCAGTATTATCCAGATCAATGGTCTAGCGGCTTTCAAAATCAGTGTTCTTTCCCAACAGCAAAGACCTTGAGTTTTTTGACATTATCTCCGCTTTAAGTGCAATAAAAAGTTTAACAAAAAAAAAGATATACGTGGGTTTTTTTAATTGTCTTAAAACTATTTATCGTTTTGGCACTTCATTGATTGAAGGCAGAGAATGCTTTTCATCTAAATTATTCATTTTAAACATTTTTTCTTTATTTTAAACCATTTATTTTACAACATGATCACATAGTCAATCTAGATTAAGTCTGGAGACTCAGACAACGTCTTTGTTCTATCTTTTCGTTCGCGTTTATGCTGACTTGTGCTTGGTGTCCGGAGACAATGAATTTTTGAAATAACGAAGCAATCGTCCAGAATAGTGACAATTGAAATACCAGGCGGAAAACGTAATCTGAATTACTGAATATGAATATTAATCCCAGCAAACTTAGTTATCTTCTATATATAGATTTAACTTATTGTATATAGCTTTGA
The DNA here is from genome assembly GCA_963855995.1 of Muricea muricata. Lineage (NCBI taxonomy): Eukaryota > Metazoa > Cnidaria > Anthozoa > Malacalcyonacea > Plexauridae > Muricea > Muricea muricata. The sequence goes on along the minus strand of OY979729.1, from coordinate 2,695,292 downwards.
TGATGTTGCCTTAATGGCCGAGGCCTCTAGCACTTAATTAAACGTACTGTTGAAATATCAATAAGCTAACTAAACACATGTACAAAATTATAAACGCTTTGAAGTTCGCCGCGCGTCTTGTAAATAGTACTCCAGTCACAACAAGAGAACAGCAGCTCACATTCGGAATTTTTCGGCGGAATATAATTTTCGCCCGAATCAAGATGGCGACTAATTTGATAGCGGAAGAAAGAGTAAGATATTTTCATTTTGTTTCAGCGACCTCAAAGAAAGCTACATCTCCACCAATTTTTTAGTAGATGTTCTCTAATAGCGTCAGGTTTATATCCAAAACGATGAGATTAAACGAGCGACTATTGGTGAGATTTGCAACTGATTACGCGGCCTCAGACCGGGAAGGATTTCTGTTTAAAAAGGGGGAAGTAAACAAAGGCTTCCAAAAACGATTTTTCGTCTTGCGCGGGAACTTGTTGTTTTACTTCGAGAAGAAGCAGGACAGAGAACCAATTGGTGTGATAATACTTGATAATTGTCGCATAGAATTGTGCGAGAATGACACCTCGTATTTTGCGTTTCAAATTGTTTTTGAAGGAGTTGGAACAAGAACGTATGTATTGGGTGCAGAAACGGAGGAAGAAATGAAATTGTGGATGACAAAGCTGACTCATGCAGAACATGTGTGCATGCAAACTGTCGTGAAAGACTTGGAGAAGCGGCTTGCGGATTTACAGCAGAGAGAGGCTAGCATGAGTACAGAAGTCATTTCGGAGTCTAGCTCCGATTCTGAAGTTGTTGAGGAAACCGATGAGGATGTTGCAACAACATCAAATCAACAGACGATGCCGTTAGCTCTACCTAAGCCACCTAATAATGCTCTGCAAAGAGCAAAATGTAAAACTCTTCCCCCACGACGAAATGCAGGTAGACAAGTTGATAGAGTACTACAGCACTCGATGTCAAATCGTTGGAGTTTGTCAACAGATTATCCAGTGAGAACATCCACATCTTTCAGTAGTCAACGGACATCAGCTATTGATGATTTGACGAATATCTCAGAGAGAACTGATTTCTTGTGCGAAGATTTTTCGCCACCTAGTCGACATTTTAGTATGAGCGCATTCACCCCGCCATCCGAGCTACATTTCTCTGAACTCAAGAAATACCAAGAGTTAGAGGATCAAAACTTAACTTCAACTGACAATGGAGGACTCCCCTTAGCCAGCACTAATAGGCCTGGTTTGCCATTTGAGAAGAAAATTGATACAGCCACCCTAACAGACAGGCCCAAGGGCAACAGACGTGCAATATCTCTGCGAAGGAATAAGCATGGTGTGGCGCAAGGGATGCGAAGGGACATTGGGGGATCCTTGCACGGCCTAAAGAGACATCCTCTTGATCATTTGAACCAATCTGAAGAAAATCGTGAATCGACTTTTCAGCATTTACATCGATTATGGGGAGCTACTATTTGGACAAAGGTTCGAGAATACGAAATTCAGCATTCTAAGCCAGAGGCCGAGAATAATTCTTGACTAATCTTTGATGTAAAATTTCTGATTTTTTAATATAATGAGTTGCAAGAAGCAGGGGTATCATTATTTGTGTTCCACAGTAAGATACAGTGCGATTTTTGCCTGAAGAAACAGTTATTTTAAACTTACAGTAGTTGTTTAGGTCAAACGTCATCAGGAAGATCACTGCTTTATATACTGGAGTGATTTTAAACACTAAATATTGGGCATCTAGTCCAATATTTAAAAAGAATTGATTTTCCTTGCTTTTTAGCTCACTTATCTCAGTACTAGAGATCAGTGTTGTAACTGGATGTTGTCTATCCTAACATTCAATCATTGACTGTAATTCAAGTAGTGTATTATATTTATTGACCAAAACAGTGTTACTGTTACATATCCAGTACATCACATTTTACAAACATAGAAATGCAAAATGTAAACAAAACGTTCGTTTGCATTACGGCTTTTAGTATTTGTTATAATCCAGTTTCGTTGTCAAAGAAAGATAATCCAGGATTTGTAGGATAAAGTTAGAAATTTTGGCAATTTCCGAAAATGGGGCAAATCGCAACTATTATTAATAGAATGATTTTAAAATTACCGGAAATCTGATTAGTTCCCAGGGCTGCGCAGCCATTTTACTTCCTGGACGCCTTCAAACATGGCGACTGACGGTGAGTGAGAATGAGTCCTTCGTTTATTTATTTATCTGCTTTGTGTTTAGGTTGTATTTTGGGCATTTTTCCTACAATGCTTTGTGCATTTATTGGAACAAAGCCTGCTCTCGAAGCTTTCCGTTGGTTGGTAAAACGATTCACGCTCAAATAGTTTTGTCCACTAATTTAATACATTGTACCTAAATTCTTATGTGTCATTAACAAGTAAATATTTATGACAAAACGGCCAATTATTGGACATGTTGATAAACACTGACGTTTTAATTTGAATTTGATCAGTTTCAATATTTTTCTGATTTTGTTTGCATTATATTCGTTATTTCGTTTGAAGTAGAATTTAACGTTTTAAGATGATTTTAGAACTAAATTTTCTTATTGCTGTCTTGTTATGTGAGGCGTTCTGTTTTGCTATAATCATAATTGAAAACACAGCTAGAAACAAAGTCACAATAACTTGTCATTAAGTCAGGAGTAATTATCGAATACCTGGCCAGTTTATAAAAGCTTTGTAGATGACCACTTCGCTATTCCATTGAGCGCTAAGTGGCTACATTGTTATGTACCTACATGGCTAAGTGGCTACATTGCTACATGGATACATACCCCTACCCTAACCCTAGCCTTTACCCTCATTAACCTTAATTTCTCCTCATAAACTGATGTTCTAATCCAAAGTTGCCAACCTTGGACAAATGTGGGCCTTCAAAGTTTTACAATGTAGCCAGGTAGCCAATCAGTCTTGCATCTATAGGTGGCCAGGTATTCTATAATTGTACCTCAAGTCAATATCTGGATGCATAAGCATCACTTTCTCAGGCTTGATGATAAAGTCTGTTGCAGCTTTCCTTTTTTCCTTTGATTGTCAAGAGACTTTATCCACAAGCTTGATACAAGTTGTTTGAACAGACTGCAGCAAGTCTGCAAATATCAAGCAACATCAAGTCTGATTTTGGCAGACTTGATGCAACTTGGTGAAGCCAACAAGCTTGATGCAACTTGATTATAAACTTGTACCAAATTCATAACATCTGCAAGTTGCAATAAGTCTGTTAGCTGCAGCCGTTTTGGCTGTGTGTTGACAAAAATTGAGTTTGAGCGTAAAGCTAGTTGATTTAGCTAAACTGTGTAGATTTTTTTATGTTGTATAAGAAGTCACTTACAATCTGCCCAAAAATTAAATGTTGTGTGATTGATTCATTGATGTACTGATACATCTTAACATTAACGTCTTTTAAGCATTATTTCCTGATGTCAGTGAGATGCAAACAATGGGTTGAAAATACTGATTGCATTTCAATTCCAATTTTTTCAATTCAAACTAGTTTATCCAGGGGTTAATTGTACTGCCTATGAATATGTCGATCACTTAAAAACCTTTGGATCTCAATGTTCAAGCTATAAATTTTTTTGTCTTCTAGTCGAGCTTCATAAGGCCCAGAATCATCTCAGCCTATTGCGGCAGGAGTATGTTAAGCTACAGAACAAATATGTTGAGCTCGAACAGAAGTATAATCTGTTGGTTGTACAAACAGGAGGAGGTGAATTTGAGAAAGACAGCTTTGTTGCAAGACTTTTAAATAGTGTTGCTGAACTGTATGATAAAGAACTGTACAGGTACACCACTGATGAGATATAGTAAGGGCCTGTTTAAATGATCCCGGCTAGATGGAATAGGACAGTTACCGAGATCTTGCCTGTAGTATAAATCTATGGAGTGTTTATATAATCCATCTTCCATCCTGCCTTGGTGATACCCCGGGCATCAGTTCCCAGGAAACATTTCTAAATGGGATAAAAAATTCCCATATAAACACTCAATACCTGCTAGGTGGGCTGAAATTCAACTTCTAAGCACGTGCAATTGCACTTTGTAGCAAAAACTTGGAATGTCAAGCACTTCATTCCACAAATGTTTTTGTCAAAATGTTTAAGTCAGTTGTCAGTTTCTGTTGTAATGTATATCACCCAAGTATTGAGTGGTTCCCATAATTTCTGATACCAGTAATAATCTCATTGTGTCTTGTTAAAGTTTGGTGACTTGACATGATGTTTTATGTTTTCTTTCATGAAACGAATGGCTTTCTACTTTGAACTCATTTTGAAAAATACATTTTTCATGAATAGGTAGAATGTTAGTTTGTTAGGTCATTATGCAATTCGACCTAACAACAATTCGAGCTTTGTTTTCATTTAAACATAAAAATGGTATTGGAAATATCATGTAGTATTGGGTCAATATCTTAGGAAATAGATGACATGATGTCTAGATGTCAAATGAGGGTTTTTTCAAGAAAGCTTCACCCCCAGCATTACAAGGCATTCATGTGTGAACTAATATTTCAATTAGTATTTTGATTTTTTAGTGACATTACTGTAAAGTTTGCTGGACAAAAGTTGCGGGCTCATAAGTTTATTATGGCAGCTCGAAGTGATTTCTGGAGCAGTCGAGACCTGAACGAACTCAGTGAATTGGAATTGATAGGTACTGAGTAGTTATGTTGGTACTTACCATGGGGCTTGAAAGCACAAAATTTCACCAATATATATTTACTGTAGTCAAATACAGATTTACTACTCAGTTGCAAAAATGCCACTTTGGGGTCATATTTGGCCTATGTTTTACAGTACCAGTATGGGTCATATGTGGGACTTAATGTAATTCTGTGTCATGGAAGTTTTGTAAATGTATTGTTTGTAAATGTTTGCATTAATATACAGTTACTTAGTTATCACCTCATGTTTTTTAGTACATTACATGACAGAGTGTTATGCACTGAAGTCATCTCTTTCCCCCCCCCTCTACAACCACCCCCCCCCCCATGACGGAAAAACATTCATTTTAATCCTGATATCTATATAATATTCTTTGGTTTTCAGACATAACTGCTGAGGTTGGTCTGGCTTTGATGAGATGGGTGTACACTGACAAAGCTGAAATAAAAAATGAAGAAAATTTCTTAGTTGATCTTGTCAAGGCATCGAACCGTTATAAATTAACCGAGCTTCGAGAAAGGTGAGGAAAGTGTTTTCAGTCATCCAATTGAGGAGTATTAGCCATGCAGTCATCGAATTGCCTATCACGACACCACTGAAAAAAGCTAAAGCCTGGCGAGGCCTCAAAATCTTGCCAGTGGAGTTCTCGTACATGCTAGATTTTTCCAGTGCTTTGAGGGTTTTTATCTTGCTACTGCAGTTGTTCTCTGTCTGACAAACAGGGATATGGATCCAGCATGATCTGGTCGAGGGGGGGGGGGGGGGCTGCTCTGCTAGTTCTAATGACTATATGTCATAGTCTTCAAAATCCAGGATTAATTTTTGCATAACAAAGTTTTAAACCAATAAATGAAAATACCGAGCATGATACTCAGATACATGCAAATGATGCAACAGATTTTGGCAATAGTTTGCTATTAGTTCTGGTCACAACCGCTGAATCACAAATATCAAGAGTATCTAGTAACCACCATTTGGCCAGGGCTAGGGATGGGGTGTGCCTAGTAAATCCATTCCTGCTCTCAAATCAACACACAGAGTGATGCAAGTTCATAAGTATTGGTTAGTAATACTTGGTATAAACTATACCTGTACTTAATGCGCCAAAAAGTGTGTTGGAAAACACCGAAAAATGTGTTGAAAAATACCGAAAAGTGTGTTGGAATACACCGAAAAGTGTGTTGGAAAACACCGAAAAGTGTGTTGGAAAACACCAAAAAGTGTGTTGGAAAACACCGAAAAGTGTGTTGGAAAAAACCAAGAAGTGTGTTGGATAACACCAAAAAGTGTGTTCGAAAACACCGAAAAGTGTGTTGGAAAGCAAGGCACAATTTTCCCAAACTTTAATATAAAATGTTTTTTAGATGCGAGAGAATGTTGATGTCTTCAGTTTCTGTCTCAAACTGCATCAAGTTTTATCAAACGGCAGAAGACATTGGTGCGGAAGGTCTTAGGAAGTATTGTGAAGAAATTATAACAAGTCACTGGGTATAAACAATACTTGTTCATTACTTTATGTTTGCTGTTCGTCTTACACGACTGGTTTTTTTTTCAAAATGAGACCTTCAAGTCATTTAATATGTAGAATAAATGTGATTTTGCTATGAGTTTAAAATACATTGCGTTTATTTCTGATTTTAGTCAGATTTAAGAACGGAAGATTTTGCCAACATGTCGGCCTCGCTGCTCTACCAAATGTTTAAAACGAAGTCGTCATTTCCTCTGCATCTTGCGATCAAACATCACAGAGAAGATGTTGTATTTCTCTTTCTCATTGAGTTTAATTTACAGGTAGTACAATGTGGAACTCTATTCGATCGTCATGATCTGGAACTTTCTGAATGTTATTTCAAGTCGTGGGTAGATAGCGTAATTTACCTTTCCACAACCGACCACTCTATTATTTCATCGCTTCTTCCTATAGCTACCAAAGAAGTTGGATGAATTTGATCCTTCCACTGGCGGAGTTCCACTAAATATCGCGCTACTTGAACAGCAGGAAAGCATCGCTAAGCAACTCGTAACCAATGGCTGTGACGTGGATGTGCCTGATTCTGAGGGCTCCTGTTTACTTCATAAAGCTATCGAAAGAGGAGATGAATTCGCCTCGACATTTTTGATAAAAAACGGGGCGAAGGTCGACGCTGTTACGACAACAGAACAGATTTCTCCGCTACATTTGGCCGCTTCATACAAGTATGCAGTTACTGGTTCCTGTTTTACAGCACCTTTTTAGGGTATTTTTACCCTTTTCTGACCAAAACAGCCTCAAACGTTTGTTTTGTAACGATCAATAGAGAAGACTGAGTATAGGTGAACTCAAGGAGGCAATCATTCGAATTGAAAAGAACGAGTTCTGCTTGATGTATACGACAATCACTATAATGTGTACATTTCCTTGTGTTATGAAATGATTTCCAAACATTTTTTTTAATAGTTCTTTGCTGGAGCCGGTTCTATCAAAGGCGTTTAGCTTAAACGGTGGATAAGTGAAATTTAAAATTCACTTTTGCACCTAGTGCGGAACCGAAATTATGAGTTTAATAGAATAAATATTTAGTTTTATTTATAATTGTTCTTCTTAGGTCAAATAACTTTAGCTGGTTTGTTTATACAACATGCAAACTTGTTTTATATTTTTGACTTATCCACCGTTTAAGCATTTCTGAACAATAATTTCTATTTGTGAAAAACTTAACTCAAACAACTTCATTCCAACTGCCTTGAGAGCTTTAGTGAGAAGATTGAGCTTCGTAACTCAATTCAAAATTGTGTTTTGGGGGCCGCTTTATCTGTGAATAGCTTTTCCTTTTTCCTGTCTTTCCTAACCGTTTCTTCTTTCGTAGAGCATGGTCAACGATGCACGAGAAGGCGGCAAATTCCTCAAACAGAACGTCCGCTGAAGGCATGTGTAGAGTGGCTCAGCTTTTATTGTCTTCTTCAGCCGATCCAAATTTGAAAGACGTTAACGGATGGTAAGAAAATAGCTAGTCTCTTTTAATTCGTTTATTCATTCCCGCATATGTAGTGTTGTGGCCACCACAGGGATCCAGAAATTCTGCTCAAGTTCTTACAATAATTAAGGAGAAAGGCTTGTTGTCTTTACATTGATATCGGTAAATAGTAAGACTGGATACACTTATGAAAGGAATTTATTTCCTGTATGAAAGGAATTGCATTTCCTATATGAAAGGAATTATAGTTCAGGACCGGTTGTACGAAAGGCGGATAAAGGATAACGACTTTTTCAAACATCCTAAAATAGTTGATTTACTGGAATTGTCAAACCTAGTGTTTAGCATTTTAAAGTTAAAAAGGGGAACTTATAATTCGGCTAAAGTATTAGTTTTATTGCACTTAAAAGCATTTTTAAGACGGGATAAAAAATCACTATCCACTGGATAGCGTTATCCATCTTTCGTACAACCGACCCCAGAATGATGGGATATTTTAATAATTAAATTACCGCAAGTCGTTTCCAAGTACGGAAATGTTGGATGATGGATGGCGTTGAAAACAAGTCATCATGTGGCATCCATTAATGTTGGCCTCGTTTGTCGTAATACGATCATTTCAAGTCTAGAGCCAACATATGTATTTGGGGATGAATACGTGGATTTGATGTTGCCTATGAACTAATTGATATCCTTCGTAAAGGTATCCTGCATGTATTTTTGGCCAAAATAAGCTGCTAAACTTTTTTATCATAGCACTCCACTGCATCAAGCTATACTATCAGAGAACGATCAAGTTTTTAATCTTCTGCTAAAACAATCCAAGTAAGTATGGACTGGTGTTGACCCATCTTTTAGGTGGTGCGAAATCTTATGCCTTTACCCCTTGATTGACGTGCTGTGGAGAGCATGAGGACGGGCGTCGCTGCTTTGAGGTTTTATTACAATGTAACTTCAACTATACGAGCTCAAAAAAAAATGAACATACCTGAAATCACTCTCTACTTGGTGAAGAGCCTCAATGTGCGAAGTTTTTTATTGAAACATACATTTTTGGGTACTTATGAGTACTTAGAAAATGAAGAATAAACACAAAAAATTAAAACTGACAACCCGGGTTTTAATCTATATTAATAAAACACTTCTAATCCAAGAACCATTTTCGGAGATATGAAAAACTAGATTCATATTAATACGAATCCCAGTTGGCTCAATTGCTCAATTGGTAGAGCGGCGGTCTAGAAACCCAAAGATGCGAGTTCGAATCCCGCTCGAGACAAAGAATTTTTCGTTGTTCTCTGCAGTGTTAGATCAATATGAATCTAGTTTTTTTGAAACACTTCTGAAACGATTTCAAATTTGCCAAGTTTTTTATACACTCGGTATGTAGTGTCGAAAGACTGAAAGTATAATTCATTTTGTTCTGACTGAGGTTTTGAATTTCAGTTTGAACTTGGAAATCAAAGACAACAAAAACCGAACGCCACTGTGGTTGTCCTTGACAGTTCCTGATGATAAAATTGATGCGGACGATGAGGACTCCGTTGCAGCCAGGTTATCTCAAGCCGGGGCTTCACCGGATTCCATTGATTCCTCTTCAGGTGAGGAATATCACATTTTCTGTTGAAGCCAGAAATATTTATTTTCTTTGCATGTTCTTTCTCCCCTCCGCGCAGGCACGTCCTCAATTAAAAGATGTACACGAAAAATTGTATATCATTTAGATAAAATTGCGCAGATAATCAGTAGGAGAATTAATCAATTTTTTTAATGATACTTTTTGGTGTCTGCCATCACAGGAATTATCCACCTTCTAAAACATTACAAATACCAACGGGCCTAGTGCACCGAGCAATTTTTTCTAGTTGTGTATCATTTTTGCCATACTGCTAATGTCCTTAAACTCAATTGCTGGAAAATTTTTATGTATCAAACATACAAGGTTGTCAACTGATCAATAAAAATAAAGAAATCGGCCGTAGAAGAGGAAATTAATGAGGTCACACGACGCTTGTTAGTTTTTTTCTGACCAAGGATTTCGGTTAGCTCCAGGGGCTTGCAGGCAGGCCTGCTACACTACCTTGGACCCAAGCATTTGACAGGCTCGAATCATTCCTTAGGAAACTCTCTATTGCACTCTGCTGCCGCCCAGTCTCGTCAGAACGCAGGTCTATTCCTGGCCGCTCATGGTGCAGAGCCAAACGTGACGAACAAACTGGGAGAGACTCCATTGCATGCTGCCTGTCGTAGCGGGTTGATAAACTTGGTATCGAAGTTACTGCATTGGTAGGTGTTTTGGTTAAAGTGTGGTTAGTGTTGTGCCTGCATTTCCCGTAATAACACTGAATCAATAAGAGATGATCGTTAATTCCAGACCTTGCTTGTGGATATATCCAGTATAAAAGTTCATTTAGTTTAGGTTTCCTCTTGTTGTAACTCTGAATCAATTAGAGATGATCCTTACTGGACCTCTAAGAAAAACAGTTTAGAACTGATAGAGCTATCCAGTATAAATAAAGTTAGTTTAGTTTAGATTTCCTCCAGTAGTGTAGTAACACTGGATCAATAAGAGATGATCCTTACTGGACCTCCGGGAAGAACAGTTTAGAACTGGTACAGCTATCCAGTATGAATAAAGTAAGTTTGGTATAGGTTTCGTCCTGTGGTAACACTGGGTCAATAAGAGATGATCCGTACTGGACCTCTAGAAAGAACAGTTTAGAACTGTTACAACTATCCAAATTAAATAAAGTTAGTTTAGTTTAGGTTTCCTCCTGTAGTAACTCTGGATCAATAAGAGATGATCCCTGCTGGAGCTCTAGGAAGAACAGTTTAGAACTGATAGAGCTATCCAATATAAATAAAGTTAGTTTCGTTTAGGTTTCCTCCTGTAGTAACATCGCAATCAATATGTTACAGTACGTTGTTTATGCTGAATAGCTGAGGTATCCATTCTCTTCACAGTGGTGCAAATCCGAATATTCAAACGATCGAGACAGATGAACTGAAAAAGAAGTCTTCAGAACGCAGGAAAACGCGGTCAGAGAATAGGGCCGAGGCAAGACGGAAAGCAATCGCCATAGCAACTGAATTAGAAAATCAAAAACTACAGGCTGCCTTAGCCGCAGAAGAGATGGATAGACGGAAGCGCGGGTCGAGTAGCACCTCATTGGAACCTCGGTCCGAGTATACTCCTAATAACACATTTGAAGCTGATTTAGGTTAGTGATGTATAGCCCCCCCCCCCTCCCCGTAATCTGGTGTTCTCTTGCGATCTTTAAATATAAACAATCTGATTCGTTTCCTTCTAAACAACCATTGCAACAACTCTTACTAGAACAGTTCGGCACTTATAAAGTATTTATAAAGTTATTGTGTTTTAGTTTGGATCTGATAAATGCATTTAGTTTAGTTCAGGTTTTTCCTCCTGCAGCAACCCTGCATAAATAAGACGTGAAAAAGGAAGAACAGTTCAGAACTGATAAAACTATCCGGTCAAAATGAAATTTGTTTACTTTAGGTTCCCTCCTGTAGTAACACTGGATGAATAAGAGATAATCCTTACTGGACCTTTAAGAGGAACAGTTTACAACTGGTACAGCTATCCAGTATAAATAAAGTTAGTTTAGTTTAGGTTTTCTCCTGTTGTAACACTAAATCAATAAGAGATGATCTTTACTGGACTTCTTGGAAGAACAGTGTACAAGACTGATTGGGGTATCCGGTCAAAAATAATTAGTTTAGTTCAGGTTTCCTCCTATAGTGATCTTGAATAAAAAAACATGATCTATAAGAAGAACTGTTTGGAACTAATAGTGCTATCCAAGGAAAGTAAAGTTAGTTTAGGTTATTTGCTTCCTGGACATCTTGGGCTACAGTCTTTGCTGGACTTTTGAAAAAGAGTTCAGAACTGATGAAACTATGTATTAAGAATACTGAATGTAATTCTGAACGTGTCTTTCCTAGGAACGAGCAATCCATTTGGCGAACCTTACGAGCGACCAGATAGTCCATCTGATAAACATAATCCATTCATTGATGACCTTCGGGCAGCTGCTGCCGCCTCGGCTGTTGCGATGGGAGATAAAAATCCATTTGAAATACCATCTCCAGTTGAACAAAGTAAGCTGTGTGTGGTTGAGGATTCAGACTATCTTACAGTTTTTTGCTGTATGTTCCTTGTATTTCTGATAATGGGCTTTGATTCGCTAACTGTAGAATTACAACAGATGGTAAAACGGATAGAATCCATTCAATATATGTGTAAATAAAGTTGGTTAAGTTTGGAATATCTCCTGTACACTGGATCTATAAGCGGCGATCTTTAGTGGTCCCTTTAGGAAGAACATGTTATAGAAGTGATAGAGTTTCCAGTAGAAGTTGAGTTTTTTAGTTCAGAATTCCTACTGTAGTAACAGTTGCTCAATAAGAAAAGATTCGCACTGGGCCTCTAGGAAAAACTGTTTAGAAACATTCAATTGTGATTTTTCACCTGCCCCCCCCCCCCTTCCCCCCAGAAAAAGGTTTAAAACTCGATAGTTCTATAGACATTGGTATTCTTGTTTAAAATATGTAAATACAAAGTCCTGAAATATATTTAAAGTGTAGTTACAGGGTTCTATGCGTATCGTTTATTAGGCTGTATAACGGATGTCAGCAACCTTACGGTTTAACTTGCGTTTCCAGTCAATTCTTTTGATTTTCTATGCTTAATATGAATGAACTAAGCGGATATCAACTATGTTTCTAACCCAATATTGTTTCATGTATAAACCTAGAATCCAAAGGAGAATCAGAGAAAAAACACGCTGAATTACTGGAACCTAGAAAGGAATTCACAGAAGCGGAAATCGAGGAGTTGATACTGGAGCATAATTTACTCGACGAGAGTTTAAACGGTCTGGTCGTCGACTGTCATGGCAAAACGCCGCTTCATTACTCGATCATAGAAAAACATGAAAACGTTATCAATTGTTTCAAAGAGTTTGATGGTTAGTATGTGCTTGCCCCCATCTTGTGAAGAAAATGGGTTTTCTTTACTTTTCTTTTACTTTCCTCATCCGTAAAATGCAAGACAAGCGTCTGCGAGCAGGCTATGGTTTTCCACTCAGGCTAAGTGATCTGTAAACACGGTAAAGAACTGGCACTAGTTGTCAAATAGAAATCCATTTTTCTGTCCAAACTGGCGAATTTCTCATTAAAGTGTAATTTACTTTGGCTCCAAATTTCTGGTGGACTTATAGTTTTCTTTACTGAACACGATTACAAAGTTTCAACAAGTTGCATGAAGGAAAACAAAAGATATAAGTGATTAAAAACAGCAAAATGATGGATTTTTATTCGGTAGCTAGTTCCAGGCCTTTTACTCACGGTCAGATCAGCTGGAGTAAACATGCAAATCTATCATGCAAACCTACGAGGAACTTATTGGTTAATAAATTTGAGAAAGAAACCTTTTTCAATTTTCACAGACATGGTAAGCAGCGGAGGCCGCCTGAATGTTGCACCAGATTTTGACATTTGCGACAGCGAAGAACAGTCCGTTTTGGAGCATGCGCTGTCGACTGCACAATATCGTTTGGCCAAGAATGTCCTGGAGGCCGGCGCGAATATCGACCTTCAAAATTCTCTGGGTTGTAGCCTTATGTTGACAACGATCAAACGTAAAGATGTCCCCAGCGCGCTGTTTTTGATCGAACATGGGGCTGATATCAATGTGAGGTGTGTTTTACTAATCAGTTTTCATTTTTATTGCCATTGCGTACACAATTAAAGAAGACACAGACTTGTTGCAAGTTGTCAATTTTATTTGTCGTCTTGCGGTAAGTCTGCGGATAACAAGTTTTGACAATCAACTTGGAACAAGTCTATTTGCAACTTTCAACAGACTTGACGTCGACATGTTCTTGCAAGCCATGCGAACTCATCCTGGTATCGGCTTATTGTAACAAGTCTGTTGCAAGATGTCAACAGATTTGTTGCAAGTAGCGCGTTTAGCTGTGTAGCACAGCACAGCTGTAGCTGACTATGTCATACAATACCATACCATACCATACCATACCATACCATACCATACCATACCATACCATACCATACCATACCATACCATACCATACCATACCATACCATACCATACCATACCATACCATACCATACCATACCATACCATACCATACCATACCATACCATACCATACCATACCATACCATACCATACCATACCATACCATACTATATTTATTTTACTATTTCTAACCCTACGATACCATATTATATATACCACACCATACTGTGCCATACCACACCACGTCGTATTACCAAAAACTGAATTATTTAATAACCATCGTTGAATCTCAGAACAAAGGAAAACCAGTCAGCTCTGCAGCTTGCCATCAGTCATCGCCTTCAACCTGTGGTGGACTCTCTGTGTAAGAATGGTGCTGATCCTAACGTCAACGATGAACACGGAAACTGTCCTCTTTGGGCGGCCATGAAAAGTAAACAGTTTGAAATTGCCGAAACTCTGGTGAGCAACGTTGTAGCTTGAATAAATTTGATTTGGTTTGATGTGCTTTGGTTTGCTGTATTTAATTTTCACTCCACTTCATTTCACTTTACTCCATTTTACTCCACTTCATTTCACTTTACTCCACTTCATGTCACTTTACTTCACTTTATTTCATTTCACTTTACTCCACTTTATTTTACTTTACTCCACTTCTTTTCACTTTATCCTACTTCATTTTACTTCGCTGCACGAAGTTTTGTTTCAGAAGGCAAATCATAATGCCTAGCCATTTTCCAGTTAGTATTTTACCTGGTTTTCTTGCTGTGAACAAGAATAGCACTAATTTTGTTTTGCTTTTCTCAGGTCAGTCACGGATGCAATACGAACGTCTGGCACAAAGGGCCAAGTAATTGCACCCAGTCTCTTTTACATCGCGCGATCCAGGAAAAAGATGAGGATGCGGGTAGTTTCTTAATCAGGTGTAAATGTGACATTAACAGGTGTGTAAATGTAACATTCACACGTGTGTAAATGTGACATTCACATGTGTGTGAATGTGACATTCACATGCATTTAAATGTGAAATTCACATGTGTGTAAATGTGACATTAACAGGTAAAAAAATGTGATATAGATGTGTAAATGTGATATTCACATGTGTGTAAATATGACATTCATGCGTGTGTAAATTTGACGTTAGCGCATGTGTAAATATAACATTCACACGTGTGTAAATATGAGAAGAGACTCTTTAGATTCGGTGTTTATGTGTTTTAGCCCACGTCGTCCTTCGACAGACGGTACTGGTGGAGTGGAAGCTTGGGATGGACTCACTCCCCTTCATTTAGCATGCATTGCTGGTTTGGACAAGATCGTCCAGTTCCTGGTACAGGAAAATGCCCACGTTAATGCTCAGGTGCGGTGTATTTAAAAGCATGGAAATCTTGAATAGATCAGAAATGATCGCTGTGCGTGCAGAAATATCCAGTATAAATAAAATTAGTTTAGTTTAGGTTTCCTCCCGTAGTAACACTGGATCAATAAGAGATGACCCTTACTGGACCTCTAAGAACAGTTTAGAACTGATAGAACTATCCAGTATAAAAAAAATTAGTTTAGTTTAGGTTTCCTTCTGTAGTAACACTGGATTAATGAGAGGCGATTCTTAGTTGATCTCTAAGAAGAACAGTTTAGAACTGATAGAGCTATCCAGTATAAATGAAATTAGTTTAGTTTGGGTTTTCTCCTGTAACAACACTGGATCAATAAGAGATTATCATTTCTGCGCCTCTAAGAAAAACTGTGTAGAACTGATAGAGCTATCGAGGATAAGTTAGGTCAGTTTATTGTAGTAAGAGGTGATTTACTGTTCGTTACTAAACCACTGTGAATAAACGTTTAGAACCGATAGAGCCATGCAATATTTGGTATGAATAGTTTAGGTAGTTTTCTGTTGTAACGCTGACCTATATCATCCTTAAACAATAATTCCATTTACTTAGGATTCTGAAGGTCGTGGTCCAATACATGTCTCCATACTCAGTGGTCATCCCATTCCCACACAACTGCTCCTCAGTCATCCTGAACTCAATCTAACATTGGAAGATCGCACTGGTCAAACACCATTTGCGGTTGCCTTGGATACGAAGGATCATAAGTCAGCCGAGGCCATCCTGTCTAGAGAACCTAACGCTGCTGAAAGGGTATGGTGACTTGTATATGAATAGACAGTCTGCATAACAGACCAACATTCGATCCAGGCAAAAAGAACAAAATCTTGTGCTACAGTCAGAAAGAGCATCTTGAAATTAGTAGAATTGCCATGTTTGGTGGCGAAATGTTGTAGAATACGGAAAATATAGCCCTGCGAAGTTTCCAAATTTTGTAAATATTTGTATTACGCGCAGAAAAAGTTTCCATTTTTGAGCTGAAATTGCCGTGAAAATCGTAACTTTTTCCGCGGGTAATACAAATACATACAAAATTTGCAAACTTCGCAGGGTAATATTTTTCGTGTTTTAAAACATTTCGCCACCAAACACTCCAATTGTGCTAACTTTAAGGTGCTCTTTCTAACTGTAGTAAAAGATTTCGTTCTCGCTGCCCAGTTCAACCTTTAGTCTATTATGCAAATTTTCCATTTAGGAGTTTTTAGTTAACACCTTACATTATGACCATATCATACTGAACCTTAGCTTACCATAGCTTACCATCACGTTGACCATATCATGACATATATTATATCACATTGAAAAATGCCCACCGTTTCTCACCATACCATTTAATACAGCATGTAACACCAAACCTTGCTTTATCATACCTTACAAAACCATACGGCATCATGGGATACCATGCTCAACCATCTACTGTGGACCAGAACCATTTGTTTACACTCTTCTATTATTGATTTAATATCTTTTTTATGACCTCACTTTTCACTCACTCTCCCACAGTATGACAAGAAAGGTCGAAATTATCTTCATCGCGCCATAATCAGCGGTGACGTTGAGACAGTTCTGTTCCTGATCAGTGTTAGTGCTAACATTCATATTCCAGTCCAAAATTCCAGTCTCATCACTCCGTTGCATCTTGCAGTCCAGGCTGGATCGGAGATCATCGTCAGACATCTGGTAAACTTAAAACCCTAAAACTGTAAACTATTCTCTGTATACTGAACCCGCCTTACTTCTTGAGGAATGATAGCGGTCCAGTCAGGATCCTGAAGACCTGTCTTGTTTATCCAGTGTTACTACAGGAGGAAACCTTACTAAACTAAGTTTATTTATGGGTGGCTCTATAAGCTCGACACTGGTCTTCCTAGAGGTCCAGTAATGGTTATATTTTATTGATCTAGTGTTATGACAGTAGGAAACCTAAACTACTGTTCACTATACTACTGGATGGCTGTATCATTTGTAAAATTTTCTTTCCTCAAGATTCAGTTTCATTAAAGTTGACATAAAAGTGACATGTAACATACTTGCAACATATGTCGCTTTGTTAGAATTTCAGATTTCCCAATGTCTTCAGGTATCATTGTAAGCTTCCACTTTCTTCCACTGGTGAATTGAGGGCGGTAAAAAATATATCACTGTTTTTACAATCCAGATCTTGGCAGGGGCAAACGTCAACGCGATGGAGAGACACAAAAGAACGCCATTGCACGTGGCTGCTGAGAATGACAGGGCGAATGTTTTGGCAATACTCATACAAAATGGCGTCGATGTGAACGAAGTCGATGAGAAAAATAATAATGGTACGCACAGTGAATGATTTTATGCTTTTCGCTCCGGGGTGAAAGCCAGCTCTTGAAACTGAAAGAGTACCTTAGTTTCCTAGAAAGCTTTCTATTCTGTCTGCATGTTGTCACCCCACCCTTCTGTTTTTGCTCTATGTTTTTCATTTATGCTTTTATATTTTCCACTTAGCTCTTCATTTGGCTGTACAGCAAGGTCACATCAACTCTGTCAGAGTACTTCTCGGGGAATCTTCTGTCGATGCGACTGCTGTGAATGCCAGGTACCTTTGTTGTCGTATTTTGGTGGACTATGTTTACATCTGCGGGTCAGCGGCATTTGTTATGCGCAGAACCATGAGTAATTGATCTTTTTCACAATAACACCATAGCAAATTGATTGAATTGTTCTGGAAAAATTATAAACTTTTGGAGCAACATGCAGTTTTCATCTTGGACAAAATCTGGTTGTCTTAAAAAAAACACTATCGAATCCTTGTCTTACTGTATTTGAAACCATTTTTTGGAAACGCTTTTACCATGTGGACATTATAAGGAGCAAGAAAGTTCAATTTTAGGGCGAATTAGGTCTATAAACGATTCAATTTTAAGTTAGATATTGCTTGTTGTATCAAAGCAGAAATGAGGTACCTAAAACTTTTCCGCAGTACAGTACAAATGTAAACATTGTCTAAATTTTGCATCTTTTAAACTCTTTTGGAATTTTAATTCTGGTTTATATCCATGAATTAGCGAACCAGATCATGACAGAAATTCAGTTTGTAAATCATAGTTTACGAATATAGCAGTTCAAAATGTAAAACAAAGCATTTGTTCATATTACAAGGTGGACATTCTCTTCAGCTGCTTTTTGGTGTATTGTTTTGTTAACATCTAAATGTTATTTTCTTATTTAGAGGTCAAAATGCTCTCCATACACTGGCCCAGTATGCGAAAGATAACGCTGGTGCTATCTTTGAAATCTTCCTTCAACATCTACCTAACTTTCCTATCAACTCCTTGGATGCCGAGGAAAATACAGGTATTATTTCTTAGAAGACGATAGCTTTTCCGGCATAAGTCGTTTTATACGCCGGAATATTAATCGCATACTGTTGGGAGTTTAAACTGTTCTTCCTAGAGGTCTAATAAGGATCATCTCTTAGTGTTACTACAGAAGGAAACCTAAACTAAACTAACTTTACTTATACTGGAAAGCTCTATCAGTTATAAACTGTTCTTCCTAGAGATCCAGTAAGGATCATCTCTTATTGATCCAGTGTTACTACATGAGTATAACTAAACTAAACTAACTTTATTTATATTGGATAGCCCTATCAATTCTAAATTGTTCTTCCTAGAGGCCCAGTAAGGATCACGTCTTATTGTTGCAATGTTACTACAGGAGGAAACCTAAACCAAACTCTCTCTTTATACTTTATCAGTTCTAAACTGTTCGTAAAAATCCAGTGAGGGCTTTTAGTGTTACTATAGGGAAAAATTTGATGTAAACTAAAATTGTGAATAGCTCTTGCCGTTTGAAACGTTTCTTCTCAGATGTCCAAGAAGTGTGTTGATTTAAGTTTTTTGTAAGTTTGCATACCAAATTAAAATATAATTTTGTGGCGAGGCCACGTACGTTTATTATCGCCATGCGGTATTATTATGCGATAATAAACTTACGTGGTGTCTCCACAAAATTATATTTTAGGTGATTAATTTGTTGTTCAATAAACGTATTTCCATATCATCTTTGAATTGCGCTAATACACAAGTTTTACAGCTATTCTTCTAGCTTATCTCAATGGTAACGGTCGGTTATGTCGAGAACTGCTCAAAAATGGAAGTACTTTGTCGACCGTGAACAAAAATGGTATTTCAATCTTCAATGCCGAGGTCGCCTCGAAGAAACTGTTATTTTCATTACTAGGTAATGATGAATTGCTCTATGTATTCACTGTATGTAGTATTTAAAACAGGAGTAGGACTGTTTTAGAACGCATAAAACACGAACTACCAGTGTTTTAAATGGCTTGAAAAACGATCCATTTTATACTCATCTTGTCAATTTGTTTGCGAAAGAATTTTCGATATAGATGTTGTATAAGCCGAGAAATTTAAGGCGAAAGTTTTCTGAAAATCCACGTGTAAACTATCACATGTAAAGACTCCTTCACGACTATGATTTCCTATGTGTTTTGCTCAACTTGTATAAAAATAAGCATGACTAGTGTCTTCCAACTGAGCTACACGTCAGGTTGGTTTGCCCCGTTGCGGGTACAAACGAAGAGTAGCGTCAGAAATGCACAACACCGGACATCAGAACACTGTAATGGTTGCGTTGTTACAACTTTACAAAAAAATTTGGTGTGTTCATTCGTACTAATTGAGCAGTAAAGGAAAAATTTTCAGGGATGTTTACCGCTTTCCTTTTCAGATTTATTGAACAGAGAGCCACCATGGTCAGATGGAAATTTCTGTCATGAGTGTTCAGTGAAATTTTCTGTCACCAACAGGAAGCACCATTGGTATGTTTTTAACTATGGCATCGCAAGCTTTTGTCATTGTTTATACTCTGTTTTATTTTGTAACAAACAAAAAAAAATACTTCCAAAAATGCCCTGTCTGCCTCTATACCATGTAAAATAGTCAAAGATTCATAAAGTATTGTTATAAGTCGAATTATAAAAATATTTTATCATGATCCCCTCCCAGTGAGCTCTATCGTTTATCTGGAGTGAGAACGTCAGTCATTTGTCCTTTAGAAAAGTAGTTATATTTCTATGACACACAATAATAGCGTCCCGAAATAGTCGATTTGTCGTTCTTATAAAAACGACGGATTTGATTGGTTGTTCTCATTTCGTAGCTGTATTACGCGTATCATGGAATTGTAACCTCTTATAGCTGCATCAATTTCCACCATACTCCAGATATATATGAAGCTCACTGGATCTCCCACACAAAATGGCGGCTACCAGCATATTGAGCCTGCAATGCTAAGGTGTGACAAAAATCCTTCAATCACTGACATATACAGTACTGTGCAAAGAATATAGGCATGCTGGTATATAAATCTTGATATGATACTCACGCGACAAATCGGGTTTTGGCAAAGGTTGTGATGAAGCATACTCGTATAATGACTATCCCAACCAATGCTTTTCATAATAGCATCAAGAAAAGTGACTTCAAGTGTCATCTATCGAAAAAATGGTCAGAACCGCAGCAGCGTAGACAGGCTTTTCTTAAAAGGTGCCTATGACTTGCACACAGAACTGTACTTATCTGTACTGCTTGCTTAATGCCATGAGAGTGATTCCTGTGGAATGGGAACTTTAGAAATCGTAGTAAATTCATCTTGAAAACATGTTTCTTTGTTCTCTCTTTCAGTCGCCACTGCGGTCGTCTGCTCTGTGCGAAATGTTCCGGTAAACAAATGCCAATTCTTAAGTACGAACTAACTAAACCAGTCAGGGTCTGTGAAGTTTGTTTTGATATGCTTAATAATGCCGGGACCAGCTACTATTAAAACATAGGTTATCTTATTCCACTGTAATAGAAACTAGAACGCAATAGCCACGTTACTGCGACGAAGCCAAGCTAGTTTTTCTTTGTTATGAGATAAAATGCTTGACGCCAAAGGCTGGGCTGTATATCAAATTGAAGCTATTGTAAAAAATTATACTTAATGTAAAAAGTTCAATACTTGTAAAATACGAAACCAATGTGTTACAAGTTTTCTTTTTTGTTGAACTTTTGATGGTCTTAGTAATAGGTAAAGCATGTCTCAAACAGCCGATCTGTGTCGTACTTGTGATATGTCTGGATGAAAACGTTCTTGTTCGAATAAACGAATGATATTTGGTTATAAAATCAAACTTAAAATTTCTGTAAACCATGCCAAAATCTTTATCCGATTTACAGACGTTGATTAAATAGGTATTTCATTTGTGTTTTCTTCGTGGATTATGTATGGTTTCCCAATCTCGCATACACCTTTTAATAGATTTAGTTTGATACAGCCCAATACTTGGTTTTAAGCATTTCAGCTCGTAACTCAGAAAAAATAAATGAAGCTAGTTTTAACCCCACTTATCATTGTTCAATGGCTTGCCCATCAGCTATAACATATTGGGGCCAAATATCACTGGACAATGGACAATGCCCTTCAATCTCCGAGGCTCAAGATTTGAAGTAACTTAAAAAAGCAAGGCACAAAAACTGTTGTGATTTTATTTCGCATTTACGCTTAATTTTGCCAATAATTTTGGAACCAAAATATCAACCGAATTTTGTATCTTGCTTTTGAATGAATGACTCAAATCTTGAGTTTATAAGATGATCGTATTCGGGGGTTGCGGTGTATATTTAAATTGTAGCTACATTCAGTTATTTTACTGGAGACTTCATACCAACCAAAACCACAGGCTTTGTGAGTGTTTGGTTTTAACAAAGAAAGACAATAAGCTATAAATAAAAATCGATACTCTAAAGATGGTACCAAAATACTCAAAAGACTTTTGTTTCAAAACTCTAATCACAAAGCCTTTTAGGTTGGTATCTACCCAAAATAGAATATCTACGAAAAAAAATAAGTCCCACAAGAGGTGCTTGATTGCCGCAAGAAAGATTTTTGGCCGGCGATTTTCCATAAAGCCTTGCCCTTCACAAAGCCTGTATTGTTCATGTGATTGACAGGTCTCTTAGCGATGCTATATTTGAATGAGTTTGTAGGGGTCGTCGTGGGCACGTTTCCGCACTACAATGCAACGCCTCTTTTACAAAAACTAGATTCATAATAATTCAGATTAATATGAATCCAGTTTTTCATATCTCTGAGGATGGTTCTCTTTTACAAGGTCACACAAAACGAAAGGATATTTCAAAGAGACCTTTCAAGCGAAGTCCCTTCGTCATTGACGTCCTGACAAAGTGCCGGCTTCGCTTCAAATGTCCACGTAATTCTGCTCCTATCGTTTACGTGTTGAAATATCGAAAAGTTTTGTGTTCTTTTAAACATTGGTTTTCTTAAACGTGGCAAGCCATTGACATTTATTATAGTCCAGTTATTTTATAGCCCACTGTCTTAGGGGCGACCACACGTAACTTAATTCAGCTTTAGGTAAAATTTGAATTCTAATGAAATTATTATTTAATATGAGCAATTTAATGAACATGGGCAATCTATGGTTTGGACAGGGTTTAGGTCAAAGTAATCAGCTTCCTCGCGACCTTTCTCCGAAATTTTCGCGTAGTAACACCAAAAGTACGACTTTTAATATAACCAAAGCTGACAATGGCCTTTTTACATGTAGAGCCATGATAAGTTACTGTCGCTTTAAAGGGAAGGGGGCGAATAGGCTCGGAATAAAATTCGGATCCATAAAGGTCCCAAAATGCCCACGATTTCCATGCTTTAACAAGAAATTCAATGGTGCACCTATCTGCCCTATCTAAACAAAATCCATAATCCGTAAGAAAAAACAGGTAAATCCATAATCCGATACGGTACAGCTGCTAAATCCGCAATTCGTTATATTTTCAGGATCCGCAAATCCGGCAAAACCCACGCGATGATCCGAAATCCGAACAAGTTATTAGCTTAAATCCGCCGATCTGTAAGACTATTCATGCCCCCCCCCCCCGTGATATAGTGTAAAACTCTGACGCATCATGCATGAGATTTTCTCAACTCTTTTGTTAATCGAGGTCTAAAAGCGAGAGTTAAAGAAGAGTTTTCTCAACTTTCATTTCTTGATCAAACGCGTATGTATAAGAGTTCAGAAGCGAAAGTTTGCATGAGAGTTTTTACAGCACTTATGATTCGCTTTCTTCATGACGAAGGTCGTTCACGTTCGTTATTTTCAGCGACTGTTACGATGGGAAAGAATTATATAGTCAGATTCCGTTTAAATTAGAGTTGATGAAAGTCTTGATAGCTTGCGTTCGATTGCAAATTTCCCCATAATTGTGTTGCTCAAACTTTAAAGGTTCTTTGGCTAACACATGTCTTAAAAATGATATTTGCAGATCGTTCTTCTTCCGGGTATTACATTCGTGGACACTGGAACGCGCGGAAAATCTTGCGCTAACGTTGCGACATTGAGACATACTGTCGAGAAATTTGAATGATTGACAGCAACAGGTGTCTATATTGTATTTGGTGTTTAACAGGTTTGAACCCTGTCAATTCTTGTAAATAAGGTGAGATGTCATCGAATTTTCGTTTACCTGTAATAATTCTAGCAGCGAAATTTTGAACAAGTTGTAATTTCTAAACTGATTCGAATCGCGTGTGTTCCGCTAACTCTCCACTAAATTTGAACGCGCATAGAGCTGATATTCGGTAATAGCTGATGATATTTAGCAGTCAAATGCAAGCTAGCCAGACTTTTGTGTTAGAGACCTTTAATTAGTTTTTAGGTTACAGCATTGACAACATTCTCAGCTGTAAATTCTTTTCCTAAACCAAATTTAAAAAAGACCGAAAAGGCCACTCTAAGACACTTTGTTCGACAAGAGGAACTTTTTGGTTGATTGATGTTCAATGATTTTTCTACTCACATAGCTTGACGTTGCTCAAGAGGCGTTTGACGTTTGTGGCTTACAACTTTACCTGCTGACACCGCTGCATGGTTTCACTACAAACGTCACGACCGTGTCAACTTAAACATCGGGCACTTGTGGTATTGAGATATTTACAGTCAATAACACTTTTTTTGACATATAGAATGACTTAAAGCAGCATCTAAAATCCTTTGTAATGATAAATGTATGGTTCAAGCAGATTATAGTTGATGTCTACTTAAGATGCACGTCATATTCTTGCGTCAGCCTCGTACTCGCTTTTTAGTTCAAAATTAAAATATCAGTTAATCCAGTGGATATATACAGATCAGTTACAAATTGAGCGAGCGTGCTTGGGGAGAAAGTATGGTCATGGTTTTTTAGGATACCCTAAAGGTCGAAATGTCGAGAGAGCACTGGGACCGAGTTGCCTCTGTGTCTTGTGTATTTCCCACTCACTGGGACTGTATCTACTTCACCAAATTTAGCTGAAGAGGGAGCGCGAAGGGCGAGTAATGATTGTCGCGCTACGCGCTCCCTCTTTAGCTAAATTTGGTAGATACAGTCCCAGTGTGTAAGTAATGTGACAACCCAAGAATGACTCGATATTGCTAGTTATATGTATGGCGATACACAAAATACAGGGGCAACTCGGTCCCAGTGCTCTCTCGATATTTCGACCTTTAGGGTATCCTATAAAGCCATGACCGAGGAAGTATCGCTCTCCCGTCGCGTCCTTCCCATAATACCCCGCGTATTTATATCTTGCGTATATTAAATTACTTATGAGGCTGGTTTGCGGTAGGGATCGTTAAAGCCTTGAAACGTGTCACTAAATGTCCCTTCAACTCTAATTTCACCGCGATCTGTAACTCTTTCCTGATCGTAATTGTAACATGATCTTCGTCCACGAGGAAAGCTAATTAACAAACATCAAAGAATTCGTTGTGCAAAGAAAAAGACATAAATAAAAGTCAAGCAGAAAGGATTAAGTATGTGCTTCATTGCACTTGACTTTAATACCCGCTAATCGGTAAACTCAATGTACTCTATATTAAACAGGAATGATAATTTGACCGGTATTTTTCAGTGAAGCCAAATTGACAGACGTTCAGTGGTCGCTTTGTCGGACGTGGTTGACGCCATTTTGCCAGGAATGTACCGAGATTTAGTGTTTTCACCGTGATTTAAAAAGCACAATCACGACACTTTATGTATAAAAAGGGGCGTGTGAATTCAAATAGTCATATTATTATAGCACTGATGAAGATCCGAGCTTACGGATCGAAAGCTCTGCAATAATAAATTTACGTGGTGTTTCCACAAAGCTAAACAAGTATATTATATAACATGGTTTTCGATACAGTCTTTTTCGAAAATGGGGGAAATAGTTTGAGGAAATGGTATTAAAGCTGTTTAGGACATTTATGGTAGTTGAACGTTAATTTCCTCCATCGTGGCTTCGCCCAAACATGGGCTTTGACTGGAGTAATCGTTCCCCATATGCAGTTCACTGGATAGGTTAGAATGTTTTAAAACAAATATACACACATCCTGTTGGTTTAATAACTAGGGAGGTTTTGTTTGGGTTTGTTTACTTTTTATAGTTCCGATTTGTGGAGGTTTTTGGCTTGGGCGAATATCATACATAGTCATGTAGTTAAAATTACATATCAACGACTGCCTTCTAAATTTGCCTCATTTAAAAACATGAACGGTTATACGATGCTAACGAAAAGTTTATGCTTTTCAGTTTTTATCTGTTGATGGGACTATCAGACTTGTTAGAATGTTTACCATTTTCGGAGTATCTATTGCTTTGTGTTTTATGATACAGTCATGGTATAACAATATTGTTATACATTGCGTGGTTTTCAACAAGTTGTTTCGACTTGTTTACAAGTTAGGGAGAGTAGTGCGAACACGACTTGTTGATGGCTTGTAGTCTGATTTGCTGCAAACTTACGTGTGTATTCGAAGACAACTTCTAAATAATTTGTAAGTATTTAGAAACACTTTGAGTGTTTCATATTTTCTCTCTTTGTTTGTCATGAAGTACGTATGCTAATTGAGCAATTTATGTTTCCCCTTTTCCGTGGCACAAAACAACGACAGCTTATTGTGGAATACTCTAATACACGCGGCCGGGCGCCAGTGGCGTCACCAGTGCGATAAGTGAGGGGGGCATATTCATATATTCGTGTTCTGCACAATTAATTTCTTTTGAAGTTGATTTGATTTCAAAAGAAATTAATTGTGCAGAACGCGAATATGAATATGTCCCCCTCACTTATCGCGCTGGTGACGCTACTGCCGAGCGCTTCGTTTGAGATACCGTTAAGGTACTTCGTATTAGACATTAACCACAACAGCCTATACTCTGGACCACCACGTTTGCGGAAGTCTTTTTTTGGTAGTTGCGACACAACCCACGGCTCGCCAACTTAGCGGAGAATTCCACCTACACTACCGGTAATCTAGCACGTTTGAGATAACTTCTGGCACCTGTTGTTTAAAGTTCTTAATCACTTTTTTAATAACTGTTTTGTAGTTAAATGACGATTAAGTACAAAGTACGTTTTCCTGATTGGTTGATGTTTCCAGTAATCATAGCTAACATCACTTTTTTACAACCGGCCCCTGAAGTATTTCGCACGCAAACTACGAGAGCTCCTTTGTAGAATGCTAGCCTCACTGGACCACTGAGTTTGACGTATCTTTTTCGGTTAGATATTCTGCCCTGGACCCCTGTGATTTAAGATATTCCCTGTATGGTGCTGTCAAAAATTATAACACTTAATGACTAGGGAATATTTACTGAATGTGTACCAATCTTCCGTAAACTGATAAAATGTCTCCACTAGCACAGGGAAAAACTACTTTCGAAACCCACGTATTATTGCCTTAGAATAAAACCAGGACATAACCTTGACCACTGATTAAAGTCGAAAGTTCACAGCAAATACATATACAGCTGATTCAGAAAAGTTGTCCTTTCAAAAGCGTAAACTGTACTAAACTATGAGCGCGCAAAGGATGACGGCCTATTGCTTATTTTTACCTCGAAACTCGGAAGGATTTTTTTTTTAAACAGCTCCGAGGGCACATAGGGAACTCAAGGCGGCAAATTTACTTGCTACAAAGGTAATTCCCCGAGTATTAAGGCCTAGGTGAACAATAACCCATCGTCTACTGTTAGTACTGTACGTTCAAAGTTCACAATTTACGCTTTTGGAAAGACAACCTTCATTGAAATAGCTGTGCACATTTAGGAGATGTTTTGGCAATATTTCGACTTCAATGTCGAAAAGATATCAACCGATCTTGTTTGCGATTTTCAGTCTTAGAAAAAATTTAGTTGTAATTTTTAAACAATACAACGGTCTTTAAAAAGATAAAGCTATGAATTGGTCAACGTCTTTAATAAATTTTTAATTAACTTTCGTATTGTGTTAAGAATGCGTGAAATAAGAAGCGTGGTTAAAGCATGAACTGAACTCGACAGGACTGGACTCTTTTGCTCTGGTGGATGGAAAATTGGTGCGAAACTGCGAAAACAAGTGGGAGTTAGTATTTATTGTTATATAAGATATGTAGCTAGTGACCTACGCATCAAAACGAGCAATGTGTGACTGAGTAACTGTTTAACACCGTTAAAGTTTTTTCGATTATGGCAGGAATCTCGTATGGCAAATTATTATTATTATCATTATTATTATTATTACTATTATTACTATTATTATTGAATTTGTCACAAATGAGAAAACTTTACAAAATACAACAATTGTATATAAATACATTTGTCACAGGAACAAGGCACAGAATTTTCATCCCAATTATTACCTCATCTCTTATTGCAGTTATTGACTACAGCTAATTCAATTAAGGTTGACATCAACAATAGTCAAATGGCAAATGTGCAATATGCATGAGCATAAAAAAAATGATGGTAATGATACAGTTTTAGATAAGATCAACACATCAGCAGCCTTGCTGGATTACAAATATAGTACCTAGTATGATATTTTTTTACATCCACATGCATGTAAAAAATCATTCTTTTGGCATTCGATCGATCATATTGTACATTTGACTATTGTCGATGTCAACCTTAATTGAATTACCTGTATATGTGTACAAATATATGGTACTATACTAAACATTGGTACTATACTAAACATATATAGACATATACACACATACATACATACGCACTACAAATAAACACCGCACAAAAAGAAAGTTCCCCCCTAAATATATCATAATAAATTCTAAACAAATGAATCGCTGGTAATCAAACCTAAAACTACTTGGACCTATGGTAGGTTGCTTAATGTGTGTGAAGACTTGGGTCACAATGCGTGCAATAACGAGTTAAACCCCATTGAATACAAAAATACCCGGTTTCAAAATTAGCATGCTGAATATGCTAGTGTGATCCGTCTCATTCACCATTCATTATTAAACACAAAATCGTAGTGCAACGTGTAAAGCCGTTTAAATCATGCCCAGAATAGGTTCAATTAGTTCTAGGTTTGATTAACAGCGATTCATTTGTTTAGAATGTATTATGATGTATGTAGGGGGGAACTTTCTTTTTGTGCGGTGTTTATATGAACACGTATACGTATTTACACTTAATACAAAACATTCTATGTATTAATAGCTAGTGCTGGGAAGCTCATATGTTATTAATTTGTTGTTATATAAATTAAATACGCATGTTCTAAATGAAGCTAGGCTATTATATGTTTTCATAATCGGGAAAGACTGTTCCAAAGTTTTGCTGATCTAACGAAATAAGATTCTCTGAAATAATTTTGATTGTGTTTGATTATTAGGTGAAAATTGTTTTCATCGTAGTTACGTGATTTGTATCCAGGGTTAAATGTACATATATATGCTTTGTTATATCCATTGCTATAAGATTGTATTTGGCTTTAAACAGAAGTATTAGATCAGAAATCTTTCTTCGGAGTTCCAGTGGCAGCAAGTTTGTTTTCTGTAGGCGTTCTTCTGTAACACATCATGTTCTTTTAGGATAGTTTAAAATGAATCTTCTGGCACGGCGTTGCACATTCTCAATTAGTAATCTGTGCTTCAGTGCTTGATCGTCTATGGAGACCAAACGTTACTCGCACATTCCAACTTTGATCTTACCAGCGTGCAGTATAATAAATCAGTGGGTAATTCTTCACTTTGCAACCAAACAATATTTAGTCCGCCCACGCTGCGTGGTGTTGTCACCTAGTTCAATGAGTGATTGGTTATAACAGTAAAAGACAATGAACTATAGAAATTGGTTTTTTAAAGAACAATGATAACTTTTGTTTTGAAAGCCCAATCACAAACGGCCCGATCATTTTAGGTTTGTGTTTAGTACGGGCTTTAATACTTACTAATACTATTATTTTTCTTACAAATTCTTCATAACAGTTCGCCTATGCAAAATTATCGTGTATAAATCTGCCAGAATTTGTATAACAAATCTTTCTCATAAAATGTACGGAAGTCTGAATCTGTTCAATCCACTTCAATCGCGCGTTGCGGTGGAGTCCATTACGTACGCTGCGTCCCTTTTATATACTTCACTTCCGTTTCTAGAGTGCTCCTGGGAGTGTCATGGGACGGAAAAGAGATCATAAACAGATGAACCCGTACCGACCGATTTCAGAGTCGTTACCTGCGTGAGGTAGAACAACACCGTTCGGAACGAAGACAAAGTAAAGTCAAATTTTTAATTCGGTAAGTTTTTCATATA
The DNA here is from genome assembly GCA_963855995.1 of Muricea muricata. Classification (NCBI taxonomy): domain Eukaryota; kingdom Metazoa; phylum Cnidaria; class Anthozoa; order Malacalcyonacea; family Plexauridae; genus Muricea; species Muricea muricata. The sequence goes on along the minus strand of OY979729.1, from coordinate 2,665,581 downwards.
GAGTAAACTGTTGTCGAGGCAGGCGGAGCATTGCTTTACAACTCAAAGAAAAGCTTAAGTATTTGTAAAAGACAAATAGGCTCATTAGCGGCTATGGCCTATGCTCTTTCATGCCCTTTATGTAATAGTTTGACTAGAACACGGGCTCTGAGCTTGGTTAACATTTAAATCAGCATTTAATCCGATTTTTGGTTCAAATCATTCTCCATCGTATGCTCCAAAACCTGTCGAAATAATTCATCTGTTGGTCTAAAGCCATATTGACCTTACGTTGAAAGGATTAGGTTTGGCGACGTTTTCAATGACCCAGGATTAACGTAATGATGAAATTGCCTTGGGATACAAAAGCTATGAGGCATTTGGCATTGCTTCGGCAAAACGTTGTTATTGATTCAAGCAGACGGTTCATTGTAGAATTCATGCGATGTACAACACCTGCCACCTGCTCGCTAACTTGTTATGGCTTTCCCAGAAGGCCTAAGCGAAAACAGGATAACGTATTTTCGAATGCTACCTGCACTGGCTGCATTACCTTGTTTTAGAAATTCTCGAGAGCTTTTTTAAACTAGTAGAGCTTCTTCAGAATACTGCACCGACAAAACACGGACGAGCACGTTCGCTATCTTTTTACGACCGGTTATTCAAAGCCTGTGTTAGAGTTTAGCTTAAATGGCATACATACATCTATAGACCAAGTCCTCATGTTCATTAATTACAACAAAATTAAAAGTTTTCTATCTGGAAAAAACACACTTGTGTATACTACTACATACGTAAGGTTTGTACAAACAAAATGAAGATGAAAAGTTTTCTTGTATATCGTGACCTCGCTTGTTGTTATCATGTTGACATGCAGATGACATAGGATAGGTTAACGGGAAAATTTTTTGCCCTTCAGTGACTTTTCGATTGGCACTTCTCAAACTTCACCCAGTCGGAAACGTTACCTGTCAAGTGCGATAACATTTCTTTTGTACGACAGAACGATATTACTTGACTTGATGAAATGTTTTCATACTAATAAACATATGCACATACAGCCTCCTTTAATTAATCTTGAGTGAAAATCATGCATATGTCTCAATTAAAGCCGTAAGAAGTCGAGGAAAAATCATAAACTATACGTCCTCCGTCAGCAATCGAGCTTACGGCTATCGCCGCGAGCTTACGGCCCGGTGCAACGCGTGAGTTGAGAAGGTAGCTAACAAAAACAAGCGTAATTGATTCGTGATACCATAACAACAAGGCGTTTACCGTTAAATTTTAGAATGCCTAATCTAATTGCTATGCTAGACGTGCTCTCACGCAAAGTCACGATACTTACCGCTATACACTACAGGGTGCATAAAAACAGGTAATGAACTATTATGGACTTGAAAATACCGTTAGCGCGCTTGAAATTTAGTTCGCAGATATTTGATAAATATTTCTTTCACAGAAGCTAGAAAGACCACGCTTTTGGCTTTTGGGCATCGCCGTTTTTAAAAAAATTTGAAGGAAACAGGCCGATCGAATTTGCATATTTTCACCGTTGGCATTTAATTAAACTCTTGGAAGTTTTAAAAATTTCAGCTGGGGTAATAAAAGATGTGACCGCTTTCATTAGTTAACTTAATTGTTTCTCGTGACAGGTGAATTTATGAATGCATGGTGAAATACATATACATACAAATAATAATGCGCTTAGTCTACATTTGCAGAGTACAGTTTGTACCCAAATTATACATATGGGTTCCTATTGTGCTCTAATACCTCTTATCCTATGTTCTGCCTTGATAATGCTTGCGGTTGGAAATGAGCGATATGACAATCTGTTGAGTTTTGGGGTGCAGCCATTTGCCACGACAAAGTACAAGTCAACACAAGCTACACAACCACTTTAGTGCATAACAGTTTTATTCACTCTGATCTTTAAATGACAAAGTTACATGTATATATAGGAGAGATTACATGCTAATATTTAGGATGTATAAAATTACATTTGAAATTCATTACCATGTTTGGTAGACCGTTGGATAAATTGTATATGTATGGAATCTGTGGAATTATATGTTCACAAGTTATTTTTACTTAAGTGTCATCTGTTTTATATATATACATCAATCAGTTTTCGCATCTGTCAATTTGAATATTATAGAGCATACTTAGAGCAAAATGTATCAGGTTTCAAGCAAGCTTGGATTATTCGTTTCACGCGGCCACTACTAAAAAGCGATACAGCGATACAACGATACAGCGATACACGGAGCCGGAGCCGGAGCCTGGAGCCGGAGCCACGCGTAAATTATTCAAATTAATTAATGATTCAATAAATTATTGCTTTCAATCACCGCAGGAGACATTAGTAATTGCACTTTCCGGGGGGGGGCATATACTTAAAAATACCTATTATAAAGTGAAAATGCGAAGACTTAATTAAATAGATTTAAATGCAAGCATATGCAAAACAATAATTTGGTATATTTCTTCACATACTTGGTGGTTGACAATAATATTCATATAGATTGTAGACTAACAGAAATTCGTCCAATGCCCTACGTCGAACCGCGCTTTGTATTTCACTGTTGACAGTAATAGGCTTCGCACGAAGTCGCGTTGTGAAAAAAGCAACTGTAGATATTCACTTTAATGTTACATTAGTTCAAGTGTAAATTCTTTAAGGTATTATAGTTTGGTAGATTTCAAAATACGTAAAATACCTGCTTGATGAAAAAGCAAAAGACACGGGATATTAAGGCAATGCTGACTAATAAAGTCGAGGGTTTGACGAGTATTTCTTTCCCCTCCCTTAGGTGTTCACCACATGCACATGCACATGCATATAGACTAAAATTAAGTGACTGGGAAATCTCAGATCTTGCAAAAAAACACAGTAGGAAAACACGCTGATCGCTTGTTTGTACCAAATCGTCAATCCGCGCACGCTCACATTTCAATCAAAGCAATGTTACCGTATTTCGAATGACAAAATCCCGTACACAACACACAAAGCGACCGTTGAAAAGGTAACCCAGTCCGCTCGACAGAAGTGACCGTTCAACAAAGCTCACTTAGATAGTATTGATATATATTATGAAATTTTTGTGCCTTTGGCTGACCGCTTAACAACGGTTAACCGCTTAATACGATGCCACTTAATAAAGGTTCCACTGAAATATGACATGATGAGATAGTTGCGAAGCGTTAAAATCCATTGTAATCACTGGTTGTTTTCGTTGTTGAACGCGGATCAAAGCATCAAACCAACTTTTTGTAACCTTTACATTGGCATTTGCTATCTTTCTATAAGAATATAAGAATATATAATATAGAACTCTCTATTAGCGAGAGTTGGGTTACAGGACGTTGGATCACCTAGTTTTGTTCTTAGATTTCCTGCTACGGTTCCAACCAACCCAACTTCACAAACAGGATAATTTTGGCTTTACATGCTGCAGTTTTGTCCAAAACAAGTAAACATTTGTTTTGGTTGTTCGCAAAGCCTTAAAATAAATGGCCATATTTGTAAACCACCTCATGATTTGGTTATTGTTTCCAACATGCTGCGAACATTTATGCACAACAATGAGCAAATGGCACGACGAGGAAATGTTTATTTCCATCACAACGAGAACTGTGTAAGGAAGAAACAACAATTATTTTACATGTCCTACTTGTTTGCCCCCCATGATATAATACCATACCTTGAACCGGCTCACGTTCACTTACTTAGCAATCATGGCTTTAAATTCTAAACGCAAGAATATTAACTGGAATTATATAATATTTAAGACCTAATTATATATATAACCTAATATGCTGTTAAAAATTATATGTGTTTTCCTTGCTGTTATTTTCATAAACTCGTAAATTTGCTTTGTGAGTACAAGTGTAATTCATTCATGCACAGTTTACTGACTACATACAGGCGACTTCTCAACTTTTACTAGCACGCTAGGTCGTGGTCGTGCCTCTGATTAAAGTGTGAGCACGCTCACAAAATATGTTTGCCACATCGTTTCACGAATATGATATGCGTTTCACAAATCAAAATGGCATTCTTTAGCACGCAAGCGTCACTTACGAAGGCTAATTTATGATTAATTATGCTGATAGAAATAGAATATTTCTTTCGCTTGAACGACAAACGTCCTTATCGTGATAATTGCAAATTTTAGATAACCATGCTGAATTTTGTGCATGTGGTGTCGACTTATGATGCGCTTATACAAACACCTAAGGGAGGGGAAGGAAATACTCATCAAACCCTCGACTTTGTTAGTCAGCATTGTCTTATCGCATGTCTTTTGCTTTTTTATGAAGCTGGTATTTCACGTATTTTGAAATCTACCAGACTATAATACCTTAAACAATTAACACTTGAATTAATGTAACATTAAAGTGAATATCCACAGTTGCTCTTTTCACACCGCGACTTCGTGCGAAGCCTATTACTGTCAACAGTGAAATACAAAGCGCGGATCGACGTAGGGCATTGGACGAATTTCTGTTAGTCTGAATGTTTGAAGTGACCACAATCTATATGAATATTATTGTCAACCACCTAGTATGTGAAGAAATATACCAAATTATTGTTTTGCATTTAAATCTATTTAATTAAGTCTTCGCATTTTCACTTTATAATAGGTATTTTTAAGTATATGCCCCCCCCCTGAAAATACAATTACTAATGTCTCCTGCGGTGATTGAGAGCAATAATTTATTGAATAATTAATTAATTTGAATAATTTACGCGCGGCTCCGGCTCCAGCTCCAGGCTCTGGCTCCGTGTATCGCTGTATCGTTGTATCGCTGTATCGCTTTTTAGTAGTGGCCGTTTCACGCGGTCACACTAGCAAGCGTGCTTGGAGGTAGATGTGCTGACGGACTCAAGTGGATTAAGTCCAAGCAAGCGCAATTCTAGCGCTGGTGTGACCGCGACCTTTAACACAATCGGTAATTTTCATTTCACCCGCTATTTCTGCTTAATCTGCTTAGGTTATCTGTCTTTCCGCCTGTGAAGAAATTATTTCTGAATAGATTGAGTGCACTAATTAATTAAGGCACGACAGTAACTGTCGTACTTGTTTGACATACAGCCCTGTGTGGCATTTGATATTGCAATGTATAAAAAAGATGATCGAACTTTGTAGTGACAGTTTGCAACTAATTTGAATTAATATTTTTGTACGTCTCCCCTTTTTTTTTGACACACGTATATTACTGCACAATAGTTGATTCAAAAAACACTGCAACCTACTGCAGACAATACGACGTGTACAGACATCTTAAAAAAGAAGATAGATGCATGGCTAGCCTCAGGGCATTTTTCAGGTGGCTCAAACAAAAACCTGGAGGGAGGATTTCTGCTCGACAGTTTCTGTAGTCTTTTCAAACGCTTGTCGTCAAGTAGAACGTGCCCATGAGATAATAGAGACCTTTAGCATTGCGTTTTTTTTAACCGCGAACCTCAAGAAATCACGTGACCAGTCCTTGGCGTCGCGTTTGACGTAAATTTCTGGCGTTTTCGACGGCAAAGTATAGGATTTCAGGTAAGTCGTTCACCTCAGCTTTTGTTTGCCTTAATATTGTTTTTTCTCGCGTATATCTGTTGTTGGAATACAGAAGAAAGTGTGTTCTTTCACTTGCAATATAATTTGGTGTTGTAAATATTGCTGTTTAGTTCAAAACTATCACATCATTACTTACTACGTAGCATCACTTACTATGAATGAAATTCAATATGGCGGCTGTTCTCAAAATTCAACACTACAACGTTCTCATTTTTACATGATTCTTTGAGAAGTAGAAGTGTTGCAAATAAAAAATGTAAAACAATATAAACAGTAACTTCTTGCTGCCGCCATACTTATTGTCCAAAATTCCGCTGCACGTTTTGAAAAAAAACCGCTTTGCTAAAATGACTCGCAACTTTGACGAAAACGTCAAACGCGAAACTGCAGTTTGACGTTTGCGATACCCCGCAAAAACGCAATGCTGAAGGTCTCTAATAATGCCTCACTGAACACACTTCAGAAGCACATTTTGATTTTCGTCCGCAGACGCGATAAATTCACTGAATGGAATCAGCCTTGCAAAAAGGTCTCATGCATGTTTTAGTGTGAGGACAGGTATATAGTTTTGTGACTTTTGTCCCACCGGCCTGTCCTGTTTCAAAACTTGCATTGCGCGAGCACGTCAAAGGTCTGTTGCAAAACTTGATTGACACATTCGCTTCAGGTCAGAAAATTAGACGAAGACTTGCGGAGATTGAATGCAGAATGCTATTAAATCAGATATCAAACTATTGACATATTTGTGACAATTTCATCGATCGGATTGACAGCTGCACGTATTTGTAGATGTCAGCAACAACTTATTCTTTGGGAGACATTTGCATAACATTGATGAATTCATGATGAATGTACGAAGCTCGCTGAGCTCGCATCAGCTCGAACTGTACATTGCATGCCGTGATAATTAGTTGTCTTGGAAACGATAAACATTATCCAACACGGAGACACTACTTGTGGGACACCCTGTGCGTTGAAATGCGTTCCAGTGAAATGATTGGTTAGTGATTGAGTTCTACAGGCGGTCAATAATCTAGAATCTAAATTATAAAATCCAAAATACCGAGCAAAATGCATTTTGAGTTGACTGCACGAGGATCAAAGGATTAAATAATAATATAGTCGTGATAGCACTGTCTATTGAACTATTAAATCATGTGTTATCATTGGAATTATGCTGTGTCTAGTATTTTAGATTTTGTAATTTGCATTTTGGATTTTTGAAGGACAACCTTTTTTTACTTAACTGCACAAGTGTACAAGTCATCAAATTTTAGCATGTTTTTAAATTGGCTGCCAACATTGAAGTCAGTTTTCATTCGGAAGAAAGTTTTTAAGACATCAGATCACTCTCAAATTCAAAAACGTGTATATTATACCCTTTTGCTGAATCTAAATATGCATACTCAGAAGTGAGTACGACATATTCTGTACAAGAACATGTACAACCTCGTACGATCTAACCATGCTCAACCCAACAGTGAGTTCTGTACAACATATCAGATCACTTTAAGATAGCTCACATTCAAGAACATGTACTACCTCTGTATGATCTAACCATGCTTAACTCAGCATTGAGTTCTGTACAACGATAGTTCACACTGAAAATACATTGCAGTGAGTTGCTAAGGACCTAAGGTAATTAAGTCCTGTGCACGTGAATCAATGCAAACAACCAAATAGTTAAAGCTGTTGGGAATATAGTTAACTTCAATTATCATATAATCATAAAAGACTGACAACTTTAATTATAACAGGAGACAAAGAGTAAGCAAGTAATGGTATTTAAGTTGATTGAGTGATTGAGTGATTGACAAGATAAAGCAAGCTAAGTATAGCAGTGTAATTAACTAAAAAAATCAGAATGCATTCGAAAGCGAGGGAGTTGACAAACCTGTGAGAGAGAGTATTTTCTAAATTATTAAAATCGATATATTACAATACTGTGGGAGTGATTTTCAGTGTTGGGAAGAAACAATTCCCGATAAAGCGATATAAATACCATGACATCGCAAAGCGATTATGATAGAGTTAGAAAAAATATGATACACACAACTTAATTGAGAAAGGTTAAGGTTTTGAATGACTGAAAATTTAACAGAAAGATTCACGGATATATGTATGAACGTCTGCAATGCAACCCTGACGTCACATCATTTCGAAATAGTTCACATTCGTGATCAAAAACAGGACTGAACTTGTCTCACAACGTCGGAATTTCCCTTTCATAAAGTGCAAAACACATGCAGAAAAGGAGATGTCAAGAGGGGGGGGGGGGGAGGGGATTTTCTATCGCTTCATAACGTTTTAAAGTACGCTTTAAGGTTGCATTTGATGGATCTGCCTCGCAGCCTGCGCCTTTTCTACACCCACGAGAATGGTCTAGAAGTGACCAACTAGAAACGCCTGTGCGCAGGCTATGATAGATTTGACTGCCGCTACGAGAACGAGCAGTCGAGCAAGGCTGCACGATTTTAATTTCTGAAATTATCTTCTGCAAATTCTCTTCTTTTCTTTCACTACCGTCGAAAAGCTAAAGTGAAAATCGATGTTTCGAGGGGAGGCCCTTCATCAAGAAGTCAGTTGTGACAGTCAAACTTGAAAATATTTACACGTTTTCAAACTAAGTACATGTGGGCGTAGCCTTGAACTCTCAACTGTAAGTGCCCCTTAAGGCCACTGACTTCGTAAGTAAGCAGAGCGCTAATTGTTCTGTATATGCCGGTAATGTAATATCAGCATCACTCATTTCCTGATGTTATTGATTTGATTATAGTTTACTAGAAACGTCGAAGTACTGTTTACAAAAATGTTATCCATCGTCAGGGTATGATTGTTTTGCACTATCAAAACTAATACCAAGCATAGTCCTAATACCAACCGCTCCTGTTTGCTCTTGCAAATTTGAATTGTCATTTCCATTGAGATTTTCCCCCATCGACGGAGGCCGTGAACGAATGAAGCAGTTGAGAATGTTCAACTGAGAAATCGTACTAAGAACGGTCTTTATAATGATCATTCAGCCGCACAGGAAGAAATCCGAAGCAAAAGTTGTAGTGTATTTAAAGAAACATAGACAAACTTGATCTCGATTTGTTTGGATGGAACTGAGACGAGATGATTTTGAGGAAATGAAAGCAACAACAGTGATCTTCGAAAACAACGAGATTTTTTAGCGCTGATGCTAAACGTGTTTTAGTTTCTTTGCCTGTGTTTTTTTAACTTTCGTCTAAGCTAGGCTTGTCTTCTTATTTCTTTATTAAAATCTTTTGTGTGATTGACTTTGAAGCAATGACAATTGATTCGATTTTGTTATATTAGCAAAATTAAATCAATATCGATGTCATTTGTTTCGAAGTTATATGGCTCGTTTATGTGGCTATATTAGAAATAATGTCCCTAACTTGACATTCTCTGCTTCGCTAAATAGAAATTGCGCTGGAATTAAGCCTGGGTGATTACATGGTGGAATATAGGCAGATTAAGTCTACTATCCATTTTTTTGTTGTCAAAATTTCGAAGTCAACGTTGTGATACGATGACCAATTTAAATACAGTCCACAAAAGCAAAGATCTACACTAAATCACATCGTCGAGAATGATTTTGTTACGGAAGTTGCGACCAAATGGAACTATTATAGGCTTTATTCCTTTAATTTCTTCAACACCCTACAGCATTTTCAAGACTTATTAAATGCGTGAATTTAAAAGGCATAATTATATTATATTTATATTAAAGCCAGTACATATATATTGGTTGTTAAATCAAAATCTTTGGATGATTAAAAATGTGGCAAAAATCAGCTAGCTCGTCTTCTGTAAATAGCGTCTTAAAAATTTGCGTTGGCAGTGCAAGAATTGCATAAATTCATTCCGTTGAATGTCTCGCATCTTCGGGTTTCTAGACCGCCGCACTACCAATTGAGCTGTCGAGTCAACTGGGATTGGTTCCTTACTGGATTCGATTCGTGAATTTAATTTCGGCAAGTACAAACATGCCCTAATAATAAAATGGCCTAATTCGAGCTTGTTCGCACGAGGATTTCCCACGGCGATTTCGGAAACGGAAAACATTCACAAAAGATTTTATTATACTCAAGAATTATTAAATATTGGTCGTCGTCAATGTCGGCGACATATGTGAAGCTTATAAAATCGACGAATTAAACTTGAAGGGTATAGCACAAACGCTAGAATATGTGTGCACCGGGGATTATTTTCATAGGTTCAGTGTTAACCAGTTTGTGCAGTTGTAAAAGAGATTCGTGCATTTATAAATGAGGTGATGCAGTGTGATAAAATGCGTTAGCGTTCGGAATGTAATCGGATATATAATTATTATTAATCATTTATAAGATTTTAAAAATAATCTTAAGCAAAATATTAATTTTTATTCCATTGAGCGAGTCCATCGCGATAGTTTATTCATTCTCTTGTATTTAAGCCCAAAGTAATTTCAACTTATATATTTTAATGTCTTTAAAAAGTGCAAATTAAGTATACCTACATCTGTGATATTGCGTAATAATATTCTATTCATATTGGAACTCAATATCCATGGTGATTTTGGCTTGTCTGCATATAGTTGGTGTTATACATGGGGTAGACTTTATATATAAGTTGCACAATTACACATATGTTTTATTACTGTGTCTGCTATTGGGACCCTGATGTTTTTCAACCGTCGGTGAATTTCAGTTGGTAACAAAGATTCGAATTGTAGCAGCAAAGATTCCAATAGTGGCAACACCAGAACTTTATTGAAATACAGAAATATTCATTGAAGGTAAAAGTCCATTCATATCTACCCTTCAGTGGAGTATAGAAAACTGAATGCCACGTTTTGATGAAATTCACCAGGTCACGACAAGAGAATCTGGAAACGCTCCATCTTACATTTATAATCATTTGCTTGTGTATAATTAAGTATGTACACGTTGCATGTTAGATTAGCAAGACACGGTTTTATCAGTTTATAGTTTGTCCTTATAACACATAAGAAGCTCGCGTTCCTCGGCTTTGCTGGTCGTGTTAGTCTCTCCAAAAACAAAATTTATATTCATCTATCCGTCTGACTTTCTGTCTCCGACAATTAAATTCTGTGAACGGTTTTTATCATGTAGTTTTTCCAGTTGCTTTCACAAATATAGTTCTACATATTATAACTATAGATATTTATCCTAATATAACAGCGTTTGTCAGCTTTGTTGTTAGTGGTAGAGTGTCTATCTCTAGATATCTATCTACGACAATCTATGAACAGTTTTTCTCATGTATTTAGTTTTTTCCAGCTGTTGAATCTAGAACCTTACCTTCGCTTATTCGCAACTTCTCGATCTGCTGTCACTCACTCCCGACAACATTATCCACGTTCCCAAACAAGCTACTGGGAAATGAATTGACATTATCGTATCCTTAGAAGCGTTATACGTGTAATCCAAACGGCTTTTCTGCAAACTTCAAGAAAATGAGAAAAGGTATTTTTTGCTTTCGTATGACGCACTTAAAGGTACGCGTCTGAATGCGTGTTGATTGGAAGGGAGATTATTAACTTATCTATAAGATGGGTTAAGGCAGATTGCGGTAAACTGACTCCGTTTTCATGGTACCAGAGTCGCATGATCACGACATCAGATTGAATAGTTTCAACATGAGCTGGTGTACGTAATCTGAATGATATTACAGAATTTCATAACAACCAACCTAAGGTAAGGTAAGGTAAAAAGGTAGCAAAGGGAAATGTGCTGTAGATTGACAGAACTCAATGTTGCAACCACGCTGATATCGCTTCATCGCTCGTTCACACGGGTGATTTGTATTCTGCTATTTCTAATGCGACATTCTCTTTTGGAAGACATGACAATGACTTAGTATAGCTTCACAGTTGAATTCGATTTCGAGGCCGTTTGCTGCTTGCAGTGTCCGCATTTGCGCTAAAACGTCGGTGAATTAACCGATTTACCTTGCTAAGGCGTGCTAAACAAAGAGCTATAAAATCCATCTGAAATTTGAAACGACCGAGAGCACCTGTCGAGCTCGGTTCCAGCCAGTTTTTTACTGTCCTTAGTTCACTTGACTCGGCTCCATCGAGTCCACTAAATTTACTCGCCTTTCATCTTTTAAAACACCTTGTCACATTTTGGGTCCAATTTTGAGTCCAATTTTGAGTCTAATTTTGGGTCCAATTTTGGGTCCAGTCCAGGGTCTAGTCTATTGTTGTGTACTATGCCCACAAACACAGCTTGTTGCATGTTTTTTACATCTCTTCACGCTTCCATAAAAGGGAAGAGAGGATGTTTCCAGACTTCTCCGATTCCAGTATTTCACATCTGGTCATTATACCCAGTGAGCGCAGTTTTGATATTGAAGACAACTAACTCATTCTGTGCTTTGTTCTCATACATTGTAGGAAGAAACTGAGAATGCATATCTATATTGGAGTTCTTTTCGCTTGTGTGGTTGCCATTTGTGCTGGTATGTTGCTTAAATTGTTATTTTAGCCAACACGTTAACTGAATTACCCGTTTTCGTCTTTGGGCGGTAATTTCATCGACGGCTTTGCATACAGACATGTTTCTATGACTATAGACAATCAAAGAAATGGACTGGAAACGCGAACATAGCCTTAGGCCTCTTTTAGACGTCGAATTTTTCATGTGCCGAATTTAATGTAAATAAGTTAAAACAAAGAGTTTAGTTCATTTGCGTTCGATTCGGCATATGAAAACTTCGACGTCTGAAACAGGCCTAAAGCTCTAACATTCTAACCACTAAGTATTAATTTGATAAAGTACAAAATAATGGAAAACCCGAATAATTTCATTATATCAACGTTTCGACTATTATACAGTCAATAATGATAAGTATCCTGATGATGACTGTATATTAAATGACACTGAAATTATTCGAAGTTTCCACTATTTTGTACAATATCTGTGCAACTATCGACTATTAAATGTACTTTTGGGTCCAACAATGCTGAAAATGTCTGCGTTTCTATTTTTGGCTGCAGAAGTATCGTCGTTGCGTGTCGATTAAAAAATAATTTGAGCGCGGAAGAATTTAGTGAAGGGGTCGGCTGCAAAATTAATATATGCACCAAAACCTTCTTCAAAATTTTGTATATTGTATTTCTGCTCAGCAGTAAAGTATATTCAGTGTAGTTTTGTTTGAAATCGTATTCCCAAAATTTATCTTTGACGAGTTGGTCCATATGCCTTGCATGTGCGGAAATGCACTTTGTATTGGGATAAAACGCGGAACGGAACGACAGAACGGAACGGAACGGCAGAACGGAATGAGGATAAAACGCGGAACGGAAAGGCGGAACGGAATGGGGATAAAGCGCGGAACGGAAAGGCGGAACGGAATAGGAATAAAACGCGGAATGGGGGATATAACTAAACATGCACAAATAAAAGGCAATTAACTCGCATTTACTCGGCAGATCAATTTTTATAATGCTATGTTGATTTTGTAGCGACATGTTCGATAAAGGTAGTTGCGTTTACGTACAGCAATTTGTTGGGATGATTTTGCGCGACCAGCGCCTCGCGATTCACAAAATCGGGAGAAAGCAAAGTACAGATTTTTCCCACGATTCTACAACTTTTCTTCTGACATGTTAATCTACAAAAAGATTTGTTCTACAAAGCGAAATGTTGTTCTACAAAGCGATTTGTTATACAGTGCTGAGCGATATGTCCTACAAAGCGATATGTCCTATACAACGACATGTTCTGTAAAACGATAAATTTTGTGACACCATACTGTTAACTTCATAAAGCGATATATTTTATGAATGGAGCAATATAGTTTATCACGTGGTTTATTAAGGGCTACTTTAATTTCAGCACTGCTTTTTAAGTACTATTTACAACATGAGCGGCCGTGTTGTATCAGCATATACAAACTCGAGCTGAAGGCGAATTTTGTAAATAGCTTGTAAAACTTTCGAATTTTATTAATGAGTTTGCAAAGTAATTTTGAAAATACATCTTATATAAGACAAGAAAATCAAAGTTAAAAGTTATGAAAATCGACAGAATTCTGTATCAGAGTATACAGACTCCTGCACGCTCATGATTTCTTTTGTGTTTTCTTTATGAACTATTAATGAGTCTCACAATATGTTAAACAAAATATCTCAACCAGATAGTTGATTGTTCCAACATGTCGCAGTTTGTATTAGTTTGCAGAACATATCTTTTTTTTAGAACTAGTAGCTTTGTAGAAGATATCGCTTTTATCCCCCATTCCACGTTTTATCCCGATTCCGTTCCGTTCCGCGTTTTATCCCCATTCCGTTCCGCGTTTTATCCCCATTCCGTTCCGCGTTTTATCCCCATTCCGTTCCGCGTTTTATCCCCATTCCGTTCCGCCTTTCCGTTCCGTTTCGCCATTCCGTCATTCCGGTTCCGCGTTTTCTCCCAACCCTTTGTATATAGATTCTGCTTAAGTTAATTACAAGCTTGCGTCAAATCTCAGATCAAAGGAGAACAAGTGTTAGCAGACACGCGATCTTCGTTAGCCCTTTTACTTGATGAGGGCCCTTTAAAATTACCTCTGGCCGCTCCGACTAGTCGTGCGAAAAATTCAATTCACAGCTGGCATTAGAGCCTGGAACTCCTGAGTTTTGAACGTAAAATCGCACCTCTACACTATGTCGCTGTATGCTAAGAAAGTATTATCCCTGTATCAAGGATAGAGATTATTCTTCTAATGGATTATCCTGCGAATGCAATTTTTGCCTCAAGGTCGTTTAAAAAAACGTAAAAGTGCGTGTGACATGACATGTTCCCTTCGGAAAGTTAGAATTTGACCCCTTTTATAACAGTAGCAGTAATGTTCATGAGAATTATTAATAACGAGTTTGATTTCATTTTTCAGATGCGGCCAGTTGGGACTATATCGGTAAGGAAACAAGAAATATATCATGGATAATTTTCCGACATTTTTAGTCGGCAGGAAAATGCTTTACCTTTTCCTGCCTAAGATATACACGCATCCTGTCAAAACCTAGTTACACTAATATAGAAACAACAGACTTTTTAGTTTTTATTATACCCGATGTCCTTAGTTATACATGATTTGGAGTATTTTGTAGCATTTAGTAAATTATATCCGTGCAATTCAATACTTCATAAAGAAAACACAAAAGAAATACATGTTTAATAAACATCTGTACATCGGATTTACTTTATGTAAAGGTTAAGTTTGATTTTCTAACCAAATATCATTCATTTCTTTGAGATTATAAAAGAATACGAACGTTTTTATCCAGACAGAGAATTCACAAGTACGATAGAGCATTCGCATCCGATCTGTATCCGATTTAGAACCACTCGCTTCCTTCAGCTGGCATTTGTAAATCAGATAAAGATCGACTGCCCATGCTTTATCCCATTACATAAAGTAAATACACCATGGTGTTGGTACGTGATTTTGTTTAGAAGGGCTCGGGTAGACATACCGAGTGGTCCATCGACACATACCTAAAAGGCGAAATATAAACTAAAAATCAATTGTTAGATTTAAAGGGAAATTCGGTTTCTCGTAACTGTACTTTTCTAAAAAACACACTGTTCTCTCTCGGCAGTTTTGCCCATTTTACTCTAGATTCTTCATATATATATAGTTCCATTTCGTATTTTTGCTGGCGTGGTGGAATAAAATTAGGGGTGGCGGCTTTGTTTTCCGCACTCTAGACTCTCCCTCACAGGCCGCAACTCTAGAATATAGGCGGAGTAAGACTAAATCTGGACAGGATATTTTTTTAGAAAGTTGCAAAAGTGCCTTGCACGCAAAAGATAACGATAGATCGATAAATAGATACTTAGATACGTGAACCATTTTATATGAGATAAAACACACTAGCATTTTCACAAAATTTTAGACTCGATTTTCTTGGCTTGTACAACATCTATATTGAAAATTCGTTCGCAAACAAAATATTCGCAGTTCATGCTTTATCAGATATAAAAATGCTCGGCTGCGTCTCGCGTTTTAAAGCATTGCTGTTTGCTGGTCGTATTTTAGATAGTACGAAAAATAGATGGGTTAAAAATATTTTTGGAGGGGTGAACATTTTGTTTTGAGGGAGGAGGGGGTATAACCATTGGGTATAACTACGTCTATGGATTTCTTAGATAGTATGTATTAAAATGAATTAATTTAGACGAATTCTTCATTTTCTAGATCAAGAAAAATGGGCGAAGGATTATCCAAACTGTGGATTAAAAAAGCAGTCTCCAATTAATATCAAAGATGCAAGATGCGACGGCGCCCTAAACAATTCCATAACTTACCAAAAGTATGATCTCACAGGAGTCAGAGAATTTCCATTGATAAATAAGGGTTATACTCTGCAGCTAAACACAGCTAGTACCACGGCAAGCATTAAGTTGGGTTCTCTGGGTACATTTAAGTTGGAACAAGTGCATTTTCATTGGGGAAAGGATGACAAGATGGGCTCTGAGCATCTGTTGATGGGCAAGTCTTTTCCGGCTGAGGTAAGGCACATTTTACAAATTACTAGTGAGGACGTTTAGAAAAGAATTTAAACATACTTATGATTCTTGAAAATATTTCAAATATAGGATCATTTCAAATGCACACAACCGAATAACACACTTCCTTGTCTATTAGCAATGTTTTATGGTGTCAGTGCAAAGATAATGTTAATTAAGTTAACTTCATTTGCAGGATTTCACTACTTTGTTCTTTCTTGAGATATTTCACTTTAAATACTATGCAAAGTTAAAAGCCTCTGTTTCAAAATATTGTTATTGCACTCTGATGTTACACGTATGATATTTGTATATTATTGAAAGTGAAATATCTGAAGCAATAAGCAAGGTAATGAAATTCTACAAAAGAAATTAATAACTAATTTTACGTTGACCTTCACACTGAGAGCATAAAATGTTGGGTGAAATTTCGTTGCAAAGCACTTCAAGCATCTAGCTGATCTGACCGTGGGTAAAAAGCCTGAAACTAGCTGCCAAATAGAAATCCATTTTGCTGTTGTTAATCACTTATATGTTTTATGTTTTTCTTTGTGAAACTTGTTGAAACTTAGTAACTGTCTTTAATAAAGAAAATTATAAGTCTACAAGAAATTTGCAAAGTAAATTATATTGCATGAGAAATTTGATAATTTGGATCGAAAAATGGATTTCTATCAATCTCGTACCCAAGGACGAGAGGCTCTGGATAAAGCGGGTGGGATATGTGATGTGACTGGTTTGTGCTGTTTCCTGCCCCAGTACCCCAATGCATCATCGATAGTCGCGCGTATTTTTAATAAGCAATTAAGAAATAGGGGGATATATTTACGACAAAGCTTGCGAGAGAAATTTTCTTGACAAAAGTTGAATTTATAGTGTGTTTAAACTAGTTCTTTTAAAACAAATGTTTGGCTTTACCAAGAGCCTGTAAACCTCTGTTCAGGGCTTCATTAAACAACTGTATTAATAATACTTTTCATTTCCGATATCAAAAATCTCGATTTCTCTATTCAAGTCATAATTCGCTTTGTCTTCTATAAATCTATGAATATTGCTTTATGATATTGCTACAAATACACGCCGTTTTATCAATAGGGCACTGGTACTCTCGTCCTTGCCAAAAGGAATGCAGGCTCTGGGTACGAGATTGGGATTCCATTTTGGGATTTGGGAGATTTGACAACTAGCGCCAGTACTTTTCCGTGTTTTCAGATCAACTGTATGGTTAGTGATCTTGATTTTATGGGTTTTTTTCAGATGCATCTGGTTCACTATAATAGTAAATATGCCTCCATCGGTGTTGCAGTGAACAAGACAGACGGTCTGGCAGTGCTTGGTATTTTTATTCAGGTATGTTATTTTATTTCTTTTCCAGCTTACTCTTTCACACTCGCCTGTCAAAGGTGTTCGTGAATGGAATATAAACGTAGAAAGGTTTGTTTTCATTTGACAGGCTGGTGATAAAAACCCGACGTTTGAAACATTTTTGAACACGACTTTGTACAACGTCACTGCTGCTGGTATGTACAAGTTATTTGTATCTCCCTTCATACCCACCCACCTATTTACATAGCAACCCACCCCCTGCCTACCTTCTCGTTTATTACTTACTTATTACCCATCTGCTTTGCATCTCCCACCTCCCTCACCAGCTACCTACACACCTGCCTCCCCACCTATCTGCCTGCCTCCCCACCTATCTGCTTGCCTCCCCACCTATCTGCCCAACTCCCCACCTATCTGCCTGCCTCCCCACCTATCTGCCTGCCTCCCCAGCTATCTGCCTGCCTCCCCAGCTATCTGCTTGCCTCCCCACCTATCTGCCTGCCTCCCCACCTATCTGCCTGCCTCCCCACCTATCTGCCTGCCTCCCCACCTATCTGCCTGCCTCCCCACCTATCTGCCTGCCTCCCCACCTATCTGCCTGCCTCCCCACCTATCTGCCCAACTCCCCACCTATATCTCCCTACCTCCCCGCCTACCTACCTCTCTACCTACCTACTTCGATACCACCACACATGCAAAAATCCCACCTCCCTACCTGTGTACGCGCCCACCTACTTACTTTCGCGTCTACCTATTAACATGCTTAATATAATCCCTTCCAATTTTTCTTTAGGAGCA
This sequence comes from Muricea muricata, assembly GCA_963855995.1. Classification (NCBI taxonomy): domain Eukaryota; kingdom Metazoa; phylum Cnidaria; class Anthozoa; order Malacalcyonacea; family Plexauridae; genus Muricea; species Muricea muricata. The sequence goes on along the minus strand of OY979729.1, from coordinate 2,647,397 downwards.
ACACTCATTGTTGATCAATTTGCAATGCAAGACCTTCTGCCAAAAAACCGAGATATTTTCTACCGCTACAAGGGCTCATTAACCACGCCAACATGCGATCAGAGCGTAACATGGACAGTTTTTAAACAGCCAATTTCTCTGTCTGAGGAGCAGGTGAGGTATTTTCAGATAGCTCGCATGTCTAGTTATGACTGTTCTGATAATGTAAGCATAAAATGGACAAAAGGTAACCAATTCACAATTTCAGATAACTCGCATGTCTGGTTATTTGATTTTTTATTGATTTTTTCAGCTTGCCGAATTCCGTAAGCTGAAAGACGGCAAGAACAAGTCTTTGGTTGATAACTACCGCGAGATACAAGCTCTGAATGATCGTGAAATCACCGTGGTGCCAGAGGACCCGAATGGATGCAGTGGGGCCGGGATCCTTGGAGTGTCCATCCTTACTGCTATCTTCTCATTCTTGTTTTTCGCCTCATTTCATTGATAGAAACTCGCGTCGATACATTTAGAGGACCTTTGAGCAGTAGTAAATTACTTTGTGGAATTTAGCATTAAATCGTCGATCAGTTTTAGCTTTTAACTACAATTTTGTTGAGAACTTTTCAAGTACTATAGGGGGAGGAAAAAGTTAGGTAAATGAAAAGTAAAGATTTAAACAATGTTAACAGTTAATACAACAAACAAATTACCCAGATCGAGTCAGTATCATTGTCTCATTTGTCATGAACAGCTGCTCTCATCTTTTTAGTTTTTCTTTGCAACTTTGTGCACTTCTTACTTTTTCTCTCAAGATCAATGATAAATATTTTACTCCAGCTGTGTAGGTTCATCATGTTCTCGAATTCTTTTCATGTTCAGTGGCGGCTCTCAGTTGCTTCCCTGAATTGTCGATGAAGCTTATAAATATGGTTAGCCCAATCTTTGGAAAACATGTTTTTATCCACCATTTGCATTCTGCTACTTACATAACGTTGCTTTGATGTTTTTCACACAGACGATGTATGATTCATTTGAATTAAGCCTAGTTAGCATTTGGTCGTAGCTTTCTTAGCAAAGTCACTATCGACGATGTGATATAACTCCTTAGGTTAAAAGACAATAATGACACAATATCAACTGATTTTATTTCTAATTCAGGAGTTTTACAATTCCGTCCTGCAGAATTATTGTCTACGTATACAAATTCAAGTACTTGTCCTTTTTTAACCAGTTCTTTTTCCTGTAAAGTATTAATTAAATTAAGCGTATGTCAGCCATGACCTCGGATTTGCGATCAATATTTTATCGATCACATCTTGGGAAATACCCTTTCGCAACATTTTGGGAACGACCTGATCGAAAATATGCGTGAATCCATGCCCGCCGTACTTGGTTAACCTGTGCAGCGTGTGAATATCGTGAGCGAATAGTACACGATTCTCGTAGCCTTCGGAAATGAGACAATTCACTTTCTCGATGCGCTGCGCGTCGCTTGGAAAATCGATTTCTGGAGCGAACTGGTAGTAAGATGTTTCGATGCCGAACAGATCGTATTCCAGATACGTCATACATTTTGCAAACTCCAAGAGGTCGTCTTCTTTTAAAAAGGTCCGATCGAGGTGGGCCATAACGGTGCGGGCCGCATCTCCACCCTGTTCTTGGAAGATTCGGAGTATCTCGCTTGGGGCGCCGGGGTTTCGACCGGGGTGGATGATGACAGGAGTGTGTGTCTGGGACTGTGCCACGGCCGATGCGCGAATGCTGCGTTTTTCAACTTCCGTCAAAGGCCACGAGCAGCCGACCTCGCCGATAATACCAGGTTTGATGCTCGTGTCGTCGATGCCATTGCTGATTTCTGAAACTATGATCTGGAATGGAAGGGGGTTGGGAGTCAGAGCTGCAAAAAGCGCGCAATCTTCCTCCGGGCAAAATTTTCAAAGTTTGCAAATCCTCCTTAAAATGTAGTATAGTTGGGCTTTCCAAACTGAAGATCAGGATGAATCACTTTTTTGTTCAAAAAGAAGGCATGATTTCTGGAATAGATCATCATCTATTAACTTTTAACTATTGTTATGTTAGTGTCTAGGATACATTAAGTAGTGTGTTAGCAAGAAAACTTCCTCACTGACTGCCTAATTTGCAAACTTTCTCATGGATAATACCTTATTGTCATGCTGATAAAAATGATCATTTTGGTATCAAAATCAAATAAAACAGGGGTTATCATTATGGTAGTTGGTGCTCGTGGTTCTGATAAAACTAGTGGTCATGAACTTATCGTTGTTGTGGTATTGATTGGTGGCTATAGTCTGCGCAAGGCCCTGGAAATATGGTTGTTGATTATGGTGCTTGTGATGGTAATATTGGTGTTACTATGATGATGGTGCTGGTAATTGTGGTGTGAGATGGTAGGTGATGATCATGGTAGGTGCTTATTGTGACAATGCTGGTGGTCAAACTTATGTATGTGGTTGCATTAATGACTGGTGATAACAGCAATGGTAGGTAGCTACTGTATGGTTATGCTGTCGGTTGTGATTGATAACTATCATCATACTACCATGATAGCATTAAACAATATGTAAGCCATTGAAATAATATTATCATGGGTGTATATGTATCTATTTTAATATATCTATGACATACACCTGTGTCATTTGTTCAACTGATGATGCTTTCATTTCATCAGTGAGTTGCTTCTCGACGTAATATCCAGTTCCGCACACAATGTTTACACCAGTGTTCTCAGAAATGAATTTCATCGCCTTGACATCTCTGGACAAACCGAAAGTTGAATTCTCGACGATGGTCGAACCTCCCGCTTTCTTGAACAGATTGAGGTCAGCGACTACCGCTTCGGTTTCATTGGCCATAACCATGTTGGGGAGGTGGCTGTAGGGATTGTGCCGAATCCAGTTGAGATTCTCCAAGGTGAAGGTGCACTTCACCATATTTTGGCAAGCTTTGGAGGTTGGAATAAGGTGTTTTGAAAAATTCATCGAAACATGTTCATGTGTTAGGGTTCTCTGCAAATCTTTTGGATCAATTGGTCCTAACACAGATTCGATTTTATCTTTGACCATTTCGATAAAAAATATTTCTAAATTAGTATTCTCCTTCTGTGATTCTATATTGAATGCGACAATTGTCTGAAATTTTATGCGCATAAATTAACATAATTTTGTTGACGTCGTGATATTAATCATGGAATTACAATCACTCAGGTCTTTTCTTATACATGCTCAATTTTGACATTGAATTGAGTGGCATTAGAAGTAAATGTAAAATGTGAAACTTAACTTTTTGCACGTACATTAAATTTGTTTCTCAAAATACACAAAAATGTGTAATTATTTAACCTTCTATATAAATAATTATACAGCATAATTATTCTATATAAATTAACATACTAAATATGAGAATGGAAATGGCGTCTGAAAATATTAAGACGACACAAGTGAATGAGCTTAACTATCATATTTCTAGTTTGTTGCGAAAACTACAGAGTTCAACTCCTTCGAGCGTTCAAAAAGCCTTGATTTCGTTGTCTCGCGCTACAAGAAAGTCTGACAATGTCGTTAAATTGCGAAATGAAGGCGGTTTAAAAATATTGCTGACGTTCCTTGAATCTTCTAATAAGAAATCATTGGATATGGCGCTTAGCGTGTTGGCTAATTGTGCGTTGGACAACCAATGTAAGGCAGAGGTAACTAGTGACACTTGAATTTTGTAGTTTGTTTCTGTACAATTAAAAAAGTGTGTAAAATATGATATGTATTTACTGTATTATGATTTACTAGCTCACAGGCGGTCAGGCGTTCTTTGTCGCTGCCTGCAAATAGGGCAACAAGTAGAAAATATAATATTTGACCGATTCATTTGCTCAAGTCAAACAGTTCCACTGATCAACTCCTCCCACAATTCCTCAAATATTGAAAAGTTTGTTAAAATTTTCACAACTTCCTGTTCATCCTGTTTATTAACCATATTGACAAATCAGAATGCTCACGAATAATATGTAGCATTCTGATTGGTCAATTAACATGATGTGAGTGAATCTTTTAAAGAACTTCTTTTTGAACAGAGGAACTCCTAAACATGAGCAAATGAATTGGTCAAATATTTTGGGAACACTTCTATTGTTGTGACTGTAACTGTAAGAACAAGTAATATTCTTTGTTCTTAAACATATTTGCAAAAAATTAAATTTATAATCTTATTAATTTATAAGTTTTATGCCCCTACTTGTTCGCTATTCACAGGGAGTGACATAGTACGTCTGTGAGTTAGTAAGATCCAAGAACTGGATAATTCAAGATGCTTCTTTTTTGTTTGCATCAAATGATGAACAGTTTCAGAAAATACTGTTTTTGCTTTGCACCCCATATACAGATGCCCAAAATATGACTGACTGCATGGAAACTTCCACTTTTGAATACTTTTTTAACAAAAATCCTCGTAACCTGTCCAATACAGACACAAAATAATGTCAAAATTTTTTCAAATTTTTTTTGTATTGCTTGTTTATTTTTATAGATCAAACAACTGAATGGTCTGGCTCTAATGTGTAAGTTGTCACAATGTTAAATATGTGTAAACTAGTCAAAGACATGTCTTAATGTTCCACAATAACCTAAACAGAGTATTCCTCTGTTGGCTACCTCCACACCTATAAATAGTTGATGATGAAATTTCTCAACTGTTCCTGCCTTGAATTTTGACATGGGTACAAATCAAGACTTGCATGTACTAGCCCTTCAGGAATTATTCCTCTACACAAGAGATCTACAGCCTTTTTATGACCACATTATAACTATTCCCAGTCAATTTGATGAGGTTTTTTTCTCCATTGGTGCACCAGAACTGCTTAACCAATCAGAGCAGTATGATATAAAAACAATTATGTGCAGATTACCACATGTTTTAACTTTCACAGTTGCAGCAGTTTCAAATGGTTGCATTTATAAAATTGCCATTGTTTTGACCATTAGGTTTCGTAGAACTAAAGTTCTGTTTCTCTTGTTATGCTGCAAAATGTGCAATTAGATTGCGGCTGTAGTTCATCTGTTTCAGAACCATCCGAAGAGATGTGAAAAACTAGACATCTAAAGAGATGTGAAGAACTAGATTCATATTAATCTGACACTGCAGAGAACAACGAAAGATTCGTTGTCTCGAGCGGGATTCGAACTCGCATCTTCGAGTTTCTAGACCGCCGCGGCTTACCAATTGAGCTATCGAGTCAGCTGGAATTGGTAGCGAGTCTTGTCCAATTTAAGTGCACGAAATATTTTCGTGACGACTTAACGCTTGTCTTTGAGGACGCGCACTGTTTCAGAGATATGAAAAACTAGATTCACATTAATCTGGTATTGCAGAGAACAACGAAAATTCGTTGTTTCGAACGGGATTTGAACTCGCATTCTCGGGTTTTAACAACCAGTTGGTTCGATAGCTCAATTGGTAGAGCAGCGGTTTAGAAACCCTAAGATGCGAGTTCAAATTTCGCTCGAGACAACGAATCTTTCGTTGTTCTCTGCATCACCACCTTTTTGACTCCACCAATATCCTCATTCCATTGCCATCTTCTATCTACGATTAGACTTGTAATGAGCAAATTTTGAACATATAGTAATTTTGTTTTAGGTAACTTGTTGGCTTCGTTAGCAGACACCAGTATTCTGAGTCGCGTCACAAGAGCTCTAGCTAACTTGTCTCAAGATTTGAGCATTGCAAATGAGATTTCGAACATGGATGTGCTGCCCAAACTATTCCATATCGTTAAGGAGTTTACGGATGTAAACCTCCTGCAAAGTACTTTGCGTACTCTTAGAATCATGAGCAAAAGTTATGTCTACATCAAACGACTCACAGACAGCAAAGGAATACTTGAATTGGTAGAGTTGTTGAAGAAAGAAAATGGCAACGACGTTAAGTGCAGCTGTCTGCAAACCCTACTGGAGTTGAGCAAAGCTGCCAATGGAAGTCTAGCAACACAATTTCAAGAATATGGTGCCATTGAAATTGTCAGTCAGTTGTCGTACTCAGATGACAAAGATGTTGTTAAGAATTGCATCAATATTTTATACACCCTGACGACATATTTTTCAGTGAGAGTTTCTGTTGGAACAATGGGTGGAATGGATGCGTTTCTTCACCACATAAAAGAGCGGGGACCGATGCTACTCCCATCTATCAAGGGTATTTGTTTGTGCTGTCGAGAAGCTGTGAGTCGTAACAAGATTCGCTCGGCGGGTGGACTTGACGATCTTATTGCCATATTACATAACCATGAATACTCACAAGTCTTTGATGATATCTTGGGTGCTTTCGCATGTTTCACATACGATGATGTAGCGTTGAAACTAATGATAGAGGGCGGCTTGATTTCTATTTTGGTCTCCATGTTACAAAAGCTGCTTTTTCCAGAAGAAATGACGAAAGATTCAGCTGACGCGCAGCTGCTTTTCCCGGAAGAAACAACGAAAAATTCAGCAGACGCACAGGATACAGATTTACCGATAGAAAGTTATAAAATGGTCGCTACAGCCATCTCCCAAAAGGACGGGAGCATGCCAAAATGTGCAGCTTCAGCAGTATCCTGGAGCTCAAATACAGCACGTGGTCCGGTGAGGTCCATATGTCCTGATAAACATTATCCTGCTTCCACGACGCATTGTCCGGCAAGATTCACATTTCCTGATAACAAGAGTTACCCAGTTTCCCCACCAAGTTGCATCTCTCCGAATCTTAGCCCTGAACTTCGAGTTCCTTACACACATCCCTACAGCCCGGAATCTGCCCGGTCTTCAAGTCCTATGGTTTATTCTCCATCAGGATCCGAGGCTGAGGATGATGATTCCTCTGAGTCCGATGAAAATAGTGAAGAGGATACAGTAGAAAAGCAAAATGATAAGCTGGTTTCTGGAAAAGCGTCTTCACCCAATAACGATCCAGCAGACAGCAATGAGAATTTGCTAAATAATTTGATGGGGGATTTAGCAGCAGCTCGTTCCGGAGATACAGCAGCATCTCCTAAAATGTTTCACCAGTTGGGTGAAACCAGGAGACAGCGTTATCAACGCTTACATGATGAAGAAAGGCTATCCTTACCTTATCGTGGTTGGAGCAATAAAACTGGGGTACCACTTCTGCCTGGAAGCAGACACAGTGAGCATCTTCGTATGTTTTTATCGGACGAGAACCTTTTCTCAGCTGATCAACCTTCTCCAAGGAAATTTCAATCTCATAGTGCTGACAGGTTTTCTTTGATGCAAAGACAAAAATCCCAAGATTCGCTCAGGACCTCCAAGACACTCAACCCCCCTTCCCGCCAATCAACGTCGTACACCAGTAGCCTTCAGACGTTAGAAAATAAAATAATTTACCTGCTGTCGCGTTTTGGCCAACTGCCAGATATCGCTGAGGCGGAAGCATTGACGTCACCAGATTGTATGCAAACCCTTTTAGACTACTTGTGTTACAGTAAGAAACCTGACCAGAGATGTTACCGCTTGTTAACCAGCCTTGCTTGGGATATAAAATTCTTCGAGACATTGATTGTCGCCATGTTTCCAGGAGCCGTCTATAGACAGCTTATTTGTGGTTTACGTCCGGGTTTTCTGCTTTCTGTTCAGTCGCAGTCTAAAACTGGCATCGAATATGATGACAAAGTAAAAAACCCCTCAGTTCAACAACCAGAAAATTCACCACGTGCCATCCATCCCCTTGCAATTGTTGAAAAGCCTGAAGGCATCGTACCTTTGGATTGTGAATCGTCCACAGTCTCAGAAACCAATGCCTCGATGTTTCCAAGTGACAACATAAGAGAATCATCCGTGCAAACTCCAGAAACGTCGCAAATTACCACCCATGACCTGGTAAGTGTTGACAAACCTGCTCAAAGCTTGCTAGTAGGCTGTGGATCATCCACTGTTCCATTTGGCCTAGTGCCTTCTGTAGACGATTTAGTATCAGATGTACAAACATCAAGTGATAAAAGAAATGCTTTTGATGTAATTGAAGATTATCAAGTTGGATCTAGCCTTTCTAACCTGCCCGTTTTATCTGAACAACAGGAAGCCAAAGGCAACACGACGAAGAAAGCTGTGAATTTATCACGGAACAATACCGTGCATACTGGCAATATGATTTTGTCGGTTATGACCACACAAGCTTCTATGCCATTTGGGGAAGGGAATTTGGCTTATCTATTACGCAGAGGTACACAGAAACAGAAGGAGGCGTGTGCCTTATCACTGCCCTACTTATGCAAGTAAGAAATATCATATGAACTCACCAACACGAGCATGACATTTTATATACAGCTATTTAGTGAAGGGAAGTCGAATACGAACGCAAAAGGCTTGCTGGGAATCTTTCGCGCGTGTTTTCGACTTCGCGGCTTTGCCCTGCGACAACCTTAATTGAAATAGGTTTATAATTTATCTGCCCTTCCAAGCTATCTGTCACAATTTAATATTTTTCATTTATGTGTTTTTTACAGGTCAATGAAGATGAAACAAAAGCTGCTGATCGAGTACAAAGGGCTTATGATGATCTTTTCAATGTTGTGTAATTTCAAGGAACAGGAAAACGTGATACGCGCTATCCATTCGATCACTTTCCTTATTACAAATTCTGCTATGAAGATAGAGACTGACTTCCATGTTTTTATTGCAAAAGACGAGAGGCAATTCCTAACACAGCCTAGATGCGTAGTTGAGGCTTTGCCTTCGAGGAGCACTCGGAGTGCTGGCGAAAGTGTGGTTCGAATTCATGGGTCTTCTTCAGCCGCGGATAATGGCCGGAATGTAGGAACAACCGTGTTTAGAGAAAGTCGGAAAGCAAACTGGCCTTTGAGAGGTAAGGATGCGAACGTTGGTACCAAATCGGTTACTGAGCGCGATAAGAATGCCGCGACGATGAACTTCGAGATTTGCTTGCAATCTACACCTAAAGGCAGGAAATGGGAAGACCAACAAAAATCTGACCGCCTAATGTATGACGAAAATATTACAAGGAAATTGCTGCGTGGCTTAGTTTATAAAAGTTATCATTCAATGATGGAGCCGGATAATTGTGATTCTAAGACGATGGCCGAGCGACTATGGGATCCACAAGACGCCATTACCTATAAAAGGGCGAAGGTGGAATCGGGCTCAAGCGACCTGGGAACTTGTTCGGGTAAATGTTCTTACATCCAAACTGATTTGGCACCATTTGATGTTGTGGTAAAGGTCGACACTGGCGAATCCATTGAAGCTCACCGCTCCGTCCTGTGCGACTCTTCCGAAGTATTTGCGGCGATGTTGTCCAGTAATTTCGTCGAAGCCAACCAGCGCGAGGTTATAGTGAGAGATTTAAACCACATCACCGCCTTGTTCCTCGTCCATTACGCGTATGGATGTAGCTGGTCCTTCGAGCGACGCTTCGCTGCCTGCCCAGTACTGGCAGAATCTTTGTGCACTGAAAGTTCAATTGATTTCGATTTCCTGCTGGAGCTGCTGGCGTCTTCAGATCAATTTCTTCTTACCGATCTCAAGAAACAGTGTGTGCAGTTAATCATGTTTCGCCTGACAAACAAGCAAGCTGTGGACGCTTATTTAGCGGCGGTGTTCTACAACGCTCCCGTTCTGCGCATGTACTCTCTAAAGTATATTTTTCTCGGAGAAATTGAGCTGGAGTGTGCGTACGAGTGTCTGCAGAGGTTGCTACAATCTCAGGAGAGCGACAGAGTGTTTGAAGACTTGAAGAATATTGGGTCGGATTGTTGTGCGATTGAATCGGATTATTAATAACGTTCGCGGGGTCTCCGAAAGCGTGCAGAATCAACTGGCATTCTTGCTCTGTCGTGTGTGGTCATGGAAAGTGAAGTTTTGCTGGATATTAATATGTTTTAGTTGGTGATATGACCATATCGAGTGTATGGGATACTTTTTCAAACAAAGGCATATTTCCCAAATATATTCCCAACAACGTGTGCTCGTGGCAACGTGTGTATTTGAACACCATGTGGGTTCAAAGTTGAGTAACCGAAAAACGTGTGAAAAAACTTCTTTTGATAAGATCATAAGAATGGAACACTGAGAGTGACTTCTACGGTAGTAGTTTTAATAGTGCTTGTAAGTAACCCATTTTATGTATTGTAAAAAGGGCTACAAAATATCATAAACGAATGGTGATCAATCTGAATATGAGTTTGTAAGAGTTGTTATTCTTTCTCCTTCTACTTGGTCGTGGGGTGGGGATGAGAGGGGCACGAAAATCTGTGGTGATACGCGAAATTACTTACACTCAGTGTGATCATATATGTAATTTTTTACCAAAGATGCTTAGATTTGGTGGGACCACCCCCTCCTGTTTTAAATGTTGCAAATCTTTAAAGCAGGGGGGAAGGTCCAAGCTCATCCAACTGGATCTGGTAAAAAATACACCAAATCTGGTCACAATGTCCAGAGACCGCGGAGCCAGAGGGGGCCATGACCCTCCACAGTTTTTGCCTCATATGAAGTTTTTTTACGACCTAGCTTATACCCCCTGAGATTGTATGCACGACTTTTCCACTTGAAATTGCGTTCGTGGTTTTAATTTGCAGTAAAACAAGCAGAATTTGTGGAGGAAAAAATAGGGATTCGGGTATTACAATGCCTAGCTGATTTCCAACCACTACCACGCTTCTCTGAAGAGCGAATTAACTTCAAAAGTTTTTGAACACGCTGATGTAAATTGCAAACTTGATGGCAGTAACTCCACGTTTTCTTAGAGATCAGTAAATCGTCGAAACATGCAAAATTAATTACGTGTAATTTATGTAATTATTCCAAAGGGAAGTCAGATTACACATTACAAAACAAAATTTTACAATAAAGCTGAAGTTCAATAATAATGGCTTTACGCGAAGATATGTCCAAGTTACAAATGCCAGTATCATCTCAGGGGTTTGAAAACCAATTCTTACAAGACGACAGAAAGCCAAAGAAGTCTAGCAGGTATACAATTATTTCGATTTGCACGTCTGATTGCAGCTACATAAAAAATGTAAAAATTTTATTGTATTCATGCACTTTTGTGGTGTTATCATTGTTGAACTGGTAATGTATACGTGTGACTTTATTGTTTCAACCACGATATTTTTGAAGCTTTTAATATATTTATTAAGTAAGCAGACAGGACAGGCAAGTTTTATTTTAGTTTGTGTGGTAGTAAATCGTTTGTTCTTCAAGTTTGCTGCTGGAGTAATTCCATTATTCTCTTTTGTTTCATATTTTTAGTGTATGTATAACATTTGCAGTTTATCTAATTAGTGAATTGTTTTACTGTAAAGTTTAAAAGTTGCTTCTCATGTCATGGTGGTAGTCTGTTTATAGTATTTAAGACATGTGCAGTATTATTTCATGTTTATCGCATTCAGATTTGTATATTTATCAATATTTTTAGGGAAGTGGAGATTCAAACAGATGTCTCTACAGTAAGGGTTAAATATTTTGAATATTTAATGGTTAGAGATTGATATATATCAACTTAGCAAATGTCCAAAGAGTTACATTTGTGTTTTGACTGAAGACTCTGAGCTGAACTGTTAAAGATGTTGACTAATGTTAACAAATGCTTTATTTGCATTTTGGAATTTCCATACATGGTAAACAGGTAGAGGGACAGAAAGGTTGGGATGTAAAACTCAATTTGAGATCAGTAGTGTGGCCAGAACAATAATTTAGTTATTTTATACAAATATTTTTGTGTTCACTGACTGTGAAAAAACAAAGAACAAATTGTTATCATGATTTGAAGTTTGTATAGTAAAACTAATTTGTTGGGATCGTTTGGACTTGTTGGATTGATATACTAATATACTTTTGTCATTTATACAGCCATCCAATCCATTTAATATGACAGCAAGAAATTTTCCAAAGAGACACAGGTACAATAGGTGGTGCAGTGGTGTGTAACTTGCCCTGAGGGCAGTTTGGACATGGAAATTGGTTGCCTTGAGCAACTTCAATTTGCCGTCAGACAGTTCAGGCAATGGGTACCAGGGTGCAAAATAAATTTGAAACATTTTCCAGTCATCATGACCGGCAACTCAAGAAATTTGCTGGTGAAAGCAGAGTTTTTAACAGTCATCTTTTGTTATCTGTGATTGCTTTTGAAGTACAATTGCAAAATGTTGGAAATCATGTCTTTGATTTTACAGTTAAGCCGGAAAAATTTCAAAACAAAGTCACTCATTAACATATAATTTTGTGGAAACACCACGTAAGTTTATTATCGCAGAGCTTTCGATCCGTAAGCTCGGATCTTCATCAGTACTAATAATAATGAACACTGATGAAGATATTATTAGCACTGATGAAGATCTAAGCTTAGGGATCGAAAACTCTGCGATAATAAACTTACGTGGTGTTTCCACAAAGCTATATTTTAATTTGAAAATCATCGTGCAAACATACAAGGAACTTAAAGTCACTCATGTCTCATTAAACAAAAATTACTGGTGATGCATGACCATTGTACAGCAGTATTCACCAGTCAAATTGCAAAAAATTACCAGGCATTGACCAGTAACTGGCACTTATTTCACACCCTGATGCAAACTTACATGTAAAGCAAGCAGTATAATTTGGAAGACAAAATATCGACTCACTCCGGTCCTCCTCGCATTCTTCTATATGTGTTTGTTTTGTGATGACATGTACAACCATTTTTTTCACATGAAGTACTTGCACACCTGACAGCTAGTAGAACATTGTGCCACTATTTAAAAAACTGACATGTGTGAAATCGCGTATGGAGATGGATTTTACTTGAATCAAAATTGATGTATCATAAAATCTCTGTCCCATTTGACAAATGATAATGATTGTAATCTTGAAGCTGGTCAGCTTTTTGTGGCAAAGCAACTTGCTCGTTCTGGGAAGGAAGAGGTCATGTACATTTTTAAGCCTGTCATGATATTTACTTGCCTCAGAAAAGTAGGCAAGCATTAAGTTACACCAATGTGGTGTAATTGTACCCTTTAAGAATTAATGTAACTATAGTTATCAATGTTAAATGGTAGAGTGAGATTTTTTAACCTTAAATTTGTAGAAATTATTTCCGAGCAAGTGCAACAAACAGAACCAGGTGTGTATGCCTAAGGCTAGTGAAATGAAACAGATTGTTATATTTGTTAGGAAGAATTAATAGTTCCTATAAATGTGAAATGATGAAGATATTTATTTTGAAGTGATCTTATTTTACTCTCAGGGCAAGTTCATTTAGTCCTGCAAAAGCTCTTGATCTGGTCAGGGCAGCATTGCAACCATCCCTGAATGCTGAGCTTGAAAATGTTTTAAAGAGTTACCAAGAGGTGGGGTGCTAAGACATAATAGTTGAATAGACAGTAAGCAAGTACTAAGCTTAGGGTTTGATAGGGCATGGTTTTCTTCACAGAGTACAAACAACTACTGCATGCTGTTGCATAAAAGGATAATTTGCAAAATTAGGAACATAGCCTGTATACGATTTAAGAATGACATTGAAATGTGGGCAGTAGGTGCATATTCAAGCCATTTTTAGCTCATCATTGAAATACTATATCTTTGACATATGGCTACTTAACAAATAGATTTCATTTTTGCGTGCGTCTGTACTGTAATAGATCACAGATGACGTCATAGCACTCGACTGCGTCTCGTGCGAACTTTTTTGTTCTTCACACGCTATGGCGTCATCTGTGATCTATTACAGTACAGAAGCACAAAAAAATGAATCTATTTGTTTTATATTATTGCAAAGTTGGCAAAAATCATGCGAAGACCCGCGAAATAAATTAGATCACGCCATCAGTTGACGTCATCCGTGCGTGTGTACTTTAATAACACACAGCTCGCGACCAATGAAAATGCAGAATGAACACGTATTATTACATAAAAAACAATGCCCTGCAATTCAGCTCTTTGTCTCTTTGGCTGTCATAGTTAATAGTTTTCCACAGCTCCCCCCTAAAAGTTCTAGCTGTGTCCCTGAGAAAAATTACAGACTCATTGTGTTCTTTACCCATTAGCTTTTGAAACTTGCTGCAGCAAATATTCGGGACAACACAGGCGAGGTTGTTTCTGATGAACAAGTGAATCTTACAGTACGAAAAGCATTGGATGAGGTACTTGAAATCCGTAGTACACAAGATTATGTTCAAAGAATGACATGGTTTTTAATTTTACGTGTTATTGTCTTCTTTCGCTTTCAGGCAAAAGTTTTGTTTCGAACTGACAACAAACCAATCAATGATAAGGTAGATACAAATGCTAATTTTAAATATTGCTTGTTGACTAAGGCCAATAAATGTAACAACTCGGATGTTTCCGTCATGATTTTTACACGTTGCCAGCAAGTAGACTTGGATCAAGTCCCTCTCTTAATTTTGCCGCCTACTTCCACGTAATTCCTTCGGACTTCAGAAAGACAGACTTGCTATACATGCTACCCCATCAGGCTCCAACTGAAGCTGATTTCCATGAATGGTGTGGGCTGAGTATTTAATAAAAGCTTTTTGAATTTAAAGAATTTAAATTCATACTTAGTATACAGTACATAGTATCAATAAGGCTATTGGTAGACTATTTGTTGCTCAGATCATGTGAGTAGGGATTTTTTGGCGAAAGGACTAACGTGATTTAGTTTCCTGATGTGATGTGTTTTGGAATAGAATTCCAATGTTTTTCTCCTCGTACATGAAGCTATTTTTAATTTGATCGCCAAACCCCGCCACTTTATAAAACAACTGAATAACGTCACATTTCATCATTTCAATTGTAGTCCGACAGAGAGTCAAGAACCGGCTCACCATTTCCGCAACGAAAGGTGAAAATCTTCTTTAAAAAATTTATAACAGAATGATCTAATACATGGAAACCATTAACATTTATATGGATAGATGCGTTTTATATTAACAATTTAGAAATCTTTCTAAACATGTTCACTAACTGGAAAACTTACATTAAACTCACTGTTTATCTAATGCGACGTCAGTATCTTTAGTGTCATTGCTTTTTATGCCTTTTTTTGTGGCTGTTGAAAAAAAACACTTCTGGTAGATTATACAACCGGCCCCTGTTGAGTAGAATTGTCTAATGTCAGGTAGAGTTAGTGGCACACTGCAGACACTAGGCAGGGAATGGACTCCATTTCCTATCTGATGATGCATCTATTGAAACAGTCAATTTTGAGCAATCCTTTAAGAAAAACCTTGCTAGTACCCTTTTGCCAGTTTATGTGTTTCAAAGTAGGGTAAAAAATGTCGTTGCATTTTCTCCTCTAGAAAAGACGCCCAAGGGAAACGAAGGACGATGGGCCGCCTGCAAAAAGTGCACGTGCTGACAAAAACGTTCATCACGAGGTTCGTTTACAGACTCGCGTAAAGACTCACAACAAGTTGTAGCAAGTCTGCAAACAAGTTGTAGCAAGTCTATTCACAAGCTTTTGAGTAGTTTTGTTCGCACTGCTTGTTCCAAGTTGCTGGAACAACTTTAGAACAGGCTGTGAACATCTTGTAACAAACTGGATGTGACAACATCTTGTTCCAACAAGACTGATGCAGTCATGATATAACAATGTTGTTACAGCCTTGTGATGTCAACCTTTTTAAAATCTTACAACAGGCTTGTAACAGAGTTGTTAGGATGTAACAGACTTGTAACAGAGTTGTTACAGGCTTGTAACAGAGTTGTTACAGTCTTGTAACAGAGTTGTTACAGTCTTGTAACAGAGTTGTTACAGGCTTGTAACAGAGTTGTCAAGACAACCTTGTAACAACTCGGATGTTTCCGTCATGATTTTTACACGTTGCCAGCTAGTAGACTTGGATCAAGTCCCTCTCTTAATTTTGCCGCCTACTTCCACGTAATTCCTTCGGACTTCAGAAAGACAGACTTGATCCAAGTGTAGCCAACAAGTTGTTCTAAACTTGCTGGCAATTTAAGACAAGCAGTTCGAACACAACGTATTGACAGCTTGTTGGCATACTTCCTGCAAGTTGCGAGATTTTTTCGTGTGTAAGCCGTAATTTCTGGTCTTCTACCGTGCATACGCTTTCAAAATGAATTAGCTCCATCCACTCACAAAGTAGATAGAGGCATACCCGGGTATCTGTGAGCCAACGTCTTTGGTTTGTTGTAAATTTGGCGTAACCGTCATGCCATGATTGGTGCAGTCCGAATACTGTATCTTTATTATACTGTGCTTCATTGATTATAACTTGAGAGAACTGCAGCCAAAGAAGGTGGACGTTGAGACGGGAGAATCCATCGGGAAATTTTGGTAGTCTTTATCAACAAATAGATAGAATTGGAAGAAATGTTGTCAGGCCCTCATATTATGAATTGCGTTAGTCAAATGAACAGTTTTGATGAGAAATCGTTTCCAAACTGACTTAGTGTTTGATTTTTTGTCGTTTTACAGTGGGACCCTGATTGTATTAATTATGAGACGGAGTTTGTCATGGGTGTGAAAGCGAACAAGTACGTATAATAGCCGACTGCGTTTTTATCCGTCATTTTCCTATCAATTTCTTGCGGAACTGTGACACACACACAATAACTTACGGAGTTTGTCTTGCTGCCACGTCCAGTATCCCAGAGTTTAACCTGGTATTCTACTATTCAGTTCCACGCGGCGTAATATACCATTACCTTGTTCTATCTGGTATCCCACTATACTACTATCCAGTTCCACCCAGTATCCCACTATACTACTATCCAGTTCCACCCAGTATCCCACTATACTACTATCCAGTTCCACCCAGTATCCCACTATACTACTATCCAGTTCCACCCAGTATCCCACTATACTACTATCCAGTTCCACCCGTATACCACTATACTACTATCCAGTTCCACCCGTATACCACTATACTACTATCCAGTTCCACCCGCATCCACTATACTACTATTCAGGTCCACCCGCATCCACTATACTACTATTCAGGTCCACCCGTATCCCACTATACTACTATCCAAGTCCACCCGTATCCCACTATACTACTATCCAGTTCCACCCACTATCCCACTATACTACTATCCAGTTCCACCCACTATCCCATTATACTACTATCCAGTTCCATTCAGTATCCAGTTCCATTCAGTATCCCACTATACTATTATCCAGTTCCACCCAGTATCCCACTATACTATTATCCAGTTCCACCCAGTATCCCACTATACTACTATCCAGTTCCACCCAGTATCCCACTGTACTACTATCCAGTTCCACCCAGTATCCCACTATACTACTCTGCAGTTCCACCCAGTATCCCACTATACTATTATCCAGTTTCACCCAGTATCCGACTATACTACTATCCAGTTTCACCCAGTATCCGACTATACTACTATCCAGTTTCATCCAGTATCCGACTATACTACTATCCAGTTTCACCCAGTATCCGACTATACTACTATCCAGTTTCACCCAGTATCCGACTATACTACTATCCAGTTTCACCCAGTATCCGACTATACTACTATCAAGTTTCACCGGGTATCTATGATACCATACTATGATATCCCATCCGGTCATTGTATTCATTGTCTTTCATATAAATTTTTCTAGGGCGCTCGGATTTGCAGCAACACGAGGGAAGCTATACAGCCGTCATCCTGACTTGTTTAAGGTAGAAATTATATGATATTCCCTCATTAATTACAAGTGTAAACGTCTGGGTAGATTGCACAAAAGATGAATGGCTCTTTCTAAGCGACAGTAATTTTCTCAAACTTTTTAAACATGTTCAGAAAATTGTGAAATCCATATTAAAGTTCAGAATTATCGAGTTAAAGTCACTTTTCATCACTTACCAGTTCAATATCCCCGGTGTAATCACTTCGTTCTGCTTGTATATTTCAACATTTAGTCCATAATGGGAATTGTAGAACAAAAGACATTGATAAACGAAAGTTCAGTTTCTAAAAACATTTTTGCTTTCCAAACAGTACGTGGGCGACCAAGAGGACAAGCAGTGGTTGTTTGAAAATGGTCATTTACCAATTACAGGTGGAAAGGTTAGTTGATAAACGGTGGAGTCGTATTCAGCAGATTATTTAGAACTCCGTTTTTGAATATGACTTTCTTGTTATTTCTATTGGCACAGTAAACATCTTTTGACGTCCATTTTGTCCCGATAGGCATGCCTGATGATTAAAGACAATATTTACGATTTGCTGAAACATGATGATTACAAGTGAGTACGGTTATGCTGAAAGTAGGTGTTGTAAGTGAAGTGAACAAAAAGGTAACATAGTCTTCGTTAAGTATAAATTAGGCACAAGCAGTAATGTAAAATACTTGATTTTGGTGCCGTGAAAAGGTGTTTTGTTCCGTGCCCATGAGGCTTGATTCTCAATAAAAATTCTCCGTGAAATAAGAATAATAGATGTCAAGCTCCTTAACCGCGGGCCGTTAACTGTGTTCAAATGAGAGTAAAAATTATATAGAGGCCTTTCAGAGGTTGATTCATATTGGAGGATTTTATGTATTGAAAGAAATAAGATCTAGTCTGTTTAAAGGAACATGACATATAGACCTGTAAACAAACTGTAATGTACAATCATGGAAATAATATATGTAGACTTCGTGCAAAAGCATGTACTTTTAGCATTGTTGTAGAGCATTTCTTAAATATGTTGGTATTCGCTAACAAAATACTCGTCGACATTGTACAGGGGGAGGGGGAACATTTGGGAAATTATTGTTTTGTCTACTGATTAATTTCCATGATTGTAGATGAAACGTTAAACGCCCCCCCCCCCTCGCTGTGAAACGTTATCCACACCCTTCCATTTACCATTCTCTGCATGTAAAGAAACATTTGTCTTATTTCTAAATATTTATCATACTGTAGAAACAGCGAGAACACGAGCTTGGAAGATATCCCAGGCTTTCAAGTCAGTAAACGCATGGTGGACAAAATGAAAGCCGTGATGAGAAGTAAGAATTGGTCTTTTGATTTTATCACTATGAATTTAGTTCAGCACTATGTTAACATGAAGTACTTTTACAACCCATCTTGATTATGTTTTCAGAGAGCCAACTGAATCGCGAAAAAGAAATCAAGGTCGAGCCGAGCACCGGAGACGAACCGGCGGCGACTGCCCAAAAGAATGGAGACGAACCTCGGATCAATTCGGCAGCAGATCCCAATATATACACTAATGCAGAAAATACATTAGGTTAAGTTTAAGACAATCTGTTTGAAAAGCCTAAATTTCAAATAGTTGAACAAACATCAGAATCTTTTTGCGTAATTCCACTAGTTCCATAGAAAGCAACATGAAAAGAAAGTGAATATTAACCGAAACCATTTTGTGACCAGCTACTTAATACATTCATACGTTTTATCTGTAAAATCATAGACAACCGAAGGAATGAACAGAAAAAACGAGTGGATACATTGCACATATTTTAAACAAGAACAGCAATGTCAAAGAGTGGAGACTACAAAGAGAGACAGGTTCAGTCAAAAAAGCGTAAGGTGCTTGCGCGATGATTGGTCATGGGCGCCATGTTCCTAGCCAGTGCCCTAAACAGAAGCATCCCCCCTAAAATATTAAAGATGGGCTACTAATACCGGGGAGAAACACCCCTACTCTTTGGCAATGTCTGTAGAACTATCTGCTTTAAAAAACTTCTTTTTAGTGTAGAAAAACGTCGCTGACAGTTTGCCTTCTTTAAAAGTCGATGTAAAGACAAAGTCCTGGGGCCGGTTCTATAAAACTCTTAATAACTTTTTAATCATTGTTTTGTAGTTAAATATAGTTATTAACGAATGTATTTAAGGGGAAGTTACGGGCTTCCAAAGGAAAGCGCTTTAATAGTTTGCGTTTCCAGTCCATTCCTTTGACTGTTTATGGTAAAATGTACCTTCATGGTAGGCAATTTATGCCGACTTGTAACATGTACTTTTATCAATAGTACGTAGTTTAACGCTGTAATAGTAACGTTTACTTCAATAGCACTGCAATACTTATGTATTAGAAGATGTACAATATTTTGCCACCTTTTATTTACATAATGCGACGTGCGATAGTTGAGAGGATAGCGCAACATCGAGTTTGGCTTGACGTCGAATTATAGACTTCGAGTTTTGGTTCTCGTTTAAGCTTTGCAACTCCAAGTCCGACCCTGCGATTCATATCCCCCGATGGTTGAATAGCTCTATAGCTCTACAATTTTTGATTCTGCAGATAGTTACTTTTTGTTGGAAATTAATTCATTTTTCCTCCAAAAAAACTCGTTTGACCAGCATAGAACGTTTACTTTGCCTCGATTTGTCGCTGTTGTTTTCAGTATCAAAGGCAAATGTCGCCGTCGGACTGCCTAAGTTACCTGTCAGTTTCACATTTTGTGTTTTTCCACATGCAATGTCGGCGGTCGCTGTTATCCCTTAATGGGCCTCTTAATTCACCTTGGGGTAGCGTAGAATTCAAAGAAAATTTCTAAGAAACTTGTCTAAAAACTTGGCAACATTTTTTCAGAAATTTGTTTATTCTTTGATGTTATGCGTGTCGCGAATGTACAGCCTGTCTGATCACGAATTTGAGACAGGTAAGGGACCCAAATTCATTAATAATGAAGCAAGTTAAAACATCATAACCGTAAATTACGGGAACCACTGAGTATTTTGAATCACGGCACAAAAGCTTCCAAAGATATTTTAATATTTAATTCGTCTATCATGTTTCTTCACTGTATGTATATATTCTGTAGTATGTAATAAGATAATCATTTCATTCCTGATGATGACTAAAGAATAGTCGAAACGTAGAAATAAAATTTATCATATTGTCAATTTTCGAACTTCCGTTGTATACAGTATATTGTATAACCGTAAAGGTTTGGACATCCCGGTCTTAATAAGCATAGATTTTACGATTCTATTTCACCATTTTCTCCGTAGTTTTTGTTTCGTTTGAGAAGGTATATCAAACGTTCGAGCCAGTGTTTCATCGGCTATCCAAAGACCTTGAATTTTGTCCAAATTTCTCATCTGCGCGACGTATTTATGTGTAGAAGTTCAGAAACTTGGGCCTGTTTCAGACGTCGAAGTTTTCATGTGCGAAATCGAATGCAAATGAACTAAACTCTTTGTTTTAGCTCATTTACATCAGGTTCGGTACATGAAAAGTTCGACGTCTGAAACAGGCCCAAAACACTGGTTAAACTTTGACCCAGAGTTAGCGTTGATACAGAGTTAAAGTTTAGTGTTTTAGTTTCGTTATAGATGCTCGTTTCTTTCAAAACATCAGACACCAAAACTACAGTTGATCCAGACAAGACTGCTGGGGAAATATATTGCTAAGTTTACAAAAAGAAACAGCTTGGAAATTTCCTTTAAATTTTGAGAAATCAGAATCCTGGATTAAGACGTCATTCACTCATGATCATAGACATAATAATGCCTTGGGACTTGGGTGTCCTATTGCGAAATTTATGAATTTTAAATGTCGAAAGTACCTTATTAGTATGCAAAAACCAATGCATGTGTTGACCCCACTGAATAACAATTATCAAATTTGTTGTCAGTTCCCATCAAGACGAGCCGAACAGAGTGATTTGTGCATTTCTGAATCGTTGGACTCGTCACCGTGCGAAGGGCTGGTAAATTTTCAAATTCAGGCACTAGCAATCCTCAGGGAGGGGTTGTAAATAAACAAACTAGGCGAGCCGGCCAAGCTTCCTGTCAAAATATTATTTCACGACGTGCACTGGCCACTTGCTAATCGATCGTTTGCGCCGACAGGGAGCCTCGAATCGCTGCAGGAATAAGTAAATATTCACGAGACTGTTGCGCAAAGAAACTGGAGCGGTTTCAGCTCGACATGAAATGGCATGAACTATGAAAATTTGCTGTTTCGTGCACAGTGTTTCGCTCCAACATGCTTGTCAACAAGCCCGACGAATGGGTGCGAATTGCTTTGCAACGATTTCAAGTTCAAGTACGTATGAATTTCAACTTGTAGATGTGGTACCATTTGGTAATCTTGATTTAAATTGAAAGCGATATCATTGACACACACTTCGGCGTGTATATTCATACATAAGTGTTAATATCTGTTACACTAGGATACTATGATGTTAAGATCTTAGGTATGTTGGCTTTGTGCTTTGCTCAGTGTGTTGGGAACACCGCTTGAAGTCCCACATATTTATATAAGTTTATCTCAAAATTGTTGCAAATATAAACTAATAATTGCCAAGAGATGGGTTAATAATTGACTATATTTGTAACTGATTTGTGGCCAAACGCTCGAAATTTCTCAAGTGCTAGTAATATTCTTTGCGACACGAAAGAGGAAACAAATACTGACTTTTGAACCGTGCTATAGTAGGGCAAAGTAACAAAACAAGCTCTTTGTCTATCGTCTTTGCATTTGAGTTAATCAGTTTCATAATTTTGGTTAATTATTGGCTTATGAAATAGTAAACATATGTTTATGATTATAAATTTGTGGCAGTTTAATAAGTAATCATGTGAATTTCTGATAACCTTATTGCCAAACAATATTTGCCCTGTGATTAGTGCTGATGTATTGATTTACACAAATTAGAATGTTTGCAATATTTGGCTACTGGTTACATACATTTTTCGAGGGCCATTAGGTCTGGGTTAATCTAACAATGAAGTTAAAAAAGTATAGTTTTTTTTTGTCTGGACTTCGTCTGTCTTGGACACTTGCTGAGGTTCAGTAATTTTATGGGGATTAATTACTGGATCAAGTACTTGAGGGAAATTTGAAGAAGAAAACAAAAATTTAATACATAATTTTAACTGTATGTGAAATAATGATATGATAAGATAATGATATGACAATGTTTTGAAAGACAGTGTTATCCAAGCAAGCCTATTTTACATTGGAGTTTTTGGCTCAAATACTCTTGCTCCAGGATAGAAATATTGTGTGTGTGAAAAGTTACAGTAGTCCATGCCTTGGTAAAAGCTGCGGGCTTGCTTAAGGGCACTTCAGTTTTCATTCCAAAGGCAATCTGGGCTCACTCGGTTGCAACACACTGGGTTCGAACTAGCCTAGACCTTTCGCAGGATCAGGTTAAAAAATGTATTCATCTTAGTTGCATGGCTTGCTAATAACTAATAGTTCAGGAATGCAATTTTTAAAATTGATTTTATATTTGAACATTTTAAAATGAATTATTTATAAAATATGCATATTACTTTATATTAACTTAACAGGGCTGTTTTGCATGATTGTACCTCACAGTAAAAAATTCTGAGTTGTTCTATGTTGTTGAAAACAGAATGTAACAATGTTGTGGGGGCAATATTGTTCCTGGTTGTCAACAATATTGACGACCAGGAACAATGTTGCCCCCATAAATCAGCCTGCAACCATATGTAGCAATGGTGAACATTTTTTCATAACAATCCGTTTTATGTTTATATAAGTTTAGATCACTGATCTCATGATAGACTGGATATAGCTCTGTGGATATCAACAGTGAAGCCTAATTATACAATACGAAATTCACTTCCGGGGACCACTTGTGATGTAAACTTGTCACAAACAACTTTGTTTGCTGCAACAATGTTGATAAATAATTGCAGAGTGCTTAAAATATTACAAAATTGTACGCTCTTTTCCCACCAAGTATTCCTTTACAAATTTGTATCACACGGGCTCTGTGGTCCCCGGAAGTGAAATTTGTATGTAAAATTAAGCTTTACTTTTGATATCCATAGAAGCTATATCCAGTCTACTATGAGATCAGTGGTTTAGATTAAGCTAATGGATCACCTCTTACAGCTCACTGGTTTATGAAGAATCAACACTGTTTTCAATGACTTAATTAATATAATTTTTGTCTGTTTGCTGATTCTTGGTGAGCCATGTGCTAGCTCTCAGAGATTATTACATTACCTAAACTTACCTTTGTCATCTTTTTCTCATTGCCCAGCTACCACATGAAAGAAACCCAGATCACAATGAATCGAAAGAAAGCATCGAGAAAATCCAAGAAACTCTCATCACTCTCAGTGAACAGCGGTTTCCACTGGTCATGCAAGGATTGTCAAAACTGATCAAGGAACCTGCCTTCATTGTATGTATGGTATCATTTTATTACAGTATGAATGCATCTTAAGCTTATATGAGGATTGGGTCAGTTTTCTTTAACATACCAGGTATATATATAACTAGAGACATATATAACCAGGTTATTTACCTTGTTTAAACAATATGAGATAAGATTTGCACTCAAACTACTAAAATGATAACAAATATTTTCAAACTTGATTGGCACATTGTGATTAAAAATTGTGATAAAACTAAGTTAGATAGTGCTCAGGCAGACATTTTCTGGGGAGAGGAGGAGGGGGTAGATTTTTAACATGCCCCCCCCCTTTTGAGTTTTTTATTCCCTAAAAATTTCTGCATAGCCCCCTGCAAAAGTAGCCATAATAAATATTGCTGTTGCCCAAAATTGTGGTAGAATATATTTCAAAAATGTATTGTTGTCATATGGTATAGTCCTACTCATGCACCCCCCTCCCAAATACCCTTCCTAAATACCCCCCAAACAATAATATTAAAATACATCCCTGAGAAATAGGTGATATGTAGAGTCTGCAGATCTTCAGATCAGTGTATCATGTACC
The DNA here is from genome assembly GCA_963855995.1 of Muricea muricata. Classification (NCBI taxonomy): domain Eukaryota; kingdom Metazoa; phylum Cnidaria; class Anthozoa; order Malacalcyonacea; family Plexauridae; genus Muricea; species Muricea muricata. The sequence goes on along the minus strand of OY979729.1, from coordinate 2,622,769 downwards.
ATTGATCTTATGTTCTTAGTGTATTGAATAACTTATGCATATTTAATTAACTCATCAGTACTAAATATTCATTCAAAATTTGAATGCATTAATATATTATCTAAGGCTATGTGTATGATAAAGTAGACCATCTTATTTAAGCTTTACTTAATTACTTACATGATGAAAACACTCTGTGTAACAGTTTTTATGAACCCCTATTCCAATTTAGTGATGAGGAACTTAACCAATATTTATACAAATGTGCTGATTACTTGAATATTAAATATCCATCTCTGAGTTACTTTACTCACTCTGAGCAACTTTACTAGTCTACTCTGAGCAACTTTAGGTAGTCAAAATTAAGTCTGTAGGGTTATTTATGGTGATAATTTGCACTTCAAACAATCGTCATTCATTGTAGCTTATGAGTATTTTATATTGCTTGAAAATACTGTTACATAATTTATATTTTGATAAACAGACATACGTGCTTCGATGTACTAGATTTATTGCTCGTGCTGAACATGATATTTCGCACTTATTCGCTCCGTGCTTACTCGTGAGATATCATGTTAAACACTTGAATCAATCTGGTATTTCTGTGCTTCCATGTATTATTCTCTAATGTATGACTTATACTTTCAGAACTCATTTGCATCCAATAAAAAAGACAAAATTGGAGAATCTAATGTTGTTGTACTTAGCACCATTGAAAAATGTCTTTGCAAGGTAAGGGCTTTTTGTTTTGATTATTCATTTTTGAAATTTGGTTAAAAAATTTGTAAATCGATAATATGCATAAATTGTACTTAATTTTTTAATTTCTTTAAATTTTTAAATTTTTTTTTTAGATTTTTAATTTTTTTAAAAATCTTTAAATTTTTTTATAAACCTCTTTAAATTCTCATTTTAGTATCCCGAACAATGTTCCCGCCTTGAAGATGATGTGTTATCAAATCTTCTGCCAAGCATAATACAGGCAAGAATTTGTCTTAAGGTCTTTTACCATTGAATATACCTAGTTAAGGCTTCAATCCACTGAGCAAAAGTGCATTCATAGGGCAAGATTATGCTGGTCTTGTCTTCCAAGCACAGGGGTTTTTAGATTAAAGTTTTGATTGGACCTCCACGGGAGGTCTTAAAATAATTGAGTTCAGAAAGGACTCAGAGTTGCAAAAAAGCCACGGGTATGCAGGTATTACCCGTGAGGAAGCTTTGCAAAATGGGCAGTCAGTGAGGAAGGTTTCATGTCAACACACTACATAATGTATCCACTAAACTAACAAAAAAATAATAGATGATGATCCATTCCAGAAAACATGCCTTCTTTCCAAAAAAAATAGTGATTCATTTGCAAGACTAATTCTGATTTTCAGTTTGTAAAGCCCAACTTTACAACATTTTGAGGAAGGTTTGCAACCTTAGAAAATTTTGCTCGGAGGAAGTTTGAACGCTTTTTGCAACTCTGAAAGGACTGCATTTGTTTCATTGATATTCAGTAATGCGTAAGTCTTCTGTGCTTTTTTGCGATAAAGGACCGCTCTATGGAAACTAATTATTATGATAGCCTAAGCGGTATCCGTGTCAAAGACTGGTCCGACGGATCAATAGAGTTTGAATGTTGTACATTTCAATACTGATTTTATTTCGACAAACTGCTTTTAAAACGAAAGGGATACCACTCGTGACCAAACCGTGTCGAAAAACAAAGAGTTGGCTTAGGCTTCCGCGTTCGTAGATCTACCGAAGGGAAATTGGAAAGCGATGTTCGGCACACCCACGCACGAACAAATATAATTATGTCTCATAACTCTGTGTCTATGAATTTCGAAGCGCAAAACGGATGTCATGTCCAAATATAGCTTCTAAAATAACCTTCCTCCAAAAGTATGAAATTTCAAAGCCTTAAAAATTGCGTTACCAGTTATATGCGCGTCCAGACACGTGTGACTCCCCGCTAAAGTTTCCTGCCCCACACGAGAACTATTAGCTGAGCAAAAGCTTCTCCTGCCTGTTATCAGAGCCGATAGCTCGCGGTGTGCGGGTTACTGAGTTTTATGCCTCATGCAACCGTTTCTGTCATATCAAACATCTTTGATACAAAGGCTGCATGCGAACATAAATAACAAAGTAAAATCCGATAAACAGCGCAATGAACATCGTTAGCCAAATTTGGCTATTGGTCGTACTTATTTGTCTTTTTTATTTTTTTCTCTTCGTTATTTTTTTATTTCTCCGTTTCAGTATGTCCTGCAAACTTTTGACTTTCCTCATGCCGCCGAAGTTCAGAAAATGGCCGCGAAGATCGTCGCTCATATCAGCTCATTTCACTTCTCTGCAATATTCAATAAAGTGTCGTACAGGTAATCAAGAAATAAAACGTTGTTGGATCTTGGTCCAAACGTGGTAAAAAGTTCGTTCAAATTAGTTGAGAACTTGATTAATCGGTAATATCAGTCTTTTGGCACGAGAGTTGCGTACTTTTTTTTCTCAACTCTCATTGTCAATATGCTGCAAATATTGGTCTTGCCAGGATCAAGTCAAAAAAATTCTCCAAGATTTTTATTTTATTTAGCTTAGCCACAGGGGCAGGGTCACCACAACAGCGTGAGCCAATTACTGTGGGCCCGTATTACCTATCCCACCCTGTCAACTTTCCCTGTGGGAGGAAACCGGAGTGCCCGGAGAAAACCCACGACTTTCGGCAGAGCGTTGACTGTACTCATTTCACATGAGAACTAGGTTCAAGTCCACCTTACTGGGGATCGAACTCGGAACCTTAAAGGTGAAAGGCGACTGGTCTGACCACTACATCACCGAAGCCCCATCCATTTTTGCGAGATCCTGCACGATCTCCCCATGATCGTGCCATGATATTAGCATCATCTTGTCATGATCTTGCGATGCTCTTGCACCTTGTCATGATCTTGCTATTATCTTGCCAGGATGTTGTCAATTTCGTGCATCTTGACACTGAAGATCTTGTCACGATTTTTTAAAAATCCTGCAAGTTCTTGCAAGATCTAGTCAATGTATTGCCATTATTGTGCTGTGATTATATACCTTGATCTATTATCTTGCATTACCAAATTCACTCACTCTTAACTCCTATCCTCTGTTGACATGCATGAATCTCATTGTAATCATTTCATGCCAATTCCTGTCTCTAGGTTACATCAGTTATCGAGCGTGGACGACAGTAACAACGACGTCAACTCTCTTACTTTGATCCGTTATCTTAAATTGACCCCATCCTCATTGCTAATTTTGCTAGAAGGTAAACTGGACTAGTTAAATTTTGGAATTATTAAAACGATACATTAGAATGTTAGCGTACTCACTTTGAGCTGTGTCGTGTTCTAGAATGCCTTGATACATTTAAATCCCTAAAGAAACCTGCCAAGCTGATATTGATATCATCGCTAGAAAAGGTATAATTGTTGCGCTCACACTTGATATGATGTATATGCGCTCACACTTAATATGAGCGGGGCAGCCACTAGGACTGTGGGATTTGTGCACTTGGACAGTGGGATTTTGTCAAAATTTGAGCTATGAAATTTGAATACGCTCCCCCTCCCTTTTGTTAATAAGTTTGGTAAAAGCTTAGTGCGAACACATTTGATCTGTTCACCGCCAGCACAGAGCAAACAGAGGTTCAACTTCTTATAGCTTAACCAGTGCCCTAAGAAGAGGCCCTCTCCCCCCTGATCATTTTGCATAGCCATGACCAAAGAGTAAGTATATAAAGAGGGTTCACTCAGTTAAAATTCAGCGTCACACGGATTCGCGCGCTGACGTCATTGCACGCCATCAAAAACAACATTAAATATTCAAAAAAAAAATTAAATATGCGCAGCCAGTACCATCGCCGCGTTTTCAATACAAAACTGTAGGGAAAATGAGAAATGAGAAAAATGCTATTTATAAGAAAACGACGCTTTTTGAATCTAATCTGAGCAGGATTTTTCAAGGATAACAATCAGTGATCTTTTTTATTCTCGTAAGAAGTTCGGGTGAGTTTTTTTAAATACTTTTTTTTATTTTGAAAGTAGAAGGAGGCCCAGGTGTTTATTCGCTATACTGTGGTCATGATGGATACGTGAAGTGGCACCTCTGTATGCTCTGTGCCGCCAGGTCACAGAGTACTGCACACAGGGCTCACTTCATTTATTTTCGTATAATTTTTGCGTAACGGCCTTTTGCTCAAACGTGCGCTAAAGAGTGGTGGTCACCCCCCTGAAAAATTCAAAATAGTGGCGAAGTTCACTGCCATTTTGAGGTTGTTAGGGGGGTGAATGCCTCTATGCACTTGCTGGGATGAAATTCTTAGCAAATTCTTAGCATTCACCCCCCTGACAACTACCAATCCGCGTTACGCTTTTTTCGTCGAGTGAGCTCTCTGTGTAGTACTCTGTGGCCAGGTTGTGAGACAGTAAATGCGCTGAAGTTCTTTATATGGTGATACTAACTCGAGCATTCTTTCTTCAGGCACTCTGGAACTGGATAAAATACAACGCAGACGAATTTGCAAAAGTTCAAAGATCGCCTTCAAAAAAGCTTTCCGGTACTGAAAAATCTGCAAAAGTTTACTTATAATTTGATATTTATGTCGTTAATGTGAAATAAATTTTCTAAACATGGTGAATTTTTCTTTTTTTAGAGCTTTGTGACAAGTTTTTTGAAATTTTGGCCTCCTTTGCCGAAAGTACAAAACGCAAGGCTGCCGTGTGGCCCCTGCAGATAATGCTGTTGATGCTGAGTCCGGTAGGTACTGTAGTATGTCACATGAAAACACTCACTTGTGTTCGGTAAAGTCGAATCGAAGAAGTTCAATTTGTACCCTGTATTATGATCATATGCTGCAAAATATTTTACTGAAGAACATTACTTAACAACGAAACAGCAAAACAACAAAATAAAACAGTAATATAATGAATCGAAAGGGCGAAACGAGGAAAGGAAAGAACGAGACGAAGAAACAGTTTTCCAAAGCTTTGCGGCGTTTTGCTGTCTCGTTTCGTTGTTTCGTTTAGTTGTTTTCTGTTTCGTTCTTTATTAATGTCCGTTTCTGAATACTGCAGGCTGCATTATTTTAGTAACACAAGATGTCGGATGTTTTAGGCCTTGAGCTTTTAGCTAAAATTGTTCCGTATAGTGGCCCGCAAGTGCAAAACCCTTGAAATGTATTTGAAAAACATATAGGTAAAAGATTCCAAAGCCATAAACATACCGAAAAAGCGTGTGGTCTGCAATTGTCTTCTACTAAATTGTATTAAAGCAATGACTTTCGTCATCAGAAAGAGCACAACAATTGCGTGTTTTTCAAAGACTCGTTCTATTTCGTTGTATTTTGTTTTATTTCAGGACACTTTAAAAGCAGTTGCGCCCATAAAACCAGGGGAGAAATTGCAAGACGCTCATCTTGAAGCAAAGGTAATATTTTAACTTCTTGCTTGTTTTTTTTATGGCCGAGTAACAGTGATTTTATTTGGCTATAAAATATCATTTTCTTCTAGTTCCATATTTAATAATCCAACGTTTTTTTGGCAGAGAGAATTCCTGCAGAACTTAAAAACAGCGTTGACGAGTGCGAAAGGTCTGACGGAAAGTTCGGCAATCGCTTGCGTAAAGTTGTGCAAATGTGCGACGTACGTGAAGCCTGAGGACAACTCTGTCCTTTGCTTTCTCGTTTTGACCGTCATGAACGAGCTTAAGGTGAGATGAAATGATTTAGGAAGAGAAGGGCGAGCGAAAGGGGATGGTTAGCAGCGAGGGTAACGGAAGGGAGAGGGAAGGGAAAAAGGGAAAGGGAGAGATAACGAAAAGTTGGTGTGTTAAAGAGTAGGGGGAAAGAAAAGGTGAGGGGTGGGGGAAAAGGAAGGAGATGAAAGGGAAAGGTGAAAGAGGAGAGAAGGGGAAGAGATAGAGAGGGGGTAAGCTAAAGGGTGGTGGAAGAGGAAGGGGGAGGGAGAGAGGGAAGGGAAGTGGAAATGAGGAAAAGGAAGGGAGGGGAAAGGGAGGCAGGTAAAGGATTGGGGCACGAGGTAACGGGAGGGGACAAAAAAAAGGAGAAAAGGCAGAGAGTGAGGGGAGACGAAGGAAGAGGGGAAGGGAGGTCAGGGAAGGGGTGAAGAAAAGGAAAAGGTGAGAGGTAAAGAGGTAAGGAAGGGATAAGGAAGGCAGCAAGGGGAAACGGTAGTTGATGTGGATGCATGAGAAGTGACCGCGATAGTTACAATTTCATTCTGGTCAAACTCAAACTTTACTATTTACTTTGTTCGTTGTTTTCAGGCACTTTTGTTCAACATCTCTAAGCCATTTGTGTGCGTATCACAGACTACGATTCCAGTTGAAGCTTTAATGGTTGATTGTTTCGTCTCAAGCTTTCGAATCAATTATCGCAACAGTCAACATTTCGACGACTGCTTGTCACCCACGACACCGGTTATTTTCAGCGTCGTGTATGTCAAGGGATTGTACACCATAGTTAGACAGGTAAAGAACATAAAGCACGAAAATTCTGGAAAAATCTCACCAGTAAAGCACTGTAACACAAAAATGTATCACTATCAAGTATTAAGTATCAAAATAAAGTCGGTAAAGAAATTTTTCAGCTTTACTATATTTTAAAGCGCACCCCGGTAGCGTGAACAAAACATTGACAAGCATGCTTGCTTTTCCTTTGTTAGAAACCTCTTCATTGGTGGCCAACGTTAAAAGTGATGTATTCCAAAGCGGATTCGGTTCGAAACTTATTTGAGGTATAAAGTTAGCTTACCTTGGCCAACTAGGAAACATTGTTGTAAAAACATTGTCTCTTTTTAATGTGTTATCATGATTTTCCACTGTTAATGAAATGCATTTTTGCCAACTGTTCCCTTTATGTATGAACAGCCGGGTCCAGCATTTAGCTACTGCGTTGCTCATGCCAAATTTCAACAGACACATGATGAGATAGATAATGAGTTCTATTGTTTTGTGATGAGCTTCCAAACCATGTTTAATTTTATCTACAGTAGTATGATTCCACCTAAGAAACTTCAAATACAATCTTGCATGTCGGGAAAACGATGTTTCTTGTGCCTAGAAAATTGGAAACATGCATGTCAGCAAAGTAGGAAACATTGATTCCGCTACCAAAATTTTGCTAATTTGGTAGGACACATAATTTTCCGCAACAATAGGGCCATTTACACTGGACAAAATAACGTCGCGACTTAACTACTTAATGTACGTAATTTATTTATTTATAAGACTTCGCGATATTATAAGATTACATATAGATGACATAAGTACGTTAACGACATAAGTACAATACAAAACGGTAAAGGTCGTTTTCTATCTCGACCGCACCCTATTCCAGTTTCGAGCAGTCTACAGGTATCTTGCACTCGGACTCACAAAAATAGGTACTTTACGCTAAGATCAAACGATACGATCGAACTGGAAAACGGCCTTTGTTTCAAAGAGGTGGACAAAGGGGAAATCATTGATAGGAAACATAATGCTTCCGCAACAATATTTCCTACTTTGCCTGGCGCTTAAGCTGTAATTTGATACCAATGACGTTGATGAAAACTATTAACTTTCCATAAATTTGTAACTTGTAGAGTACGTTAGAAAAATTCCGCGGCTTGGAAAACAGTCATGTTGCTTCCAGAATGAGCGTGGTTAGTTTATGTTCCGAATCTATTTGTGCGAAAACAAATTGAAGCAAAGCTTTTCCCGTTTGATGATATTTCACCTTGCCCAACATTTCTTCCAGCTTTACAAAGGAAAAGAAAAGCGAGGCAAAGAGGAGGAAGCGGGCACCGCGTTGAAAGCCGAGAAGGAACTTCTTCTTTGGCTTGTGCGTCTTTTTCGAATGGAACCAGCGTTTGCTTTTTCGGTGAGTAGTGCCTGCTTGCATGAAGACATTTTCTTTAGCTGGCAAATGTACTTGGCTTATACGTTGAATCGCCTTGAATGGACGTTGAAAAAAGATTAATTAGAAAGTTCCAATTTTACCCTCTCAGGACCATCAAATCGACGTCACATAATCAACCATAAATAGATCGGCATCTGTTTGTCAATGTTGAACGGACGTTTGTAAAAAAATTCAGACACCGTGTTGGCGATGTGCTGTATCAACCTATTTATTTCATCCAAATTTCATCGTTGTAACAACGTCTAGGGTTTATAGAAGTTAGCGGGTTGATTGAGGTGGACTGGCAATATTTTGTATTGCTTCTGCCAATATAAGTGTGAGGGGGGGATACAGTGCATTGTATGAGGTATGGAGTGATTATTTAATATGCCTTTCTTTGTTTAGAATACGGAGAAAAAAAGTATCGAAGTTCACCAAAGTTCGCAGAAATTACTGCTGGGGCTTGTCCATTTGATATTGTCTTCACATTTTGGCAAGGATGTCTCCCAAGAAGCCTCGCAGGTAAACAGTAAAGGCCTGTTCAAACGAAGCCAAAATCATGCAACATTGTTGGCCCGACAATGTTGCATGAATGTTGGCCCGACAATGTTGCATGATGTTGGACGAAATTTTAAGCAGGTTTAAAGCCAACATCTTTCAACATGGTGTTCAAACGAGGCCAACATGTTGCATCCAGTGATGTTGGAGCAACATGTTGGCTTCGTTTGAACAGGCCTTAAAGTCTGTTGTTGCTGGCCTTAAATAGTTGTATATGTCTTCTGGTTTTGTTTTTGACTACCCCAAATGGATAATAGCTGGGTCTTTTGTAAAATTAAAAACTGGTTAAGTTGCTAGTTTCTAAGGACGAATTATTCGTGGTTTCAAAAGTTATGCTTGATCTTAAAGCCCCATACTGTAAAACCTAACATTTAGTTTCAAATTTTTCATGTGATTCGTTGTCTTATAATTTCTTACTCTGTTTAGACGCTATTAGTTCTCCACTCTCCGGAAAACGTCCAGCTGTGGAACCCGAGCGAGCCAATTTACTCTTTTTGGGAAATAAGGTTTGTGATCCCTCTTGTGTTCCTAGCAGGGATTGATCAAAGATGATGCGGTTGAAATACAATAGGAGGACTCAATAACATATTTAATTATTGTTTTGTAGTTCTGAATGCGTTCACGCCATTGGGGATGCCTTAGTGAATCACGGCTCGAAAGATTTATGGTTGCTGAAGTACATGAAGAAATTGATGGCGTGTAGAGACGAATTTATTCAGAGCAATAAGGTTGGCAATATGTAGAATATTCAATGCGTAAATTAGCTTACTTCACAAACGTTTGCACTGTCCAGCCATTTCAGAGTCTCTGGCCATTTCAGTAAAAGCGAATGTTCAATGGTAAATTAAATTATTACCGATGCTTCTCTTAGAGATCGGCAGATCTTCAGTTGATTGCGTGTACATGTTTTTTTTTAATTTGATATACAGTGTTTTCGTCAGCTGTTTATTTTACTTTATAAGCTTTGTCAAAATATATATTACATAATTTAAACAACATGATGATTATAATATATTTCCAGCTATCACATCCTGAATGGAACAGATTAGAGTTGAAAGCATATTTTGTTTGGCAGATACTAAACCAATTAGACTGAATTCTATAGTTCTAAGTTATAGTTAGAATTCTATAGTTCTATAGAACTTTATAGTTCTCGTCCTTTTTCTATTTCCACTCAATATTATCCTGGGTCAGCCAGACCTGAACGTCAAAAAGGCTGCATTGGAAAAAGGAATAGGTCACCACTAGTATTTTTCTGCTTTTAGGATGATCCAAACTTTATTTGTCATTCTTTGGTCACTTCATCTGCACGAGTGAAGCTCGAGGTACGCCAGTCATGTTGTGTTCGTTTTCATAGCTAATGAAGAAAATGGGCTGTATACAAGCGGTAGGCGATACTGGGAGGAGAATGCTTACATTGTTCCAAATAAGCGCATCGCAACATTTATCGCAGGTGTGGCATAACTATAAAATTAGGGACATCTTGAATAAGATGTGCATAGTTGTAGTACACAATTTAATTTTAAACTGTATATTTCGAATCGATTTGGTTCTTCTTCAGCAGTAAGCGTACAAGAAACGCTTAATTGATGATAATGATAGGTATACTGTAAGCGTATCATTCTTGTACGCTTACTGCTGAAGATGAATCAAATCGATTCGAAATATACAGTTTAAAACTAAATTGTGTACTACAACTATGCGCACCTTATTCGGGATATCTCTAGTTTTATGTTTGCTGAAACTATCAGCTGGCCAACGATTGTGGCATAACTAACTTTGGCGTTTTAAGCCCCTTTTGCACGCCGAATTTTCTTTGCCAAATTTCATGTGTCAAATGTGTTTTGAATGTAAATCTGTCAAAAAAAAACCTAATTTACATGGTAAAAAAGCCTTTGACACATGAAATTTGACAAAGAAAATTTGCTCGCGTAAACAGGGGCTTTAGCTCGCGTTGCCAATGCTTTTCTTTGATTGTCTATGCTGCCAAGTTACTCTATTAAAAAATAGTATTACGCTTTTCTTTTTGATTCATTGTGTTCCTCACTTTTGGGTCAGCGGATTTAGCCGACAGGCTATTATCCGATTGATAGCGGATCCGAGGTACCCAGTGTTTAACATCATTATAGGGAGAAGACGCGAAAGTCTTACAATATAATAAAACACAAAACAATAGACACTCCGAAAATGGTAAACATTTTCATTTTTTACGTTTCGACTTTACATTTAAGTCATCTTCAGAAGAATGCTAGTTTCTAAGGACGAATTATCCGTGGTTTCAAAATTTGGGCATTCTTCTGAAGATGACTTAAATGTAAAGTCGAAACGTAAAGAATAAAAATGTTTACTATTTTCGAAGTGTCTATTGTTTTGTGTTTTATTAAAATACTCTACGGCAACCGAAACTCTTACAATATACTAATATTAGTGTGAAGACAGCCCTTATATGAGAAAAAAACATACTCCGAAGAACAACATCTTGTAAACTGGTTTGGCAATGACTTTGAAATAGAGTCGAAATATCACCGCAAAACTGTTGTCTTGTTGTTAACACCTCATACCTTGAGTTTACAAGATGTTGTTCTTCGGAGTATGTTTTTTCTTATATTTTATTAAATTGTCTGCTAGTAAAGATTTTTAAGACAGCCCTTTCTTCCTCAATTATTCTAAAACCTTGACAGGAGGTCCGACAAACGATTGAACCCTACTCTCGCAGCTTGGAAGACAATAGTAGCGATTACATCACCACACATACTTTTCTTCAAACTTTCTCTTAAACCGCCACAGCGATTTACGATAGCCATCTTATTTTCATTGAACATTCTTAGGTTGCAGCTACTTTGTTTTCAATTTCTAGGAAGTATTCTTACAGTTCCTGTGGAATCCTGATGCGGACGCCATACTGACCGCCCTGTCATGCTTGAAATTTCTCTGCACCGAAGTGAACACCGTCTCTAACCAAAGTATGGATAATATTGCGCAGTTTAATCTGATGACGTCCATATTCGCCGTCTATGAGGAACTCGCTAATCTTGCTAGTGGGATCTCTACAGGTAGGAAGATAATGTTACTAAACTTCACTGAAAAAATGTCGTAAGGCTGGATAGATAAGGCTGGCGCTTATAAATTGTCCTCCTCGGAGGTTCAGTAAGGATGATAGCACAGTGGACCGATTGCATTATGGACAGAATTTTGAAAAACGTTCAAATGGGAAAATTTATGACCACAACATTGAAGAGCGTCCTAAAATTAGTAAAATTGCAAAGTTTGGTCGCGAAATGTTGTAAAATGAGGAAAATATAGCTTTTTAATAGAAAAGATAATTGGAGGGGCGGATATTCATGTATCATGTTTTGCATCATTAATTTCTTTTGAAATCGATTGTTTTTAAAGTCCGTGAACACAAATATATGAATATTCGCCCCTCCAATTATCGAAGCTGGCTACGCCACTGACGTTTCGCAACCAAACTTTGCAATTTTACTAACTTTAGGATGCTCTTCAATTCTGTGTTAATAAATTTTCCTATTTGAACTTTTTTCAAAATTTTGCCCATAATGCAATGGGTCCGTTGGCAGATATAAATAGCGGTCAGCCTCTCACCACTATGCACACCTAAAAACGTACATCTTGTAACAAATCTTTCAACAAATTGTCTTCGCGCTGCTTGTCTCATGTTGTCAGCACGTTTTTAACAAGCTGTAACAACTTGTAACAAATCCTTCAACAAATTGTCTTCACATGTTGTCAGCAAGCTTTGAACAAGCTGTAACAACTTGTAACAACTTGTAACAAACGTGATGGGATTATCAGACTTGTTGCAAGGTTGTTCTCACAGCCTGTTGCAACATTGATCTAACAATGTTCTTTAACAACCTCAACCTTGCTACAGTCTGATAACCCCACATGCTTGTTCCAAGTTGTTAACAGCTTGCTCGAATCTTGTTCCAGCAACTTAGTACCAGCAGTCCAAAGACATCTTGTCAACAGCTTGTGAACAGACTTGTTGCAGTTTTGTTACAACTTGTTTGCAGGTCCGGGAATAACTTGTACACTTTTACGTGTGTAGTTAAGTCATGCTTGGTACTGATAGTGGTACCTACAGTAGGAATTATACTGTAATGGCCATTTAGCAGTTTATCAGTTGCAGAATGAGAACTGTCAAGAGTTATCTTCTATAAATAAAGTTATTTTTTAGTATGACAACGACCTTAAAATGGAATGGAAATATTACGACTAAATTGTTGTCTTGTTGTTAAAAGCTCTCATATATAATTGAGTTTACAAGATGTAATTGTCGGACGTTTTTTCTTGTATTTTACTAAACTATTTGCATTTTGTGATTTGCTTTCGCTGTCCTTTTTGTATTTTCTTTTACTATGTTTCATGAACATTGCATCCAAGCATGTGCATTAACGACTGGACTGTCCTAACTGTTTCATATTTCATATTAAGGTCGGCTAGCTCTTCAAAAACGTATCATGGCAATTCTTCGAAATGTCAAAGTTCAAACATCCGGGAACAAGCAAGCTTGGGACAGCACGTACGCGCGATGGCGGAAGCTCACGCATGCTCTGATCAACTTTCCTAAAGAGGAAATCCCAGGGGAACCTGCGCAGTCTTCAAAGAGCATGCGTAGACGAACGACGAGATTTAGTCAGTCTGGAAAGATATCGGCGGAGAGCATTGAAGTAAGTTATGAATCCTTGTGGTTGACAACTGCTGTATCATTTACAAATCTCCATTGTTTATAAAGTTATTTGAAATACATAGGGCTTTGAATTGTAACAAGCTAATGACGTCAGTAGCGAAGCCAGCCCGACAATTTGGTCGTGCTATGCAAATTTAAATCATGATTATTCATTTCTTTAGAAATTCATTCCTTATACGGTCAAAAACACAGAAAAATTTGCATTTGCATGACCAAATGTCGGGCTGGCTTCGCTACTGAATGACGTAAATTGCTATTTTACTTTTGCTCGAACTAATCTCTAATGACTATATATCGAGTCCTTGAGTTCTTTTAGTCTTAGTCATGTGTGTCACTTGCCCTTCAAAATAGTAATTTTTGCACAATAAATGCATGATCATACATGCAAAGGCTAAAGCAGTAATGAAATATCAAACATGATACTCAGATACTGTGCATGCAAATGTGCAACAGATAGTAACAGTCATGGTCACAGTCCCTGAATTACAAGTGTTGAATGCATCCTATCTGCCAAAGCTGTGGGATGAGCGCCGCAGTAGATCTATTTCTGGACCAAAGTGCTACCTACTTTGTCCTTTAGAGGCCAAAGTATACTAAATAACAAAATTATAACTATTTTACCCTCAACTATCTACATTGCCGCTCTAAATATACACAAATTACAGTTGCTTTAGCTCGCTATCTCAGTGGTCAGAGCATTGCACCGACATTGCAATGGCGTAGGTTCTATTCGTGCTGGAGGACCATAATAGTTTATGAATATTTCTCGACCTTTCCTGGCTTGAGTTTCGACACTTTCACACTTTCACTCCTGCACATTTAGTTTTTAGAGTTTATATAACATCGAATGAAGTGCCACATACTAAATTTGATCTACCGTCAACCTGTGTCTTGTATAACAATACAATACTCGTCGAAATCCACATGCGATAACAGTGCTCGACAACGTTGCCTGTTTACATTTCAGGGCTACATCAACGAATGGAACTATATGACAGGGTTTTTGTGTTCACTTGGGGCTGTTTGTTTCAAGGAAAATCCGCAGTTAAGGTAGCTGAAGTTTAGGATGGAGTATGTGGGTGAATCGGGGTGAAGTGAAGTGGATGGTTGGATGGATGGTTGGTTGGGATGAGATTGGGTGGGGTGGTTGGGTTATGATTGGATGGGATAGGATGGGATGGGTTAAGATAGGGTGGGATGGATTGGGATAGGGTGCGATGGAATGGGTTTGGTTTGGTTGGGTTGGGATAGGATAGAATGGGATGGAATGGGTTAGGATGGGTTGGGATAGGATGGGATGGGTTAAGATAGGGTGGGATGGATTGGGATAGGGTGGGATAGAATGGATTTGGTTTGGTTGGGTTGGGATAGGATAGAATGGGATGGAATGGGTTAGGATGGGTTGGGATAGGATGGGATGATGGTGTTTAGTACAGTGAGTTAGAGCAACGTTGGAATGATTTGCAACAGAATGGAGTGAAGTGGAGTTTGAGGTTTCTTTATTCTGCTCGCAGCAAACTATTTTTATATTATTTTTAATAGACGTGTCAGCCGATCAAGGTCAGGGATGGGCAAATTACAACGTATACCATCTATTACCCAGCCTGAGGAAGCTGAGACGGTTAAAGGGTGAGCACTTTAGAAATAAGATTCACGATAGTAAGTGGGTGTGCTACAATTTACAACATTCCTTGGGGTTTTTTTTAGATTCGTTGACCAGTTGTTAAGATTGAGTGTTTGTACAAACGAACATATTGGGGCAAAGGTTTGTGGAATGTTTTATATGTCAACCAAAGTACATAGTGCAGTTAAATAGTTCACGAAAGGTAGTGGTTGCTTCACGAAATGGTTCTTCGGTGGTGTAGTGGTCAAACCACTCGCCTTTCACCTCTAAGGTTTCGAGTTCGATCCCCAGTAAGATAGACTTGAACCCAGTCCTCATGTGAAAAAAGTATAGTCAACGCTCTGCCGAAAGTCGTGGGTTTTCTCCGGGTACTCCGGTTTCCTCCCACAGGGAAAGTTGACAGGGTGGGATAGGTAATACGGGCCCACAGTAAATGGCTCACGCTGTTGTGGTGACCCTGCCCCTGTGGCTAAGCTAAATAAAAAAAAAATACTTGAAACGATAAAGTGAAAGTCGACGGTTGTGAGCGAAAACCCTTCGTCGACGTGTTTTTATGCCTGACGAAGTGTTTTCGCTCAAAATGTCGAAATGCCTTTCGTTCACTGTTATATGGTATGGTTTTAATCTAGTTTGGGTATCAGGATATATATCTGAGTCGCATATTTTGTGTATGGATCCTTCAGTCCTTATCCCAGTGCTGCTAGAAAGAATCTTGACGTGACAATTGCCCCTTTCGTGTGACATCCTTGATATAATCTTTGAAATAATTTTGTAGATACGACTTATTATCAAGGATCTCATTGGCCAGGAGCTCACTGAGGCATTGTACAGCACTTTGTTCAAGGAAATTCGCGGGGATCTTGAAGAATTTTTTACCAGCGGGGGACTGGTAAGTTGTGTGAAACAAAGAGGGGAGTTTGTGCCAGAGAGAGTTTGGGCTGAAAAAGTTTGAAAGTTAATTTTTTGTACAGCCTCCCAAAGACATAACTCCCCCCCCTCGGCAAGTTTTACATAAAAAGGTGCAATGCCCCCTCCCCATGCCTGGAATCTAAGGAGTACAATCTGGAGCTCTTACATAACCTTGTAGGTTTATAGCTTTCCCCCCCCCCCCTTGAGATATCAAAAAGATTAGAGCACCCCCTCCGCTCTGTGTTGGAAAATATTTCGGTGGTCCTCCGAACATGTTGACCCCCCTGACACAATGAATGAACTTTGCCTAACTGTATTTGCATTGAATTGCTATGTCAGTTATAATGTAGTCCAGAAAGTTCTCTAGTAGTTCTCTAGTCGTCTAGAAAGGATAATCGCAAACTTTATTTATACTGAGTAGCTCCATCAGTTCTAAACGGTTCTTCCTAAAGATTTAGTAAGGATCACTTCTTATTGATCCTGTGTTGTAACAGTACCTGCCCATCCATTTCTCGTGACCAAGGCTAGGTCCAGTGTGCAAATTGCCGGTACTCGGTGAGTTGAGTGATGTTTATTGATGCGACTTACCTTCAATATGCTTTTTTCACTTTGTAGGCAATTGTCCAAGAGGTTAACACTTGTTTTGTTGATCAGGTAAGTAGTGTAATTAGAATACACATATCTCATTGTTGAATCATTAATGCTCCATCGTATCGCTGGATTTTTAGGTCATCGCAATCATGAAACACATTTTGGAAAACAAGAATTGCGTTTCTGTCGAATGTTTTAAAATGGAAATAATTGAACCTATAATCATCTCAATCATACGGTTTGTATTTTCATGCATATTCTGTCCTGTAGTTCTGGCAGTTCTGAATTGTTACTTGGAGGTCCAGTAAGGCCGGTTTTCCGTACTTACAAACATTTGAAAACCATGCAGGCTTAAGACTCGTCTGTTATTGACCTTGAGTGTTTTATCACAGGCTAGCATACGAAACTTCTATCAGTTCTAAACTGTTCTTCCTAGAGGTTCAGTAAGGATCATCTCTTATTGATCCAGTGTTACTACAGGAGGAAACCTAAACTAAACTAACTTCATTTTCACTGGATCGCTCTATCAGTTGTAAACTGTTCTTCTTAGAGGTCCAGTAAGGATCATCTCTTATTGATTCAGCATTGCTATAGGGGAAAACTTAAATTAAACTAACTTTATTTATACTGGACAGCTCTGTCAGTTCTAAACTTTTTTTCCTGGAGGTCCAGTAAGGATCATCTCTTATATTTATCCAGTGTTACTACAGGAGGAAACCCAAACCAAACTCTGTCTAATTTTTATGCTGTATAGTTCTCAGTTCTAAACTGTTCTTCCTGGAGGGTCCAGTAAGGATAATCTCTTTATGGGTCAATGTTACTACAGAAGAAAACCTAGACTAAACTTACTTTATTCACATGAGACATGATACTTCTATCAGTTCTAAAATGTGGTATGCTGCTGATGTTGATATTTTTTGATTCATTTTTAGATACACTAGAAATTTACCTTTCACATCTCGTTCTTTAATTATTAAATCAAGAATTTGTCAGTTAGTGGTCACGGTAAGTCTGTTTGCAAATATTGCTCTGCAGCTCACATGTTACCCCCTCCGGACCCTGTTCTTTGTCTTGGCAAAGCTTTTGCTGGCGAGACTATGTTGTCAACTTTCCCTGCGGGTGGAAACTAGCTGGAGTGCCCGGAGAAGAACTGTGACGTTTAGCAGGGTGTTGACTCCATGGTTTTGTTATTTCTCTTTCAGCTCATGAGCCATCGTGACGAGGTATTGTTTTTTCAAGAAATCAAATTTCGTAATAAACTAGTCGAATATTTATCAGATTGGGTTGCACACGCTACGATTGATGAGACGGAAATGTCGTATGAAATTACTGTGAACTCAAGGTATTGATTGATTCATTGAATGTAATAGAACGTTTTAAAGTAGTCGATCCATTCGAATGCACGCTAGACACAATCTACGGTAGTTTTAGTAATATTTAAAGCCATGAAGCAGGAGTTACAAGCATATTATATTTAAAAAACGATTGGCTTAAAGCACGAGTTGCAGGTATATTAAATAGCTTAAAAAAAACGATCCGTTTTAAACCCATCTTGTCAGTATGTCTGCGAAAGAATTTTCAATAACGATGTTGTATAAGCCGCGAAAATCGAGTCAAAAGTTTTGTGAAATTACACGTTTGCTTTTATCACATATAAACACACTGGCACGGTTGGGATTTCCTTTGTGTTTTATTCATGATTATCAATCATTTTTTAAAGCAACAAAAAAACATAGGAATGCTATTGTACTGGACCACCTTGCATATACAGGGTGTCCCAAAAAAACCCAAAAACTATTGAAATTACCTATTGTTAACATTTGAATGCCCTAGCACTTGTTAAAAAATCAAAATATCTTTGTAAGGTAAGTTTGTTTTGCTCATGGGAATTTACATTTGTAAATTGTTTTCTCTAAACTCTAAAAGCAAATCAGGCTTAGAAAAAATGAAAACAATACTATCTTGTTAGTTTGTTTGATGTCGTCATTTTCCCGGCTGAAACAACTTATACCTGTAGGTAATATTGATAAAAACCAAATTGAATAGGCTAAAGTAAGCCATGCATAAAATTTGATTGCATTTTTAATATGCACTCGTAGGTTTAGTTTTTTTGTCTGGCATAAAAATGGTTAACACTGAGTATTATTATTAATTATGACGGTTATGTCAATAGTTTATCCACTCATGCGTTCAATTTAGTGCTAGGCATTGAAATTCTAACAATAGATCATTTTCAATAGTTTTTGGGGTTTTTTGGGACTCCCCGCAGTTCAGATACAAGCCTAGAATACAACACATTTTTTAGTTGGCTCAGACACGAACTACAATACCTTTCTGTAGAATACTACTTGCACTTTTCCAGTTGTATTTGTTCTTGTATACCTAACTTAGAGAGGTAAGATATTCATTTGCATTCTATCAGATATTTAGACGAATGTGCAATGAAAGCAATCTCTCAGTTGTTGTCAAGCTTACCACTGCAACCTGAAGCAACAGATGTCGATATTATGGAGGCAAAATCAGAGCTGTTCCTAAAGTAAGTGTTTATAAATTGTGGTTTGGGACAAGGGGCATCCTCTGAGCAATCTTGCAGTAATCTTGTCTACCCTGTTATGTCCGTGTTGTACAAAATTACTGAACCTGTGAATTAACAAGTCGCAACAAACTTGTCAATTATATCAAGTAACAAAAAGTCTGTTTTGTCAAAAGGCAAAAAGTCAAGTTGCCGCAGACCTGCCTTCAACAAGCTGTCGCAAACCATGCGAACCCATCCTGTCATAACAAGCAGCGCGACCAGATCTGGTATATTTTTTACCAGATCTGGTTGGATGGGCTTGGACATCCCCCCTGCTTTAAAGATTTGCAACGTTTACAACAGGAGGGGCGGTCCAACTAAATCGAAACAGCTTTGGTTAAAAAAAATTACATATATGGTCACACTGATAACATATCTGTCGATTTCGGAGCCCCGCGTTTCGGGCGGCTAAATCATAAGCCATAAATCGATTTCAAATTTCAAGTTAATTTAGGAACGTTTATTTTCATAGTGTGATATCATACTAGACAACCACATTGACTGTTTGATTTGCGTGAGTAATTTTTTAAATTATTTGTATTCTTCAGATATTTTACGTTATTTCTTAACTTGCTGCATAAATGTGTGGGACCTGAAGAAGACGGCAATGTTGGTACAATGGAGAAGAAACGTCAGAAGAGTGTACTAACATATCACGATAATTTACATCAGTGTACAGTTGCTGCAATGTCTAATTTACTGAGCGCAAACATTGACGCTGGACTAACACATGCCATTGGTAAGTATATTTGTAGTGGTGAAAATAAGATTTTCAAGTTAAGTACCTTTACTTATACTGGATAGTTCTGTCAGTCATAAACTGTTCTTCCTAGAGATCCAGTAAGAATCGACACTTTTTGATACAGTACTGCTACTGGAAATCTAAACTAAACTAACTTCATTTATACTGGATGGCTGTTTCAGTTCTAAACTGTTCTTCCCAGAAGTCCAGTAAGGATCATATCTTTTTGATCAAGTGCTACCACAGGAGGAAACCTATACCAAGCTGATTTTTTTTATACTGCACATCTCTGTCTCAGTTCTAAACTTTTCTTCCTTGAGGTCCAGTAAGGACGGGTAAAAGCCTATTTATACTCCATAGCTTTACCAGCTCCAAACTGTCCTTCCATTTTAAGTGTCGCTACAGGAGGAAAACCAAATCTGTTGCGTTCAGTGTCTACACACTAACATTTAAATAGCGGTCTTGTATTCTTTCCAGGACTTGGTTATCATGCTGACTTGGCAACGAGGGCCATTTTCATGGAAGTTTTGATGAAGATTCTTAATCAAGGCACTGAGTTTGATACGTTGGCGGAAACGGCGACGAGGGATCGTTACGAGCAGCTGGCAAACCTCATGGCAACTATGGGCGAGAAAGGAGAGCTCCTATTGGCTGTTGCACTGGCCAATGTGGTGCCTTCAAATGAGCAAGATGACCTGGCTCAGGTTTTGGTAACATTGTTTGATGCGATGAACCTTTTGTATCAGTTCTTGTGGAATGTGCTCTCTCAAGAGGTATTGTATATTGTAATAGGGACCTTACGATTTATAGGACGGCAACGGCGAGAAAACACTTTATGATATAGCTTAGCAAAACATAGAAGTTGTTTATCATCAATCGCATAAGTTGACTTAACACATGTTAACAACACTTTGGTTGAAGACATGAGCTATACATGTTTGAGAAGAGTTCTTAACTAGATCGAATTTGAAACTCCACTGGCTAAATTCAATACGCCTGCGTTAATACAATACGTGAAAATATTTTATTTGCCGTCGCCAACCATACGAGACCCGCTTTTCAAATATTCAAATGCATTGCTCAAAACTATAATTATTCACTTCTTTTCAATTGACTGTTTGTCTTAGGACGTTGCCGTCACGTTGTCGTTCTGTAAATCGTAAGGTCCCTAATATCTCTAGTGCTACGTCGGTCTGAATGTCGGTACACACCGGACAAGTTGAAAACATACGAAAGGTATAGGTTCTTTCACTACCTGAAACGAAAACTGAAAATCGACGTTACCAGCGAAAAGCTTTTGTTTGGAAGTTGGTACTGGTAGTCTTAATGTCCTGATGAAGAGCTTCAGCTGCATGGAAACGTAGATTTTCAGTTTATTATTTCAGGTAGTGAAAGAACCAATACCTTTCGTGTGCTATTAACTACACTAAGCTACCTAACACTACCTACACTGGCAACGTTAGTTCAAGCTGATAAATATGTCTGGCCATAGCGGAAATCGAGCCTGTGTGGTTTAGGATGCTTGCCCAGTTCTCTTCCATATGAGCTTACGCGGTCAGGTCGGTTCGAGTATGCGATCTAAATTATCAAGATTACACTGTTATCAAAGAAGCTTCGCTCAGTTCCGAAATACCGCATACTTGAACCGACCTGTTCGCATAGCTCAGTTGGCTTAGCATTGGACCAGCATTCTAAAGGTCGTAGGTTGTGTTTCCGTGCAGGCATGTTCTTCAGTGTGGCTACAGGGGGTCACACCAGAAACATCATATCCATCTGAGTACGCAACACCCACACACGATGTTATATCTAGTGTTTGACCGGTCTTATTCAAAACCAGAACAACATTAAGCACTAATTGTACGTAAAACAGCTTACTGTAGCGATATCTAATATACTTATATCTGAGAAAGTTCTGGGTCATAATGTTCTTTACTGTATACAATGGAACTAAGGTAACAGCTATTCTATACACTTGTAGTGTACTCGTATCCGCATAGTCAGCACCCTTGACTTGCTACAAGTCAACTCGAATGTGGTAAAAAGCGGTACGGCGAGCACGCTTGCCACATTCGAGTCGACTTGTAGCCAGTCTTTCAGCACCCTTTAAATTTGGTATTTAATTTCATATGAACACCTTCGAATGCACGAGAAATCTTCTGAAATTAACCAGTACTTGTAAACTTTTTTATTTCTATGTCATTGAAGGTGCGGAATTGTGAAGGATATCACGTGTTGTTTCGTGGAAACACATTGGCAACCAAAGTGACGACATTTTGTTTCAAGATCTATGGCACTAACTACATCCATTCTCTGCTGGGACCTTTGATAAAACCTCTACTCAAGCAAGAAAACCTCAACACCACATTCGAGCTTGATCCAAGCAGGTAGCGTCTCTTTTGTATAACCACTGGGGTACCTCGTGAACACCTTGGCTTCCATTCATATTGTTGTAAACAATTTTGCCTTCGTATCTTGGCGATACATCCATTTTTCTTTGCAATTGCATGTAGCGTAACTATGAACATGACTCACTTATGGTGTCGATAACCGTATAACCAGTATAAGAATATACAAGGAAATGTATCTGGACTGTGATTGGTCAATTTCAGTGCAGATAATTCCGAAAAGGAGTGCAAAAGTCTGTAACAACAGTGCAAAAATCTGTAACAACAGACGTTGAAAAACACGTGTCGAAATTCAAGCCGCGAACAGTCAAGTACACTTTGACTATATGTTGGATTGTAGACTAATTTTATTAGGAGTGCTTATAGGTTTGTGGGGGGTGTTCATTAGTGTAACTGCCTTACTATTTAGGCTTGAAGCTGGCGAAAGTCTTGAAGAAAACACACAGAACGTGATAAAGTTGGCCGAGAAATTTTTAAGCCGTTTCTTCGCATCACTTGACGAGTAAGCGTTGCCGTTGTTTTGACGATGGTTGACGATGAATTCCAAGTTATTTTTGTTAAATTGTGTCAATCTTTCTCGTTTCTAGTTTCCCAAGTGCACTTAAATTACTTTGTTACTGTTTGAAAAAGGTATGTTCTATATACAGACGTGTGTTCATGTCAACAGAAAAAATCACAATAAGGTTAAAATAAATTCGAGCCAGTTATGAGACATGGAATAATAATGCAAACAAAGTTTGAAGCGTTACCTTTGAGATAATGAGGCATCTTTTACTTTATTGCCTCCTAATTTTAACTTTTAAGGTTATTCCCTCCAAACAATCCATAGATCCTTCGCAGTTCTCTATTAGGAAATAAATAATTGGAAATTCTTCCTCCCCCAGTGGGCAAAATTTCGTCGGTTAAACGTTAAACGAACGTCTGAAATCCCCCCCCCCTCCCGCTGATGAACGTCCAATCAACGTTTAGAACATTTTTGTGAGCTTTTTGTTATTTCAGGTTGTTAGTCAGCGGTTTCGTCAACACCAAGCCGAGGCTGTGGGCAGTGCTATATTCCTACGCTTCATCAATCCTGCGATAAGTAAGATTCTTTGACGACATGCTGTTATTGAGTTCAATTTTCGCATGATAGGAAGAATTGTGAAGCCTGATTTTCATATACTAGCTATAGGAAGCTTAAGCGAATGATAGTAAAAAACCTGAGTTCAGTTGTTGAAAGCTGTATTAGCGCTTAACCTGGGTTAACGTTAACTCCATTGTTATAGTTCCGGTATTTTTACACGTCCGTTTAATCAAAACCACCGTTTCCAAAACACAAGTGATCCAGACCAGATTTGTAAACAACGTTTTTCAAGTTTATAAACGAGCTGTTTATGAACTAATTTTGTTTTAACCCTGGTTTAGGCTAACTGGTTATTACTCAAAATGTTAAAACAGCAAAATAATTGATACTCCGAAGAAAGAGAACGTTTTGAAAATTTATTTCTACGTTTAGACTACACTCCTATAATCATCGTGAGGAAATGATGACTAAATCTTTCATTTCCTGTTGTCGACTATAGTTTAGTCAAAACGTCGAAATAAATTTTCAAAATGTTATCTACCTTAGGAGTACCAATTGCTTTGTATCAGTCAAAATACTTAGTGGTTCCCATCATTGTAATAGCAACCTATATATGGTTTGCCCTTACTTGTATTGTTAACAAAACGTTCTGGCGTACGATGGTAGTTTCCTATTGCATTGAGTGGCGCCAATCGTGTACTTTTCCAATTTGTAGACTCACCTCAAATGCTGGGGATTGTTGAGCACCCCCCTCCTGAAAATATACGAAGAGGTCTAATGTTTCTCTCCAAGGTAAAAATAAAAAAATATGAACTTCGCGAACGAAAGGCCGGATTGATGAAGAACGTGTACCATGATTGGACAGTTTGCAAGCTAAAAATTCTTTGGGGAGAGTATTTAGGAGTGTTCTCCAATATTTAACTTGTACTGGCGCTGTATCGACCATAGCCCAAATTATTTTCCATGTCCTCGTTTAGATTCTTCAAAGCTTGGCAAACAACATGCTGTTTACGAAAGAAAAACATATGGAACCACTAAACGAATTTTTGAAGGAAAATCTCACTAAAACTCAGCAGTAAGTGTGTGCTCCTGTAGTATTCTACAATAAGCAGTCGTGGTTTGTTTCTTAACCACAGAATATAAAATAAACAAAAGGATGACTCGGGTCGGAACCTTTGAAGTTTGTGTCCCCGCGCATGTTGCATTACGCATCTTCATTATGCAGGTTCTGCTAGTTAATTGCATTTTCTGCTAAATCCACCATTATTCTGGCCAGTCAACTGCATAAAAATAGGGGGACATATTGCACTGGTGAGTTGCCCTACTGTACATTCGCTATACTGTGGTCTTAACTGCCTGAAAGACATTTCAAACGGGGTAGTCCAATGTAGGTAGCGTTTTACAGTAAGCAATGCTATCGCGGTTTACATTTGAACTGCCTGAAAAAATATTTCATACATGGTGGTCCAGTGTAGGTAGTATTCTACAATAAGCTGTCGTGGTTTCTATCTGAACTATCTGAAAAAGATATCTCAAACATGGTGGTCTAGTGTGGATAGTATTCCACAATAATCTGTCCTGTTTTTTGTGTGAACAATATGAAATAGATATTTCAAACATGGTGATGGTCCAGTGTAGGTAGTATTCTGCAATAAGTTGTAGTTGTAGTGGTTTCTGAACTACCTGAAAAAGATATCTCAAACGTGGTGGTCCAGTGTACGTAGTAGTCTACAATGACCTGTAGTGGTTTGTGTGTGAACTACCCGTACTGATATTTAAAAATAAGCTGTCCCGTCAAGCATCTGAGCTACCCAAAATGATTGACTCGCTTTGAAGAAATTTGTTCCTGTAGAGAGTCCACAGATGTTATTTTCAATTTTTAGATATTTTGAAAAGCTCTCATTGCATCGCCCGTCGTTCAAAGGTGGTAGCCGAGATGTTTATTCATTCGTCAGCGATGCAAACATTCTCTCTCTTCATCGCATGTTATGGAACAGCCAGGAAAAGATTGGACTGTACATGGCAGCTAGAGGGTAAGAAATGCACATACATTACGTAAAAATCTCACAACTTGTGGCACGTCTGTCAACAAACCCTCAACAAGTCCTGGTCGCCTTGCTTATCCCGTGTTTGGAACAAGTTGTTGACGACATGTGAAAATCTTGATAGGAAAATCAGACAAGGTTGTCCTCTGATGCAGACCTGTTGTAACATGATTGTCGTAGAGTCGACAAAACAAGGCTGGAACAATTTTTTTATATCATGACTGTGTCAGTGTTGTTGGAACGGCCTTGTAACAAGTCTGATAGTCCCATCTTGGTGTTCATTGCGTGCACAGCATGTCGACAGCAACTTGACCTTTCATAGAGCGTTGTAATTTTGGTTTGCTAGTGAATTCAAGATATATGGTCGTGGCGTCTTTGAGAAACTAACAACGCTGTTGGCTCATCTTGGACCACCAGATCCACAGAGACTGCAAGTACAAAAAAAGTGAGTGTTCTTTGTGTGGTAACAATTCTGAGGTGAAAGACACGTGCACTATAAATCACTGTGTCGCCAGCACCTCACTCACAGATATGTATAAAAGACACATACCTTGACTACTGTGTCACCAACACCTAGTCACTGAGATCAAAGACACATGTACTAACCACTGTGTCACCACTCACCAACACTCCAGTGGCAGAGATCAAAGACACATTTACTGACCACTGTGTCACCAACACGCAAGTTACAAATAATTTTTTTATAAACGACAAAATCTGCTGTGCATCGAACACTGGCTAATAATGTGTTTGTACTACAGATGGGCAACGCAGGGAGGTTCTTCTGATTTCGAAGAATTTATGGCAAGACATGCTGATTCGGGAGAAAAAGACCTTGAAGAAATTCGAAATCTGAAGATTTTTTATCAGGTAAAATGTAGAAAAGTTTTTCTTTTGTGAAGCATCTTGATGAAATTGTCTTGATGGAAATGCCGAAGTGTCTTTTTAGGAAGGGCGATCAAAGAATGGAAACCCAGTATTCTATTTTATTGCTCGACGACTAAGGTACGTTTTCTCCCTTCAAACAAACCTTCTTTTGTAGAGTATTTGGGTACAATGAAAAATCTTTTTGCAGTTTTTAAATCAGCTGATATTTTGTCTTGCCCATAGGGGTGATGTAATTAGTTCGGAACGTTTAATGTACTACGTGTTGCTGACGCTAAAGTCATCATTTGGTCAGGCCTGGGAACTAGTTTGCGATGTCACGCAGACTGCAACTTCGAATCAAACAAAGGTTGGCAGTTAAGTTTTTGAAACATTTAATGAATACTATGTTTTGAACTTTAACTGCTCATTCAGCTCAGTGTATATATGGGCGTTTGTATTTTTTAGTTTATGTCATTGACTAAAACACTGGCAGTTCTTCCAGTCAACACGGTGAAAAATTTACAAGCTGTTTACGTGTATAATATGAACAGTGCTTTGAAAGAATACATCAAAATTAATGAGAGGTTCTTCTCGCATTTCAAGGTATATTAAAAATGTATATACCATACTCAAGTTTTATCTTACTCCAACCTCATCATTCCTACTCATTATTTTTACCCTCAAGTACCTCACATCCACCTCACTTTACATCCACCTCACTTTACATCCACCTCACTTTACATCCACCTTACTTTTACCTCCACCTTACTTTTACTTCCACCTTACTTTTACCTCCACCTTGCTTTTACCTTCACCTTGCTTTTACCTCCACCTTACTTTTACCTCCACCTTACTTTTACCTCCACCTTTTTTTTACCTCCACCTTTTTTTTTACCTCCACCTTACTTTTACTTCCACCTTTTACGTCCACCTTACTTTTACCTCCACCTTTTTTTACCTCCACCTTTTTTTTACCTCCACCTTACTTTTACTTCCACCTTTTACGTCCACCTTACTTTTACCTCCACCTTACTTTTACCTCCACCTTACTTTTACTTCCACCTTACTTTTACTTCCACCTTACTTTTACTTCCACCTTACTTTTACTATAATGAGCCTACACTGCCATTAACATTTACCTTCATTGTACCTAACCACCACCTCCCCTTCACCTTCAACATAACTGAAAAGTATCACAAATTCTTTTCTTCAGCATCACAGCCAAGTTATTGTGATTGACAATCTCAGTAAATTTAACGACTTCATTTCCCTCGAAGAATTGAAACTTCCAAGCTCGACCACATCCTTGGAAAAAGATTTGAATGTAAGAAAATGTTCACTGTGTTCTTGTTAAACAAATTCAGGTCCGGGCTTACATTGCTGTGCATAGAGTGAATTCCAAAAATATTATAATAAATTGTTCCATAAAATCGAAAATTACGTAAGTTTCCAAGAAATTAAATTTCATTTTGGATTGCAGGTTTTCAGTGCCATCAAAATTCATTACAGAATATCAGTTTTGATCAAGGTATATTATCCAAATTTATTTCAAATTCATCCAAATGTATTTAAATCCAAAGTGTTTTCGTTAGATATCCAATGAACACCATCTCTTAATTTCTGCTGGACAGTTCTAGACATTAATTTTAAGTTGTTCTCCTTAGAGATCCAGCGAAGATCATCTCTTATTCATGTAATTTCGCTGCATGAGCTAGAAAACCCTAACTAAAATAATTTCATTAACATTAACATTGGATAGTATTTGTCAAGGTAATGATCCTTTTTGGCTTTTTTTAGATCGGACCGAACTGTATTCAGATTCAGACGTCAGAGAAACACAAAGTTCTGGGCTACAGCTTTCACATCAGGGACATTTTCCTTCCGAACGAAATTGAAGATGTAAGATACATAATATGCTAAACAACAATTCCATTCATACAAACTTTTAGGCGTTCTTCGTAACCAGTACTGGTGATTCCTTATCGCCTATGTAATTGTATTACAGAAGGTACACACGTAAAACTACAACTTATCAACAAGATCTCTTCAATAAGATGGGAACGTTCGATAACTGATGGGAGAATCGAATTTGCACTTGTAAGATTCTCTGTCGTCAAGTATTTCTGAGTAATAAGAAAAACATGCTGTTTTCTTCGGCGTCCTAATTGTTTGAATATTGTACTTCAAACATGACGATTTCACCGGGAAAAATGTTCGATTTAATGATGAAACTTTACGTTTCAAACGTGAACAAACGCGTGAAATAGTTCATGCATCATGCTTGAGCGTAAATAGCAATAAATATAGGCTTTCTCATCTATATTAACAAAATATTTAAATACTTTTGTCAAACGTTTCGGTTTCCACTTTCCTATACGGAAAACACTATCAAACACCAAACTAAGATGTTTTAACTTGCATGCAAACCCATCAATTAGTTTTTTCGTTTGTAAATTATATATTATATCCAAATGGCCAGTATAACGTTTAATGGTGCTCAAAATCTTTAATCCGTTACCTTCTTTGCAGGTTTTTTCTCAAAGTGCAGATGATAATTTATTTGGCTTAAAGTTTAAAGCGTCCGCAAGCGTCTTGTACATGAGCAACGAGTCAGATCAGATTGTCCAGGCTGTTACACATTTGAAGAAACGATGGTTGATGTCACAACCTGTACGTACTGACAGGAGTGTATCTTGTGTTAGTGTGTGTAGAGGGTAAATATGTAGGTGGGGTATGTTTGAGTCCATGGGGGTGTAAATATGTTGGCGTTATGTTTGAGATCTTGAGAAGGGGGGGGGGGGAATGTGTAGGTGCTGTTATATGGGTTAATCGAGTGAACTTTTTTAGTAACAATACTTGTTTCTTTCTCGTAAAGAATCAAACAGCTGCAACGAAGAAAATTCTTCCAAAGGATGTTCCAGGAACTCTTTTGAACATTGTAAGTTTCTATCGACTATCTATTTCAAATTTTTCATTAAATCTTGATCCTAAGCAGTCAGAAATGCGCGACTTGACATCAGGCTGTTTGACTTGCTGTCATCAAGCCCAAATCGGGTTGCGGTAGCATCGCTTGCTTCCGGCCTGATGATAACAAGTCTGCTGCAAGTTATCAACAGGCTTGATGCAAGTTGATCGTCAAGGCTTTTTATCCACAAACTTGATGTACGTTCTTTCATGAAGTTACAACAAGTCAACAAACGTCAAGTTGCTTCAACTCTGATTTTCACGCACTCGATAATGCCTTTGATGCAACTTGATGACAAACTTGCATCAAGCTGGTAAAATCCACAACTTATATCAAGTCTGTGCCGTTTTTCGCTGTGCAAGGGACGCGCTATTCTACGCGTACTTTACAATATGCTGTACTTCTTTTC
Organism: Muricea muricata; assembly: GCA_963855995.1. Taxonomy (NCBI): domain Eukaryota; kingdom Metazoa; phylum Cnidaria; class Anthozoa; order Malacalcyonacea; family Plexauridae; genus Muricea; species Muricea muricata. The sequence goes on along the minus strand of OY979729.1, from coordinate 2,593,414 downwards.
TCGTATCGTTTAGGCTTTACTTAATCTTGGCACGAGAGATCCAAATCTTCGCTTGGCCGCTTACAACCTGTTGTGTGCCCTCACGACTGTTTTTCACTTCAAAATAGAAGAACGATTGTTTGAAGGAACTGGTATGACAAATGCTTATGCTGTAGTTCTAGCCAAAGAATAATAAATAACTAGAAGGCCACTCACTGGTGCAATCTGTCTCACAGCACACATTTACTAGTCAGGATTATGCGTAACAGTAGTTCAGGGTGTTTATTGGCCAAAGAACCTGCATTAAGGCTTTACTTCATTACGGTCGCTTTGCGCGCGCGGGCGTTGCGGCCTTAGAAAATAATCTGCTCAAGCGGGTGTGATGGGCTTCAAAAACGATAGACGCTTCGCCCAAGCGACCGTAATGGAAACGGCCTTTATGAACATGAGACGTGTGCAAGGGTACAAATTTAACAGCTTTCGACTAGAGTATACCTTCTGTCCAGTTTCTATACTTTGGTAAGACAACCTTTCTCTGGTTCGCAAAATACTTCATACCAGCTTGTGTGGTGTTGTCGCCACTCTAGTCTTCCAAGCTGGGGGACCAGAATTCAAGCCTTAGTCGGACCTCCACTCAAGGTCTTAAAAAAATCGAGGAGAAAGGGCTTCCTTTACATTGACATCAGTAAATGGTGAGGCTTTCGTGTCTTCTCGTATAAGGATGTTAAACCGTAGCTATCTCGGATCCCCTATCAATTGGACAACAGCCCTTTGGGTAAATCTGCTCATCCAAGAGTGAGGAATACAAAAAAAGCCATAGTTTTATTTATTCTTATGCTAGGTCTATGCATTCCTGCGAATAACACGATTTTTATCGTCGGTATAAGCAGCAATCTTGCAAACAAAGAGCCACATCTGACCTTAGAGGTATGTACTGGACTGCTACGTGTCAAGTGTAGTTGATGTGAGAGTATAGGAAGAGGAAAAAGTAATGCTGTATGGTTGCGTTTGGATTGGCAGAGACTAGACTGCCGGAATGTTGTATTTTGAAGTTCTTTTATTTCTCAGGAAGGTGTGTTGTTCTTTTGAGTGTTTGTCGTCAAGCATAATTTCGATCACTTTTTAGTTCCTACAGGAATGCATAACTGGTTTCAAGAAATCAAATCATGAGTTGAAGCATTTGTGTCTCGAGTACATGGCACCTTGGTTTCCAAATTTGTCTCGGTAAGCACAATTGCAACGACGTATTTAGCTTTATTGAGTAAGCACTTGTTAAGCATCAAGGGGGGGGGGGGGCGAGACTGGAACGCTAACTATCACTGATTAGCCATTCTAATGTTCTGGGGTGACACTAACCACAGAGTGCTAGGAGTTGAGATGCTGTTTAGGCTGTATGATTTAAGTTTCAAACCTTGTCAATAGTGATTTTTTAGTAGTCAACATCGCTTTATCAGATCACACGTCATTAGTGAGGTCAGACAGACACCTCCTTGATTGTGATTTGTAAGGAGAAAGGAGGTAGCACCCCTTCCAACCAGTCCGTTCCCTACCCAACCCCTGCATACATCTCCTAATCACTCTAGCACCCTGTCTTCAAAATTTCAGTCAGGTGCCAAAAGACTTGATTTGTTTTTTTTTTCAATTGTGCATTAAAGCTATTGCAAAGAGCTAAGTAAAGGGACCAAACGAGAACAAGTGAACGCGATCCTTGAAGATTTAATTGAGTTGACCATTGCTGAGAAAGGGGTTAGTATGGATGTATACTTATATGTATGTTTATAAGATAGTCAATCAAGATTTAGAATTGGCATGCTGTAACAATCGTCCAATTGTATTGTGTCTCTGAATCACTCTATTGAGCAAAGAGTTTCCAAAGTTCATTTGTTTCAAAAGGGTTGTACGGTGAAGCCTTTCAACGTAAAATCCTAGCTCATTCTAAACGCTTTGAAGTACGACCAGCTTCTAGACATGTCTTCATTGACTGTGATACTTACATAGTTTTTTTATGATGATGTTTTCAGATGATTTTTGGGTATCAATGTTAACATAGTATTATTTGTTTCCAGGCCATGTACCCATCCATTCAAGCAAAGATCTGGGGAAATATGGGAAAGGTCACAGAGTTAGTGGACACTGTGTTGGATAGTTTTATTAAAGTAAGTGGATGAAAACTAAACGCAAGTTGTAAGAGACATCAGACTTGTAGCAATGCTGTTTCAACCACTTGTCAACAGGATACGTCCAATCTGCTTGTAGGCGTTGTTGGCAACTTGTCAACAAGACTTGTTACAAGTTTAATTGCATGTTTCGATAACTTTGTACCTTCTGGCAACTCATTACAAAGATAGCGCGATGTAGAGATCAATCCAAATTGAAAGGAAGTCCAAAATTCAAACGAGCAAAACAATGGTTTGACTTGATGAGTGTCTTTGCTGTGAACCAAAAGTCTGAATTCCTTGTTCTTTGGAAAATTGTCTGATGTATAAATTTTCAACAGGCCAGCACGGCAGGTGGACTGGGCTCAACCAAAGCTGAGGTAATGGCAGATACCTCTGTTGCCTTGGCGACTGCAAACGTTCAAGTCGTCTCGAGCAAGTTTTTAAACAGACTGCTCATGGTAAGCTATCACGCCCCCTGCTAACATTACAATGTTACTCGAATTTGAATGTTGAAAGTACTTGGTATAATTAGAATCAATCAACCAGTCACTCGACCTAAGGTACGTAAGCATCTATTCTAGGTATAGGTACTTGCAGAAAGAACAGGAAGTTAAAGCTATGTTTAAGAACCCCAACTTCAAAAGAAGTCAATTTACTTAAAGGCGTTTTCCTATACAAACGCTGAATGAATAAGGAAAGCCTGGATTAATAAGAGATGACTTGCTGAGTCTCATAGTGACCGATCCAGAGTAAATACTGTTAGTTTAGTTTTGTTTTGTTTCGTCTTGCATTAACCATAGATCAATAACGGCTGATTCTGACTGGATTTCCACAAAGGTTTGACAGAAGTACCCAGTGTAAATAATGTTTATGTGTTTCATGATTTCAGTTGATTAGAAAGACCTCCATAACTCCAACAGTTCGTCTTGAGGAACATTTGATGTGGGAAGACATCGCAATATTGAGCAGATATCTTTTGATGTTGTCCTTTAACGATTCGCTGGACGGTAAATTATTTTTTCTACAGTTGGCTGTAATACTTTGTGGCTATGTGAATTACGTGAAAAAGATATCTGAAATGTAATGGTGTGGTATATGTTATATTCTACCGTAAACTGTCGTAGTTTGCGTCTGAACTACCTGAAAAAGATGTCTCAAACGTGGTAGTCTAGTGTTGGTAGTATTCTACAGTAAGCTGTCGTAGTTTGTGTCTGAACTACCTGAAAAGATCTAAAATGTGGTGGTCTAGTGTAGGTAGTCCTACAATACGTTATCGTCGTTTGTGACAGAAATATCTGGAAATATATTCTAAACGTGATGATCCAGTGTAGGTATAGTGTTTTAAAATAAGCTGTCGTGGTTTTGTCTCAATATCTATCTGGAAAAGATGTTTTGTTTTGTTATTTAGTTGCCAATAATCTTCCGTATTTGTTCCACATCATCATCAGTTTGGTTTGCATGGGTCCCCTGTTCCTAAGAGCAACTATTCATGGGATCTTAATCAATGTTATCCAGTCTCTCTCGACGTGCACGTCACTTGAACTCCCAGGTATGTTCCGACGTATTAGCGCCGGTCCCTTTCTGTCTTTAACACCGATTGCATGAATACTTCAAAATAGACTAAGTACAGTCATCATTTCAAAAATAGGAAGAGTTTAACATGTGTTATTGAACCAATTTTGACTGCAGCATATATTAGGTCAGTTGTATGGAGGGTGGATGCGCTATCCATCTGATGGTGATTTTTTCAACTGCCGCAGAAAGTCATTAAAAGCAATAACACCGGGGATATTGTTAACAAGTTATAGCAAGTCTTTTCGCAAAGTGTTGAAAAGTTGTGTTCTCACTGCTTGTTCTAAGTTGTTGAAATTTGTAGACAAGCTTGATGGGACTATCAGACTTGGTTGTTATTCCAACAAGACTGATACAGTCATGATATAACAATATTGTTACGGCCTTGTGTTGTCAACTTTGTGACAATCTTGTTGCAACAGGTCTGTATCAGGAGAGCCTTGTTAGGACAACGTTGTAACAAGCCCGATACCCTGCCAAGCTTGTTACAAGTTGTTCCAGTTTGTTGAGGACTTGTAACAAGCATTGCTAACACGACTTACTGACGGTTTTTAGCCAGACATTCTGCAAGTGATAAATTTTTTTGTTACGTGTGTAGTTTTTTGTTTTTGTAGTGTTTTAAACTTTTTGTTTCGTTTCTACAGATGAAACAAAGCGTCTGTTGAGATTGCGCATGTCAGAATTCTCGCTTCCCAAGTTTTATCTTCTCTTCGGTAGGTATAAAAGCCTACGACATTAAAAACGAAAGTGGTGGCAGGCTTCCTGTGGTAATACAAATATATACAAAATTCGCAAGCTTCGAAAGGCTATATGTACTATGTGTACTATGTGTGAACGGCGCCTGTTATGATATAGCTTGTTGAACGTATTTGCATTCAATGTTCAGGTATTTCTCAAGTAAAGTCGGCCCCAGTCCGCGCGTTTCAATCGTCATATCGTGGTGGTAGACACATGATAAACTCGAGGGACTCGGAGAAGATACATATGACGTCAATACAGACAATAACCAATTCTCTCCTTGAAGTTGTCGAGGTGAGCACAGCAAATAAACCTATGTATATCATTCATTTAGCTCTGGTTTGTTGTTCACGCAATGGTTAGTACACGTGACTGTAGCTTCCGTGATCTGTTCGTGCAGTGTTTAGTTTTCTGACTGTAAATGTCACGTAATTGTGACACTGTGCCAATAAAGGAAGACTACTAGAAGTCCATAAAGACTGAACTTCTAGGAAGAACAGTTCAGAACTGATAAAGTTACCCAGCATCAATAAAGTTCCTTAGTTTAGGTTTCCTTCTGTAGTAACACTGGATGAATAAGAGATGATACTTACTGGACCTCTAGGAAAACAGTTTAGAACTGATAAAGCTATTAGTTAAGTTTAAGTTTCCCCTGTAGTAACACTGGATCAAAAAGAGATGATTCTCAATGGGCCTTTAGGAAGAACACGTTACAACTGATAAAGCTATCCAGCATAAATGAAGTTAATTAGCTTAGGTTTCCTCCTGCAGTAATACTGTATCAATAAGATATTTCTTTACTGGACCTCTAGGGAGACCAGTTTAGAACTGAAAGAGCTATCCAGTTAGTTTAGGTTTCCTCCATTAGTAACTCTGGATCGCTAAGAGATAATCCTTACTTGACCTCTAGGAAGAACAGTTGAGAACTGATAGAGCTATCCAGTATCAATAAAGTTACTTCAGTCCTGTAGTAAGACTGAATCACAAAGAGATGATCCTTATCTGACCTCTAGGAAGAACAGTTTAGAACTGACAGAGCTATCTAGTATAAATAAAGTTAGTTTTGTTTAGGTTTTTTCTTGTGGTATGAAATTATCCTTACTGAACGTCTAGAAAGAACAGTCTAGAATAAGAACAGTCTAGAACTATCGAGGCATCCAGTCTAAATAGTTAGGTTCAGTTTAGATTAGATCGCCTCTTGTAGTGTGAGTAAGCAGGTTCTAACTGCATTTCTCACGGAAGCAATTTTGAAATGATAGAGTTGTATTTAAGTTATATTGTGGTGAAAGTCAACTTAATTTGAAAACTCCACAGATGCGACAGGAATTTTAATTCTTGCGTCTTTTAGGCTTGTGTGAATGACATTCCTGACTGTACATGGCTGGATACCTGGAACAAATTGACAATGGAGTATGAATTACATTATTATATAACTGTTTCATTTTTCTCGTTGACAAGCACATGAGTTCAGTGACTAGCAATGTTCGTGTCTTTCTTTAGGTTTGCGTTCCAGCCTAACCCGCCACTTCAAGGGAGAGCTGTGATCGTTTACGGTTGTGTTTCTAAAGAAATTGACGATGCAAGAATCAGGCAACTCTTGCTTGTTTTTATTAAGGTGAGCAAAACCATCAAACATGTACTGCAAGTTTATAAAATGATGATACTGCTAGTATGTAAAATAATGGAAGTTTTCACGGCAATTTCAGCTCAAAAATGGTAGTAACTTTTACCGTGCGTAATATAAATACATACAAAATTTGCAAACTTTAAGGCCGAGACAGGCCGGGCGCGATTTGACAATGCGACGCAATTTTCGATTTTCAACGTCCTTTAACTTTCTTCCTTTTCTATTTTTTTTCCAATCTTTGGAAGGACTTCACTAATTTAAGCTATTTGGCGCTCATATCTAGCCAAATTTCTTTCCGTTGATGGTTTTATTTGCTTTTAAAAATCGAAAAATCGCGTCGCGTTGGCTAGTCGCGTTCGGTCTGTGGGCCTTTACAGAACTATACTTTCGCTATTCTACAAAATTTCGCCACCAAACGTTGAGATTTTACCAATTTCAGGATGCTTGTTTTAGCTGTAGTAAAAGATTTTGTTCATGTTGTCCTGGGTAAAATTTAGTCTATTATGGGAATAGTCTATCAACATGCCGTTGATATGTGCATTGATATCTGGTGGAAGACATACTAAAGTCTCGTCTTGCATCTTTCAGGCTTTAAATGATTTCAATGATGTCAGTCTTATCGAGGGCATCATCATGTGTTTCACGAAGCTCCTCACGATCTTAGATAAAAACTCCAAGTTTCATACAGCCTCATTTTGGATCGCCATTGCAACCCTTCAGCTTGCGGAGAGCGCTCTCTATCCAGCCGGATTGGCGTTGCTCGAACAGTCTTTACTCACTCTGGAGTCTCAAGGCGCCTTTGATAAGGAGAGTGTGGACGGAGTTCTCCTGGATTTTCGTAAAGATCCAAGAATGGAATGGCACTGTAAACAGTTGGACCACATTATCGGCGTCAGCTTTGCCAATAACTTTCATTTTGCACTAGTTGCCTATCTTTTGAAAGGTAAGCTTTGATGGCTATGAACACTAGTGATGTGATGATGATCTAAATACAACAATTGTAGTGAAGACCTACATAGTAAACTTACACATGCAATGAGCATATTTTAAAACGCTTGATATTAACGGTATACTTTGAAGTTTACATTGAGCTCTGTATAGACAGCTTGATGAATCTCAAAGTTCGAACTAACGTTGCCAGTGTAGGTACGGCGGTGAAACGAACACAAAAATACGAGGCTCTTTTACCATGTGAAACGATTGAAACGGAAGAGGGAATAATAGAAATAAAAATACAATAAGAAAACTTCTTTTCAGCAGTTTATGCGTAAGCATGATGACCACATCAGACCAATTATTATTATTAATATTATTGAAACATTATTTAAAGAAGGTTAATTTATCGAAGGACCAATGTGCGATCGCTGTTTAAATACAGGAATTTTTCTTCACAGTATATTTTTTTCCACACCTGACTGTTGGAAAAGGAAATTGTGGAACTTTTAAATGTTCTAGCACGACATTTATCTGCTCAACATTTAACGTACAAAAAATAAATGATCAAAATCTGTTACTTATTACTTAGGTTTACGTCATGGCAGTTCATCAACTAATACTCGCGCAATTCGAATCTTAAATCTCATGTTGAATATCGCTGGAAAGCACAAGAATCATAACACGTAAGAACTGATTGCTTCTTTGCAAGTATCTTGTAATATTTCATAAACAGCATTTCATTTTGTTTCAAACACTCTATTTTTGCAGGAGGGAAAAGTTTGCTGTTTATAAAGAAACCATCCCGTATTTAGCAGGTAGGGTATGCATGAATTCGATATACCCCTTGAAAGGAGTGTTCGTCATTTATTCGACAGTTGTGGAAGAACGTTACAATTCCTTCATGGAACGATACAAAGTTTCCGTCTGTAGAGCCTTGCAAAAGAACGTTACTAAGAATCCCTCTATATCCAAAACTGTCTTCCAAGCGGGTGTAGGACGTTTTACGACGTTGAAATTTGGTTGAAGATAAGTTGATAGGACGTGATGGTGATGTCAACGTTATTTTGAGGTTTTTAAAAACATTGGTTCAATATTAGCAAACAGACGTCGATAAACGTCAATTCATGGTTTATTATATGACATCGATTTGATTTACAACCTCAACATTGTTTCGAAGTCGGTTGCCTTAACGTCGAGTTATGATTGATAAGATTGAGAATATAATGGCGATGTTGATCCAATATGCAACTTCAAACCTTGTTCAAGGTTGATTTATCGACTTCAAAGTGATTCAATTCAAAACGTTTGTTAAGCGTTTAACGTTTGTCTTACGTCGCTACTTTCCGATTAACTTTTTTTCTATCCATTTTTCATCTCATTTAGCGCTCCTTATTGTCTCGGATGAAATCCGGGCCAAGCTGCGACCAAACAGCTCTCTCCACGCTCGACCAAAACCAATCCCCGAGAGCCAGTCATCGATTACACCTCCGAGTTCGATGCCCGTCAGCCCGGTGACGATAACCATAGAGTCTCCTATTTCACCTGGTCCAGCGAATGTATCTGAAGTTGAAACCGAAGTGTTCTTATGGCCTGCTGAGGTCGAAAACAGATTGTTGGATCCCGGTGTAGTGAATGATACCCAGACTCAAGCTTTGTTATTAACGACGCTGGTAAGGGGGTAATTTTAAATGCCATTCGAGTCATAAGAAAAACTAGTTGAAACATTGTTTTGAGAGTTATGTTTCTTGGTATATTTTTCGAGGATAGGGGACAAACCAGAAAACATTGTTTCCTGGCCATATTTCCTGAAGGTAGACAAACCAGGAAACATTGTTTCCTAGCCATGTTTCCTGAAGGTGGATAAACCAGGAAACATTGTTTTCTAGCCATCTTTTCTATAGGAGAAAATACTAAAAGACCATGTTTCCTAAAGTCTGACAAACCAGGAAACATTGTTTACAGCTAGAGTGCAAGAGGGTTTCTGTATTCGTTTGGAAACATTACTATTTACTGCATAGTAAGCAAAGTGTGTATTGTTACTGGAATCATTTTCAGTTATAAATGTCATCTTGCCCGCCAATTTATTCTTATTTTTCAGTCAACGTTGGTTCGACATACAAAAGACGATTTGTTAGAGAAATTTTTATTTGAAGTCTTGGCAGAAGCGAGTCTTGTCTTTCCGAAAGTTTTCCCAGTAATGTAAGTAATATATGATTAAGACAATGAAACATGTTCAAGATTTGTGTGGTGTGTAATATAGTAGTTATCTTCCTAACTATCTGACTAAAGCCTTGTTGAAACGTTGTCTAGCGTCTGCTAGATGCTGGCATATAACAACTGGTGCTTGTTTTGTTTTGTTTAAACTACTCAATGTTTTCTAACACCATCCATCATAATTCAACATCCCAAACAGTCCAACATCATCCGACATAATTCTACATCATCTAATATCGTCCAACGTCATAAAACACAGTGTTCAAGCGAGACCATTATATTGCATCCAACGATGTTGGAGCTACATGTTCGTCTCGCTTTTGCAAGGCTTAAAACTACTGATATAATAGTTTTAGTTTACTGTGAATACCAGCGAACAATCAGACAGACAACAAATTGTTCAGTCAGTTTAAAGACTGTTGTATGAATGTCCAGTCATCTTACGTCAGTGTTAAAATTCCCAACTTCATATCTTTTGTAGTTATACTTTGATAAGCAGTAAGCTCGCTATGGTCTTGGGCCACAGTCAGGATGTCGCGTGTCTACAAGCAGTCCAGACAATTATGCAGTCTACCATATCACTCAACTTTGCCGAAAAGCAACTTGGAACCAATTTTCTGCAAGGTACTTTATAGTTAAACAAACTTGGTTACGGAGCGTTTCTTCCATAGTCTTGCGCGCTATTACGTAAATTGTAGGACCAATTTAAGAACGAAGATATTCGTTGGATAAAAAACTAAAAACTAAAGATTGTACGCGGAACGTTTATAACATTGTTACGGGCTTGAAGATGTCCTCTTAATCACACGATACAAGTCCGCGATATATGCTAATGACTCTGTTTTCTCACTCCTATTATCCTAGGTTCACTCGATTTTGCCGCGTGATACCTACCATCAATTCGTTGCTTTGTAATTTGAAGTCTCCTGCTCTTTTTCAGGCTTTGGATTCGATGGTTTCAGTCAATTTGCTGGTCCGTTTTATGATCAAGGGGTAGGACTAACTTAGTTTAGGTAGAACCACATGCCACCTCTGAAAGAACAGTCGGGAACGAATAGATATACAGTAGTAACGTTAAATCAACAGAAGATAGATCTGAGAAAAAGTGCTCTGAGCTGATGAAACTAATAGTATACATAGGACTAAACCTACTCTTTTTCAAATAAGGTGTACAGCATGGAGGGCACTAGGGTAGTCATTAATTTTCATGCAATGGAAAAGAAAGGGCCCGTGCAAAACCGTGCTGAAATAATTTCAAACAATAATGTTTATTGAAATTAAACAAAACAACAAATGGCCTCCACTGTATTGAATCCCTTGCTTCTTATAAATCCGAAGTAAATCCCATAAGATGTATGTTACGTGTGCTGAACAAACTTTGTCACAAGTCAGAGGGGTTTAAAAGTTAAATTGCCCCAGCCCTCCCCTATCTCCCCACTACTTCCCTCCCCCTTATGGCAGTTCCTAAGATTAAAAAGTGATCGGTCAGGAAACATTTTTGGCCGGTCATTCTCTGTTGACTGGCCGTTATTTTGAGCTCCGCAGTAAACTTCTTTATTCGTTACTTTTAGGAACTGCAGTACGAAACCCGGGCACAAATCTTCGTCCGTTTTGCTGAAGGAGTTTTGGAAACGTGTGGAGGAATCTTAGACGACAGTCTGCGAGCGAGTTGTATGTCTCTTGCAAAACCATTACCAGAGAAGGTAGAGGACCATCCGCCTCTTCGAGTAAGACCCTCGTTATCTTCCTCTCTCACATCAATTCCAGACGACCCTGTCTTGAAGGACAGTCTCACGACATCGGCGATGAAGCGGAGCCTTTCCTCTCGGAGAAAAAGTGCCGCAAAGGAACGCAAAGAGAAAGACAGAAGCCGAAGTAAACGATCTATGACGCAACGCGTTGTCGATCGAGAGTTGAAAAAGGCTTTGACCCATAGGAACTCTGATGTTTAAAGCGTACAAGTTGTGCTATAAGTAGATGCAAGTTGTGGAGTTTGCAAGCATGGAGAAAATGGCCAATACTGTTCAGATCCTGGGTTCTCCCTTGCAAATGTTTATCAAAACTATAGGGCTTTGCGCAAATTCAAATTATATTAAAAACTGCTTAAAAATGCTGCAAAACTAATACTTATAGTTCCAATAGCACTTATGCAGGTTTTCCATAAGGCTATTGTGCTCACCACCAAGCCTCCTAGTGACGGATAAATTTCCTCACATCAAAGTGAGACTTGGTGGTAAGGACACTGGCATTAGGGAAAGCCCGCATAAGTGCTATTGAAGATTATTGTTCATTATCACGCTGACAAGTTCGTACTTGTGAAAATTAATGTTCTCCTGGAAAATTCGCAATGTTCGTGAGCTTTGTTACCAAGGAAAACGTTGCTCAGAATTCCGGGGTTTTACTTTTTCAATGTCTGCAAGTTGCATCAAGTCTGTCGGCTTCATCAAGTCCCATCACGTTTGTGAATATCTTATTTGACGCAAAATTGATATTTGCTGACTAATTGCGGATAAAAAGTCTTTCAAACAACAAGTCAATCAACTTGCATCAAGCCTGCTAACAACTTGCAGCAGACTTGTTACCACGGAGCAAGCAATGCGAACGCATCCTGATATCGGCTTGATAACTACTAGGTAATACGCCTGCATGCAGCAGAAAACATGTCAGAGCGGGGTAGGTGACGGAATAGTTATATCTTGACCTACCCTATCCTACCCCTTGCACTTTAACCCAGCATCCACGGTTGACTCTCCTTGAGTAAATGTACTTCTTTTACGCGGTCAAATTTTCTTTGACGATTTCATGTTTTTTGCCAGTGAGCATCTAAATTGGGAATTTTTCTGAACAACCGCATTTGTCAAAATAAATATGCCAAAAACTCCTGAATGTCGACGAAAATATGGCCTTGTCGAACAAAATTTGGTCGTGTAAAAATGGCTTCAATGCTAATCGCTTGTTTGAGTTTCGCTTCGTGGGACACCAGGTGTGTTTGTTATTAACTGTGTGTCCAGTGTTCGTTGCAACATAAATGGTTTTGATTTCAAATGCTGTGCAAATATGGCAATAGAATATGCGCGCTTAATTTAATTTTAATCAAAGGAATATATTATAATGAATTATTCACTATGAATGTAAACATTTGTCTAGCCGTAGAGCAGATAATTTATTCGTTCAGTCACGCATTCGTCAAGTAGTGTTTTACTCCTAAAATATTAATAAATTCAATTAGCTGTATGATGACATACGTTGCAGCAATTTAAATTTGAAAGAATGATGTAATTTTGTAATATTTTCAAGCTTGCAATGTAAGGTTTTTATTCACTAATTTATACTTTAAACATATTGTGTTGTGACTTGTGAGAATCTTTTTCATTGGAGGAGTTTTTGCGTTTCCTAACGAACGGCGCCATATTTAATATTATTACCTCGCCTGCCCGGAGGGCGTGGCAGACTTATAAATTCGCCTCGCTCATTTTTTCTGCTATCGAGTATCTCCGTATATATAGATACGTTTCTCATAAGAGAGTAAAGATTAACCCCCTTACGTTTGTTGGCCAGAATGTCTGAAAAGACCCCTTATGTTTCTTTTTTGTCAAAAATGCCCAGGAAAAAAAGCAAAGGTCAACTCCTTGGGTTTATTTGGTCAAAATAGACGAAATTGGCTACCGTTTGTTCATACTCAATTCACATTTTGCAATCACGCACGTGCCTAGTTACTATTATATTAGCTTGCGGCAGCGTAATAACGGAGATAAGTAAATACAGCAATTTGCATCCAACCACTTAGCGGAAACATTTTTTTCGAGTTTTGCGTTTGTAACGTGACGTCTGCCGTTAGAAACGCGACGTTTTCCGTTAATTGTTACTGTTTAAAATAACCAAAACTGAGTCCGATTCACGTGTAATAGACGATTATTTAAAAATTTAATCCCTTTTATATCATTTGAAATTCTAAACAAGCTTGTACTTGACGAAATTGGTATGTTTTACAATAAAAATTGATAAAACATGCACCAAAACATGACATAACATGACAGTTGCAGTTACAGTTACAGTACCGTCTGGTTTTACATCTAAATAGCTTCCGTTTCAAATGGCCAAACGTCACGTTACAAACGGTAAAAACCCTGGAAAATGTGTACGCTTAGTGATTGAACGCAAATTCCGGTAACTGGTATTCATCATTCGTATGCCTGGTTACTTTTGTTCCAATGCACTCTTCCGCAAACCAGAACTTAAATAGGAAAATTCATTACCACAACATTGAAGAGCATCCTAAAATTAGTAAAATTGCAAAGTTTGGTCGCGAAATGTAGTAAAATGGGAAAATATAGCCCAGCAAAGTTTGCGAATTTTGTACACTTTTGTATTACGCATGGAAAATTGATACCGTTTTCTCGATGTTGGTATCAATTTTCCGTGCGTAATACAAAAATATACAAAATTTGCAATCTTCACAGGCTTACATTTTCCACATGTTACAACGTTTCGCAACAAAACTTTGCAATTTTACTAATTTTGGGATGCTCTTCAATGCTGTGGTAATAAATTTTCCTATTTCAACTTTTTTCAAAATTTTGTCCACAATGCAATCGGTCCAATGGATGGCAACGGTGCAAACAAACTTTTAATAGCCGATTGTTTCTTTGCCTTAAAAAGTTGAGGTTACCCCTTAAAGTTTTTTACTCCGCCTGCCGTAGGCGAGGCGGAGTTTTAAATTCGCCCCGTTTCTGTTTTTTTTTTTTTTTTATTTTTTTTCGGTGTCAGAAGTCGGTGCAGCGCTCATGGGTGATACCGCTGGCACAAACCGCGTGAGCCGACCTAAACACGGCGTTTAAACTCAATTTCTAGCGAAATGTGTCAACAAAACACGCATTTAAACGTGCATGCTAGAACATCTAAACCGCAAGAAGGTTTTACGTGCAAAGATTCTCATGCAAAATGCTTTAAAACGACAAATTCCAGCGATGTGTCGCGGTGAAGTTTTGAGAGCGTGTTTCCGTCATTTTCTGGTTTATTCCTACTTTTAAGGAAATTTAGAAATTTCTACACAAGAATCAAACGCAAATTCTACTGAAATATCTACATACATACAAAATGAAGATCGGTGAAGGAACTTCGCAAAAATATTCATTTTTGTACTTTCGAACGGCGTTTTTCCTATGCTTTTGACTGAAAACACGACGAACGACACTTGCCAGAGCAATTTGCGTGGCGCGTGGAATGACGTGAGCACGGGGACACAAAAATTGAGGTTATTGAGTGCGAGTTCCCTATCTGTATATATCTGATCTGTGATACAGCTTCTTCTGAATCAGGAAGAAGAAACTTGCTCGGAGCATGTCCACACAAAGTGGTAGTTTCGGCCTTCCTCGGAATTCATCGGTTTCCGACGCTGCTCGAAGATTTTCCGAATACTATTTTATCAAAATTTTTCTCTAGCTCGAAGATTTTGCTCCTTGAAAGTCCTCTAAATTTTCATGCATCCTAACTTTGTTTTAAGGTAATATGCTTTATTTTCTATCATTATTTGTAGCAAAGTACTTAGATTGTGCATAGAGATCGATTTTTGAGAGATCAGACTGGAAATAAGTACAATTTTCGAGTATTGTAAGTTTGTGCTTTCCAAGCATGGCTATGGTCGCATGTAAGATTAAGGCTACCGTTTTCAGTTGAAGTTGGTTCGATAATAATACCATGAAATCCGCTATAGAAACTGAATGAGGTCTTGAATTGTTGAGATTGTCGAAGAAAGTATGCTGAGACAGTTCTATGTATAGAGTTGGTTCTGGTTCAAATTTATTGAAAAAAGGCAATTTAATTGTAATTTTGTGAATTTCGATTACAAAACATGCCTTGGACTGTCGACCAATTGATTTCGTCAGGCGATTACAGACTTGTGAGAGGAGGGGGGTAGCCTAATTACTAAAATGTAGTGAAAAAAGGACTTTCCATCTAATGGTGGGAGCAGGTTGGCGGGAACACTGGAGAATAAAGGTCCTGTCACAATGCAATTTTTCTTGCAACTTGAAATGCAATTCTACTATTGGGAGATGTAAAATTGGCAAATGCAAGTTTCCATCACAGTTTGCTGGGGTTTTTTAACGTATCAAACATTTGTCACAAATTTACTTAAGAGTAGATTTTCCCTGTAGCAAAAAAGATGGCAAATGCCGATTTTACCAGAGTGCATGGTAGTCTGAAATTGTTTAAAAAGGCAAATTAACGTCTTTTAAAGAACAGACAGAAGACAATAGGTTATTTTCACACTTGTGTTAAAATTTCAATCCAGTAGCTTTGTTTCTTGTCATCTTTTCCCACGTATTTTTTCTTGATACCTGCAATGCATTCTGGTAAAATCGACATGTCGCCATCTTTTTTGCTACGGTGAATGCAGGGAAAAGTGCACCGTGTGACAGGGCCTTAAGGGTAAGAGGTGGATAGAGAAGGAGACGGAGCAGTTACAAGTGCAAGAAAAATTGCACCGTGTGACAGGGCCTTGAGGGTGGGAGGTGGATAGGAGACGGAGCAGGATGTGGGAGTCGTGCAAGGTCGGGAGGTTAAAAAAGAACAAGGAATGTTATGTTTTTAATGCCTTTTAGACTTTTCTTGAGGCAATTAAAATTCAAACTGTCAAATCCAAACACTGTACAGAAGTCTTTAGTTTTTACACAACCACTTGCATTGTTATCTTTTGCAGTTTGTTTACCATTTCAGTTATCTATCTTCAATAGAATTCTTTGAAATTTGTTTGTAGATCGACAAAATGCTTAACCTCCTCTCAACAACTGGCAGATTATGAAAAATGAAATTGTTAAAGGTATTGGAATATTGCATGTACAATATTGAATATGGGACAATTTGGGACAGTATAATTTTGGACATGACGGTTTCATTCTCACCTAATTTGACGATTATTTTGTGGGTACACATACCGTGGAATCTCATGTGCTCCAGAAGCATTTTAATCTTAGAAAAAGTCAAATAATGATGAACTGTGTTTTAAAAGAAAGTTAGAATCTTATTTGGTTCAAATCAATTGAATTATGGCCCAAGAGTTCATGAAAACACATACAAAAGGCTTTCTTAAAAAACTGAAATATCAAATCTAGCAATTTTATATGTTATGCCTCTAAACAACACAATTCTGTTTCTAAAAATTGGTACCCTACTAGACCTATATGCATGATTATACTAATTTGGACATATTTATTTTTACCCATTAAAATATAAATTTGTGTTTAATCATTCGTGTTTGTCATTATTTGACTTTGTAATGTTGGTTGAACATAAGGAGATTGAGGTGACTTTGCCAGAAACAAAAACATCCATTATTATACTAAAATTTCAATATATATAGCAATTAAAACTAACCACAGGAAATATATTTCTACTTTTTAATTGAAATGTTTCTGTTATATGCACTATATCATATTTTTGATAAAAAATTACAACACCTATGTTATTTCCTGGTTTACTATCTCAATCATCTTTTGTTTAAGCTGGCTTTGAGTGTTCATTTGAAAGTTTGGAAAGTTCATTTGAAAATCACAATAGTTCTCAATGTTATATTGGACCCTTTAAAGTTAAAAAAATACTTTGTAATATTTTATACTACTGGTAATTTATCTTAGATACAGACTTTGTGATTTTGTACTAGAATGTTGACTTTCAAACTTTAAGATGAACTACTTATTAAGGACAAAATAAGCTAGCATATTGTCTTTTGTTTACAAAGTGGAACTTGTTTGGAATTGAGATGAACTGATGCAGTTGTTCTTTAACTTTATCAATTAATTACATATCTTAAATGAAAAAGAAAACCACAACTTGCCAAATAAATTCTGTGGGCTCTTTTTATTAGCAAAGAAAAGATGTGGCGGATGTAAGAATTTAAGAGTAAAAAAGTTTCCTTGGACTAAAAAAATTGACAGTATGCCAGATTTTCTAGATAAACAAGCAGTACAGATGTTGGCCAATAATAAGTATAAGTAACTACAATTTTTAATTTTAAAAGTTTTCTATTGATGCCTGGATGCAGTAAATACTTTACCAGAGTTCTTCGTATTACATCGACTTGAAAAAGTTTTAAGTCACATGAAGCTTTTAGTTGATACTATGCAATTTCAAATTTTACAGACTTCTTAATTAACATGCCAAATTTACCTTGTTGAACATAAGGTCTTTCCTGAGAAAAAGTAAAACTGTCTGGCATTATATGGAGTAGAATAATTTAAATTAGTTTGAGACTTTGATTTGATAACAATTTTGATTTGTACTATTTACAATACAAGTGACCGGGTTGTATCGGATATACAAACCCAAGCTGAAGGCGAGATATCTGACATACACAGATGCGAATGTTGTAAATGGCTTGTGAAACTCGTCAATTTTATACATCAGATCTATAGCAAAGTGATTTTGAAAATACCGATTCTGTAAGATGAGAAAATGATTTCTTTTGTGTTTCCTGTATGATTTATTACTTTATAAGTTTCTTAATTAAAATTACAACATATTGCCTACTGGAACTTTTTATATTGTTTGGTTGTGGTGAATTTGTATTTTGGCAATTGAAATATTTCTGAATTTGTATGTGCATTTCCTTTGCTTCAGTTCAAGTTTACATTTCAAATATTCCACTTTGTAATACTTGCGTGGTAATAATAATATAAGAAAACAGGTTTACATGGCTCTTGAATATAGTCTTTTCAACAAGTAAGTAAAGATGAATTTATACTTCAAAGAGATATGTTCCTAACCTGACAATGGTACCTTCCAAAAAGACTAAATTTAAATTGATTCTTCGAATAAATTTTTTACTTTTCAATCCAAGATCAATCTAAGTTATGTATTTCTACTTTTATTTTGGTCTCTTTAACACTGAAACTATCAATTGTATATAAAGCAACTTCACTATCGAGTGACTTCATTAGTTGCTGGGCAAAGCCAAAGCATTGATTTTTCGGCTGTTTTCAATGAAAAATAGAATTTTGCCCAAAGTTATCTCAAATAAATTATCACAATTTGAACAAAAAGCTTCTGTTCTTGTGCCCACCAGAAAAATGAGATGTCTGAGACTTTCTTTGTATTTTTTTGCGAAAAATAGATCGCATGCACTGTTATGCAAAGAAAAGTGTAAGAGATTGGTTTCTGAAAAATGTCGTGCTACACACAATATTCTAAAAATGCTTGGTTTTTATTCTATGTATTTTTGAATTTTTTGTTAAAGAAAATAAAGGTAGCAATGTTTGGTGCATTTCACATTGTCAGGTTAGAAACGCAATAAGAAAAACGTGGCTCCGAACATTACAGCTTGGTCAATTTGGAATTTATAAAAAAATCGTTTCTTCGTTGTTTTTCGACGTTTTGAAGGGTTGTTTCGAGTACAAAAAAGTATTTTTAGGAAGAATTATGTGCCCACGTTACATGTCTCAAAGCCATCAAAATTCGTTGGTAATTCGTGCATGTATTTTTTCTGACTTATAAAAGCACAATTGATTAAAAATAATATTTTTCTTTTGACAAAAATACCTTTCTTCTGTGAGGCTGGCTGTATTTGAAAAAGCGTTGGTCAACGCTCCGCCAAAACTCGTGGGTTTTCTCCTGGTACTCCGGTTCTTCCCACTGGGAGAGTTGACAGGGTAGTTACATATGGTTATAAAAATGTGACTAACTTTTGAAAACCTTTCTACTTAGACTTGTTAAGCCTTCTCGTCATCTCTATCAGTTGCATGTTTTGAGCCACATGTTTTTCTTTGTAATTGTGAAACAACTCGTTATATGCTGGGTAAACCTTTGCAAAACTCTCAAAATTTATCACTTCAAGTTGTTTCATTGTTATAATATATTTTGAAGTATAAACATTTACTTACGTTGAAAAGACCCAAGTTTTTAGGACTTTGTTCATTCACTTGTGTTATTGTTCTCTCTGCCATGTTCTGTTTTCTTCTGTTGTTATTTTAATAAGTACAATGTGTGGTAGTTAATCTCTTTTTATTGTTATTCAAATTGTATGTAATCTTTACAAATTTTTTCAATAAATTGTTTACAAAATTTACTTGTGACCCCTTTTTAATTAAAAATTCAATTCCCATGGGAATTGAGAAATTGAATAAAAAAAATCCCCCTACCCCGGCCAGCTCCCCAAGTGCCACTTCCACCTAAGTAGAAGTACTTATACATGTAGTACAAGTACTTCTACTTATTCACGGTGGAAGTAGCACTCGGAGAACTGGCCGGGGTAGCCGGCAAAGAGAAGACCAACTTTGCAAGTGCTAATACAATTGCTAAGTTGATCTTCCCTAGAGAGCAGCCGCGCGTACCTAACAAATTAAAACAACAAACGTTAGTGACTTAAGTACTTAGCATGCAAATTTGATTCCCAAAGCCAAAATGTCAAGTGCCCCCCGCTGATCCTACCAACTGCCTACCTGCCTCAGTTCTAAGCTGTCTTCCTCAGTTCTAAGCTCCTGCATTCCATTCGTTACCTTCACTTTCCTCACCATCGCACAGTCACTCACAGCTGATAAACCCGCATGCACCACCACCACCCCGACTGCCACCCAATTTCGAAAATTAAAAGAGTTAAAATTTCGGTAAAGTATGCATTTTAAATGCAATTTATTTGGATATTTTAGATCAAACGTAAACAGAAAAAGCTCGTACATAAAAACAGGTGAGAATTCTATTTAAAATTTGCTTGCAAAATATAAAACTTAATTCGCATTTTTCTTAGTTAATAGTATAGATCAATTTAGTTGATGTTGAAACCTACTCTTAACTGTTTTGTTAGAAGTGACGACAGATTTTGGTTTTTAAGCATACTTTCAAAAATTTTAATTCCTTTAATAAACCTAATCCCATGCAACTTACACACGGCGCACACCCTCGCAGTCCATACATTTAGCTAATAAATTACGTTATAAACAAAAAAGCAAAATAAAAAGATAAATTACGTTATCTCTAGCTACTTAAACCCACTTAGACTGAGTTTTTGATTGAATTTTCAAACGTAAAACCTTAGCTGAATGGGCATGGGCTTTTCGTTGTGTTAACTGTTCCGGAGTAAATATAAACCTGGGGCCGGTTGTATCAAAGGCGTTTAGCTTAAACGGTGGATAAGTGAAATTTAAAAATCAGTTTTACACCTAGTACGGAACCGAAATTATGAGTTGAAATAGAATAAATATTTAGTTTTATATATAATTGTTCTTCTCAGGTCAAATAACTTCAGCTGGTTTGTTTATACAACATGGAAACGTGTTTCATATTTTTGACTTATCCACCGTTTAAGCTAAACGCCTTTGATACAACCGGCCCCTGATACTTACCAAAGTCCAAGGCTGGGTCAAATAAGCATGAGAATTAGGCAAAAATAAAAAGCAATTGAAACTCAACAGATTCACTAAAGTTGTTTTTTTTTTGGCAACTTATATCCTTAAGTGTAGATGACATGCAATTTTTAATGCCGTAATTCTCACACTTATTTAACCGAAACGCGTTCATTTGCATGGTACCTCGCAGCTGCTCTCAAACCACCTTCGTAATTTGCTTTAGTGTACACAAACAATGACTTCATTGTTCCTGCTTACCAAAACAAATCAGAAAGCACCAAGATACTTATCATATTAATAATCAAAGAGGATTCGCATTATGCAGTAATTACCATAAACAGACGCATCACCATTGAAACAAAGCATGCCGTATTCCCATGGGAATTTAAAATGCACAAAAAAATATAATGATCCTACTGATTTGCATGGATGTATGAACCAAATTAGCTAAGAAACAAAGAAATGATATATTCCCTTGGGAATTTAATGCAGCAAAAAGATGGCGGGTGTTGATTTTACCAGAATGCCTTGCGGTCTGAAATCGTTTAAAAACTTAAGGTAAATTAACCTCGTTTGAGGAACAGACAGATAGGTTATTTTGTCACTTGTGTTAAAATTCCGTCCATTAGCTTATCTTAAATATCATTTCACTGGTATTCTTGATTGATACCCGCATTAAATTCTGGTAAAATCGACATGCCACCATTTGTTTTGCTACGGTGAATTGGAATACAAGTCACATTTTCTCGCTTTTTAACCAGAGAACACATTCTTTAAAGGTAGAACGACGGAATTGATCGTTTGCAATCGACGCCATCTTTGTTGACGTTTGAAACACATGGCAACCAAAAAGTATCTATTCATTATATTTGATCCTATCGAGCCATACATCTTTAAAGTATCATTCATAATACGCTAAAACTAACGATGAAATAGTAAATTGACACTAGTGTTTCGCTGTAAACAGCTGAAGTAATCTGCAGAGTCAACCAAGATGGCGCCCAATCACACGAAATGACGGCATGTGCAAACCAAAAATAGTGACCAAATGCATCAACTATAATTTAGTGGCATTATTACGAAACTTATTTTTGTAAAACGTTCAATCCTACATGTTATTTTGTTTTGTTTTTAGAAATATCCAAATCCAAATGTTAGAGACGAAATTTCCAGGCGTTAAGGTATTGTTTCTTTAAAAAATATTGTCGACATTTACCATATTTTTACCTGTTTTTTGACTCGAAAATTGACTGCCAAACTCCTAGATATTCTATTTAATTATTTTGTTGAATGTATTTGATATCAATGTTATTTCAATCCAATTTTTTTCACTTAATTTGCTGTCTTTTCTTTTTCATTAACGAGAAATATCTATTAAATCCTCTTTGATCCCTCAATAATAAGTATCTTGTTTTCTACTAACTTGCACATTACCACTACTTTCTATTACAATGTCGTGTCTTCTTATTCTTGTGGATTGTTGTTTTGTGGGTCTTGCCGTCCAGGATCGTTCATTCTTTTCTATTCTTGTGCGTTTTTTTCACATCCCATCACCCTTTGCAATAGTAGAAAGAATTAAGTCATGAGATGATAGTTACGAATAATTTATAAACTATAACATGATAAGTTTCTTGTACGTTTGCATGGTGAATACAATATACTTATTAAGCTTTGTGGAAACACCACGTAAATTTATTATTGCAATAATAAATTTACGTGGTGTTTCCACAAAGCTTAATAAGTAAACTATAACATATTAAGCACTTATTGGATGAGGTTTTTGTGATATGCGAAATGATCAATGTCGAGGTAAGAGTTATCAGCCGAGCCGAAGGCGAGTCAGATAACTCTTACCAAGACATTGATAATTTTGCATATCACAAAAACCGAATCCGATAATTGCTTTATTATACATTGTAAGTCTTTTTCCTCGAGCAATTGACGAATTTCGCCTGCGGAAGAGCTTAAAAAGCAAGATGCCATAACATGAAACAGAAAATATCGAAAAAATGTTGTTGCCATGCCAACCATTGATGCCAACGAATACCGCATACTGTAATAATCTGCACCGTAGGCTCAACATGCAGATAACTCAGTTATCTGCTAGCAGATAACTGAGCCATAGAATAAGAATACATAGAAGGGCCACTCGCGTCGGAGCCTTTGGAGTTTTTGAAGCCGCGCATGTCGCATTACGCACGTTATTAGCATTTTCTCAGCCAGTCAATTGCATTTTCTGGCCAATAGGAATGCTGAACTGGCTGGTGGCAGCCAGTAAACTGCATAAACATAGTGTGACATGTTGCACTGCTGAGTGGCCCTTCTATGTATTCTTATTGTATGACTGAGTTATCTGCAGATTGTGTGATAGTCGCATTTATCTGCATACAACTGACCAATCACAACGCATAAAACAACTGCAATGTATAGTAATTAACACTTATTGACTGAGACCGAGGGAAACAGTATGTTTTGTGGACCAGAGACTGTCGATGTCGAGGGTCCACAAAACATACTGCTTTCCCGAGGTCTCAGTCAATAAGTATTTTATTATATACTGAGTGCCAAAAGAGAAGAAAAGTACCACAAATCAATCAAACATGTGTAAAAAGGATTACCTTTTACCTGACATGGCTACGTGAGGCTTTGTGGATTTGTTGTCTACCGGTGAATAAAAGTAATGTCCACCGCTTAGCTACGTTGCCAGGGAAACAATAGAATTTCTCCACTATCACGTGATACGTTCTTAACCAATAAGAAACAGGAATAAATGAACTTTGACACTCAGTATATTATAAAATAGTATTAATTAGGCCGGCCAAATTATTGTGTAAGCTGTTAATATGAAATTTTTTTATTAAAATCTCGAGAATCATTAATAAATCGTGAGCAAAACACAAAAGAAAATCATAGCCGTGAAGGAGTCTTTATTTCTCACACGCACACAACTTGCAGCTACCCTAATTTATGAATTTAGATTAAAATATCTCGAGAATTAAACAACACGTAAGGAATGTGTAAATTCTTAAAGCTCTTTCGAACAATAAAAATTAATATCTCGCACTAATCTCTCTCAAAGGCTCTCTCAAATTTATTGCCGATATCTCTTTGAGAATTACTGTGCACGTGAAATGTAACTTATATCAAAACTAGCTTACTTCAAGCTGTTTGGGAATCAAGATTTTACGTGTCAACGAGATCAAATATGAATCTAAGATGGCAGACAGCGCATTAAATTTCTATCTTTACGACCAACTCCCCAACGAAAGGCTTTAATTCGCTCGAAAGTCGAATTTTGTTTTTTTTTATTGTTTCAGGTAGTGAAAGATCCTGTGTGCTTTTTACAGTACTACCGACACTAGCAACGTTAGTGCGAGATGTTAATTTTTATTGAAACAAAAGCTGAACTGCTAAAAAAATGGAAACGACAAGATAAAATAAAAAAACTTACTTTCACTCTATCTTTGGATCTTCTTGGCTTCGGTTGTTCTCGTTTCATCATGCTGTTTATGGTTTCATCTGGTTGGCGCACTCTCTTCATGGAGCATCAAGGCGGTCCAGTAGGTAACTAGCTCACTCGTGTCCAGTCAACCAACATAAAATAAGGAGAAAATTAATGTTACAAAATATTTTAGAATATAGGACACTAAGCTTTAATTGAATTGACTTTAACAAACCGTACATTGTGATAGTATTTGCATCTTAACATCTGATGGAGACGGCTTGTGATTTACTTCTTATGTCGATATGAATTCTTTCCCATCTTGTTGCATCATTAGTTGATGGTTGTTGTATTCACTTTTTACTTGGCATTCTTTGAAAAAAAAATTACGATGTTCAGAAAACTGTTTACAAGATAAGCAAAGAAAACTACGTTCACAAGCATTAGAGAGGACTAAGTAATTATAATAGGCGTGACAGGTCACAGAGGTTAGTCGACGAAGAAACTCATGGACAAATTCCCGGCATGATGATACCCCGATAGCAAGAAATACAGCAAGTGTAGAACGTGTACGTGTGAGCTTAAACTGTATGTATGCAACTCCAAGAAAAGCGCAACACAAAATGGCGGAATTTAAAGACATTTCTGGTGTCATTTCCAGTTCCCTAACTTTCGCGGACAAATATATTTATATATTTTTCTCAAATTTTTTTGAAGTAAATCTAGATGGATTTTGTGAATAAACAAATTAAAAAAAGTATTGCCCACGTTAGGAAACTAGAACGGGCGCCCAAGAATGCCCACAATTTCTCCAATCTGGATTATATTTATTGATTGCGCAAATGACTGATAAAAAATAAGAGAGTAATAAAATACCAAATGGTTTCCTCTTCAAGATAGTGTCATACATGCGCGCGGCATTTCGGGATATTTGGGAAAACTCGTGTTGAAGTTGAACCTAAGGCAACATGCCAAGTACATGGATGACGCTATCCTGCTCAGGAAACTATTTAGTAATTGTCTTACAAAATGATGACAGTGAAACACAAGTCAACGCCACGGCATTTAAATTTCTCGTGTAGGATTGTTTGATCCTGCACAGTAATAGCCAAGTGGCGCAATCGTCAGAGCAAACGCCTATCACATGTGAGGTCGTGGGTTCAATCCTTACTTCAGACTCGTGACACCCATGTGAGGAGTTAGTCAGTCGTGGGTTTATTCCGGGTACTCCGGTTTGCGAATGTTGACTGGATGGTTAAAATTGTAAAATATCAGTAATCACCGGAACACGGGTACTTAACTAAACTGCTGACGATGAGGCGGAACTCATAATGAATTAATGAAAATGTGTTTCACTGTAGTTATCATATAATGTAATTGCCAAGCTGAATGAATAATTCTCCAGTAACTACGTCATATGAATAACTTACAATTATGAGAGTAGTGGGGGGGGGGGCAGCATAAAGATTGAAGTAGTGTCAAGGAAGGGGTACTACCCTGACGGGTACTAGGCGAAGAAGTAGAGTAAACAGGAGGAAGAAGATTAAATTGGAGTAAATAAGGGGGATTGGGGTAAAGAAGGGGAGAAGCAGGATAAAGAAACCAGTGGAAGGGGGTGCTATCCTGGAAGGAGTACCCGGGAAAGAAGAGGGTGAACAGGAGGAAAAGTAGATTGGAGAAAAGAAAGGGGAAATTAAACGGATCAGGAAATTCAGACTTGCAATTCAAATGAAAGGCAGCTCATTGGTCATGTAAACACTCGTTGAATCATGGTTCTCGCTTGCCTTTAGCTTGGAATCATCTTTGAATTTGAACTGAAAGTCTGAATTTGCATGTTTCTTGTATAGAGTGCAGTGTATCAGAACAGAAGAGGTTTTGAAGAAAAAGAAAGAAAGAATAAAAGTAAGTTAAAATTTGTAAAGAATAATGAAGAAACTATTGGTACAGCACTTGATACATGATGATAATCATCATTATAAACTCTCTATTAATCCGGGGGGGGGGGTATAATAGAGAATTTGCAATGATAGTAAGTATATTGTAATATTTGGGTTTTTACCACTAAATCCTCTTGAAAGTTCTTTTTGGCTGTGGCTTCTCTCATCACAGTTGTCTGTGCTTGTCTTGCAAAATCTCTGGAATATCTATAACGTGAAGGTCAATATTTAAGATTAGAAAAATAGAAACCGTAAAATAGAAAGAAATTTAAATCGTGGCGAATACTTTTTACGGTCTTGCTGGCATGACAAAAAGAGAGTATAGATTTATAAGATCATGTTGATTTATCCTTTATCTGAACTATATTTAACTTAGATTTTAAAATAGATTTCACCCTGGTAAGCAGACCGAATGGGTTTTCAAACAAGATAACATTTAATGACTAAAACGTGCACAGAATAGTTAGAGAATGCTTACATGTCGAATAAAAATCCAATACTTTTAATGTCCAACTACACAATAGCGATTTTCGTTGCATTTCTAGACTGGAGAAGAAGACGACGCCATTTTGATTTTGATTTCTCCCGACAACGGCAGATTTGTCTTCGCAATTTTTTCCATTTCTTCGTCGTTTCAGCTCCAATTTGCTCGTTGTGTTTCTTTCGTACCTTCCTCGCCATTTCCGTACAACCAATGGACATTTATACTCAAGATTAAGACTGTATTGAGACTTTCAAAATGTTCGTCAGGAGACATAAAAATCGAAGCTTCTTCTTCGGGTTGCAGAAGCAAATGACGTCAGACGACCTTTGTCCGCCAGCAAATACCCGTATGTATAACATTCAATGATCTTTTTAGGAAGCTGAAAATCGGTTTTTATTGCGCGAACGAAATGTTTTTGCCATTATTTCTTACTCAGGTCTTTCTTCTGCTACTTTACTTCATGTTTACTTAGGTAACTTGCCAAAAGAAACGCCTGTAAGGGACAATTTTGCAATTTTTTTTATTTGGATGCTGATGAACAAGGGAAGACTCGTTAAAGCTTTCATTGGCAAATATCTTTCCCTCCGTGGCCGAGAGGTAAAGACAACTGTCTTGACTTCGATTTTGGGTGGATCGAGGACCGGTCCAGTTCAACTGAGTTTGGTAAGAATTTAATTCTGACCGATGCTCGATCCACTCAAAACTGAAGTCAAAGCTGGGCGTGGAGTGCAGGAAAACACTAGGCAGTACCGCGAGGCCGAGGAGGCAAACGTTATTTTCCCAGCGTTGTTAACTAATATTTAAGCAAATTTCATTAACTTGACTGTTGGGGACAGACCTGTAGGGCTGGTGCATTGAAGACTTCTCGTCGTTATTTCCCTTCGTTCAAGAAGACAAGTTGTCTTCATCGAGAAATAACGACGAAAAGACTTCAAGACACCACTAAACCACTACACTTTAAAGCTACAGTGTAGTGGTTTAGCTAGCTAAACCACTACACTGTGCCAATAATATATGGCTGACTTCTTCCTAACGCTTACGGTACGACCATGGATGCGCAAAGATGCGCAAACACATTAAAGCCTTGAAAGCAAGTGTTTTCTTTTAGGAAAGAATCAAGGACGACAACGCTTACTAAATCAAAGCCGTCTAGTCATGTTTTAAGTACTTCAGCTGTTTAACGATCTTTTACCAGATCTTTGCAAGAGGAAAAGTAAAATTTTGCATCATTATTATTAACTTTCCGTCAGTCGTTTCTTTCTTGATCGAGCATTATATGCCATTGTGTTCAGTGTCCTTGATATAGGAGCCATATACTTATGGCCTTGGGTTTAATTCCCAAACACTGAATGGCAGTGTTTTGCTCTTCCAATGAGATAACAAGATGGCACTGTAGAACGCGTGGTTTTATATAAGCTACGAGCGTCAAGATATCCTTGATAGGTAACTATTGATCCTACAATGGCACTTATGTTCACTGCCAATAGGAACGTTTTCAACTCACAGCTTGTACATAATGGCTTTTATAGGTTGTGTCACAAGGAAACTGCAGTTCGGTCGTAAAATCAACTTGTTTTCAAGGTTGCCGGGTTTTAAACATTACTGACACTGTTAATGTTGTAGCTCGGAATTGTAAAACAACGGCGGCAATGCAGTTTTCTTGTGCCATAACCATATAAGCTACGACCGCCAAGCTTTATCCTTGATAGGAAAGAATTGATCCCACCAACGACATTTGTATTCTCTACCGATAGGAACGTTTGAGACTTACAGCTTGTACATAACGCATTTTATCGGTGAGTCGTAAAACCAACCTGTTACTGCTCAGCAAACTACTATTTCCCTCGATCAACGATAGTCGATGAAGCTTGGCGCTCGTAGGTTGTGTAAAACCAAGCATTTTACAGGTTATAGCCAGGTTAGCAGTATCTGCAATGTTTCAAAGCAACCACGAATAGAAACTGACAGCCAACGTTCTGAGTTAAGGTTTGTAGAATATACTACATGATTAGTTACAGCATGACCAGGCATATAGTAAATAACGCATTGCCATCTTGTTCCAAAGTTATCTTATTACTTGAAAGAGCTGAAGACTGCCATGCAGTGTTTGGGAATCAAACCCAAGGCCATAAATACATGACTCCTATATCAAGGACACTGAACACAATGACATATAAAGCTCGATCAAGAAAGAAACGACCGACGGAAAGTCAATAGTATATGCAAACTTCGACTTTCCTTCTTGCAAAGGCCTGGTCATAAAAGATCGTTAAACATAGCTGAGCAACTTAAAACATGCCTACACAGTTTTGATTTAATAAGCGTTATCGTCTTTGACTCTTTCCCGAAAGAAGACATATTCTTTACAGGCTGTACAGTGTTTGCGCATCTATGCTTCATGCCTTCTTGAAAAGACCTCGCCATAAAAGATCGTTTAACTTAGCTGAACAACTCGAGCGCCAAGCTTCATCGACTATCGTTGATCGAGGGAAATAGTAGTTTGCTGAGCAGTAACAGGTTGGTTTTACGACTCACCGATAAAATGCGTTATGTACAAGCTGTAAGTCTCAAACGTTCCTATCGGTAGAGAATACAAATGTCGTTGGTGGGATCAATTCTTTCCTATCAAGGATAAAGCTTGGCGGTCGTAGCTTATATGGTTATGGCACAAGAAAACTGCATTGCCGCCGTTGTTTTACAATTCCGAGCTACAACATTAACAGTGTCAGTAATGTTTAAAACCCGGCAACCTTGAAAACAAGTTGATTTTACGACCGAACTGCAGTTTCCTTGTGACACAACCTATAAAAGCCATTATGTACAAGCTGTGAGTTGAAAACGTTCCTATTGGCAGTGAACATAAGTGCCATTGTAGGATCAATAGTTACCTATCAAGGATATCTTGACGCTCGTAGCTTATATAAAACCACGCGTTCTACAGTGCCATCTTGTTATCTCATTGGAAGAGCAAAACACTGCCATTCAGTGTTTGGGAATTAAACCCAAGGCCATAAGTATATGGCTCCTATATCAAGGACACTGAACACAATGGCATATAATGCTCGATCAAGAAAGAAACGACTGACGGAAAGTTAATAATAATGATGCAAAATTTTACTTTTCCTCTTGCAAAGATCTGGTAAAAGATCGTTAAACAGCTGAAGTACTTAAAACATGACTAGACGGCTTTGATTTAGTAAGCGTTGTCGTCCTTGATTCTTTCCTAAAAGAAAACACTTGCTTTCAAGGCTTTAATGTGTTTGCGCATCTTTGCGCATCCATGGTCGTACCGTAAGCGTTAGGAAGAAGTCAGCCATATATTATTGGCACAGTGTAGTGGTTTAGCTAGCTAAACCACTACACTGTAGCTTTAAAGTGTAGTGGTTTAGTGGTGTCTTGAAGTCTTTTCGTCGTTATTTCTCGATGAAGACAACTTGTCTTCTTGAACGAAGGGAAATAACGACGAGAAGTCTTCAATGCACCAGCCCTACAGGTCTGTCCCCAACAGTCAAGTTAATGAAATTTGCTTAAATATTAGTTAACAACGCTGGGAAAATAACGTTTGCCTCCTCGGCCTCGCGGTACTGCCTAGTGTTTTCCTGCACTCCACGCCCAGCTTTGACTTCAGTTTTGAGTGGATCGAGCATCGGTCAGAATTAAATTCTTACCAAACTCAGTTGAACTGGACCGGTCCTCGATCCACCCAAAATCGAAGTCAAGACAGTTGTCTTTACCTCTCGGCCACGGAGGGAAAGATATTTGCCAATGAAAGCTTTAACGAGTCTTCCCTTGTTCATCAGCATCCAAATAAAAAAAATTGCAAAATTGTCCCTTACAGGCGTTTCTTTTGGCAAGTTACCTAAGTAAACATGAAGTAAAGTAGCAGAAGAAAGACCTGAGTAAGAAATAATGGCAAAAACATTTCGTTCGCGCAATAAAAACCGATTTTCAGCTTCCTAAAAAGATCATTGAATGTTATACATACGGGTATTTGCTGGCGGACAAAGGTCGTCTGACGTCATTTGCTTCTGCAACCCGAAGAAGAAGCTTCGATTTTTATGTCTCCTGACGAACATTTTGAAAGTCTCAATACAGTCTTAATCTTGAGTATAAATGTCCATTGGTTGTACGGAAATGGCGAGGAAGGTACGAAAGAAACACAACGAGCAAATTGGAGCTGAAACGACGAAGAAATGGAAAAAATTGCGAAGACAAATCTGCCGTTGTCGGGAGAAATCAAAATCAAAATGGCGTCGTCTTCTTCTCCAGTCTAGAAATGCAACGAAAATCGCTATTGTGTAGTTGGACATTAAAAGTATTGGATTTTTATTCGACATGTAAGCATTCTCTAACTATTCTGTGCACGTTTTAGTCATTAAATGTTATCTTGTTTGAAAACCCATTCGGTCTGCTTACCAGGGTGAAATCTATTTTAAAATCTAAGTTAAATATAGTTCAGATAAAGGATAAATCAACATGATCTTATAAATCTATACTCTCTTTTTGTCATGCCAGCAAGACCGTAAAAAGTATTCGCCACGATTTAAATTTCTTTCTATTTTACGGTTTCTATTTTTCTAATCTTAAATATTGACCTTCACGTTATAGATATTCCAGAGATTTTGCAAGACAAGCACAGACAACTGTGATGAGAGAAGCCACAGCCAAAAAGAACTTTCAAGAGGATTTAGTGGTAAAAACCCAAATATTACAATATACTTACTATCATTGCAAATTCTCTATTATACCCCCCCCCCGGATTAATAGAGAGTTTATAATGATGATTATCATCACATGTATCAAGTGCTGTACCAATAGTTTCTTCATTATTCTTTACAAATTTTAACTTACTTTTATTCTTTCTTTCTTTTTCTTCAAAACCTCTTCTGTTCTGATACACTGCACTCTATACAAGAAACATGCAAATTCAGACTTTCAGTTCAAATTCAAAGATGATTCCAAGCTAAAGGCAAGCGAGAACCATGATTTAACGAGTGTTTACATGACCAATGAGCTGCCTTTCATTTGAATTGCAAGTCTGAATTTCCTGATCCGTTTAATTTCCCCTTTCTGTACTCCAATCTACTTTTCCTCCTGTTCACCCTCTTCTTTCCCGGGTACTCCTTCCAGGATAGCACCCCCTTCCACTGGTTTCTTTATCCTGCTTCTCCCCTTCTTTACCCCAATCCCCCTTATTTACTCCAATTTAATTTTCTTCCTCCTGTTTACTCTACTTCTTCGCCTAGTACCCGTCAGGGTAGTACCCCTTCCTTGACACTACTTCAATCTTTATGCTGCCCCCCCCCCCCCCACTACTCTCATAATTGTAAATTATTCATATGACGTAGTTACTGGAGAATTATTCATTCAGCTTGGCAATTACATTATATGATAACTACAGTGAAACACATTTTCATTAATTCATTATGAGTTCCGCCTCATCGTCAGCAGTTTAGTTAAGTACCCGTGTTCCGGTGATTACTGATATTTTACAATTTTAACCATCCAGTCAACATTCGCAAACCGGAGTACCCGGGATAAACCCACGACTGACTAACTCCTCACATGGGTGTCACGAGTCTGAAGTAAGGATTGAACCCACGACCTCACATGTGATAGGCGTTTGCTCTGACGATTGCGCCACTTGGCTATTACTGTGCAGGATCAAACAATCCTACACGAGAAATTTAAATGCCGTGGCGTTGACTTGTGTTTCACTGTAATCATTTTGTAAGACAATTACTAAATAGTTTCCTGAGCAGGATAGCGTCATCCATGTACTTGGCATGTTCCCTTAGGTTCAACTTCAACATGAGTTTTCCCAAATATCCCGAAATGCCGCGCGCATGTATGACACTATCTTGAAGAGGAAACCATTTGGTATTTTATTACTCTCTTATTTTTTATCAGTCATTTGCGCAATCAATAAATATAATCCAGATTGGAGAAATTGTGGGCATTCTTGGGCGCCCGTTCTAGTTTCCTAACGTGGGCAATACTTTTTTCAATTTGTTTATTCACAAAATCCATCTAGATTTACTTCAAAAAAATTTGAGAAAAACATATAAATATATTTGTCCGCGAAAGTTAGGGAACTGGAAATGACACCAGAAATGTCTTTAAATTCCGCCATTTTGTGTTGCGCTTTTCTTGGAGTTGCATAGATACAGTTTAAGCTTACACGTACACGTTCTACACTTGCTGTACTTCTTGCTATCGGAATATCATCATGCCGGGAATTTGTCCATGAGTTTCTTCGTCGACTAACCTCTGTGACCTGTCACGCCTATTATAATTACTTAGTCCTCTCTAATGCTTGTGAACGTAGTTTTCTTTGCTTATCTTGTAAACAGTTTTCTGAACATAGTAATTTTTTTTTCAAAGAATGCCAAGTAAAAAGTGAATACAACAACCATCAACTAATGACGCAACAAGATGGGAAATAATTCATATCGACATAAGAAGTAAATCACAAGCCGTCTCCATCAGATGTTAAGATGCAAATACTATCACAATGTACGGTTTGTTAAAGTCAATTTCAATTAACGCTTAGTGTCCTATATTCTAAAATATTTTGTAACATTAATTTTCTCCTTATTTTATGTTGGTTGACTGGACACGAGTGAGCTAGTTACCTACTGGACCGGCGTGATGTTCCATGAAGAGAGTGCGCCAACCAGATGAAACCATAAACAGCATGATGAAACGAGAACAACCGAAGCCAAGAAGATCCAAAGATAGAGTGAAAGTAAGTTTTTTGATTTTATCTTGTCGTTTCTATTTTCTTTAGCAGTTCAGCTTTCGTTTCAATAAAAATTAACATCTCGCACTAACGTTGCTAGTGTTGGCAGTGCTGTAAAAAGCACACAGGATCTTTCACTACATTAAACAATAAAAAAACAAAATTCGACTTTCGAGCGAATTAAAGCCTTTCGTTGGGGAGTTGGTCGTAAAGATAGAAATTTAATGCGCTGCCTGCCATCTTAGATTCATATTTGATCTCGTTGACACGTAAAATCTTAATTCCCAAACAACTTGAAGTAAGCTAGTTTTGATAGAAGTTACATTTCACCTGCAAAGTAATAGTTGAAGAGATATTGGTAATAAATTTGAGAGAGCTTTTGAGAGAGATTAGTGCGAGATATTAATTTTTATTGTTCGAAAGAGCTTTAAGAATTTACACATTCCTTACGTGTTGTTTAATTCTCGAGATATTTTGATTTAAAATCATAAATTAGGGTAGCTGCAAGTTGTGTGCGTGTGAGAAATAAAGACTCCTTCACGGCTATGATTTTCTTTTGTGTTTTGTTCACGATTTACTAATGATTCTCGAGATTTTAATAAAAAAATTTCATATTAACAGCTTACACAATAATTTGGCCGGCCTAATTAATAAACTATTTTATTATACATTGCAGTTGTTTTATGCGTTGTGATTGATCAGTTGTATGCAGATAAATGCGACTATCACACAATCTGCAGATAACTCAGTTATCTGCTAGCAGATAACTGAGTTATCTGGATGTTGAGCCTACGGTGCAGATTATTACAGTATGCGGTATTCGTTGGCATCAATGGTTGGCATGGCAACAACATTTTTTCGATATTTTCTGTTTCATGTTATGGCATCTTCCTTTTTAAGCTCTTCCGAGGGCGAAATGCGTCAATTGCTCGAGGAAAAAGACTTAAAATGTATAATAAAGCAATTATCGGATTCGGTTTTTGTGATATGCAAAATTATCAATCTCTCGGTAAGAGTTATCTGACTCGCCTTCGGCTCGGCTGATAACTCTTACCTCGACATTGATAATTCCGCATATCACAAAAACCTCATCCAATAATTGTTTAATATGTTATAGTTTATAAATTACTCGTAACTATCATCTCATGATTTAATTCTTTCTACTATTGCAAAGGGTGATGGGATGTGAAAAAAACGCACAAGAAAAGAAAAGAATGAACGATCCTGGACGACAAGACCCACAAAACAACAATCCACAAGAATGAGAAGACACGACATTGTAATAGAAAGTAGTGGTAATGTGCAAGTTAGTGGAAAACAAGATACTTATTATTGAGGGATCAAAGAGGATTTAATAGATATTTCTCGTTAATGAAAAAGAGAAGACAGCAAATTAAGTGAAAAAAATTGGATTGAAATAACATTGATATCAAATACATTCAACAAAATAATTAAATAGAATACCTAGGAGTTTGGCAGTCAATTTTCGAGTCAAAAAACAGGTAAAAATATGGTAAATGTCGACAATATTTTTTAAAGAAACAATACCTTAACGCCTGGAAATTTCGTCTCTAACATTTGGATTTGGATATTTCTAAAAACAAAACAAAATAACATGTAGGATTGAACGTTTTACAAAAATAAGTTTCGTAATAATGCCACTAAATTATAGTTGATGGATTTGGTCACTATTTTTGGTTTGCACATGCCGTCATTTCGTGTGATTGGGCGCCATCTTGGTTGACTCTGCAGATTAGTGTCAATTTACTATTTCATCGTTAGTTTTAGCGTATTATGAATGATACTTTAAAGATGTATGGCTCGATAGGATCAGATATAATGAATAGATACTTTGTGGTTGCCATGTGTTTCAAACGTCAACAAAGATGGCGTCGATTGTAAACGATCAATTCCGTCGTTCTACCTTTAAAGAATGTGTTCTCTGGTTAAAAAGCGAGAAAATGTGACTTGTATTCCAATTCACCGTAGCAAAACAGATGGTGGCACGTCGATTTTACCAGAATTTAATGCGGGTATCAATCAAGAATACCAGTGAAATGATATTTAAGATAAGCTAATGGACGGAATTTTAACACAAGTGACAAAATAACCTATCTCTCTGTTCCTCAAACGAGGTTAATTTACCTTAAGTTATTAAACGATTTCAGACCGCAAGGCATTCTGGTAAAATCAACACCCGCCATCTTTTTGCTACATTAAATTCCCGAGGGAATATATCATTTCTTTGTTTCTTAGCTAATTTGGTTCATACATCCATGCAAATCAGTAGGATCATTATATTTTTTTGTGCATTTTAAATTCCCAGGGGAATACGGCATGCTTTGTTTCAATGGTGATGCGTCTGTTTATGGTAATTACTGCATAATGCGAATCCTCTTTGATTATTAATATGATAAGTATCTTGGTGCTTTCAGATTTGTTTTGGTAAGCAGGAACAATGAAGTCATTGTTTGTGTACACTAAAGCAAATTACGAAGGTGGTTTGAGAGCAGCTGCGAGGTACCATGCAAATGAAGGCGTTTCGGTTAAATAAGTGTGAGAATTACGGCATTAAAAATTGCATGTCATCTACACTTAAGGATATAAGTTGCCAAAAAAAAAACAACTTTAGTGAATCTGTTGAGTTTCAATTGCTTTTTATTTTTGCCTAATTCTCATGCTTATTTGACCCAGCCTTGGACTTTGGTAAGTATCAGGGGCCGGTTGTATCAAAGGCGTTTAGCTTAAACGGTGGATAAGTCAAAAATATGAAACAAGTTTCCATGTTGTATAAACAAACCAGCTGAAGTTATTTGACCTGAGAAGAACAATTATATATAAAACTAAATATTTATTCTATTTCAACTCATAATTTCGGTTCCGTACTAGGTGTAAAACTGATTTTTAAATTTCACTTATCCACCGTTTAAGCTAAACGCCTTTGATACAACCGGCCCCAGGTTTATATTTACTCCGGAACAGTTAACACAACGAAAAGCCCATGCCCATTCAGCTAAGGTTTTACGTTTGAAAATTCAATCAAAAACTCAGTCTAAGTGGGTTTAAGTAGCTAGAGATAACGTAATTTATCTTTTTATTTTGCTTTTTTGTTTATAACGTAATTTATTAGCTAAATGTATGGACTGCGAGGGTGTGCGCCGTGTGTAAGTTGCATGGTGTTAGGTTTATTAAAGGAATTAAAATTTTTGAAAGTATGCTTAAAAACCAAAATCTGTCGTCACTTCTAACAAAACAGTTAAGAGTAGGTTTCAACATCAACTAAATTGATCTATACTATTAACTAAGAAAAATGCGAATTAAGTTTTATATTTTGCAAGCAAATTTTAAATAGAATTCTCACCTGTTTTTATGTACGAGCTTTTTCTGTTTACGTTTGATCTAAAATATCCAAATAAATTGCATTTAAAATGCATACTTTACCGAAATTTTAACTCTTTTAATTTTCGAAATTGGGTGGCAGTCGGGGTGGTGGTGGTGCATGCGGGTTTATCAGCTGTGAGTGACTGTGCGATGGTGAGGAAAGTGAAGGTAACGAATGGAATGCAGGAGCTTAGAACTGAGGAAGACAGCTTAGAACTGAGGCAGGTAGGCAGTTGGTAGGATCAGCGGGGGGCACTTGACATTTTGGCTTTGGGAATCAAATTTGCATGCTAAGTACTTAAGTCACTAACGTTTGTTGTTTTAATTTGTTAGGTACGCGCGGCTGCTCTCTAGGGAAGATCAACTTAGCAATTGTATTAGCACTTGCAAAGTTGGTCTTCTCTTTGCCGGCTACCCCGGCCAGTTCTCCGAGTGCTACTTCCACCGTGAATAAGTAGAAGTACTTGTACTACATGTATAAGTACTTCTACTTAGGTGGAAGTGGCACTTGGGGAGCTGGCCGGGGTAGGGGGATTTTTTTTATTCAATTTCTCAATTCCCATGGGAATTGAATTTTTAATTAAAAAGGGGCCACAAGTAAATTTTGTAAACAATTTATTGAAAAAATTTGTAAAGATTACATACAATTTGAATAACAATAAAAAGAGATTAACTACCACACATTGTACTTATTAAAATAACAACAGAAGAAAACAGAACATGGCAGAGAGAACAATAACACAAGTGAATGAACAAAGTCCTAAAAAACTTGGGTCTTTTCAACGTAAGTAAATGTTTATACTTCAAAATATATTATAACAATGAAACAACTTGAAGTGATAAATTTTGAGAGTTTTGCAAAGGTTTACCCAGCATATAACGAGTTGTTTCACAATTACAAAGAAAAACATGTGGCTCAAAACATGCAACTGATAGAGATGACGAGAAGGCTTAACAAGTCTAAGTAGAAAGGTTTTCAAAAGTTAGTCACATTTTTATAACCATATGTAACTACCCTGTCAACTCTCCCAGTGGGAAGAACCGGAGTACCCGGAGAAAACCCACGAGTTTTGGCGGAGCGTTGACCAACGCTTTTTCAAATACAGCCAGCCTCACAGAAGAAAGGTATTTTTGTCAAAAGAAAAATATTATTTTTAATCAATTGTGCTTTTATAAGTCAGAAAAAATACATGCACGAATTACCAACGAATTTTGATGGCTTTGAGACATGTAACGTGGGCACATAATTCTTCCTAAAAATACTTTTTTGTACTCGAAACAACCCTTCAAAACGTCGAAAAACAACGAAGAAACGATTTTTTTATAAATTCCAAATTGACCAAGCTGTAATGTTCGGAGCCACATTTTTCTTATTGCGTTTCTAACCTGACAATGTGAAATGCACTAAACATTGCTACCTTTATTTTTTTAACAAAAAATTCAAAAATACATAGAATAAAAACCAAGCATTTTTAGAATATTGTGTGTAGCACGACATTTTTCAGAAACCAATCTCTTACACTTTTCTTTGCATAACAGTGCATGCGATCTATTTTTCGGAAAAAAATACAAAGAAAGTCTCAGACATCTCATTTTTCTGGTGGGCACAAGAACAGAAGCTTTTTGTTCAAATTGTGATAATTTATTTGAGATAACTTTGGGCAAAATTCTATTTTTCATTGAAAACAGCCGAAAAATCAATGCTTTGGCTTTGCCCAGCAACTAATGAAGTCACTCGATAGTGAAGTTGCTTTATATACAATTGATAGTTTCAGTGTTAAAGAGACCAAAATAAAAGTAGAAATACATAACTTAGATTGATCTTGGATTGAAAAGTAAAAAATTTATTCGAAGAATCAATTTAAATTTAGTCTTTTTGGAAAGTACCATTGTCAGGTTAGGAACATATCTCTTTGAAGTATAAATTCATCTTTACTTACTAGTTGAAAAGACTATATTCAAGAGCCATGTAAACCTGTTTTCTTATATTATTATTACCACGCAAGTATTACAAAGTGGAATATTTGAAATGTAAACTTGAACTGAAGCAAAGGAAATGCACATACAAATTCAGAAATATTTCAATTGCCAAAATACAAATTCACCACAACCAAACAATATAAAAAGTTCCAGTAGGCAATATGTTGTAATTTTAATTAAGAAACTTATAAAGTAATAAATCATACAGGAAACACAAAAGAAATCATTTTCTCATCTTACAGAATCGGTATTTTCAAAATCACTTTGCTATAGATCTGATGTATAAAATTGACGAGTTTCACAAGCCATTTACAACATTCGCATCTGTGTATGTCAGATATCTCGCCTTCAGCTTGGGTTTCTATATCCGATACAACCCGGTCACTTGTATTGTAAATAGTACAAATCAAAATTGTTATCAAATCAAAGTCTCAAACTAATTTAAATTATTCTACTCCATATAATGCCAGACAGTTTTACTTTTTCTCAGGAAAGACCTTATGTTCAACAAGGTAAATTTGGCATGTTAATTAAGAAGTCTGTAAAATTTGAAATTGCATAGTATCAACTAAAAGCTTCATGTGACTTAAAACTTTTTCAAGTCGATGTAATACGAAGAACTCTGGTAAAGTATTTACTGTATCCAGGCATCAATAGAAAACTTTTAAAATTAAAAATTGTAGTTACTTATACTTATTATTGGCCAACATCTGTACTGCTTGTTTATCTAGAAAATCTGGCATACTGTCAATTTTTTTAGTCCAAGGAAACTTTTTTACTCTTAAATTCTTACATCTGCCACATCTTTTCTTTGCTAATAAAAAGAGCCCACAGAATTTATTTGGCAAGTTGTGGTTTTCTTTTTCATTTAAGATATGTAATTAATTGATAAAGTTAAAGAACAACTGCATCAGTTCATCTCAATTCCAAACAAGTTCCACTTTGTAAACAAAAGACAATATGCTAGCTTATTTTGTCCTTAATAAGTAGTTCATCTTAAAGTTTGAAAGTCAACATTCTAGTACAAAATCACAAAGTCTGTATCTAAGATAAATTACCAGTAGTATAAAATATTACAAAGTATTTTTTTAACTTTAAAGGGTCCAATATAACATTGAGAACTATTGTGATTTTCAAATGAACTTTCCAAACTTTCAAATGAACACTCAAAGCCAGCTTAAACAAAAGATGATTGAGATAGTAAACCAGGAAATAACATAGGTGTTGTAATTTTTTATCAAAAATATGATATAGTGCATATAACAGAAACGTTTCAATTAAAAAGTAGAAATATATTTCCTGTGGTTAGTTTTAATTGCTACATATATTGAAATTTTAGTATAATAATGGATGTTTTTGTTTCTGGCAAAGTCACCTCAATCTCCTTATGTTTAACCAACATTACAAAGTCAAATAATGACAAACACGAATGATTAAACACAAATTTATATTTTAATGGGTAAAAATAAATATGTCCAAATTAGTATAATCATGCATATAGGTCTAGTAGGGTACCAATTTTTAGAAACAGAATTGTGTTGTTTAGAGGCATAACATATAAAATTGCTAGATTTGATATTTCAGTTTTTTAAGAAAGCCTTTTGTATGTGTTTTCATGAACTCTTGGGCCATAATTCAATTGATTTGAACCAAATAAGATTCTAACTTTCTTTTAAAACACAGTTCATCATTATTTGACTTTTTCTAAGATTAAAATGCTTCTGGAGCACATGAGATTCCACGGTATGTGTACCCACAAAATAATCGTCAAATTAGGTGAGAATGAAACCGTCATGTCCAAAATTATACCGTCCCAAATTGTCCCATATTCAATATTGTACATGCAATATTCCAATACCTTTAACAATTTCATTTTTCATAATCTGCCAGTTGTTGAGAGGAGGTTAAGCATTTTGTTGATCTACAAACAAATTTCAAAGAATTCTATTGAAGACAGATAACTGAAATGGTAAACAAACTGCAAAAGATAACAATGCAAGTGGTTGTGTAAAAACTAAAGACCACGTAAAGTCGGCCATTCTGTACAGTGTTTGGATTTGACAGTTTGAATTTTAATTGCCTCAAGAAAAGTCTAAAAGGCATTAAAAACATAACATTCCTTGTTCTTTTTTAACATCCCGACCTTGCACGACTCCCACATCCTGCTCCGTCTCCTCCTATCCACCTCCCACCCTCAAGGCCCTGTCACACGGTGCAATTTTTCTTGCACTTGTAACTGCTCCGTCTCCTTCTCTATCCACCTCTTACCCTTAAGGCCCTGTCACACGGTGCACTTTTCCTTGCATTCACCGTAGCAAAAAAGATGGCGACATGTCGATTTTACCAGAATGCATTGCAGGTATCAAGAAAGAATACGTGGGAAAAGATGACAAGAAACAAAGCTACTGGATTGAAATTTTAACACAAGTGTGAAAATAACCTATTGTCTTCTGTCTGTTCTTCAAAAGACGTTAATTTGCCTTTTTAAACAATTTCAGACTGCCATGCACTCTGGTAAAATCACTAGCGACTAAATCGAGGAATGCACATTTACTAGCGGCTAAATCGAGGTTTAGGATTAGGGATAGGGTTAGGGTTTATATACAAGTTTTGATGCGTTTCCTTCAGCGAGCATTCTTGGCGCAGTGGATAAAGGCGTTGAACACGGTTTGAGCAGCGCTGGTTCGTGAACCCTTGCAGTCCCTTTTTTATTTATGTTTTTTTTTCACATTTTTTTCAAAGTTTTTCTCGTCTTTAAAATTTTTTCTCGTTCATAACATAT
This sequence comes from Muricea muricata, assembly GCA_963855995.1. NCBI lineage: Eukaryota > Metazoa > Cnidaria > Anthozoa > Malacalcyonacea > Plexauridae > Muricea > Muricea muricata. Next base: position 2,552,105 of record OY979729.1, on the reverse strand, counting down.
TACTCATCCTTAAACACATTTCAAAAATATTTAAAGCGAAAAAAGCCGTTGAAATAGTTATTACTAGTCAATATACAATTAGCCTGCGGGCAGGAGGTGCTCTGACGGATCTGAAATAACCCTAACCTCGATTTAGCCGCTAGTAAATGTGCATTCCTCGATTTAGCCGCTAGTGGTAAAATCGACATTTGCCATCTTTTTTGCTACAGGGAAAATCTACTCTTAAGTAAATTTGTGACAAATGTTTGGTACGTTAAAAAACCCCAGCAAACTGTGATGGAAACTTGCATTTGCCAATTTTACATCTCCCAATAGTAGAATTGCATTTCAAGTTGCAAGAAAAATTGCATTGTGACAGGACCTTTATTCTCCAGTGTTCCCGCCAACCTGCTCCCACCATTAGATGGAAAGTCCTTTTTTCACTACATTTTAGTAATTAGGCTACCCCCCTCCTCTCACAAGTCTGTAATCGCCTGACGAAATCAATTGGTCGACAGTCCAAGGCATGTTTTGTAATCGAAATTCACAAAATTAAAATTAAATTGCCTTTTTTCAATAAATTTGAACCAGAACCAACTCTATACATAGAACTGTCTCAGCATACTTTCTTCGACAATCTCAACAATTCAAGACCTCATTCAGTTTCTATAGCGGATTTCATGGTATTATTATCGAACCAACTTCAACTGAAAACGGTAGCCTTAATCTTACATGCGACCATAGCCATGCTTGGAAAGCACAAACTTACAATACTCGAAAATTGTACTTATTTCCAGTCTGATCTCTCAAAAATCGATCTCTATGCACAATCTAAGTACTTTGCTACAAATAATGATAGAAAATAAAGCATATTACCTTAAAACAAAGTTAGGATGCATGAAAATTTAGAGGACTTTCAAGGAGCAAAATCTTCGAGCTAGAGAAAAATTTTGAAAAAATAGTATTCGGAAAATCTTCGAGCAGCGTCGGAAACCGACGAATTCCGAGGAACGCCGAAACTACCACTTTGTGTCGACATGCTCCGAGCATAGACAATCTAATGAATGGACTGGAAACGCAAGCTAAAGCACAGGCGGCCCAGTTCAGTGTGTAGTTTCATATAGAGATCAGTAGCGAGCGGTAGCGTATTGTTTTACAAATATAAGATACATAAGGTAGGCAACTAAATTTAACCTGACGAACATATAACTTTTGTTAAACACAAAATACATCGCTCGTGGAATTAAAAACAGGTAAAAATTTATAGCACGTTAATCTCCGATAATTTTACTACACATATTCAATGAAATTTGTCTTCAATGTTTCCGAATGGATGCAAAATTTGAACATATTTTTCATGTATTGACAAAAAATTTCTTGTCCCGATGCGGGATGCCAGAGGTTGGCGTACACGTCAGCCTTTAAAAAGCATTCATAAACTCCTATTGGTTTAAATGAATATTTCGTTAAAAGTGCACCAATAGGAGTTTATAAATGCTTTTTAAAGGCTGACGTGTACGCCAACCTCTGGCATCCCGCATCGGGACAAGAAATTTTTTGTCAATATATGAAAAATATGTTCAAATTTTGCATCCATTCGGTAACATTGAAGACAAATTTCATTGAATATGTGTAGTAAAATTATCGGAGATTAACGTGTTATAAATTTTTACCTGTTTTTAATTCCACGAGCGATGTATTTTGTGTTTAACAAAAGTTATATGTTCGTCAGGTTAAATTTAGTTGCCTAACAATACGGTACCGCTCGTTACTGATCTCTATATGAAACTACACTCTGAACTGGGCCGCCTGTGGCTAAAGTTTACGCGACATCCGTGATACGCTTTACTTTGGAACCCTGTAACTTCACTTTAAATACATTTCAGGACTCCGTATTTACATATTTTAAACAAGAACAGAGATGTGAATGGAACTATCGGCTTTTAAAACTTTTCAGAGAGATAAACGAGGCGGAAAATCACCATTTAATGTTTCCGTAAACCTTTTTCAACAACAACAATGGCGACATTTCTGCAGTCAAAAAGAATGCAAACATTCAGCGTTGGGTTTTAGCTTTGTTATATCCATAAAGAGTTTTAAAAGTCGATAGTTCCTTAGAGATTGCCGTTCTTGTTTAAAATATGTAAATAGAAAGTCCTGAAGTATATTTAAAGTGAAGTAACAGGGTTCCAAAGTATAGCATATCAGGCCGTATCACGGATGTCGCGTCAGCAACATTGACACTTTAGCTTGCGTTTCCAGTCCATTCTATTGATTGTCTATGCTCCGAGCAAGTTCCTTGTTCCTGATTCAGAAGAAGCTGTATCACAGATCAGATATATACAGATAGGGAACTCGCACTCAATAACCTCAATTTTTGTGTCCCCGTGCTCACGTCATTCCACGCGCCACGCAAATTGCGCTGGCAAGTGTCGTTCGTCGTGTTTTCAGTCAAAAGCATAGGAAAAACGCCGTTCGAAAGTACAAAAATGAATATTTTTGCGAAGTTCCTTCACCGATCTTCATTTTGTATGTATGTAGATATTTCAGTAGAATTTGCGTTTGATTCTTGTGTAGAAATTTCTAAATTTCCTTAAAAGTAGGAATAAACCAGAAAATGACGGAAACACGCTCTCAAAACTTCACCGCGACACATCGCTGGAATTTGTCGTTTTAAAGCATTTTGCATGAGAATCTTTGCACGTAAAACCTTCTTGCGGTTTAGATGTTCTAGCATGCACGTTTAAATGCGTGTTTTGTTGACACATTTCGCTAGAAATTGAGTTTAAACGCCGTGTTTAGGTCGGCTCACGCGGTTTGTGCCAGCGGTATCACCCATGAGCGCTGCACCGACTTCTGACACCGAAAAAAAATAAAAAAAAAAAAAAAACAGAAACGGGGCGAATTTAAAACTCCGCCTCGCCTACGGCAGGCGGAGTAATAAGGCAGATGCAAAAATTCTGTAATAGACTTCTATATATTGTTTTGGAGTCTTTTTCAAATGAGACGACACAAAATTTTGTTGCCATTTCCCTTTAATCACTGATCTGTCTCGAGGAACATGGATTGATATGTATTAAGACTGGAGAGTGCATCGTAATACAAAACCCAAATAAAATTGAAGCCGGATACACGTCATATTTTGAGACCGGTGGCCATGTTTAATGGCTCTACTGAAGGAGTGAAACGATATGGTTTGTGTTAGAAAACTGATTTCCTTGAAGGCTTTTGCCTTAAAACGTTTTTCTGTTTTAAAATGTAAACTGTACACTCTATAATGGGAATCTATGACATTGCTTTTCAAGTAGGGCCATCCAACATAGTTGCAAGTTTAAAAATATGACGTACTTCCGGCTTCAAAACCCAACAATCAGCTTTAATACATATCAATAGTAACAATCAACGTGGCTAATAAGATAATTTTTAACCCCAAATAGGATTTCAATTCAACAGTGAGAAAATGAGATTTCGATCGGCAATTTTGATCTAATTCGTATTTTCTCAGTTTGACAAATAAGGGTGACATTCATAAGCTAAAGGCCTGGTCTTTAAACGGATTATTTCTGCATGTTAAATATACACCCTGCGACAATATTCCGAATGATATCGTTGGCCTGGTTGATTAACTATTAAATAATTACTTAGTCTTCTCTAATGCATCTCTAATTATTAACATAGTTTGCTTTACAAGCTACAGTTTTCTAAACATCGTAATGTTTATTTTTTCAAAGAATGCCAAGTAAAAAGTGGATTCACCAACCACAGAACAAGATGGGAAAGAATTGATATCGACCTAAGAAGTGAGTCACTAGCACTGATCTCATAGTAGACTGGATATAGCTTCTATAGATATCAAAACTGAAGCTTAAGTTTACACGCAAATTTCACTTCCGGGGACCACAGAGCCCGTGTGATACAAATTTGTAAAGGAATACTTGGTGGGAAAAGAGCAAGAACGTACAATTTTGTAATATTTTAAGCACTCTGCAATTATTTATCAACATTGTTGCAGTAAACAAAGTTGTTTGTGACAAGCTTACATCACAAGTGGTCCCCGGAAGTGAATTTCGTATTGTATAATCAGGCTTTACTTTTGATATCCATAGAAGCTATATCCAGTCTATCATGAGATCAGTGAGTCACTAGCCATGTCCATTAGATGTCAAGATGCAAATACTATAACAATGTACGTTTTATCAAAGTCATTTACACTCAAATATTCGTTTAATTTCCAATATATATTTTGAATTTTCAGACTTATTATATGATGGCTGAATTGATATAAGTGAGCTTGTTATCTGCAGGACTAGTGTGATGTTTTATGAAAAGAGAATACCAGCCAGACAAAACCATAAGCAGGACGAGACCAACCAACTCCACGAATATCCAAAGATAGAGTGAAAGTAAGTTTGTTGATTTTGTTTTGTCATTCCCATTTTCTTTGTCAGTTCAGCTTTTGTTTCAATAGTAGTTGCAGTCAAAAGCACACAAAAACATAGGTGGTACACTACTATATTTTCTGCTACGTTTTGTTATGTCGCGCCTGCAGTGTTCAGCAAAGTGCTCAAAATTTTTACTTAAGTAAAAGTGAAAAGTAACACCTCAATTTTTACTCAAGTAGAAGTAAAAGTACTGTCTGAAAATTTTACTTAAGTAAAAGTAAAAATATTGCCTGAAAATTTTACTTAAGTAAAAGTAAAAGTATTGCCTGGAAATTTTACTTAAGTAAAAGAAAAGTATTAGAAAAATATATATATAACCATTTCATTTGACAAATAAAAATTGCTAATAGAAAGGTTAAAGCTTTAATAGAACAGTCCGCTCACTGCTAACTCCGCTTTGAGAAATACTTTTTTACTTTGCCAAAATATAACAAAAGTAACGAAGTAAATATTTACCAAAAATCGTACTTCGTTACAAGTAAAAAGTACTTCATAAAAAATACTTCGTTTCAAGTAAAGACTGATTTTTTTACTTAAGTAAAGTAACGAAGTAAATTATCTTCGTTACAGGCTGACACTGCGCGCCTGTAACCTTAGTAATAAGTTTTAACAAAAAATGCCCCTGGAGGGGACCTAATCAGAGTGGACTTGATTAGGTTTCCAGGTTCAATTCCTGGAGACAAATAGATGTGCGCTGATATGCAATAACTATGCTTAGTATAGTTAGAAGTAAGTATTAGTACGTTTACTAAATATAGACTAGTACTAGGTATTGTCACTGTTGTCGGTAATTACGGTTACCATTAGGTAAGTCTATGGCATGCTCAGAAGGTGACTCTAGTCTATTATAGTTGGTATACTGGAGTTACCTAAGTTGACTAAGGTAACTCTAGTCTACCTTAGTGGTAGACTAGACTTACGTTAGTTAACCAAGGCAGAGTCACCGTAACTCTACCTTGGTTAACTAACGTAAGTCTAGTCTACCACTAAGGTAGACTAGAGTTACCTTAGTTATCTAATTTAACTCTAGTATACCAACTATAATAGACTAGAGTTACCTTTTGCGCATGTCATAGACTTATTTAATGCTAACCGTAATAACTAGCTTGTTGTGAGAACTATAAAGTTGTGAAATTCTATGGGGTGGTAAGGGTGGCGCGGTGGTTAGTGGGATTAGTTTGGACTGTAAGTACCCACATAGTGCCATTCACATTCAGTAGACTCACCTCTACATAAATAGTACAATGTGGGCACTTAAAGCTAAACGCGCGCCCACATACCGCCCCCGACCCCAATTGTATTTCCACCCCTACCAGTTTTCGTAGCTTTATAGCTCTCAGAACAATCTAGTTATTACGGTTACTGTTAAATAGTTAAGTCTATCTGACATGCCCAGAAGGTAACTCTAGTTTACTATAGTTAGTATACTAGAGTTAACGTAGTTGACTAAGGTAACTCTAGTCTACCTTAGTGGTAGACTAGAGTTACGTTAGTAAACTAAGGTAAAGTTACTGTGACTCTACCTTAGTTAATTAACGTAACTCTAGTTTACGACTAAGGTAGACAAGAGTTACCAAAGTCAACTAATGTAACTCTAGTATACTAACTATAGTAGATTAGAGTTACTTTCTGAGCATGTCAGATAGACTTACCTACCTAATAGTAAAAGTAATAACCCGACAAGAGTGAGAACGATAAAGCTACGAAAACCGGTAGGGGTGAAAATTGAAATGGTCGGTGGTTGTTAGTGGAACTAGTTATAACTGTAAGTACCTACATAGTATTATTTATATTTAGTATACTTACTTCTACTAACTATACTTGGCATAGTTAGTGTATATCAGCGCACAACTATTTGTGTCTCCAGGAATTGAACCTGGAAACCTAATTAGGTCCACTCTAATTAGGTCCCCTCCAGGGGCATTTTTTGGTTAAAACTTAGTAATAAGGTGGTTACAGGCGTAACATAACAAAACGTAGCAGAAAATATAGTAAAGTACCACTTATGGTTTTGTGTGCTTTTAACTGCAACTACCGGCAATGGGACGAAAAAGCGGAACTGATAAAGAAAATGGAAAGGACATAATACGATAAGCCTACTTACTTTTACTCAGTACATTTTTTTGCTGCCATCCTTTGAAAAAACCCCCAAACAATCACGATGCTTAAAAGACTGTTTCAAAGATAAGTAAAAACTATGTTTATAAGCATTAGCGAGAACTAGGTAATTATTTAATAGATAATAAAGATAAAAGCATATGTTTTTCTGGAATAAAATACCACAGACAACAAGGAAACTATTGTTGCAATGGTATAAATGCGAGGGTTAAAGTTGAAGTCATTTAGCCTTACAAGTTCGTTTACTGGGAAATCTTCAGGCACCCACCCAATTACAGATTAATGAGGATCTTCTCTAAAACTACACACGAGTGACCACGAATGACTAGTGGGAGTTACCACAAGTGAGTTTTAGGGACTTCTATCAAAAACGAGGCATGGAATTAATCACGCTTAAAAAATACGAGATTTTCACATTACCTGAAAATTAAGTAGAATGATCGAGTCAATTTTCGACTTCAAAAAATCAGGTGAAAATATAACGCTAATGTTGACAATATTTTCGGACAAAAAATACCTTTACGCCTGGAAATTTGGTCTGACATTTTGGATTTATATATTTCTAAAAACAAAATACAATATGTTAGTATTAAAATCAGTTTCGTAATGGACCATTCCTCAATTACACAAACTTTTAAATTTGAAAACAATTTTAGCACAGTTGGAAAGAGCTTCTTAAATTTAATGAAATTGTGAAATTTGGTTGTAAAATATTGTAAAATGACGAAAATATAGTAATGTAAAGTTTGCAAATTTTGTATACTTTTGTATCATATATACGCGGGAAAAAGCGTTACCACATTTCCCCACAGTGGTAACGCTTTTCCGTGCGTAATACAAAAGTATACAAAATTTGCAAACTTTACAGGACCATATTTTCCACATTTTACAATATTTTACAACCAAACTTCACTATTTCACTAAATTTAGAAAGCTCTTACGAACTGTGCTAAAATTGTTTTCGAATTTTAAAGTTTGTCTAATTGGGGAATGGTCCATTAAACCACTTAGTTAAAGCATTTTGTCATTATTTCGTCGTCCTACCCTTAAAGCCTGCTTTGCACTTGTCGTAAGAAGCGGGATTTTCTCCTTCTTACATATGGGAATAGGTAAAAAACTAAAGCAAGCTATGCTTTAGGACAAATATTAAATTGCTTTAGCAATGGTATAAAACTCGCTCAATCACATCGACCAAAACAAGTCATTCCATATTCTTACAAAAAGTGTGAACCAGGAAAAAAATTAGGTTAAAGGGTACATTGGCAACAAAAAAATTGTTTGCTCAATTGAAACTGCTTTTGGAATAACCGACAAAGCTTTTTTACAGCTTTTTCATACATAGCTTGATTCTCGAGACATTACCATATTAAAACCTACATTATATTGCATAAGAAATTTATATGACATAAAGTATGGTCACAGCATTTTTGAGGGTGCATTTATACTATGGCTGATTGAAAATATACTAGTTACTTAACAAAAATGTTGTTATTGTTTAGTCTAATTCAGCTGCAGTCTGTAAGTTCACTGCAAAACTGCAAATGAAACTATCTCTGCAAAGTTCTAATGTGCGCATTCAAAAATAGTAAGATGTACTGTATGCAGAGGGAAAATGCAAGATTTGCATTGTAATCTTATTGTTTTAAGTTTGTAATATGTGTAAATGACACTGTACATTATTTTAAATGTTGGCCACCATAATTTGTTTGATAATATAAGGGCATCATTTGGCCCAAAATTTTAATTTAATTTGGGCCGAGTTGAGCATATAAAATTATTAAATCATTTATAATAGATAACATTACAAGGTAAAATTAAAAACTTTGCTAGAGTTTTGATGGTTTATTTGTTAATGAGAACTTAATTACTAGTTTTCATACTACCCAACGTGAAAGCTAACAGTAGATAATGTGGTTTTTACTCCGCCAATTGACCATTCCCCAATTGTACAAACTTTTAAATTCGAAAACAATTTTAGCACAGTTGGAAAGAGCTTCCTAAATTTATAGTGAAATTGCGAAGTTTGGTTGCAAAATATTGTAAAATGTGGAAATGTAGTGCTGTAAAGTTTGCGAACGGAAAAGCGTTACCACTATGTGGAAATGTGGTAACGCTTTTTCCCGCGTAATACAAAAGTTTACGAAATTCGCAAACTTTAAATTACTATATTTTCGACATTTTACAATATTTTACAACCAAACTTCACAATTTCACTAAATTTAGGAAGCTCTTTCTAACTGTGCTAAAATTATTTTCGAATTTAAAAGTTTGTCTAATTGGGAAATGGTCCATTGACCATAACAAAAACTCACGACCAAGGTTCCACACGTGCAAAATACAAACTTAGTATGCTCAAATATTTCGCTAAATTCAGCCTGATTGCCCACAAAACTCATCTATATCTGAGGTCTGGATACTCTTCTACAACTACTGATGGTATAAATAAAGCATATTACCTTGAATTACCTACCTTAAATTGAAAAGAAAAAAATGAAGACTCTGAAATGGTAACATGGGAGCTGAGAGTTGCCACGTTTCGGTCAGGAAAATTCTGCAGGGACTGCGATTGATCAACAAAAACAACATAAAATAAGAATAGAATTAAGATTTAAGAAAGACAGCCACTGGAATAACAGGATTTGTGTATTGGGAAAATTGGTTTTAGTCAAATTTGTGCTGGGCGAAAATGAGACAAAGAAAATTTAGTCGTGTAAAACGCGTTTTAGATATGGCTTTTTATTGTATCTTGCAAATCGGTGTAAGAATTTTATTGTCTGCATCTGTTCAAAGTTGGCATTAATAAACATCCCAGAACGTCATGCTAATTATTTCTTCATTCTGCTTTTTATTTACTTAGCGTAGTCATTATTCAGACACTGGTATTTGGCGTAAACGTCGCATTTAAGAACCCCCACGAGAAAATCCAAACTTTGTACACATTTTTATTACTACAATCTTTTGGTCTTATGCAAAAAAATAATTATTGAAACCCACAAGAGCCTCAGAAGACCAAACTAAAAAATCACACACCAGCCCGTTCCTGTAGTACAGATTCAGCATTTTAACAACCGCATTTTATACCATCGGCGTTTTATTCTCAATCCGCCTTTTCTCATTCGCGGTTTATCCTTCATCCGCGTTTTATCCCCGCGTCGCATTTTCCTTTTCGCGTTTTATCGCTTATCCGCAATTTCTCATCCGCATTTAATTGTTTCCGATTCCGTCGTTCATATCCGCGTTTTATCACTACCCCTCAATTTACGGTCGGTTTTTCTTTTCCATTATGTGGAAATTCGTACAGAATGCTACTGTCAATTGAGATCATTGTTACAATTCAGTGGTGGTTGCCTCTGAGTGGTTGCAATTAACAATTATTTCCTTTCAATAATTCAATCTAGATCAGCGGATACAATTTACAACGTTGCCTGCAGGTTTATAGGTGTCTCGTTCCACTCAGGTCAAGCAAGTTTGTTGGGTGAGGTCAAGCCAAACGACTGCAGCAGCCATGCCAAAATCTCACATTGAAACCGTGTTGGGCACAATAAAAGCCGAGGAAATAGGCATAACTTTGCCACATGAACATCTGGTTATGGACGTTAGTTATTTCTCTTCTGGTCCGCCAACAGACCCGGTTGAAAGGGAGAGATGGTTCGCTCCCATCACAATGCAAAATCTCAACTGGCTGCGACACAATCTTTATAAAAGCAAAGTAAACATGAGCTTGTATAATGAGCAAGAAGCGGTCATCGAAGACCTGAAGAGTTTCAAGAAAGCAGGCGGAGCGACGATCGTAGAGAATACCGTTGTGGGAATAAATCGAGATATTGCAAAATTGGTCAATATTTCGCAATCGTCGGGAGTAAACGTTGTCTGTGGTACCGGGTATTTTGTCCACGAAACAATCCCCGAGGCTGTCAAATCTGCGTCAGTAGAAAAGATTACTGAGGTAAGAAATAGGGCGAAGGGAGGGTTAGAACCAAAACAAATTTGACTTAATTAAAAATGTGAATAATTAGGTTACCTTTGTTCCATTCTATGCTCACATTATCAGAACAGTGGTAACTAGACATGTGAGTTATCTGAAAATGTGAATTGGTTACCTTTGTTCCATTCTATTATCAGAAATGTAGTACCCACTATTAAATATTTATCAAACATTTTCCAGGAAAACTAGCTCGTAAGAGTCACACCCAACCTTTCCATTACTTCTATTTCAGACCTTGATATCAGAAATCAATGACGGTATTGAAGGCACCAAAGTCAAACCAGGAATTATTGGTGAAGTTGGAACATCCTGGCCGATAATTGATGTTGAAAAACGTAGTCTCCAGGCCTCTGCGATAGCACAAACTCAAACCCAGACCCCTGTAATGATCCATCCAGCCCAGAAGCCTTGTGCGCCTATTGAAGTACTGCGTCTTTTCCAAGAAGCAGGTGGAGATGCTAAACGTGCCGTCATGGCTCATCTCGATTATGCAATTCCCAAAAATGATGAGCTTCTTGCCGAGCTTGCCAACACTGGTGTTTTCTTGGAATACGACTTTTTCGGTTCCGAAATTTCCTACCTAGTACCAAACATGTCCGATTCACAACGCATCGACAAGATAGAGTATTTGATTGGTGAAGGACATTCGGAGCAAATAGTGATATCACATGACATACATGCTTGTCATCAGCTGTCCAAGTATGGTGGAATAACTTTCACCCACATTTTTGATTATGCTGTACCAAAAATGCTGGAAAGAGGACTCAGTCAGGATAACATTGATAAAATGCTAGTTTCCAATCCCAAAGCATGGTTAACTTATTGTTAACCAAAACTATTATTGGTATCATTACAATAAACATTCTGCATGTTTTCCTAGAGGCTTTTCAACATACAATTACAGTAGTTGTATACATTTTTAAACAATATAATTTATAATACAGTTTATACTGTAAAACTATATAATTTATGCATTAAGTGTGATGATGTGTTAACTGACTATGTGTTCCACTATATTAAAATTTAAAAATGTTTTTTGAGTTTTTTTTTAAATGTTCAAGGTTGGAAGTCTTTCTCAGATCATCAATGTGCAAAACAGCCTCCTCAACTATGGGATTGTCAGTGGTGGTGCCAGGCTAAACTCAATGGGGGGGGGCAATTGGAGGGCAAAGGGTTGTTTTTTTTTGAGGGGGGGGCAAGATTGTTTTAGAAATTAATGATAGTCAATAGATAGGCTCTAATTTTAATGCAACTCAGAGAAATTGTGAAGCATAGTGATCTGGGGGGGGGGAACTTGGGGGCAGGACACAAACACTCCCACCCTCTGCCACTGGGGATTGTGCACTTGGATAGTGGGATTTAGTCAAAAATTGGGCTGGGAAATGAGAAATGGACTCCCCTCCAGGATCCCATGAAAATTCATTTCCCAGGGGTAGTTCTGTAGCTTGGAATACCAAAAAGACCATTGCCTGGGTGAATTGTGAATGTTGGATCTTTTAATGAATTTGTTGGTAAAGTGTTTGGGTGCAACATTGCTTAGACATTAATTTGCAAGCCATTATCACGTTGGAGCCAAGTAAGTTATATGACCTATTTTTTACAACAATATGACTGGGGGGGGGGGCAGGGGCTAAACATCTCCCACCAACCGTATCCCCCTCTTTTGTCTCCCGTACCTTTTTGTGAAATGTCTCCTGCCTTCTACTAACTTGGCTATGCTGCTATATTAAGTCATCCTATTCAATTTTCTCATGACGGATGTAAGTCGAATGTGTCATTTATAGACTAATTAGAAAGAATTAAAATGCCTCTGCCGGATGACGCGCTTCCCTGACGATACAATGTTAAAATGGTAAATAGTCGATATTCTTTGCTTCAGATTTTTGAAAGTTTGCTAAAAATTGACTAAAAAGTCATTAAAAACTTACCGTCCCTCATTCTTTTCCCGTCTCCCGCCCTCGCACGCATCCCGCTCAGTCGCTCCCCGCCCTTATTCTCCGGGTTCCCGCCATCTGTCCTCCTCCACAATTCTACATGCAAAGGGTATTAGAGTTCATAATTTCTCTAAACTTTTCGCTGAAGTATTCGCTTGGACAGTAGGCGAACCTAACAACTTATTTGGTCATGTAAAAGCGGCTAAACAACAGTGGAGAAATGTGAAAACCATTGAGGGTTACCTCCCAGGGGTCCCCAGTTATTTTTCGCTTCGTTCCCGTGTTGCCATTGTAAAATTTACCGCGTTCCTTTGTCCCCCCCCCCCCAAATCCCTGGGAGACCCTCATCATATGAGAGATGCAGTCGAAATGCATCCATAAACTAACAATACGCACTGTTTGTGTAAACCGTTTACTTGACTTATGGGTGTTTTTGATAAGAACAGGGCGAAAGTTCTCTGAAGGACGAAGTATTAACATTCTTTATTAGCTACGTGACGTCTCAGTGGTGTAACTGATCTCAACTAACCCAGGATTATCGTCCCCTCCTCCCACCTAAAAAGGTGGAGATAATAACCCGACCTCTCGCCTCATGGTGCTGGGTTGTGCCCCCACAATAATTACTTTCTTCCTACGTCACTGACCCGGGCGGAATTGCTGGGCCTGCTCGAGCAATATGAAAGAGAAGTCCCACAGGCATACATAGTGCCCCGGAAAAACTTTCAAATTTAGACCTCAGAAACAGCCACAAATGCTTCAAAATTTAACGGTCCAAGTCTCAATTTGTATCCAAGTTTTTTAATTTTATAACGAACACTTGAAATTTCAATCCGCATATTTATAGGTGTGCCAACAACGGGAAAATTATCGGAAAAATTTTATTAAACTGTTCATTATTTCGGATAAAAAATGCACAATTTACATGTTACTTATGTTGTACCGGTCCATTACAAATATGAGTTGCTGATAAGTAATTACAAGTTTTAATAACGTGAATTAAGGCAAGCCGTTTGCAACACCTTACTACAACGTTTCATATTTTTGGTGTTCTTAACTTTTTTATGCAACTGTCGTGGGAAATACTTCGTTTAACAGTTGGAGACTTTGCATCGTCGTGTCTCGGACGCAGGCCCCAATCTTAAGCAATCTTTGCCTCCGCCATAGGGTTCTGGTTCGGAGCAGGATCGTATTCTCGTCTCAGTCCCATCGCCGCAAGACGCGCTGCATCCTCCCCATGCCTGCCAGTTAGTGTAAGATCCGTCACGTGGCAGAATATTGTTGCCTAGGAACCTGGACATCGAAAACAGCGAGTGACTGGTTAGTGCGGAGAGAACTCTAGGCATACGTTTTTTTAGGTCACAAACCCATACATTTTATCGCAAGTAAAAACATATATGTCGAAACTCAAGCCAGGAACAGTTGAGAAAATGCATCATCAACTATTGTAGACTTCCCGGCAGGAATGGAACTTACGCCCTAGTGATGGCGGTCGCTATTCATGTGTATTTATGTATTCATGTGTATTTATTGTGGTAATGTTTGTGAATAGGCTGAGGGTGAATCGCTTATGATTTGCTGGTACTTCACTGAATGTTGAATAATTTTTAAAGGGAAAATGTGCCTTATAATTCAAGTGGAAGTCTTGTTGAAATTCAAGCCGCGAACAGTTGAAAAAATTCATCAGTAACCATAGGCCCTCTCGCAGGAATCGAACGTACAATCTTGTGGAACAATTGCAGGAAAAAAGGAAAAAACGTTTAGAACACGTGAAGTCTTGTTATTCTCGCTCGTGCGTTATGGTAAAACCCCGATGTTGATGATGATTTTTGTCAACTACTCCCGGCTTGAAATTCCAAATGCGTAAGATTATTGGCTACCTGTATACTTCGTTGACGTATGGACCACCGAGACCATCGCCTGGAAAATTGTGTAGAACAAATGAGCATTACCGCCATTTGCAATCGAGCTTGCACCGTGCGATTTTTTGTGTCTGTTGCGCATTATTAAACCTGATGTTTATTGGGCACGCAGGCCTTAGTGGGTGCACGCTCAATTGCAAGTGGTGATATGACAAATTTCCTGGAAAGTAGGAGATTTGTGATAGTAATTCAAAAACCTCAGATTTTGTTATATCAACCATAACTGGATCAGACGTGTTAGAACAACCTTATGACAAGTCTGATATAAACAGTGTCAGACTAGCTTGTTACTAAACAATTATTGAATGAGGTCGAGCAGGATATGAGGAATTGATAATGGAAAGAAAACTAGCAAAATCAAAATTGAACAATGTTTTGTTGCCAGCATTATTCAATGTTGTCGACAATATTTTGTCAGCATTGTTGAGCCAAAATCAGGTGTAACAATTTAAACAATATTGTTGACAGCATTGAACAATGTGGGCAGCAAAACATTGTTCAAGCCTGTTTTCATTAACCCATTTTTTGCTGCGTAGTGCGAGCCCTCCATGCAATACTGACCGTGACACAGATTAGACATGCCATACTTCATGTATTTCCGTTCACCGTCCCGTTCACCCATGCATTCCCCACCGTTTTGCAAGGCAAATATTTTCAAACCCATGTCCCACGCGGCCTCAGCACACTTCATCATGGCATTGGCACGGGCTTCTCCATGGCCATCCATGAGAAGCGGGTGCTTGTTTTCAAGTGGAAGCAACGCTTTTGCATCCAGCGAATCTTTCCAGCAACCGATACTTTGAAATTCTGAGGAAGGGAAGGAAATGCATAAAATTAGTGAGGAATTGATGATTCCAGCTACAGACTACATTTTAATCTATATAGGCATTCCAGTAATTCCTCTGTACAGCTAGAAATCTTATCAAATCGCAATGTTTGGTGACGAAATGTTGTGAAATGCAGAAACTATAGTCCAGTGTAGTCCTGCAAATTTTCTTGGCTTGCATAAAGTTTTTCACTTTGATTTTCTCGTCTTACATAAGATGTACTCTAAAAATTATTTCTACAATAGATCTATAAAATTGGAGAGTATCACAAGTCATTAACAGCATTCGCGTCTGTGTTCTACCAGATATAGAACTGTCGCTTTCGGCTCAAATTCATGTATATCCCATAGGCCATAGGACACAGTCACTAATGTTGTAAGTAGTACGTACAGCATTATGCACTGATGTCACTGATGTTTTTATCTATTTTATTCATGCAATCTTAATCTCTCCTCTTTCATTCGCAACCTTTGCAATTTTACCCTCACTTATTAACTCTTATCCTCGTTTGACCGGGGAATGGTTCAGAGCTGAGGAAAACTCCGGTGCAAATACTCAACTTAGTGCCTTGCTTACCAGCATTTTTTATCTGAAATCTTTCGTCTCTGTTTGGGTGCAATTTGTCAAAAAGAGGTTCTCCCAAGGTCACGGCAATAACAGCAACAGAAAAGAAAACTATGCCCCGGCCAAGCTGCATCCCTGAAACGATTAAGTTTAAAGTTCGTTAACATAAAAATACCGGGAAAAAGTTTGTATAAAGTGTCTGCAACGCCGTAATAGCGAGACTCCGTAATAATGAGAGCTATTGCAATACAGATTATAATAGTTTTGGCTATGATAGGTTATAAGAGTATTGTAAGTGTCCTTAATAGCGGGGTGTCCTTAAGAAGCGGGGTGTTCGCAAAGCGAGAGTTGACTGTATTTTATACGATTAATTTGCTACGGCCATACAACAAGTAAAAATTAAGAAGTCAAAAGAGGTTTAAGTGGATCAGAAAATTTTAACCGATTAGTAAGGAACGACTTTTTAAACTAAAATCACAATCAAGCAAACGAAATTACTTAAATCAGATTATCGTAAAAATTAAATAGATCAAAGACTGTATGCATATATAAATACATTAGATAATTTTTTAAACTATAAAGTTCAAACACTGCGTACGCAGAAAACCGTTCATTAAAATAATTATTGCATCTTTATCAGACTCACCTTCAATCAGGTATAAAAACTTGAAAAAACTTGAGATTCTCCTGTAAAAAAATCTGTTTGATTTCTGGACGAAGTCAGCGGCGAAATTTTCAAAATAGTTCGAGCTTAATCGGATAACTTTTCCACCATCATCAACAAGCGTTCGAAGCTAGCGGGTACCAGCTGGTGCAAGACCGCTCATCCATCAGCCTTTCAAACAACATTTATAACGCATGCGTTCCGGTGCCGCGCGAGCGTCTTCCAGTTAAAAGTAAAGGCCTTGCCACACTGTGCAATGGACCGATTGTACTATGGACAGAATTTTGAAAAACGTTCAAATGGGAAAATTCATTACCACAGCATTGAAGAGCATCCTAAAATTAGTAAGAGTGCAAAGTTTGGTCGCGAAATGTTGTAAAGTGAGGAAAATATAGCCCTGCAAAGTTTGCGAATTTTGTACACTTTTGTATTACGCACGGAAAATTGATACCGTTTTCGCGATGTTGGTATCAATTTTCCGTGCGCAATACAAAAATATACAAAATTTGCAATCTTCACAGGCTTACATTTTCCACATTTTACGTTTCGCAACAAAACTTTGCAATTTTACTAATTTTAGTATGATGCTCTTCAATGCTGTGGTAATAAATTTTCCTATTTCAACTTTTTTCAAAATTTTGTCCACAATGCAATCGGTCCATTTTTCTTGCACTTGCAATGCAATTCTACTTTTGGGAGATGCAAAATTGGCAAATACATGTTTCCACCACAGTTTGCTAACATATTTTTAACATACCAAATATTTGTCACAAATTTACATCTCTTAAGAGTAGAACTGCATTGCAAGTTGCACGAAAAATTGCACCGTGTGACAGGGCCTTAAAATGCGATGCAATGATTGTAACGCAATGTCAACTGGACATGTTTTAAACTGATTCGCAGCCCGATTTAAACAATACGAGATATATATTGTTGCATAATATATGTACAGTCATTCAGTACGATACGTTCGGATATTTCCTAATGTAAGAAAAGTTAATATTCCTCAATGTTTTTCTGGGCCAATGAGTAAAAGATGTTTTTCAAGTACTTCAAGACACAAGTTTTTTAAAACTCGTGGACTTCAGATGTCCAAATACCCAACATGACAAAATCTTTCTGCTCAGGCAAATCGAGGTGATGAAATACAAAAACCCTCTGCGATGTTATTTATATATATACTCTGCCATCAAAAACCACCCAAGCTCAACTATCACCCAAACTATAAAAACCTTCGAAACCCAAGCGCATCATCCCTTGTTTGTTCGTGTTTCTATATAGACTTTACCGAACCTGGTGCTTTACGGGTCCTTTCACTTTTGATTACAGAGTGCCATACTGCTTGATAGTCCATTTACTTATCCAGTTTTCCAAGTAGATTTCCCTTAATTAAAGAGAAAACAAAATAAGTCTCGTTGAAAAGAAAGTAGGTAGATTGGTGGTATAACTGTAAATTACGAATTAAGCTAAATTGAGCTCGACTAGCGATGGTTCAACTTCTACAAAGAAGAATTTAGATTTCACAGAAAACTATTCAGACAAAGCCTACCAATTTTGAAATGATCTTTGAAATTCTGTTTCTCCTCGCACCCGCTACGTCTATCGTGTGTTCTGCAATGGAAGGAACAAGAAAATAAACCATCATTAATGCTAGGTAATGCTACTGAATGGTGTGTCAAGTCCACCGAAAATGACTTCAAAATCCGTATCATCTTACTTTTTATCGTTTTTTCCTTCACTGCAGAAGTAACTTCTTTAGGAACAGTTATGTTTGCTTTCGCTAGGGCGACTACAGGTTTTGTGGTTTGTGACTGAGCCTCATGGCTCAAGGGAATTCTGGTCTTTGGCGCAGGCTTGGCCTCTTTTCGGTTGGCGCTCAGCATTTTAGCTTGAACTTGCTCACGGACAACTGTATAACAAATGAATGACAGCAATAAGCTAATGTAGGTACAAATAGATCCTTGAAATGCTAACCTCAGGCCAGTCTCGAGCAATGAATTGCAATGCAATCAGGCACAGATGTGAGACAAAATAAACATCAGTTTATAGATAGATAGATGGAAACTTTATTTTCAGAGGGTAGCACAAAATAGCAAAGCTAGTGAACTAGTGACCCTCTACTTATTGTGATATTGTTGTGATTTTGTCTGAGCTACTAGAAAAAGATACCTCAAATTGGTCCAATACGAGTAGTTTTCTACAATAAGCAGTCGTGGTTTGTGTCTAAACTACCTAAGAAAGCTATCTCAAACGTGGTGGTCCAGTGTAGGTAGTATTCTACAATAAACTGTCGTGGTTCGTGTATGAACTACCTGATAAACATATCGCAATCGTGGTGGTACACTATAGGTAGTATTCTACAATAACCTGCCATGGTTTGTATCTACTTAAAAAGATAAACAGTTAAGGGGTCCAACCTGGACATTTTAAAGCACATTTCTTGGTTTGGAATGTCAGTCCGTGGCAGGTTTGCCAACCACTTTGCGCATGCGTATAGATACACGAGCGTTGTCGAGTACTCTTCCCCAGGCCGCACGTTTTTGAACACGCCGTCCAACTGCTCCACGAAGTAAAATACGGGGCATTTATCGCAGTCTGAGTCTTTTTCTCAGTGAAAGGAATATTTATAGGATTTTGTGGCTTTCTGTTTGGGCCTGAAACAAGAAATATACCATTACAACCTGATCATAGAAGGAAAGTTTACAAGGAAAGTTCTGCAAATTTTAAATAATCATGATCATTCATTTCTGTGAAAATTGATCGTTTCCATGGCTATAAATACGGATGGCTAGGCTACTTTTCTAGAACACAGAACTTTGCTGTTTCTGGAACCTCAGATTTCCAAAATGTAAGAGAAGAATAGACCTTTTTGCATAAATCGTGATCCAGACCATCCTATGAAACAAGAATTTATGCATTGTTATCGGTCACAGTTTGCGACGAGTGACCAATAACAATGCGTCAATTTCTGTTTCCTAAGATACACGGTCCGAATCACGATTTATGCATAAGGTAAATATATCACGCAGAGCATGGGCATAATCACGCAGAATACCACTAGAAGATGAGATCATAAGGCATTCAAGGTTAAATATTGATCGAAGTTCTTTGGGCGGCCCTATGAGTAGGCCATAAAAAGGAAAGATTAAGACAAATCCCAAGATCTAGAAGATATCTATTCTTACCAGAAATAGCACTTTTAAGAAAACCAGGCTGAGTTCTTGGAAAGGAATCAACAACGGGCGAATTCTGACCAGGACTTGCTTGCATATAATTCGCAGATTGTGAACTTGGCTTTTGTGCTTTAAATAAAAGAAGAGAATTTTTAGAAATGCGATTCATGTCAAAAAGGTAAAATATATGCTAAAGTTTCACAAGATCAAACGTACGCTTTGAAAATCCGCAAATTTTGTCAATGTCCTGAGGCGTCAAATATTTTTCATAAATAGAGAGATCGCCTGCTTTGAAACGAGCAAAATTGCTCTGTGGTTCGCCGTTTGCCCGGCCCAGGACGAGATTGGTGTTTGCATCTGTGTTATGGCATCCTGAAGTATGGCAATTAATACACTGGTCGTCTGACTCAGTCGTCGCTACCAGCTTACAGTTGATGTACATATTCAGCTCTGAAAAGATAAATTCATATAAAATAGTTTATGATTTAGTTGAGCTGGTAGAACTGTTCGTTAAAAATAGTAAACATAAAGCCAGTATAGGTTTGCATCTGTAGTAGCAGCGCCTCAAATAAGAAGTGAGTATTGACATCAAAACGACATTAAAAGCTAAAGGGCACACACCAGTCCAGATTTCGTGCCTACCGAAGTAATTATACACTTCGTGCCTACCAAAGTAATTATACACTTGTATTATTAAGTTATTATGCACTTTGATGTCATAAGTTGTGTAATTTGCATATCGAATAAAGTTGAATATCTCAAGAAGGAAGAGTGCAAGATTTTTGCAATGCGATCAATAAATAGTTGGGCAAAATTTTGTTTCAAAGGTACTTTAAATAAGTTCCTAAGGTTAATTTAGTTTAGATTTCTGTAGTAACAGTGGAACAACTAGGCCTCTGCGAAGAACAGTTATATCCATTAAACTCATCAGTGCGGTTCTTCACGTCAACATATAAAAGGGTGGCCCTTACAAGAACTTTGTGGAACAGTTTAGAATTAAAAGATACTAATATGTACAAAGTAAGTTTCGATCAAGTTTTATCCCGTAGTAACATGGGAGTGTAATACCAGATCACTTTGGGGAGAAAAGTTAAAAATTAAAAGGGGACAGAGCAATCCAATCTAATAAACTATGTTTAGGAAGGTCTTGTCGCTACCTCCATTCTGATGATAAGCCAACACGATATCTTGCCATTTGTCAGCCACCAAAGGTACGACTAGACAATAAGCTTTATCCTTTACAGCAACATCTGCTCTAAGTTTATTATCCATCGTATACATCGCCACCCCCCTGGAGTTGAACGAAGACGCTCCACTGTCAAGTATGTACCGGGGGGCGCGGTACATTGTAGCGGCAGGATCTACTTTGATTGTCATTTCAACTGAAAGACCACGCGGACAGAGGGCTGGATCTAGAACGATAGAAATTTGCCTATTACACATAATATTATCCGGTACTAGGTCTTACTGGGTACTAATATAATAGTACTTATTAACATACCGCTGACGCATGTGCCCGCGTAACTACCGCCGTCCATATATGTTGCTGTCCCATCAAAGCCAATAGAGGCACGGTTCAGACGAATTCCTCCTTTAGCGACAAGCTTCCTTCCCGACCGAAGACCTGTCACTTCGCCATTCTTTATTTGATTCAATATCCAGTGGTAGGTTGGCTTTAGATCTAGTAGGAACATGATGTTTCCTGAGATTGCATTGCATTTAAAACATAAACGTGATGGTCCAGTGTAGGTAGTATTCTACAATAAGCTGTCGTGGTTTGTGTCTGAACTTCCTAAAAAAGTTATCTCAAACGTGGTGGTCCAGTGTAGGTAGTATTCTACAATAAGCTGTCGTGATTTGTGTCTGAACTTCCTGAAAACGATTTTGTGGTTTCTGCATGAACTACCTAAAAAAGATATCTCAAATGCTGTTGTGCAGTGTAGGTAGAATTGTACAATACACTCTTGTGCTTTGTGTCTTCACTACCTTAAAAAGTTATCTCAAACGTGGTGATCCGATGGTTTGCGACGAAACTAGCTAAGAAATATATCTTAATTAAGGTTTACAGCGTGTGCGATGCTTTACAGTAGATTTCCATGGTTCGTTGATGAAAACAACAAACCTCGTTTCTTGTCTTCAGTGCTCGATCTTTGAAAACCTGCAGCACCATTTGACACTTGCTTCACAAACTGGTTGATATTAATTCCACTTTGTTGAGGCGTCTGAGCACTCGTGACCTGTGGGTAGGAGCTGGTAGCCTGGTACTGGGTAGCTGACGTGCTTGTTGCCTGGTAACCATACCGTGGGCTCGGGTAAAGGCTATTGGGAGACGCATAGGTAGGGTTAGTGTACGACGGACGGTTATAGAAGCCATTAGGTTGGTGATTACGCTTGATCTGCTCTCTATCGTTAGTGAAATTCGACAGCAAAATGAAACGGGGGTTATTTTTTCTATTGATGACGACAGCATCACTTGCAATGTTTTCTGATTGGATGCCATTTGAACGACTGTTGGGGACTTTTTGGGATTGCAGTGGCCCCGAATTGACCCTGCCTCCAATGCCCCCTTCGATGGTTTCTTGACTTGATAGTGAGCTGTAAGGCCGAGGTGCGTTTTGCACGGATGCTAGGTTGTGTTGTAGATTGAGGTTATAACGCGGGCCAGCAGGTTTTTGCGGGTTAGGTTGATCTTGCAGGTAGGGACGGTTTTGGTTGAGAATGTTGGGAAAACGAGACGGGATGGGAGAAGCTAATTTAGTGGCGAGTTTATTAAAGTACGAGTGCATCTTACGACCAACAGTTACAGTTCCATTAATGCGGCCACCTCTGATTACCACGCCTTCACCCACCTCCCCACCCAGGACTTCTCCCCCTAGAATGGTCCCTCCCGTCACTTTGCCATTCCAAACTATACCTCCAAGCAGACGACCACTTTCCATTACCCCACCTTTGAGAACACCTCCGTCAATGATTCCCCCTTGCAACAACCCACCCTCAACTCCACCTTTCTTGAGAACACCCCCTGACATAAAGCCAGAGGACACATGCCCGCCTAAAATCTCCCCTCCTGTCACTGTCCCTCCAGTAATATTTCCCCCTCGTATCGAACCTCCTTTGACGGTACCATTATGGAGATACCCGCCGGCTATATCACCATCTAGAAGCAACCCCCCGTCCATAAGCCCTTGCGACATTCGTCCACCTTTAACAACCCCACCTCTAATAGTCCCTCCACTAATGAACCCTCCTTCAATGTCCCCACCGAATATATTTCCTCCAGAAATTTGCCCTCCTACTATCTGCCCGCCTTTCACATTCACTGTTGGCACCGATGCTTCTTTAGGCTTCGCAGCCGGGACATGTGCAAGAGATTGCTTTTTCTTTCTCGCGTCACGGTCGTAGAACATCGTCATGCGTTCGCCAGTTTTTCGTAGCTTCTCCGGCAAGGTATCGTCAGATTCTCCGAGGAGTAATTTAGAGCTTTTAGGTAAAATATCATCGTTATCTAGACCATTAATATCAGGCAGGTCGAAAATATTGGAACTGCCAACTTTACTTGCAAAGGAACGATGTTTCGTTTTCTGAGCTTTGACTGAACTATGCTCTGAGAGTTTAGGCTTTGCAGTTGCCGTTTCTGGCTGTGGTGAATCATTTGAAACATTTTCATCGCTCGTCGACGAGTCTGTGTAACTTGAAGGCATCTTTTCTTTGCTTGACTTGACGATTTTTAGCGCATCATTTTCGTCTGTTGAATTCGATTTTGCAACGAAAGTGTCAATTTTCCCTAAAACAAAATAGAAAATATCAATGCATTGACAGGCCAATGATAGACAAAATCAATGGCGAGCCGAAATTTTTTTTTTCAAAGAAGTTTGGCCAACGCCTTAGTATCTCTGTTTCTGTTAACATGGGGGCATGTTCCTGCAAACAAGAGTGTTCACAAGCTGTATTTGCACTGCTTGCATTGTTGGAACAAGTTTGGAACAAGCTGCTAACAACTTGTAACAAACAAACCTACCAGACGTGTAAGAATTTATAGTCGTTCCAACAAGACTGGTACAGTCGCGATATAACATTATTGTTACAGGACTGTGTTGCCAACTTTGTCACAATCTAGTAACAACAGGTTGGTATCAAAGTTGTTAGCACAACCTTGTAACAAGTCTGATATTTCCGCCAAGCTTGTAACAAGTTGTCAACAAGCTGTTTCAAGCTTTATGATACCTTAGGAAGACAATGCAAACACAACCTGTTAAGGGTTGTGAGGTTTTCGCTGGTGCTATTCGGATGTACACGCAGGACGACGAGACGTTAAGCAAGGGATTAATGCCAGTCCATCCGAAAGAGGTTCCTGGCGTTCATTTATGCTGAAGGCAGACAGACTCCAAATAGGATAATTTAAATAATCAACGAATTAATAGCTATTTTCTGTTAAATTTTATGTCCTAGAAATCAATTCAATTCGTTTACATGTTTGCGTGTACACCGCTTTTAAGCTGGAGGCATGAAAATGGCAGACATTACCTTCTTCGGTTAAAGAGGGCAGACGAACCGGTTTTGTTTTGACCATCTTATGTCGAGAATTTCCAACTAAGTTGATATCCTCACTGTCATAATGGCTCATGTCATTTGTGTCAGAGGTTTCTTTTTCTAACTCAGGCATGCTTGCTTCATGGGAAAACACGGGCCCATTATCTTCCAACTCGTGCGCGATTGCTTCTTTCTCTACATTCGCATCGAATGACACTTGATTGTTCTCCCCAAGCGAGTCTGCCTGAATGTCACCGAGGGAATGGGCACTACTATCATCAGATATGGTTAAATCCGCTGAGTCGGTTTGATCTGAAAGATGAGAAGGTGGACAATCTAAAACAAATGTACCTGAATGAATCGAAAACAAATGAGTCCATTATGGAATCTATTATGTGATACAGATTTCTCTTAATTTGCATAAACTTTAACTTTGATTTTCTCGTCTTATATAAGATGTAATTTCAAAATCACTTCATTAATAGATCTATAAAATTGCAGAGTTTCACCAGCAATTTAAAACATTCACGTCCATGTTGTATATCCATAAAACAGTCACTTATCTTGTAAATAGTACTTAAAATTAATTCACATCAATCTAAACTATATAGTAATAATTAGCAATGGCATTAGAGTTGAATGACTTCAAACTCGTTGTGTTGTATTCTATGGACATTGTGCTAAAAAATATATCTGACAAGGGTGGGAAACGAACCTACGACCTAATTGGAATGCTAACCCAATGGTCTGCCAACTGAGCTACGCGTTCAGGTCGGTTAGAGCATGTGATATCTAAGATCCCACTGGCAGTGGAGTTTCTTCGATACCAATGTTATCTTAAATGCATATGTATAAATCATAATTCTAATCTGTTCTGGTGTTATGCTACCAGATTGAAATGTTTCTCACGTGGATTGGGACGGCACTCCAAAGGTTGTATTCTCGACTCCAACCGTGATCAGGCATACTTTTCAGTTTGCCTGGAATGGATACAACCTCAGAGTAACATCCCAAAAATCAATGCTGTTACAGTTTAGATGTTTATAACTTTGGCAAACCTTTTTTAACATTCTGAGCACCTCCTTCCGACTTGGGTAGAGTTCTCGCATAGCAGTGAAGGTATGGTGACAGAAGCAAGCAACACAGTACCACAGCTTGATTCTTCATCAGTAATGGTTCGCTACAGAAGAATAGAAAGTAGGGTTTTGAATTTTTGCATCTTCAACAAGAGTGGACGCGCGTAGAGCAGATGTTCGTCAGAGAAACGGCTGCCTTTATATAGACATCAGTAATTAGTAAGACGTCCGCGTAATGTAAACCGTAGGTACCTAGAATCCCTTATCAATTGAGCAATAGCCTGTTGCGAAGAGTGAGAAATCTTGTACGGCGCAGAATTGCATGTATTCTTCACATTTTCTCCACCCTACTATGCACGCAAAGCCGTTTACATAAGCGCAAAAGATATTTGTTGCAAATATTTATCTTCAAGCTACGAATGTCACTGATTTGTTTCACTTTTGCCATGACAAATAAACAACCTGTAGTCGACGAACTGCCAGTTCAACCCGGGAAATCATCAAGGAAATCTCTCCCTTTTATTATTAACTTTCCTTTACAAACTTCCCGACAGTTTTATAGTTGGTTTTATAAAGATAATAAACGGTCATTTCAGAGTATAGTCGTACAAGCATAATTGCATTATCTACATGATTGAAGATAAAAATATTACTTACAAACCATAATATAAGATATGCATGTGTAATTGATTTGTATAGTTATTGGAAAGTGATTTATTGGACAAATAGATCAAACAGAAGTAAAATATGTGAAGTATGAATCAGTTTGTCCTTTCTTACCTTTAAAATTTGATTTATTTTGTAAAGTTATTATCAGATGACATTTTACACGATGAAAATTTCGCTTGAAACCACAGACTACGCATGCGTGTACGCCAACTGTCCATTTCATAAAAAACACTCGAAATCAGACAAGAAAAAACAAACTTAACGCGGTAATAGGATTTCGGACATATTATGTTAAGCAATTTTAAAAAAGTAATTGTACATGTTGAAAATAGGACAGACATGGAAATAAAGCCAAGACTATGATACAAGCTGTTAATTTGGAGGCAAAATTCATGACTGCTTCAAAATTGTTACAATATCAATGTTTTTAAAGCCTTAAAAACTTAAAGCTTTTTGCTCAGCCGAGTAGTTAAAGGAAAATGAAAAGAGAAGTGCAAGGGCATGATTTTATTTAACGTGCTTTTATTATGGCGCAAATTTCGGGTTTTACTATAGTAAGATTTGTCTTGTTACAGTAATTTTTGCTACCCGCAAAGGAGGCAAATCTGAGCGAATCAGACGCTCCGAGTTTCTGGTCGTACTTGAATAATTTATGAGCAGAACAAAACAAACACGAGAGGAAAGGTTGAAAAACGGCGATGAATATATAACAAAACTACAGTATTGTAATGTAAGTGCAATCACTTTTATTTAGGTTAGAAAACTACGTGGGTACATTGCGCGTTTGAGAAATATTTGTATTTTAAATTTGCGCTCTTATTGGGAAGAAATAATGAAAAATCAGTGTAGCACACGTATGTTTAGATTTTGCTCAGAAAAAAACTATAGTTGGTTGACAGAAATTGAAGCGGAATGTGTGAACTACATTTAACTTATAAACTTCATTTGTCATTGTACATTTATTGTTTATAATAGATTATTAGCAATTTGAACTCGCCCCAGGCCAATTTACTGTTATGCGGAAGTCGTACTATGTACTAATGTCTATGTAAAGGCAGCCGTTTCTCCTCAAGTCCTTGAGTTGAACTCAAACCATGCAAGGCTTGAATTTAACCTTCCAGCGTGGAAGACAATCCCACGTTGGCACCACAACAAATGCCCACAACACCACAAGATCTCTTGTCTATTGATTTTGAGAACTGACAATTGCAGCTCCAGCAAACCCAATATGGCGGATGTTTCAAAGCATGTTGTTGCTTCTGTAACCTATAGCATTCTATCTTATTCTAGGTTCCCGAAAATGCCTTCCTCAGTAAGTTTTCTACTGGCGGTCATAATCAGCCCAATAATAGCGCCGTTGAGCCTGACGAGAGCAGAAGAGAGCTTCATTCTCGAAGAATTCCGAGGCTATCCGATGTTCCACGAAGATGAGATCCGAGGTAGGAAAACAATGGGAAATATAATGCGAAGCATGGACTCGGACGATTCCGACGTCGGCCGATTCGACAGCTACTGGGACTCGAGCGCAAGAAAGAAATCGGAAACTTTCTCCACAAGCGAGCAAGTGGACAAAGTCCTCGAGGAAGCATTTCGAGACGAGCCGTTTGCCGAAGAGTCCACGGGAACGGTGCGCAATAATGTCGGAGAGAGCCTGATAGCCAAGCATGCGCACGATGGAAGCATACCGCTGAGCATCATCGAGAACGAACGAAATGGCAATCCGTACCAAAGAGACATTGTCGAAAACGAACTTGTCGAGTCGCCTTTTTCAGAAATGGACACTGGTATGAAAATAGGTAGAAAGTTCCGACACAAGGTCGTCTAAAATGATTTTCCTGTACAAAGTCCTGTATTCGTATTAAACATAACACAATCTAGGCAATTATAAGTTTATATGTATATTTATTAGACGAAATAAAGTTTTTTTCCATCAATATCTTTTTGAGGAGCACACCTTTATGTTTCGTTTTTTTGCAAGTGACTAAACAAATTGCAGTTATCCTGAATTTGAACCACATCTTTGACAACCTTAATGACATTAATGACAAAAACACAAAAAAACCAGACACACCTCTTTCTCGTCACAATCTCATCATGGCCAACACTCAAACTCTACACACTCTTAAACACACCAATTCCAACCTTCTCCTATTCCTTGAAGCTTTATATATTAAATATAGAAATCCCGTGCTAAATAATGGATTGAGAGCGTCTAAAGAACTCGTGGTCTTTTCTTAAGCATCATCATATGTCAATAGTGTAATGTTTCTAATACGTCATCTCTTCCTGTTTCTTTGTATATAATATGATAGCATGTTTTTAAACAGCTTATTCTGGTTTGACAATGACTTTGAAATAGAGTCGAAATATCACCGCAAAATTGTTGTCTTGTTTTTAAAAGCTCGAATCTTGAGTTTACAAGATGTTGTTTTTCGGAGTATGTTTTTTTCTTATAAATTGCAGTTAACCTTGTATGGTTCACAAATTTGCGCTCTTTGCACGAGTTAGTCAAACCACATAACACTTGTTAGTTGTGACCAAGAATTTACCCGATTAGCACGTTTGAGGTCGGCTGTCAGCCGAAAATTTTGTCTCCAATTGCTCGGCTACCACCCCGGCTGTACTATAGTACACTGCCGCTTCAAAACTTACGCGAACGTTAGGGGATTGGTTCTAGAATGTTTGCCAATAAAAACTCACTTAAATCGCATTTAATGCCGCTCATTTTATGTGATAAAACTAAATACGTGTTTCTAATGCCTAAAACCGTCGATATTTAGGTAAAAAAAGTGAAAAAAGAGCAGCAAAGGACACAAATTAAAATTTGCAAATTTACCTTGCGAACCGATTGACTTATACAGCAGGAGACGTTTAGACAACAAACTCGGCTTAAACAACATCCATATTGAAGATTGCTTCGTAATCATGCTCACAGGATAGCCGTGTATAAGATGGGTCGTTCTTAAAGACATTTAAAATACTCGCACGAGATCGACTTGCCGTCTTTAAATCGGATACAGCACTGCTGCATCAGCAGTGGCAAAGCCAGCCCGACATTTGGCCACGCAAATGCAAAATTTTCTGTGAATGAATAATGGTAATGATTTAAACTGGCATAGTACGACTAAATTGTCGGGCTGGCTTCGCTACTGGCTGCATGTGTTTTAAATATTACTTATATCACGCTTGCTCTTGTCTGCTACCTTTATCAAAGTCGTAATTAGACTACCACGGAACCACAAAGGCAAACACAGGAACAAAAAATTTTCTTTAATTTTTCTTTTCAAATGTATTCCAATACGAGTCCCTAACGAGACGTTTAACAAAATTTTCACCCCACATCAATATTGTCTTCGCTTGCGGTATGTTTTTAGTCTTGGATGCCTCGTGAATAATCTCAAGTTTCTTCTATAGTCCATATCACCATCTGATACTCTGGAACCCATAAAATCATTCTTCTCCGAATCGTTGTCATAAATACGAGTTTTAAAATCT
The DNA here is from genome assembly GCA_963855995.1 of Muricea muricata. NCBI lineage: Eukaryota > Metazoa > Cnidaria > Anthozoa > Malacalcyonacea > Plexauridae > Muricea > Muricea muricata. The sequence goes on along the minus strand of OY979729.1, from coordinate 2,522,730 downwards.
TCCGTCAAGTTCTCAGAACCATCGATAGTACTCTGAGCATTACTATCATCTTTCGCGGAGAGAATTATCGCATTTCCGAGGTCCGCCTCATCAGCGTCGTTTATGCGCTGCCCTTTCAAACTGCTGTCCAAAAGATCGCCGTCCATCCCGCCAACATAATGACGTAAATGATCCAAGTATTTTGTCAGTGGTCTCACGTGACTAGCCTTAGTCTCTCCTAAAATATTATCTTTCTCCGCGGATTCTTCGTTCTTTTTTAGACCAGTACGCGATCGCGCAACGCCGGCAGCATCTCGGTAACTGTTCGGGACGCGTTCAATCTCGTCGCCCTCTGAATTATGATGTCTTAACGCAGAATGATAGAGCATCTGACCCAAATGGAATTTCTTTCCATAACCTCCAGGGTGATTTTTGCGTGACTCGTAGCTTTCGTTATCAGCTTGCCAGTTATGATATTTCATGGGTGGGCGAGCCTACGAAACATGAAAAGTGACATGAAATTTTGCCCAGTGTTTTCTTGATTACGTTGTAAAGATCACCTGTGGCCTCTACGCAGAACAGTTTAAATAAAGTTAGTTTAGATTAAGTTTCCTCCTTTAGTAACACTGGATCAATAAGAGATGATCCTTCGTGGACCTCTAGGAAGAACAGTTTAGAAATGATAGAGTTTTTCAGTAAAAATAAAGTTACTTTAGTTTAGGTTTCCTCTTTTAGTAACACTGGATCATTAAGAAACGATCCTTACTGGACCTATAGGGAGAAAAGTTTGGAACTGATACAGTTATCAAGCATCAATAAAATTAGTTTAGTTCAGGTTTTCTTTTGTAGAAACACACCTCTGTATTAGAGCTATCTATGTTGTGCATTTGATGAAGTGTTTACTACATATTACCATTAGATACCAAATTTATAAACACACTACCTGTCTAGCATAAAATATCCCATGTTTGGGAACTCGCAGATTTTGAAAACCATCTTTAATATAATACTCGTCAAGTCCCAGTTCCTTAATCTCATCCAGCAAAGATGGCGAATACAACTCCTTGTTCTCGGGCTCTTTTATCCGCAGATGACCTTCATCATTCACTGCACTTATCCTTTGACTCTCCACATGATCCTCAGCATCCCCTTCTCTCATCGGAGCTATGGTTATTGTGTATTCATTTGGAGTGTTCGCCATTTCTTGATCGTTATATATTTCTTCAGGAGTGTTTGTAGTGTGGTCCGGTCTCGCAGTAGTTTTACCAGTTAGACTTTTCAGAAACTTTTCGATTTCACTTAAGTCAGCATCATCACTATCTTGACGTTGGCTTTTCTCGGGTTTCCCACCTTTGTGAATGCTGTCAGCTTCGCCCCTCGGCTGACTAATGCTTTCGACTTTATCCTCATGCTCGTTGTAATGGATGACGTTTGAATCTTCAAATAGAGGCGAGTTGGTTGAGATTGTTTTGGAATGGAAAGGTTTTGGTGTGGTGAAGAACTCTTTAGCTCTCGTCTTTCCAAGCGCCTTTAAACCTACCCTGTGATATCCTTTCGGTAACCGTAAGTATACCTTGTTACCAACAGGTCTCCTGGTTACTCCTATATTTCCTGTAATGGGTCTGGACACAAATTTTGAGTGTAAATTCTGCGAGATTATATCTCCGTCTTCTTTTTCATGTGGCTTCGGAGTTGGCCAAAAATGAAGATTCTTGCTATGTTCTGTTTGTTTAATATCTGTTCCACGTTCTACTTGGTGAGGTTTTTGCGTCTCGATACTTTTCAACGCGTCCTTGATTAACCCATCAAGCTTCAATTTAGCGAGCTCTTGTTGCACCGCTTTTGCGATCAGTTTATTCATCAAGTCAGTTTGAGATTGACTCGTGGTAACTTGATTGTCAGGTTTGCTGGTAACTTGATGTACTTGTTTGTCCTGTTGTGCCAGAGGCAAAAGCGGTCGCGCATTGGAACCTGGATGCTTGTGGTTGCCTAGGGTTTTATGGGGTAATACATTGTTGAAATGTTGATCATAGTGGTTCTCTGGTGTGATGGTTTGTTCTTGGTTGTCAATAGCAGAGGCTGCGTTTAATATTGCGTTCAATTCAGCTTTACTTGGTAAACCTGGAAATAAGATCGCATAAGAAAAAAATCATTGGCCTAAAAATGGAGATACTGATCTGATCTTAAAAGTACGGTAAAACGCAACCGATTTTTGGCTGGTGAGAAAAAAAGTCAATTGCATCATGCAATACATATATTTAACTTGTAAACCGCGTTTACCAAGAGAACAATTTTTACACGAAAATCTACTAAAATTACAGGCGGATAAAGTCCCACGGCAGGGTGGAAGAAATTTTGTGTGTGGATTGCTCTGAAACATTAGCGACCATACCTTCGGGGTTTTCTCTTTGTTCCTTTTCCAATGCACTGCCCGCAACTTTTTCGTCATACCTACAAAAACAGAAAACACCTTGAGTTCCAGCAAAAGTAGTCGAGTACCAAGAGTTGCCGCGACATTAACACAAAAGTCCAATAATGAGAGAGAGAGGCCTAACGTTGAGGTGGAAGTCCAAAACTAATCAGCGTGTAGTTGACGGCATTTAAAGATAGGTCATACGTCAAAAGAGATGTCCAAAACTTATGCGCAAACCAAAACTACGTGACGACATTAGGGATCGTTCACAAAATACGCGACGCTAGTTGGAAGGGAGAAAGGGGGGGGGGGGCATTGAGGATGTAAAAAAGCAAAAATTTTATGTTTTATAAATGAAACTGAATATGATTGCCACGTTAATGTTTCTCGATCCCTTCGATCTGCATACTTACGGGGGTATTTGAAGATCAGGGTCACCTGAATCTATTACATTAGCGTTTTGTTTTCCAGATTTTTCCGTCTGAACCATGACCTCATCTTCCTCATCATATTCGTTGCTGTCAGACTGTGCCTTACTCGTGGTCATTTTTCCAGTGTCGGATAACTCCTTCGCGAGTTTCGTGGCCGCTAAAAAGTCTTCTGACGGCATAATTTTACCTTGGATATCAAAACCTCTATCGCCATATTTTTTACCCGAAGAAACATTTTGCATTTTTGAATCAATTTTAACCTCAGCGTCTGCATATTTTGTTTTGCTTATGTTGTCCAAAGATTCTATTTCGGGCACTCTTAGATCGTAATGAATTGTGGCGTTTTGCTGCGTTGTACTGGGATTTTGTGTTGTTGAACTAATGATGGTCGGAATACTTTCTGGTGCTTTCATTGTGCTGTTGAGCGCATTTGTACTGTGATTAAAACTTTGGTTGTTTTTGTGGTGATAGACGTCGTCGTTGTTGCTGGTGTTGTCATAATTTTCAGCATTGTTGTTATTGTCGTCGACAAGGTTTGCTGTCAATGTCAAATGTTTATTGCTCGTATTGTTTTCTCTATCTACTGTGTTACCGGTCTGACTGCTGTGAAGAATGTTTTCTTGAGGGTTTAAAAGCACAGTCTCATTATCAATAACAACACTGTTGTTTAGGTTGTCCTCGTTAAGGTACGTATTCTTCATGTTTTTGCTGTTCAAAGTATCGTTACTGCTAACACTGTCATTGTTGATGTCATTGTTGTAACCGCTAATATCCCCAACTTTATTTTTACCAATGTCAAAATTATTGTCGCCCGCGATATCTCTTACGCTATTTGCATTTACAATAATGTTACCTTGAGTGTTTCTCGCACCCGACAATCCAAGGGAGGTCGTGCCTGTATCTGCCGCCATTTTCTCTTTATTTAACCCATCTTGTATAAACCTGTCTACATCAGCCAAATTCTTTTCTTGTTTCTTCCTGGAATTCGCTGACCCGTTTCTTCTTTGTGTTTTCCATTTCTCCTTTACATTTGAACCGCTTTCTACGATTTTGTCCGTCACGGCATTTGATTGAAATGGCTTTTCAATCGTGTCAGCGCCATTTCTGTTTGTAAACAATGATGACTTGGGCAAGTTTTCGTCCAGTTTCAGAATGTCTCGGTTTTTCGGCAAATGAAACGATTCACTTGCAAATGAAGGGCTATCTGCAATTTCAGTAGTTTCGGCTGTACTTTGGTGGAGGGTTTTAAGTTCCTTCCCATCAACCGATGTTACCTCATCGCGATTTAAATTCTCATCTTTCCGGGATTTTGTATTTTCTTGGAATTTTTTCGACTTCTCAAGATCTGAGCTCTCGTTCAATTGCAATCGATGTTGCAAAATATTTTCCAACAACTTCACACCGTTCGCTTTGGTACTTTCACTTAAATGCTGGTCAGATTCGCTCGGATTCTCGAAAGTTTTAGAATTTGTCGTGTTCTTGGAATTCGAAGTTTGATTTTGATATAATCGCTGGGCGAGGATGCTTTCAAGTCGCGTAATATATTTTAGTTTCGCTTCGGTTTTGTCGATATCTTTCTCCAGCAAACTTTTATCGGGTTCATCGTCACCATCGTCACCATCGTCGATGGTTTCATCATCGTCGATGGTTTCATCATCGTCGAGTAGTGTAACATCTTTGAGATTGCCGTCGATTTCACGGAAATTACTTTGTGTGCTTTTCTTCACCGATGGTCCTTCACGAGATTCTTGGAAGTGGTATTGAAGATAGGGGTTGTAATGCTGTGTTTCGTCTCTGGTAGAAGGATTTTCTGTTTTTTGTAAAGCACCCGTTGGTCTCTCTGTTGTAAGTCTTTCCGCTTCCTCGACTTCGTCTTCTGAATTTGGCAAAAAATAAAAAAGAAGTCATTGACCAAGCAACTGTAATGATTTAACGTGTAAGGCGTTTTAATAATTAAAAATATTGTTTCCCAGAACATTGTTTCTCAAAGGTGGGCAAACCATGAAACATTGTTTTCTAGCCATTTTTCGTGAAGGTGGACAAACCAGGAAATATTTTTCCTTCCATGTTTCGTGAAGATGGACATACCATGAAACAATGTTTCCTAGCCAAGTTTCTTAAAGATGGAAAAAGCAAGAAACATTGTCTTCTAGTCATGTTTCCTGAAGGTGGACAAAGCAGAAAACATTGTTTCTCGGCTGTATTCCTAAAGGTGTACAAATTAGTAAGCAATGTTCCCTTATCATGTAAGCGAAGCAGTTCAAACCAATTAACATTGCTTCTGCAACTCATTTGTACAAGCTGCATGCACAAAAGAATACATTTGCGAGTTAGCTGTGTATGTGAATGATAAGTGCACCATACAACACCTGTGCAACCGGATATCCTGTGGCCAGCGGAATTAATGAAAATTGGATTACAACGATAATCAGTGACACACTTGGCATCCGGGTCCACAGTACATGTTGTGATCTTGCATGGATTGAAACCACATATCAGTTCTGAAGATATTTGAAGCACGTTGGAACCTGAAAGAAAGTCGAACACATGTTTCAAAGGTGGTGAGAATTGTTTCTTGATGGACCTATAGTAAGAACCGTTTACTTTAGATTTTACTCAATAGTAACACCGGGTCAATAAGAGATGATCCTTACTGGATCTCCAGGAAGAACAGTTTAGAACTAATAAAGCCATCCCCAGTATAAGTAAAGTTAGTTCAGTTTAGGTTTGCTCCTGTTGTAACCCTGGATCAATACGAGATGATCCTTACTAGACCTCTAGAAAGAACCGTTCAGAACTGATAGAGCTATCCAGTCATAAATAAAGTTAGATTTCCTCCTGTAGTAACACTGGATTCTTACTGGATCGCTATGGAAAATTGTAAAGGTAAATATAAACATAAAAGTTAGGTTAGTATGTAATTCTATCACTACTCTAACACTAGATCTGTAAGTTACGGTCATTACAACATTTTTTGACTCCAGGAAGAACAATTCGGTAAGATAGAGCAATACAATCCTGCACCTTTGCAGTTGACTCTCTTCCCCAGTTTATCAACAAAGAAGGGTCGACATTTTGTATCGACCAAACACTTGGCGTCATGCACGCTACACTTGGTGAACGAGCAAGGATTGAACGGGCATTTCTTCTGAGCCAACGGGCGCAGGAACAGTTGATTGGAATCTGCAAGAAAGAACATTTATTTCGTTATTTTTTATTACAAAAAATTCTAATCAGCCAGATTCAGTTAACGTTCCCATAAACACAAAACGCTATCCAACCTTTACAGTTTTTTAAAACTTTTCCTTCGTCATCAAAAAATGTTGGATTACACTCGAAATCAGTGACACAAATCACGCCCTTGTCTTGCAAGCAGCCAACGCGTTGACACGGATCAAAACCGCAAAGGACCTTGGGTGAATACGAAGCCATGTTCTGAACGGCCGCTACTTTGTCCTCTAAAACACAGATATGAAATGTAAGAAGATGTATATGAGAATGAGTATTAAATATACGTTTTGGAGTTCATCAACTGTTGCTGAGTTCAGATAACTTTTTCTTTCTCGTGTCGATAACGCTATCCATCGGATAGCTATTTTCTCAAACATTGAAATTCTCTTAACCTGTTCAGTAGCTGGTAAAACCTATAGTGAAGTTCAGCATTTCCAAGTTAAAGTGCGAGTTCAATCTGCCTGGTGTCATTGCTTTTTATGCCTTTCTGTGGCAGTTGAAAAAAATATACCCAGTGGATGATAGCGCTGTCAACCTTTCGTACAAAGGCTCCTGCAGTGCATTTAGCTGTAATTCAGCCGGCCACAGTTAATATGTATCATGTATGATCAGTCTATGTTACGGTAATATAGGTTATAGACAAATCTGGTTAACGTTTATCTATACCCAATTCACATTTTAAGGTCATTTACATGCCTAGTTACTATTATGTTAGCTTGCGACAGCGTAACAGAGTAACTACGCATTTAGAAGTATGGACATGAGTGAATAACTCGTATTCATCATTCGTATGCCTGGTTACTTTTGTGCTAATGTTCTCTTCCGCAAACCAGAGCAATGGTACCCAACCATGTGAATAATCCAAAGTTGGAAATTGGGTGGCAACGGAAAAAAACATTGTTAGCCAAATTTATCTACCAACCAAAAACATTTGTCCTTATTGTGCCTTCTATAAAAAGCCGCAAGGTTTTGGCCGGTGGAGAAATTTATTTAAGTGTCCTCATGTTAGTAAGAAGCCAAATTTACGGTCATTAAAGCTTCATTAGAGAGGTTCAGATTTGGCTTCCAATACCTCTACCGCCACCTTAATCTATCTTTCAGCCAATCAGATGTGCCGGACCTACCCGATTAACCAATCAAATTGTTTAAAAATCGGGAAAGGTAGCGGTAGTGGTAGAGGAAGTCAAATCTGAACCTCTCTATTCCCATCTTTACCTGTGCAGGTTCCACACTGGCGCATCTGGACGGGCAGTTTAAAACACTCTTTACCACCGTAATCTGGTTTTGGGTTCGTACAGCTACGATGGCGTTCCATAACACCACACGAGCCAGAACAAGATGACCATTTTGACCAGCCAGAGAGACCACCATTAACTAGAAGAAATACCATAACCTGAGAGATTCCTTCTACATTTTTTCACTCTTAACTATTCTGAACAGTGCAGCGCAGGTCGACTTTAAACAACACTTCGCAGGCATACCAAATTCCACCTTGTTGGAAAGATGTGATAATGTTCAAATTAATTTTGTATGTGGAGAATTGAAAGCTGCCGAAAACAGCTTTTCGTTTTGTGTCTAGAGTTACTGCCTCGTTTTTAAACGATGCCTTTTTGTCAGTGGCGAAGCCAGCCCGACATTTGGTCATGCAAATGCAAATTTTTCAGCGTTTATACACTGTATAAGGATCAATTTCTAAAGAAATGAATAGTGATAATGATTTAAATTTGCATAGCATGACCAAATTTTCCGGCTGGCTTCGCTACTTCTTTTTGTGCAATACTAGTATAGACCGCAAGCAGCCCCTAAAGGAAAGGGGTTGAACGTCCGAAGAACGCACCTGGACATGGAGAAAGAACACATTTTTTGGCAAGAATGGTTGGTCTTTGACAATGTCTTTTGATTTCACCAGTTACAGCATTGATGCAATAACGTTTCCTGAAGGCGTAAGCCCGCTGACCACACGTACGTGTGCATGCAGACCACGAACCCCATACAGTGTACACATAACGTTTCTGATCGGCTCTTTGGAAACTTGCTACATTATTCTGGTAGTCCTGTTCCGATGACAGGTCGTAATCACTCTCGTTATCTTCCGTAGAACTTTCGTCGTCTTCCGTTTCATCTTCGGTATTTGGTCGTAAAGTGGTGCTGACGTCATCTTTGTTTTGTTGCACGTCATTTTCCGTCCCAATGAATTTATAAGGCTCGCTGCCAGCATGAACCCTATGGCTAGCTACATGTTTCCCAGACGCTCCGTTAATACTTGTTTGGTCGTTTTCTTTAACAAGACGGTTTGGAGAACTATTTTGGCTCTCTGGCGAGGACGTTCTATGGTATTTCGCTACAGAAATCAAATCATGCTAACTGTTAGTTGTAAGAACGTCTAAATTTTAGGAAAAAGACTTAGAACACGAGTGCTGATTAGTATAAAATTAAATTAGTTTCTTTCTGTGGTAACATAGGATCAGTAAGGACCTCATTACAGAACTGTACAACTAACTGGTAAGAATAAGCATAGTTCAGGGTACATTTCCCATGTAGTCATTAAGAGAGGATCCGCGCTAAACCTTTGGGACTGACAGTTTAGAACTGATAGAGCTATTCAGTACAGGTAACGTTAGTTTACTTTATGTTCCCTCCTGTAGTAACACCCAACCAAAGAGTGAGAAATACTGTTGAGTGGAAATACAATAATAGCTTTGATATGAAACGTCAAATTTTATATTAGTATTAAATAGTACTCACACGAGGACTGGGTTGGAGACAGCTCGGGAAGGTCTTACAGAGAATCGAACCCACGACCTTAGAGGTGAGGGGCAAAACGTTTAGTTTGGTTGTTGAATGAATCTATAAACTTGGTTTCTATTTTGAGCTTAACCACCGTTTATGCTAAACACCTTTTATACAACCGGCCCCTAGTTGTATTAAATCTCATGAGCTACCACCGTGTTAGTTATTTCAAAGAAATCGTAACATCAGAAATGTACGTACGTAGACATCGAACAACAGGACACATCCGTGTTTCCTCTTTGGGATCCGGGCAAGCGACATCAAAATCTCTTGCAACCAATGTCCCGCATTTCCTTTGCCGCATCCTTACCGCGCCCTCTCCGCATGGTTTAGAACATGGTCCCCAGGCCTCCCAAGCCATGATGTCTTGCGCAGTTTCCGGTCCCTTGAACATTTCTTTGACCGCTGTAAGGAAGAACTGCAGTTTCCGGGCGGCTTTTTTAGGCTGGTTTGGAGACGAAATGGTAGTCGCTGGCTGGTGGTGAATAATTTTCGTACGACGAACGTTTGGTGAAAGAAGGTCTAGAGAACCACCTATTGAAAACGATAATGATTGGAGTGATCTTGATGGTGTCATAGAGTAAAAGTGATGTTTAGTTTAGGTTTCGTCATGTAGTAACATTCGATCAATAAGAGATGATTCTTACTGGACCTCTAGGTAAAACAGTTTAGAACTGATAGAGCTATCCAGAATAAATAAAGTTAGTTTAGTTTAGGTTTCCTCCTGTGGTAACACTGGATCAATAAGACATGATCCTTGCTGGAACCCTAGGAGCAAAAACTTCAGTTGATAAAGCTATCCAATATATCTATAACGATATCAAGTATGCACAAAGATTGTGTACCAACTTATCACTCCTGCCAGAACTGATACCTAAACATTCCATCTTTTTTGCTTACTTACCACGATCTCTAGCAGAATCCTGCAAAACATTCAACCTCTTATCCAATTTATCAACCGTCTCAGAACCACCAGAAATTGGCAGCGAGCTGTTTGCTCCTAAAGCAACTTCGCTTGTCGAAGTGTTTGTGCCATTTGTATTCAATATCCCAGCCTGCCCAATATCTGATGCATTCGCTCCAATTATTTCATCACTGATACTATTTTTCACGCTCGACTCTTTCATAGTATTTTGGTTTTGTTCAGGCATAACAATCGAGACAACCTCCGTAACGTTGTCAACTGTAGACTGTGTCGTCTCTGAAATATTATGACTAGCTCCCACACTTTTGAGGGCGATTTCAGCATTTGAAGAATTCGCAAATCCAGTTAAGCCATCTGAGTTAGTACCAACAAGCGTGTTGGTGTCATTTGATTTTAATGTTTTCGCATTATCACGGAAAAGAGTCCAATTAGATGCATTGGGTGCCATGGCAGCATCTCCAGGAGGTTTATTTGCAAAAGGTATGTTTTCCTTGTACATTTCTGTGTACGAGCCTTGCGATGAGGTCGTCGGAATTGGATTTGTTTTAGCTTGATCTAGTGAATTATCAGTAACAATAGTTTTTGACAAACTTAGTTGCAACGCTGCACTCTTATTGTGCGGAAAGGAGTCGGAATCTTGTGATGAGTTTGCTATACCAGGTGTAATACCTAACTCTCCTGCACTCTTTGGCACCGAAGAGTTTGCATATCGTAACGAACTGGTAGAATCATCCCCAGCAACTTGTACTGTCTGTAACGAGTTGTTCGTCGGTGACAATTCTGTGTTCCCTGTTAAATTTTCTCCAACTTTTTGTCCCTGTCCTGGAGGGGTAACTGCACTTTGTAACTGATTTTCTGAATTATTTGAAACATTTAATGTTTTCTCTATAAGCTTGGTTTTTGAGCCAAAAGTGGTTGGTGGAGGTGTTGAATCAGCTGATTTCGTGAAAGGCAGTGGGCTTGGAGGAACATCATCTAATACATAATTGAACATGTTTAGTTATTTGCATTACACTGAGAAACTGAAATTTACATGATATAGAGAACTCGGCTTCGATACATATAGATTACTTTAGGGACCGTCGATCTATTTAATGAATCGATCTCAAAACGATCGGAGGCTCTTTGTTTGGTCCGATTGCGTAGATTGCCCACATCTGCACAAAAATGTCGATGAGTTGAGTGACTAAACTCACTATAGTGTGCTAAACAAAGAACTAGACGATTTACTTGAAACGAAGAACTTGAATCGATTTCACATTAGTTTCAGCTCGTTTTTACTGCCAACATTTAGTCCGTTAAGACTTCGAACAGATGCCCAAATCGCTCGTGTGAATCCCTTGTTTCTGATATCCCCCAAAATGCCTGTACTAGTTCTTTAGAAAAATATGTTTAGGACTGATCGAGCTGTCCGCGGTAAATATACTAACTCTGAATTCGGTCTCCTCCCGTAGTAACACTGGATCAACAAGAGAAGATTCTTACATGACTTGCGAGAACAGTTGCAAACATATATATAGTTAGTTGGGTTCAAGTTCCTTCCCAATGCTGAATGAACCAATACGTGTCCTAACAGGCCTCTTAATGCATGGGTCTCTAAGGAAACTAACATAGCTACTTCCGTAATAAGTTCTTGGAAAGTTTGTATGGTTTAATTTGTGCAAACATCACGTAAATTTGTTACCGCAAAACTTTCGATCCATAAGCTTGATCTTCATCAATGCTAATACAGATCTTCATCAGTGCTAATCTTCCTCAGTGGCATTATATCCGAGCTTATGGATCGAAAGCTTTGTAATAATAATAATCATTTCCTTTAGCATAAACGACGTTAGTTAAATTCACACTCACTCTGAATAACTTCCGTCAAAGTTTCATTATCTTTATCCACCAAGATCTCTTTATGTCCTCTGTTCAATGCGCTCTCATCCACTTGATCTAGTTCGCTCTGGTCAGGAATTACAGTCCGAGTGTTGAATGTTACAAATTCTGGGACCACTTGTTTGTGATCTGGATTTCGAGTCGCTGGAACAAAAAGTATATTGTGGTTAATGTAATGATTTTACAAGATGCGATCCTGCCTTGAGCTAGGGGTAGAGATTGTCGTTTTTCTGTTTGCTTGAGATCTCGAACTAACGTTGCCAGTCGTGGTACTACAGTCAAAAGCACACAAGGATCTTTCATTAACTGAATCTACACAAACAGAATTCGGCCGGCTAAAACCCACTTTATAAGGCAAATTTTTGTGTGACAACTTTCTGTAACAAATACAATTGCTTATAGTTGATACAACAATTATTTTAGCTTTACGCTAAAACTTGCTTTTAACAGCGTGATAATACAGACCAAGGTATACTAAATCCTATACACATGTGTGAACATATTGGTAGTTGGCTATTTTTCTTTGCCACATTATATTGAAACTGGCAGATAAGTTTTTCAGGAAGTGCATTTGCCACACGAAATCTGAGCCTGAGTCACAAAAATGTCGTGTACACGAGCAAAGAAAACTCAACAAATAAAAATTGCGACATAAAATTTGCTTTTGTAAACGGGACTTAACTTCCCGAGGAAATGTCTTCGCCTGTCATCTCAATTATTCTATGTACAGTCACTACAGTGTCTAATATGCTGAGAATTGACAAAAATACTAAACCTGCTTTGGTCTTCCAAGCGAGACAAACTAGAAGAACTAAAAGACATCCCGAAGACGAAACGGCTCGAAAATTCATCGCCAAGTTTGTTCGAGAAGCATTATGTGTCTCACAATAACTGGGCCACTTCACGGAATCATTTCGAGACCAATTGTTAAAGGTATCATTGTGATTTTCATTTTCTCGTTTTCGATGTTTTTACGCATCGGTGGCTGTGCGAAAAAACAAACCTGCCGAAGCGTAACTAAGCCACCGAAAAGACCAAAAGAGAAAAAGAGGATTAAGAATTGCAAAGAGGAAAGGTTACTGTTCATGTTTCAGGACAAACAAAACGGTTATCCGACACCATTCGTGAAGAAAAAGCCCGCTCTTTCATGAGTCATGATGTTTGGCGCTCGAGCATATTTCAGCACATGCGATTTATTACTAAAACATTGTCGTGGCCAAAACATGTAAATCTATATAACCGCTGGCTGATTTGAAAAAAACCCTGGACAACACGTCCAAAGCTACAAAAAGAAGCAAGGACCTAAAAAACAGAATTTTTCAATACCTGGAACAATGTCAACAGATTTCGAAGGAAGTCAGATATAGCGTAACTTTCGCTCGAGATGTAAAGCAAAATCCTAAGTTTTCGTGTACTTTTGAGTGCATTACCGACACGGGCAACATTAGTTCGAGCTATTATTCAGACCCCGTTTACACGGTATCGGATCCGCATGGTCATGATATTTAAAAATTGAATAGTTCCACGACAAGTGTGGCTCTTGCACTTACGATAGTGTTGCAGAATTTAACAACAAGTAGTCATAGAAAAAAGTGGTGAGAGTAAATATGACCGCAAACTACTCGAGCCTGATGTCGTGACCAAGCGAAACCGGTGTCGTGTAAACGGGCTCTCAATATATAAATAAACGTCTTCAGTTAAAGAAGGAAAGGACGTACAAAGCTGTCACATTCTGTTCAACGGTGGAAAGAACACCAAACCTGCAGAACAAAAATGGCGGCACCAAGCTTCAAAACTTGACTGTTGGATAACCGAGATGGGCTACCCAGGTTTATTCACATCAGTGGATGGTAATGTACATGAAAACGAGGGATGCTGAAGGCAGCATTGCAGGAAATAGGAAAGTAGATAAAGTATACACAATCACCTTTCGGATGAGAACGATGCAAAATAAGATCTTGTTCTTCCCACATTCGGAGTTTCGGATCCACGATGTCATATTCAATGTATTCAGGGTCATATCGCGCCGAGTCTATGTCTTCATAATTCAGAGGGACTGCAGAAGGAAAGAAGATTGTGACACAGTTAGTTTAATAATACACATGTACTTCATGCCTCTGTATTCCGCAGTTGGGAATGTTGTGTGGGAAAATATAGTGTTTTCGTAGTCTATAAGACGTGTTCTTCCAACAGATCACATGGTTGTTAAATGGTAATAAAAGGAAGCCATTTCATGATCTTGACTCGGAAGCCAAGGAGGTCTATTTGGAATGGAATTTTTACTGTGTCTTTGTGTTATGTACATACTTTCACCTCATGCCTACGCAACACAGACACAGTGAAAATCATGATCACAATTAACTTTGAAATATCACATACTCGAGCCGACCTTACTGCGTAGCTCAGTTGGGAGAGCATTGCGCTAACATTCCAAAGGTCGTAGGTTTGATTCCTACTGTGGTCAGGCATATTTTTCAGCTTGTCCGATGTGGGTATAGACTCAGAGTACCACCCCAAACATCAGCATATTGTCTAAGTAACGCAAGGTTAACTTCACGAACTAATTTAACTTTACTGCAGTCTTTATAAACATGCAACCACCACCCTCTGTACTACACTGGATCGATTCCGACAAAATGGCTATCTATTACCAATGACCACAGAGATCAGTAACAAAGTTTCTATTTTTCTGATTCCCTTTGTACCAGACACTATCCGCACATCGTAAAAACCTCATAACTTCAAGGTGAAGTAATTAAAGGACATGCACTATTGACAGTTAAATCGATTAAAACAAAATATTATTTTGTGAATATATGCTTCATATTTTGTCCCCAAATTAATATAAATTTCAAAATGTTCTTTACTAAACACGATTACAAAGTTTTAGCGAGTCTCATACAGAAAAACAAATATGTGAACAAGATGTGTTTACAAAAGGTGTGTAGCAAAGTAATAGAATTATATTGCAAGGTCGTACTCCGTATGGAAGGTGGGGTAATTTTGATGCATTAGGTCAACCACGCTTCATGATTAAGTGAAACACCATCATTTTCCCAGTGATAGAATACAGTAAAGTGGCGAGCTAACGGTTGTTGAAGCAACAACAGTAATCTTGTTCAACCACGAAATTTTCTAGCCAACATTTTAGTTTTAGTTGTGGTTTAAACTTTCGTCCAGTCTGGTCACTTACTTAAATACCGTGATCAAAATCACTCCGCCTTGACTCCGTATCCCGGCTAAGCGAAATCTTGTATACTACAGCCCCTATCCACAGTTTTACTCGTATAATTTTTCTCACCTTTGATGGATTGTAATCGTACAAAAACACAGTGTTGAAACAAACCAATAACTGGCAGAAGCCTGAGCCATAATTGCGCGGAAGTCATGGCACAAAGCAGAAGTGATTCGCCTTCGTCATTTTACCTTTTCTGATGACATATCAACGGACTGGGAAACTTTTTAACTTGATCAAACGTAAGTTTGTTCAAATAAAACCATGTTTCGCTGTACAATGTTTACGGCAGTGAGCATGTGAGTTCGTCTTATTTAAAGCACTATAAACATATTAATTGTTTGTGTTTTCGATTGGCCACCTGTCCGATTTTCTAAACTTGGAATTTTTGCAACTCAAGCAGGGCGTGATCCCAAACGTACTCGTATGGAATAGTTACAAAATAAGATTTTCGAATTTAAGTGTTTAGTTTACTTACAACGAATTTACTTGCTTTCGTTTTATTAAAGTTTATGCTCTATAATACCTCGCTTCAGGGTTTAAAGGTGCAACAATCAAGATAAAATGATAATTAATTCATACATATACAATGCTCAAAGATTTGTCAAAGACTGAGTTGTAGTTTTAGACTGCGGGTAGTGCTTAAATGAACGGGGTTTCTTATATTCCCTTTCTGATTTGATTGACTGACACATCGATTTCTACCAATGGGAATTTTGCGTTGTATGGAAAACGCGTATTTCATTTCTTCTTGTGTTGTCTGTAGTCTCACCTTTCCTCAACCCGTTTTCTTTAGGGGCTTCTCACAGTCTAGAGCAATTTTTGCAAGAATGTTTCGTTTCGGATAACTAAGATATTCCCAACTTATATTTTTGCTCTCCAAGAAACTCTATTCTAAGAACGTAAAAAGTGACCAAACAACCGATAAATACCATCATGCGAATGACTTAAGATACGTTGAAGGGAATAGTAACAGTAGAGACAAGCGTGGTGTCGATTGCCGAACGAAGCAAACGCCGTTGGTGCGATCATTCAAGTGGTCAAATGAGAAGGAACTAGAACGGCAGACGGGGAAAGAGCGTATTAAGGGGAAGAGGAGTAGAGGATGACAGCGGAAGAAATGGAAAGATGGATTGAGCGAAAGACTGGAGCAACTGGGCCTTAAAGAACAAAGTGTTCAGGACTGGTAAAAGTGGTAAAGAGGGACAATAACGACCAGGACAAAGAGTAGAAGAAGCAGAGAGAGGAGGAATTATAATACTGGATGGATTTCATCTCGCCTTATAGTGTTACGAACGATCATGATAAACTACTCATGTTAAAAAAGTTTTAATTTAAAACGTTATTACCGTATTTTACAATGTTTAACTTCCACTCTTGTAAGCCTGTACACTTTATATACAAATTTCCAAATATAAAAGGGTTTATATAGTTCTATTGCGTTTTATTTCAAGTTTATATTTACAAATTGATTTTAACTTTCTTTTTAATTAATTTGTCACCTTTGTTATTTCTGTAAGAGTAAATTATTTAATAGAATCGGAATCATACTAGACAGTACACTATTGCAAATCTTGTAATTTGCTTATCAACTCCAGGATATTTTCATACAAACCTTTTTGGATGAACTGCAGACTTTTTCGTTTTCGGAGCAGTTATGACCATGCTAAGAGTGAAATTAAAAATAATTGTTTCCTATTACGAAACAACTTTATTTGGTCAGTATTCCCTACTGACTTGCCATTGATATATTAACAATTATCTGCCAGCAGGGATATATTTCATACTTACAACTGTCGATTTTCTTTAGGATTATTTCCTTTGGTCTCAAAGTAATAGTAAGTGGTCGGCTTCTTATTCGACAGAATTTTCATCGATTTCTTCACGGTTCCAACAATTAAGCCGCTGGAATTGTCCAATTTTCCACTAACGAGATCTTCAAGATTGAAAGAAGAGGGATTTATGCTGGACGTAGCGTCGTGCATATCTGGTTTCCTTGACCGCCGCTCGCCGTTTTCGACATTTAATAATTTGAAGAGCGGATTTGAAAAGTTCTTGGAATTTTCCAACATGTTTGGATTTGGTCTGTTGTTCTCCGTGTGTGGTTGGGCTACACAAAAAACAACAACACATGTTTTAAGATGGTGTCGGGAATGGAATTCATTTACCCATTTTAAAATTCAGGCAAATAATTTGAACCTATATTTGATACACATCGAGGGAAGTGTCACAAAATCCTAATGTTTTAAGAGTCATCCATTTTTTGAGAGGAAAAATGTCGCACCATTTGAGCTCTCGTTTAAGCGAGCTGTCATTTAGAGACAAAATGTCCGACATACGACCGTAATTTCTGGCTTTGCTTATGTCATTTTTAACAGTTGTTTCAAAGACTTACAATGATGCGGGCCACGACTTTTAGCTTTTGCCAATATAGTCTTGAAATCAACATCATCGTCGTCATCGTAGTCATGGCGACCGGTTGCTTCGCTTTGTTGATCATCATCAACATTATCATATTGTTCACGATTTAAATTTTTCAGATACGAATATCGTTCGTTATCGTAACGATCATCATCATTATTGGCATCAATACTATCATCATCATCATCTGAATCATCATCATCTGAATCAATACTATCACCATCAATATTATCATCCTCTTCTCGTTGATCGTCATCATTACTATCATCCGGTTCGGCTTCGAATTCTTCCTCTTTGGTTTCATCGAGCCTGGCTTTTCTTGAAGCGGCCTCCTCTTAAAAACAATTAATGGTTTTTATTATATAAATTACGGTGGTTTATAGGGATTTCGGGGACGGATAAAACTGATAATCTCCCATGTAAGATATTTATGATAATTTCACATGTGGAAATTATCGCTTTTCAAACAATATTTTGTATTGGTAGAAAAGACTGTAGTTTATATAATAAACAGAAAAATACTTAGGTGCTTCAAAATACCAGATTTCTGGTACTTTTTTCTCTTGATTTGATCTTTATTACTGACTTTTACTGATTTGACATTTTACTGTGTTTCGGGGACAAACCATGTTAGGAAACAATTAACGACGAATATTACAATTGTTTTATTATATATTGCCATATACCATTTAAATATCACTTTCTTACCTTCACATTTGCGAATCCGTTCGTTGAAACTGTTGACAAACACATGACGACATCGTGATGTGATCAAACATCTTGCATTAGGATTGTCTTGACATGATTCACCATTGCATGGATCATAACCACATACTTGTCGTGCTGGGATCTTTAGAACGGCTAAAACAATATACGAAAGTACTTCCTAGACTATCAGGAGGAGGTGGAAAATATAAAGTTAACTTAGTCTAGGTTTCCTTTTGCACTTGCTCCACTGGATAAATGATGATCCTCACTGAACCACTAGGAAGAACAGTTTAGAACTGATAGAGCTATTCAGTATAAATAAAATTTGTTTAACTTGGGTTTCTTTCTGTAGTAGCACTGCATCAAGAAAAGATGATCTTTACTCATAGGAGACCTAATGTTAGAACAGTTTAGAACTGAGAACAATCCAGTATAAATTAGCTTAGTTTCAATTAGCTACGTTAAGGTTCCTCCTGTAGTAACACTGGATCAATTAGAGATGATCGTTACTGAACCTCTGGGAAGAACAGATAGAACTATCTAGATAAATAAAGTTATTTTAGTTTAGGTTTCCTCCTGTAGTAACTTTCGATCAAAAAGAGATGATCTTTACTAAGAATAGTTGGGAAAATAGTTTGGAACTGAAAGAGCTATCGAGTATAAGTTAGCTTAGTTTTGGTTTTGTTCCATGTAACACTAGCCGGGTCAATAAGAGATGATCGCCACTGGACCATTGAAGACAACAGCTTCAAACTGACAAAGTTATCGAGCATAAGATAAAGCAAGGAAGAACAGGTAAGACAAAGAGAAAATCGGGACACTAGGCGGACAAAGATCTACAGAAAAAACAGCCAGAAAGATGTCTACCTGTACATTTCTGTGGCTGCCCTTCAGCACTATAATATACCGCCTGACATTTTGTTCCTACCACGCAGCGTTCTTCAGTAAAATCCATCAGACAACGAGTATACTGACAGGGATTGATCTTGCACACCCGGGCTACCTGTGCCGGGCCAATGTAGATGTGTTCTCCTGAAATTGAACAAACAAATTGTCGCTACGATGTATTCGGTAATGGGAACGAACTATGGGATCAAGGAACGAGACTTGTCTCAAAACCGACTTGTATTTACCCTTACATAATCTAAATAGTCAAACATACCGTAAAGTCTCGAAAGTAGTTTCAAAATTAGTGGTCTTAAGGGGCGCTTACTTTCGAAGGGTGCCTACTTCGTTCTTACCCACACAGCCTTCAATGCGTTTGTTGTTTTCATCAAAAAAGACAGGTCGACATTTATAGTCACTGACGCACGAGCCAAGTGGAGCAAGAAGACACTTTGAGATATCACACGGATTAAAACCACAAAACTGTTTGGGATCAATGTCTACCAAACTGGACTTCTCTTCAGGAACTACAAAATACACTTAGAAAGTTAATGTTTTGGTGCGTTTATCAAGTGTTGTCAACTCTCTTAAACTCTCAATAATTTCCATCAACTCTCATGAACTTCTATCAACTTCCATAAACTCTCATTAACTTCTATCAACTCTCATCAACTTCTATCAATCTCGATCAACTTTCATCAACTTCTATCAACGTTGATCGACTCTCATCAACTTCCATCAACTTCCATCGACTTCTAATCAACCTCCATTAACTTTCATCGACTTCTATTAACGCTCATCAATTTTCCAATTTCCTTCAACTTTCACTCACTCCAATCAACCTCCATCAACTGCCATCAACTTCCATCAACTTCCATCAACTGTCATCAACTTCCATCAACACTAATCAACTCCCGCTCACTCCCAGCAACTCGCATGAACGTCCATCAATATCCATCACACACCCGGTGTTTTGCATCCTCTTGGGTTACAAGTTCTTCTCTCGACTCTACGACCAAAACAAGATCCATGATGACTGTTGCATTGTCTGTAGCGTTTCTGATAACCAATATCACAACGACATTTACTCCACCCGGACCATTGTCCAAATTTTCCTATCACTAAAAGACAAAGTGGACGATGTCGACAAGGAAATTTCCTTCGAAAGACCATTACTGTAGGGGGGGGGGGGGAGGTCTTTGTATCTTATTTGTCAAATTCCTTTCCCTCGTTAAAACAGACCAGATCAGGCTTTCTCAAACACAACCTGTTAAGACAGCCTGTGGGAGAAGCAAGTACACGAAATGTGAGTAGTAAGACGATTTGACGTTGGGAGTTCTTGGTACTGAAAGTGGAGATACATCTCGAACTGAATTTGATAACGTACAAGCTTGGTCTGAAGAAAACAGAATACCCCTGAATATGAAAAAAACGTACGAAATGGTTGTTCATGGTGTCACGCCTGTGACTCTGCCCGACCCTATCCCCTCGGTCGAACGAAAGACGTGGTTAAGGATCTTAGGAGTTACCTTGCAAGACAATCCATGCAACTGGGATTTGCATTTCGAAGAAATGCTCAGGAAAGCAAGTGGAAGGATGTATATTATGAGAGTTTGTAAATATTATGGACTATCACTTGAACAATTAGATCTGCTGTTTGATAGCCTAATCATGTCTATATTCACCATTGCCATTGAATTGTGGGGTTGTGCGTACGAAAGTAAATATCTGAATCAAATAGATAAATTTATTAAGCGTGCGCACAAGAACGGTTATATATCAAAAAGAATATTCATCAAAGAAATTCGTGACAAGAGAGATAAGAGACTATGGAGGAAAATAACATTATCTGATGACAATGCATTGCTTGAGCTATTGCCGGGAAAAAGGAACAAGAAACTTAGGCCAAGAGGACACGATTACGAACTGCCTCTAGTAAGAACAGAAAGGTATAAAAGGTCGTTTGTAAATCGTTGTTTGTTTAACTTAGTTTAGATCCTAATGTGTCTCAACAATTTACTGTTTTTTTAACAATCGTAAATAAATAAATACAGTAAGAGTCTTTTTTAAATTGATTGTAAATATAATAGTAATTCGTTTTAACCATATACTGCAGACTGTAATTATTTTATCATTGTAAACTCAGACGGGTGTTTCTGAGTATTCTAATAAAGACTATTACAGTGCGTTCATCGTGATTATGCAAATCAATATTTTAGCAATACAATACAAATGACCGTACAAATGAATGTGAAAATCATATCTACGTAGTAAAGGAAGTTATTAATAGTCTAATGAATATATTAGCGCTAAAATAGGATATGAGCAAACAGTGATATGCATGAGAAACCACATAAGCTACGTGTGAAGGCGTTCGGTTTTATTATGCAAGTTGAGGTACTTGACACAAACATGGGCAAGAAGAGGGATCTCACTGATGCTGATCGGTTAAAAATTACTTCTATGTTAGGCTATGGCAAGTCTACGCTGAAAATAGCCAAAAATATGAATCGCGACCATCGAACTATTAACAGATTTGTGGTTTCTGGTCAAACCAAAAGGAAAACTCCAAAAAGATGCCATTTGAGGAGGCTATCCCCTAGAGACATTCGCAAATTAAAGGTTGAGACGGCAAAGACACCTCATGCAACGAGTAAATCAATTTTTGAGAACGCAGGCGTCCCAAAAATGGCGAAAACAGCCCGATGCCAAACCCTGAAAAGTCTTGCCAAAGTAATGAAACCCATAAAACAACCTCCATTAAGCAAGCGTCACAAAACCAAAAGAGTAGAATGGGCTCGCAAGTATATGAAGACGGATTTCCGGAACGTTTTATTCACAGACGAGTGCCGTGCCACCCTCGACGGACCAGATGGTTGGTCCTCCGGTTGGATACTTCATGGTCGGCAACCGAGAGTTAGGATTCGTCGTCAGCAAGGTGGCGGAGGGGTAATGTTTTGGGCAGGAATCAAAGGAGATACCATTATTGGACCTTTCAAAGTCGAAGCAGGGATCAAAATTGATTCAGAATCCTACTGTGAGCTCCTTAACAAGTATCTCACGCCATGGTTGGAGGAACAGCCGCTGTCTCTCTGGAGAACTATGATTTTCCAGCAAGATAATGCCCCCGCACATAGGTCGGCGTATACCTCTGACTGCCTTAAGAAAGCTGGCTTTAATAACGAGAGAGTGATGCAATGGCCGCCAAATAGCCCAGATGTAAATCCCATTGAGAACTTGTGGGCCATCATCAAGAGAAGAGTATACAGCAATGGAAGGCAATTTACAAAGTTGGATGAGCTCTGGAATGCTATTAAAGACGTCTCAGGATCAATCACACCTACTGAAATATCAAATCTTACCAATTCGGTTGACCAGCGCCTTGTTACAATCCTAAGGAAGAATGGAGGTCATGTTCGTGCATAATGAGATGACATTTCGTTGTGTTCACTTGACAGTTATTTTCAATGTGTATTTTTAATTTCGCATGTTGTTGTGGGCTTATTGTTCTAACTAATAAAGAATTTTGCAGCCATTTGTTGTATTTCATAGACCTTGAAATATCGGAAAAGGACCAATTTGCATAATCAAAGTGAACGCCATCCTCTTACATTATTTAACAAAATGATGATTAAAATTTGTTTGTTCAAATATTTTAATATTTAGACGTATCAACTTTTTGAACGATAGAGTTATAACTACGTCCAGTCACAGTTTTGAAAACGGGTAGCTATAAACAAAGTTATTGTATAAACGTGGTTGTGCATAATCAAGGTGAACGCACTGTATTAAGACGTTCAACTCAGTATTGATTCCTACCTAAGTATGCTGAACCGACCACTGAACCTCGAATCTTAGCGGTGAAACGCTGGGTTGCTCGTACGGGTGTGCCATCGTAAGGCCTATTTCAAACAGTGTAGACATGCATTATAGCTAGTACACCGTCTGAATCACCGCTGTTCTTGGGTCGTTCTAGCCTGACATCTAACATAACACATGAAGAGCAGGGCCTAAGATAAATTGCTATTAATAATTTTCCTTACCATGACGTTGTTTAGGAGTAGAGGTTTTGGCAGTACTACACGGCTTAACTTCACACATGCTCAGTTGAAATCTCTCGCCGACACAATCTGCACCACCATTGGAGGGTGAGGGATTGGTACAGTATCGTTCACGTGATCGCAGAGTCCGCTTGCCACATTCATTGTTGCACTCAGACCAACTTGACCAATCGGTGAAGTCACCGTTAATGGCCTCATTTGCTAAAGAAAATCAGTGAAGATTATCTTGACCATGATATCTGAAGGTGGCCGAAACATTGTTTGCAAGTCATGTTTCCTAAAGGTAGATAAGCCAGATTCATACTAATCTCTGAGGATGGTTCTGAAATAGAATCGAAACACTGCGCGTCCTCAAAGACAAGCGTTAAATAGTCACGAAAATATTTCATGTATTTAAATTGCATAAGAATACCAATCCTAGTTGTTCGATAGCCCAATACACTTTTCCGGAAAGCATACGTCAACAAACACGAAGACGAGGCTCTATAGCCAAAGTCCTAATTTATGCGAAATTACATGTAAAATTCAAAGATGATACTTTGAATTTTACATGTAATTTCGCATAAATTAGGACTTTGGCTATAGAGCCTCGTCTTCGTGTTTGTTGACGTATGCTTTCCGGAAAGGCGTATTGGTACAGCAGCGGTCTAGAAATCCCAAGATGCGAGTTCAAATCCCGCTCGCAACAACGAATTTTTCGTTGTTTTCTGCAGTGTCAGATTAATATGAATCGTTTTTCCTATCTCTAACAATGGTTCTGAAACAGAATTGAAACAATGCGTAGACAAGCCAGGAAACACTGCTTCCTAGCCATGTTTCCTGAAGGTGGACATACCAGGAAACATTGTTTCCTAGCCATGTTTCCTGAAGGTGGACACACCAGGAAATATTGTTTTCTATCTATGTTTCCTGAAGGTGGACAAAACAGGAGATATTCCTAGCGTTTCCTAGCCATGTTTACTTTAGCACTCACGTTCAGAATACATAAGAGCGGAACTTCCATTGCGATTGACGAGATCAAGATTATACGAAATGTCTTGTCTTGTGGTTGGCTTCATGTCAACCTGCACATGTTTTGTAACATTACTATTCGGCGCCCCAGCTTGCAAGTTGCGTGCCAAGTTAGCTTGAATCAGCGTTAACAAACAGGAGAACAGGACCACGGACGAATGTTTGGTTTTCATTGCAGCAATACATTAATCTGAATGAAACGAAAAGCGAAATTAATGTCGGCAAGAAAAGGTGAGTAGTTAAACTATACCAGAAAAGTAAGCGAAGATGAGATTGGTTCAAATTTTTGGTTCAAACTCTTCCTAGAGTTTTACTGCCAACTCTTGTCTTGTATACCTCAATTACTCTTATCGAGCTGGTTCAAAATTGGTGCATTGTTTCAAGTTCTCAAACATTAGAGCGATCAAACAAGGATAATAGTTGGCAAGAGTTGGAAGTCATACGATCATGGTTAACTGCTGTACTTGATCAGCATTTATTGAGGCGAAAACATACTATTACTCAAAAGACACATTCTTATTGTGTAGCATGTAGAATTTCCCCTGTGACAAATCGATAATGCAAACTCTCGACAACTATAATTCCCCTTTCACCCAGTCAACTGTCGCAGACAGTCTTATAGCTATTCGAAACATTAACCAGAATCGAAAGAGGCTTCTTTGTTCCATGAGTGGCAACAACCATTGATCATTGATCTCTCGTGAACTTTGAACAAACTCTTGTTCTCGTTTAATAAGGTACAGTACGAGAATAGTATTATACAAACTCACGACTGCCATCTGTCATGAAATATTTTTTTTGTTGGACCAAGATTGTATCCATGGCAGTCGTTACTACGATTAGTTGTTACTCTAGAGATCCCCTTAACTTTTTTATACAAAATCGACAGTTGCTACTTATGTAAATAACATAATCTTTATCAGCACTCAAAGCTGATCGATAGATTGTAAAAGTGGATAGAACATTATGATACTGTTATATCTTTGAAAACAATAACATAAACTTCGATTAACTTACCACGGCTCCATGGAAACAACATCAAAAATGAAGGCATTCAATTTAACCCCTTTCGTTACTTTAAGTCATATTTAAAATCATACAGCTAAATACAGCCATGTACAACATTTGTATTAGAAGAAAAAAGTTAATTACAATAAGAAATAAAGTTGGACGAAAGTTTTGACTCGCTTCATTAGACCTCGGAAATACAACAGGTGGTAAGATGGAATAACCAATAGTCGCTTTCACTCTTCCCGGTCTGTGGCAAATGTTTTAATACACCCATTGTTCGTTTTGTACCTATTTTGTTCAACTCCAGCCACTGTAGTCCATATAGTTAACAGTCAATATTCTTCAAAAAGGTATCCACCGAATAGGATAGAAATTCAGACATAAAAACGACGTCTAAGATGAAAAAAGTAGTGTAATACACAACTTCATGTTGCCAACTGATGTCAGTAGCGCCACGAAGAATTACAAATTGCTGCTTCAATATCGACATTTTATGCATTAAATAACGTACGCATTTCGCTTAAATCGATATGGGTGTAACTTTGAAGATCTTTTCCCCCGATAAGCTTAATAAACCATGTATTAATTGTGGTAGAGTCGAAAAATATTGTTATAAATAGACACATGTGTTACACGTTCACTTTGTCGTTCATATTTCTTTGTCGATTTCAGAATTCGTAAAATTGACCAATCACAGCGAAGCACAAAAGTTCTAAACATTTGCCACAGACCAGTCTTCTAGTTGTAAACTACCGTCAACGAACGTTGTCAGTCTTGCTAGTGCAGTCAAAAGCACACAAAACATTAGGATCTTTCACTACCTGAAACGAATTCGACGATTTGAGCGAAGCTCCTTTGTCGGGAAGGTCACCACTAATCTACGAAGAGCTTTCGCTCAAAACATCGAATTCTGCTCATATCGTATCAGGTACAGTGTGTCCCAGAAAAAAGCCTACCCTTTGAAATCAAGCAACAGTGTCTAGCGTTCGAATTTGAATGCTTTAACTCCCTAACGAGCCCAAAAATGCGTAATTCTCTGTTACACAGAGATTTTTTATGCTTACGTTGCAAGTTAATTGAGTTTGTTCTGCCAAAATAACACAGAATGGGCTGCTTAGGCCCGGGAAATTAAAACATTCAAATTCGAACTTGCGGCGCTAACGCCTGACATCAAAGGGTAGCCTTTTTTCTGGGACACACTGTAAGTTTAAGTTTCACACCTTATGTTTTTGTGTATTATACGGATCAATTCGAAAGACAAAAACTCGCCACAAGTTGATAAACCGATAGATTAATCATATTTGAAAACACCTTTGCGTACAAACCCAACTTAAGTTTTATATGTGATATATCTAGCTTTGTATGCGATTGCTGTTCTCAGTTTTGTAGCTGGCTTGTTCTTGCAATGTACGAACGTCTCACAGTATGGAGAATGGACACTGCGTAAAAATAGGACGGTACGTTGCACTGCTGAGTGGCCACACTGTCCATTCGCTACCGCTTAAGCTAAACACCTTTCACACAAGCCCAGGTCAAATAAGAAACCACAACAACTTATTGTAATATGCTAACTGCTACCCCACCAGTTCATTTACTGTAAATATTAGGTTGAAGTCGATTTCAAGGCAAGCCTAAGTTTTCATTAAGCACATTATTTGTTCCAACGTTCGCCCGCAAATCATCAATGACGCTGTCCAGCGGAACGTACCGCCCTCCTTCAGAGTCGGCCAAATCTCCTGCGGGAATTTCCGTTGGAATCGTTCGTGGGTCTCCGACATTGGGGACAATATCGTGTCGAGCTTGAAGCTCAACCAAATTCAGTTGATTTTGTTTCTCAACCTCAGGCGATCGTATCGATGCCGCCAATGTTTGTGGAACTACCGGGGATCCTAACCCCGGCAGTTCACCTTCACCGGGGATTTGACCCTCAGCGTGCGATAAAGCGCTCTCCACATCGCTAATGTCCTGATTTAGAATTTTCGCGTAGGGACTTGTAGTCACCGCATGCGCAGTGTCGATGCCATCGCTTCGCACATGCGCCTCATCGGTCTTTAGCAGTCTATCGATACTATCGATAGAATTTGACTCAGGCGTAAGCGTCATACTTCCTCTGCGCAAATCATTAAAATCCGAATGCAAGCCCTCGGAAGCTAGTCTCTCGGGACTCAAACCTGAGTCGGAGCTAAGTCTCTCAAGGGACAATCTCCCAGGAGATGCACTCGGTAACTGTAATCTTCCCGGAGATAGACTATCCGAGATTTTACCCTCGGATATTAAACTCTGGGAATTAAGTCCCACCGCATTTGATCCCTCGGCATTTAACCTCTGCGAAGAAAGATCCTGGGAGAAGAGGCCGTTGTTCTGGTGATGAAACAAATATTCCTCGGTATTTTGATCTCTATCGTGAGTCAGCGAGTTCACTTTATAAACTTGAGGACTTTCGACATATCCGTTTAGGTGTATGGGCGGTTTGAGTTTAAGTCTCCAGTCCTTAGTCACGCTAACACCGTTTCCCCCCTGGCTTTGATACTGATCGGTATTGAGCGAAGTTAGTGTGAGAATAGGGTTTCTTCTCGGGTTGTTATATTGCTTTAATTTACTGGTTGGTACACCTGACAGGGAGACTTCGGGTTTTTTGTTTGCAGACGCGGTATAAGGTATGTCGCCGCCGTCGTGTTCGTCGGAATGTTTCGTGTCGTCGTCGATGGTACTCGTTAGGTCAACGTCATTGTTGTGTTCGTTAAGTATCATGGCTAACCCCGGCTGCCCCTGAAAGTATTGAAAAAGTAAGAAAATCTGATTGTGTGGGAGTAAAAAATGAATAAATGTCAATGATTTGAAATGGGTTAAGTTTCACATTGTTATTAAGTAAACCCTGTTCCATATATGTCTTGAGACTCGGAGAAGACTTCTTCTGGCCGATGTGATTGAGTGAATTCTATACCATGGCGACAGCAATCTAATATTTGTCCTATACTTTAGTTTGTTCAGATATTCACTCACATAAGGGAGGAGAAAATCCCCGATTTTTAGAAGCGTGAACCAGGCTTAAGAGTGCTACATAACTTACCGGGGACAATCTGTTCTTTCGACGAAAATGTTTCAGCTTTGCATGAGCCATGAAGATATGATTACCCTGACTTTCTTTCAGGATTTCATTCAGCGTTGATTTGCTCAATCTCAACCAAGGCCTGCGTAGCGTCTTCTTCGATGGTGGACCGTTGAGAGGAGTTGGTGTCCGAGAGCGATAGTTTGCGTTCTCTTCCTCATCTTCCTGTAGTTCCAGGACTTTGCACTCGTTTACTTCTTCTTTGCTGTCAAGATTCCAGAATGTGGACTTGCAGCCGTAGTCTGTGAAGCATCTCGCCTCTGCATCGACCGGACACAACTTTCCAACGCAAGGATCTTTGCCACATGATAGTCTTACTGGAGTCTTCAGAACACCTGTGATAAAGTCAAGATTATTAAAACCACGTTCTCAATCAGTTACAACCAACTAGCGAGCATTTTGCCAGTAAGTGCTTGAATTTTCATGCAATGTGGAGGACTCTGTTCCACTCGTCTAAAGGCTGCTTTCCAGTTATCTGTTTTTTACAGGTACGTGCACGCACGTGAAAGTTTAAACTCTTCTAAGTAGTTTGTATTTAACAAATAGAATCACTAAAGTATGCTAACTCGTAGGGAATGCTGAGTTCTCTCCATCAAAACATTTGTTCATTTCAAATGTAATATTGATATTGATTTAGACTTTTACGTGCGTGTACGTACGTGTGAAAAATGCGTAACTGGAAAGCAGCCTTAAGTCTTGTGCTTGTATCAACTTGAGATGGACTACACAATAGCGGACGAAATATAACATGGGAAATTAACCCGATAGTTCTGGAACTTAGGACGTGCCGATAGCAACTGCAGTTACTAAGAATATGGAAAATGTGGTCGAATGATGAACGATATTTTTTGACGGGTATTCGGGTAGACTACTGTCCGGTCCCATCCACAATAAACAGTCAAGTGCTGTGATTGCACGAGAAGACTTGTGGTAACTTTGAAAGTTAATTATTGCAATGAATCTTGGAGTCCTAACACTGAGATGATGGGAGGCGCTATATCTAGCAATATTATCAGATGTCATTAATGTCAACCAAACTCGGCACAATCATGAATATTTTCCAAACGTTTACTACTGCCAACAGCTCACAGTATTTTCTTACCAGTACAATTAAGAACGTTTCCATTCACGTCAAAATAGACAGGTTTACACAAAGCATTAGTCACACATTTTGTCATTGGAAGTTTGAGGCACATTGACACATCACATGGGTCTCGTTCACACAGTCGACTAGCGGGGGCTGTTAGGAACGTCGTCTCGACTAAAACGAAGGAGAATGTCATCTTTTCACATCGATAAACCCAAATATAAAATTTCAAGCTATACATTATCTACAGTCTCAGAAAAAATGCCACTCTTACGAAAATTTCAAAAAAAATCATTCTGCATAAAGATGTTAATCTCAATTTCAATTTCAATCTCAATTTCTCAACTTTATTAAAATACAGCAGCCAAAATGTGATTGCGACAAAATGAAAATCAATGTTCAATGCTCATTATTATAACTTTAGCGAGCATTGTGACGTAT
The DNA here is from genome assembly GCA_963855995.1 of Muricea muricata. Taxonomy (NCBI): domain Eukaryota; kingdom Metazoa; phylum Cnidaria; class Anthozoa; order Malacalcyonacea; family Plexauridae; genus Muricea; species Muricea muricata. The sequence goes on along the minus strand of OY979729.1, from coordinate 2,493,111 downwards.
TTTGCGGGTTAAAATAAACATATCAGCAGGCTAAAATATATTTTAGCCCGCTGACGTAATAGCCAATTTATAAATCATTTTAAATGCTCACTTTTGAGTGATATTTTAAGTTTTTGCTTAAATATATGGCTTTTAAAGTTATTATAATAGTTATGGAACATCAGTTGTTGACTAAGTATGATTCTGAGTCGGGCCAAAAACATATTTATACCCGCAAACGTCCCCATTCTTAGTATTGAACTGAGCACAAAATATGTTGGTGTGAAAAGAATGCAAGCTGCATTTTAAGTGTAACTTTCCCCAAAAAATGATTTTTTGACGTGCAAAGCTTATTCCAATGCATTTTATTTTGTTTGTTTTGGGATTGGAGTATTTTTGCTGCATAAATTACTTTACATAAATCACTTTTACTTCTCTGTCGTATCTACACGAAATCGTATCTATCATTTTTTTTACAATGACATTTTTTCTGAGACAGACTGTAGTTTGTTCAATACCGCACCACTGCAATCCTTCTTCAAGTTACCAGAGTTATCGTAATACACTGGGTCACAATTCGTGTTTGGAAAGCAGTCGGCGAAAGGATCTGAGAGACACTTCGCAAGTCTGCACGGATTAAAGCCGCAGGATTTAATTGGATTGAAGTCTTCTTCATCTTGAGCGCGGTCTGGAAAATATTTGTGTTATCAATTTAAAACCTTTTAAAAATCCTGCACTTGCCGAGAAGGAGAGTTAAGGAAACTTGTAGAGCGTGTTTTTATTTGTAAATTTAGCTTCGCCAAGAGAGTAGACACAACACAACAGCATATGCAATTCCCGTGGGCACCTATTACTTAACCCAGGTTAACCTGTCAATTTTCCCTGTTGGAGGAAACTTGAGTATCTAGAGCGTTAACTCATTACTCTTTATATGATGATTGGGCTTGAGTCACATTGAGAAGACCATAGAAAATCGAATTCGTCAGATATTCTCTAAAACCACTCGGTAGTTTTAGCCCGGTTTACCATCAATACACAAAAAGCTTATTAATCGCAGAAGCTTACCATCTGGGTCCTTCAATTGTTCCTTCAGGTCCCCCATGTTCTCTTTTCTTCCTAATTTCCTCCTGGGAGCATCATTTCGCACTTCAGTTATGACCTGAGGAGGATTGGTAGTGGGTTGATTTGTATTCGTTGCTTCCTTCGCTTTCTCCGGCGTGGGCCTTGTTCCTGTACTTGAAGTATTTCCCAGTGACAGACCGAGATCTGGAGCGAGTTTCTTGAGATTTTCAATAAGTTTCTTCTTCAAATCCGAGAAAAGAGCGTTGTTGCCACTCTTCTTTTCAGTTAATAATTGTTCTTTCTCGTCGATAATGGTTTGAACAAGTGGCGTGTCTGTCTGTTCGTTCTCACGGGCAGGGGCAGGAGTTGTTATCTCTGAAAACGCAAAAAGAAATATCAGCCTGTCAGTTTCAAGGATGGACGTTTCTCATTTCTCATGAAAAGTAGATTCCTTTATTTTAATTACATTGTATAGCTCTTTCAGTTCTAAATAGTCTTCCTTGGAATTATAGCAAGGAGCATCACTTGTTCACTAATCAGTGCTAAACTGTTCTTCCCAGAGGTCCAGTTAGGATCATCTCTTGTTGATCCAGTTCTACTACAGGAGGAAAGCTAAACTAAACTAACTTTATTTACACTGGATAGTTCCATCAGTTCTAAACTGTTCTTCCTAGAGGTCCACTAAGGATAATACAGGAGGAAACCTAAACTAAACTAACTTTATTTACATTGGATAGCTCCATCAGTTCTTAACTGTTCTTCCTAGAGGTCCACTAAGGATATTAATCCAGTGTTACTACAGAAGGAAATCTAAACTAAACCAACTATATTTACACTGGATAGTTCTATCAGTTCTAAACTGTTCTTCCTAGAGGTAAGGATGATCTGTTACTGATCCAGTGTTACTACAAAGGGAAAACCAAAAGTAAACTAACTTTATTTTTACTGATTAGCTCTATCAGTTCTAAATCTAAGTCAGACAGACCTTGGGGACAAGGTTTCGTCTCACATAACTTGATTTCAAAGGTTTCCCCAGAGCAGTTCTTCCCACCTCCTGACGGCGGGGGCTTGGTACAGGATCGTTCACGTGACTTGATCACCATATCGCCACATGACTTGCTGCAAGAGCTCCACGCTGTCCAATCAGAAAAGCCGCCATCGACTGAAACATACGAACGAAAAGATAATGTAATCATAAAGCGATTATTGTTGGTTTCACATTCGGTTCATTAATTCATTGATCATGAATTTTCCCAGCCAAGTGGAAGACATATTTTAAATTAATTTATTTTTGAGTCGGTTTTCTTTGATGTTTCGAGATATTTACAGTTGTGGTCAAAAGTATAAATATACTTTACAATGGCGAACACTTTTGGCACAAGCGGGCAATTGACGAAAGTTAAATAAAAATCTACCAAAGTATATTAACAAGAACAACTAAGGTTTTGCACACAACAATTTGGAACACTCTTTATTTGTCTATTTTAATAATTAAGGCAAGTTTCGCAATTGACGAGATCAAAAGTTTCCACATAAAAGAACTGTCGAAGAATCTCGACTTAAATTGTTTAAAGTCAAAAGACTGTTAGAAAACCTCTTCAAAAATATATTAAGTTAGCTAAATACCTCGAAAGTCGGGATTTATGTCACATACAGCCCTCGGACGCTGCGCGTCCTCGGGGGTTGTATATGACATACATCCCTCCTCCTCGGTATTTCACTCCAATTTATTTTGTTGATAAAAAGTAAACATGACAATACCTTTGCATTCATCAGTACTACAGTTTGTATACTCTGTGTCATCTCCGACGCACTCCATTCCACCGTACAGCGGTGTTGGATTATTACACATGCGCGTGCGATACTTGACGGAACCAGTTTCACAATTCAACGAGCAGGAGGACCAGTTTGACCATTGACTAAAACCGCCGTTTATTGGTTCTGTAGGATAAACAAGGATATCTTTTTAGTCCCACGGTTTGATAATTTGTACTTATTTTTGAGCAGTTTAGGCAGCAAAGTGAGGGCAGGAAGACCTGCCTGACACTCCTGTCTAGGCAGGAAGATCTGTACCTGATAATCTCAACGAAATGAATGATATTTGGTTAGAAAATGAAAATCCAATCTTATGTAAATCAGGGCAAAATCTTAATCAGATTTAGATATATTATTTAAAATATGCCCCTCTTTTGTGTTTTCTTTATGAATTAACTCCAGTAACTCGAAAAAAGTACAGATTACTTTTCCCAGGGGATATACAAAGACATACATCTTTCTAAAACAGGCATAAAACAGGCAAAGACTCACAAATAGATTTGAAGATTTCCATACCTGTACAAGGTTTGTTAGAACATTTTGAAACCTGCAAACGGTGGCCATGACATGTCTTGCCTCCATCAGATGGTGGCGGATTGTTACAAAATCTAAATCTTGTTCTGTATGAATTATTTCCACACGTCTTATGACATTTGCTCCAACTTTGCCAGTGACTAAGACCCCCGTCAACTAGAAGAGGAACAAGAAAACATGTAAACACAAGAACATTTTAGAACTGACACGGCAGTCCCAGTACAAGTTTCCTTCTGTAGTGACATTGGATCAATAAGAGATGATCCTTCCAGGACCTCCAGGAAGAACAGTTTAGAACTGATAGAGCAATCCTGTATAAATAAAGTTAGTTTAGTTTAGGTTTCCTCCTGTAGTAACACTGGATCAATAAAAGATGATCTTACTTAACATCCAGGAAGAACAGTTTAGAACTGACAGAGCTATCCATATAGCACAAAAAATAAAGTTAGTTTGGTTTAGGTTTCCTCCTGTAGTAACACTTGATCAATAAGAGATTATCCTTCCTGGACGTCCAGGAAGAACATTTTAGAACTGATAGAGCTGTCCAAGCAGTATAAAAAATAAACTAAGTTTGGTTTTAGGTTTCCTTCTGTAGTAATACTGGATCAATAAGAGATTATCCTTCCTGGACCTCCAGGAAGAACAGTTTAGAACTGACAGAGCTATCCACGCAGTATAAAAAATAGTTAATTTGGTTTAGTGCAATGACAAATGACTCTACTTTGATCACCTGCAAGAAACAGCTAAAAGAAAATAAATGTTCATTAACCAGAACAAAAATTGATTATTATTTTCGAGTAACAAACTCTTGTCTTCTTACTTGGACACGACGGAAGGTAGCACGCCAAATGTTCTGTACTCTTTCCATCACACGACAGTCCTCCCTTAGATGGAGGAGGATTATTACACACTCGAGTACGGTGTTTTAAAGCTTTGCCACACGTGACAGGACAGCTTGACCATGCCGACCACACCGACCAATGGCCGTTGACTATAGAGGGTAAAAAGTGGGTATGTTTTTCGATCACTACTTTACAGATGATTAATTCAAAACAACAATTGATGTCCAACATGTTTTTAGAGAAGCCATAAAACAAGATTAGAAACAGAAAATATTCATCATGTGACTTTTTGCCTTAACTTAAGACATCTTCAGAGAAGTGGACAAAGAATATAGTGTGCAAAATTTAATATCGTTATCTTTACAAGGTGTACAATTACAAAAGACAATTAGGTATGGCGAGGAAGATGTGGACGGTGTGATACCGAATAAGACGTTACAAATACGTTCAACGAAAATCACAGTTTGAATGTTTTCTCGTGATTGGAGCGATACCCAGATGATTAGATCTGTTTAGAAAGTTTTTTAACATGAAGAGGATGAATAAGGTGGACTGGTCGATTACGGAACAGTTTAGTTTGAACACTAATTTTGAACAATAGCTTAGAGAGTTAGTAAGCATACAATTCAAGGAATCTGTATGAAGATAAATATCCTGGAGGGGGATATGAAGAAGTGATAGAATTGAGAATATTATGGTAAAGACTGCTTTGAATATTTGAAAAGAATGGGCAAGAGGAAACAAAAGTATGGAATGAAACTGTATACAAAAATATTGCAAGAGAAGATAAATAAAGTGCAATTAAAAGGTGTAATTAGAACAATAAATAAATAATGGTGGATTAGAAGATCACAAAAGCAATCAGAACAAAATCAATATTAAATTATTCTAACCAGGACAAGCAGGAACATCACATTCCATCTGCTCCTCTGCCTCTCCTAAACATTTTTCACCGCCATGTGATGGTGCCGGGTTGTCACATTTACGCATGCGTAACTTGAGTGATTTACCACAACTCTGCGAGCATGGTGTCCATTGTGACCAAGCGGACCATTGACCTTTCACTACATAAACAAATCAACATGACTTGGAAGTGAAGGCTGCTTGCCAGTTATCCGTGTTTTACAGGCACGTGCACGCACATAAAAGTTTAAACTCTCCCAAGTAGTTTGTATTTAACAAGCAGAATCACTAAAGTATGTAGGACTTCTAAGATCAAGATGATGAGTTTTGGGGTTTGTCTTGTCTTATATTTGATCAAATTGTTTGCAGAAAACGGATGTTTCTGTATGCTAACAGTTCAATTAGAAAGATAAACCTTAAACTTCTCGCGTACCTGGACAGTGTATGAGAAAACATGCCTTGCTTCCATGCGTGGGACCAATACAGTTTGGTTTATCCTTGCCTTGGCATCTGCGTGTTCTGGTGCGAGTGCCATCCATACCGCACGTGAGAGAACAAGCACTCCAAGAAGACCAAGGAAGGAAATCTGCATCGAGTTCTACAGGAAAAAGACAAAAAAGAGCTTTTATTCTTTAATTTCCGCATTAGGTTAGAGTTTAAATACTTTTGTCTCACGTTTTGGGTTTCTCTACGGAACAATCATCAAAGACTATGAAACTACAAGTTTATTTATAAAATAAAACCACGGCCAGCAAAGAATTTATGAAAATATAGATATAGAGATATTTTGCAATTCGAAATGTGAATAAAACAAGACAAGCAGTTTAAACTGGAAATTTTCGACTTTACTTCAAAGTCACTATCAGACAGAATGAAACATAATATTTTATATACAGCATATATAAATAGCAAGGGAACGAGAATATCCATTTTGTCTGACGATAACTTTGAAATAAAGTCGAGAAAAATACAGTCTCGACTGCTTGTCTTATTTTATCCACATTTTGAATCGCAAGATGTTCTTTTTTTATCGTTACTTTGATAATGGTTTCCGTAGAGGAAACCGAAACGTTAGACTTTACACTTATTTAAGCGTACAAGATTTTGTTAATCTGGAAGAACAACCTGGATTCAAACCATTCAATGAAAAGTAAAGGTACTACGAAATTATCTCAATAACATATAAAAAATGCAGCGAATGTGACCGGATTATCTCACCTTGTCGTACCACCCCCATGATTTCGTGTTTTGATCCACCAGTATCATCAGGGCCAAGATATTGAAGATCTTAAGATTGAAGAAAATATTTCTTCACGATTTTTATTTTTACCTGTCACTCACTTGTTCATCTTGCGATCACTTGTGAGAGATATTGACAAACCTCGAAAGTATAATTAATCCCACCCACCCACCTGCGGCCATGTAATTACCAATATCCTTCATTTACCTTGTGGTATTCGGCCGGCTATGGCAGAGACGTCATTTTGCTGCGTCGAACCTGGAACATTCTTAACTTTTACTCTGTGAACTTTGACGCGGAGATCGTTTTGGATCTCTAAAGCAAACAAACAAAACCGACTTTTATTCAGAAAGATGCCAGGACCACCGTGGCTTGGTAGCACTTAAATGTTTTATTTTCTGACAGCAAGATCGAGCAAAGGGTAATCTAGTGACGTCGGTGACGTAGTTTGAGAACATGAAGAGGGGTGTTTTTACCCCCAGTAACGTCCAAACGACCCTCCCCCCTCCTCCGACGCCTGTCAAGCCAATCCCTCAAACTATATGCTCTACAGATCCAGTTATATCAACGGCGTTTAATACAACACAAGTTTACGCATTGCATGAACAAACCAGATAAATTCTTCTCACCTGAAATGAACATATAACACTAAACATTATGACTTCAGTTGCGTGCAAGATTTGAAAGTGTTTTTAAATTTGACTTATATGATTATATTCACCGTTTAAGCTAAACGCCTTCGATACAACCGCTCCCTGTCTCTAACCTGGACAATGTGCATCTCCGCACGGTTTCTTTTGTACTTTTACGTGCGAGCAATCATACTCTCCTGAAGCTGACATTTCAAGACAAATCTCTTTCCTTCTTGTTTGATAACCTCGACCGCAACTGCGAGAGCAGCTCGCCCATGAGCTCCATTTACCATTATCATGTATGCGAATCGTCTCATTATTCCGCACGTTTTCAATATTTCCTGAAACAATCAGTTTAACTACACTTTAATTTATGAGTGCGGCATTTCTCCGATGTGGGGTGAATTCTGAAGTGTAAAATAAAATGAAATGTGTCCTAATCTCGAGTAAGAATGTGCCAAGGCATGTCGAAACGCAAGTAGGGACATTTGAGAAAAATTCAGAGTCAAATAGTTCTTCTGTTAGCGTTCACACATCAGTTAGTTTTCAGCTAGTTGACATGTTATAAACTACTTCTTGACATGTTGCTACAAGCTTTGCTACAAGTTGTCACTACTTCATGTTATCGTCGTGAAAATCAAGAACCTGTAAACACCATGTTCACCCCTCTAAAAATATCATTAACCCCACTTCCCGAGTAACCCCCTAATTTTCAGCCAAATACATAGTCCATCATTTAAGAATCTATTCTGTCTGAAGATGACTTTAAAAGAAATCTTTTTAGATGCCCTGTATATTCGCAATTTGTTTTTTACTTTGCTTTTTAAATCGTCGGATGGTCATTGTGTAAGTATCTATCTATCGATCTACCCGGTAGCTTTAAGACACTGGCACTTGGATACCTACCCTTGCCGGAGAGAGTATCTGCGTCATATCTTATCACTCCCATAATACTGGATGACCATGTCCCATTATCAGTGGTTGAGATGCTAGCTGTCCTTAATCGCACGTGATCGGCATCCTTATGCGAGACGACTTGCACGTGATCATATGCAGAGTTTTTACTACTCGCAGTTTTCTCCTCCAGCTTGGAAACAGATGTATTCAGAATACGAGTATCAAGTTCCTTCGATGGCTTGTGCCCAGATCCCGACGAGTTTCCATCCTCGTTCGAAATTGTCGAATTTAGAACATGGTTGGCTCCCAAGGAAGACATGTTTGCCGCATTTATAAAAGAGTTTTTTGGATAGACTTCAGTCAGCATCGTTTCATTGTTGTTCACATGAATAGAGTCAAATTTAACCACTGAACTGTCGTTTCCCGATGGATGTACACTGGCTTTCTGCATTTCGTGTTTCTGCTCCAACAGCCCGGATTCCCATGCGTGGTTTACACGGAGCGGCGACTCTAGCATAGGAGCATTCGCGTTAATTGTCCCTAGGATGTCAGCGTCTCCGCCTTTTAATCCCGTTTTCCCACTTTCCGACATTTTATTCGACGAAGGCGAAGTTTCATCGCCGGGAGCATTGTCAAGGTTCCCCACAAGATCCGTCAATCGCTCCAAGTCCGCAGTATCATTGGTATTCTTCAGACGAGCGTTAAGCCCGCCTTCTTTTTCAATGGAGGACAAATCTTCGTGCCTCGGTAATTCTTCACCAGAGCTAGGCGTGCCGATGGCTTTGTTCGAAACCTCTTCGTCTAGTTTCAGTGAAAAATCTGTGATCCCATTCATCTCTAGATCTGCCGCAGTATCAGATGTAACCGCCGCAGACATTTCCGAGCTTTCTGCGTTGGCCTTTTGGAGAATATTTTCCGAGCTGTTTTGATTTCGCTGCACATCGTTACTTTTGGATGTGTTTTCAGAAACGCCCGAGGTTACAGTGTCGTTTCCTCCTTGGTAAATGGAGTCGAATAACTTCGAGGCACTGTCTGTTTTCTCGTCAGATAATTTCTCCTCAAGGCTGGACGTTTTTAACTGCAGCACTGTTTTCAAACTGTTAAGAATTTCGTTTGAATCATCTGGGAGCTTTTCTTTATCTCCGGATCCTTCCATCGCCGAGTCGTCTAGAAATACACACTGGATAAGTTGGCTCAAGGAACGAAGCACGGTTAGAAAAGGGCAAGTTCCAGCAAGTCCGTTGCAGGTTTGTTTTCAGTCAGTCATCAAACCGATAAGCGAACCAAGTTTGCTTCAAGTTGTCAACAGACTGAGGTTGATTGTCAAGACTTTTTGTCCACAAGCTTGATGCAGTTGTTTCCACAGCTTGCAGCAAGACTTTAAATATCAAGATGCACCAAATCTGATTTTTCCACATTTCATGCCTCTTGATATAACTTGATGACAATCTTGTATCGGTCATGTAAAATGCACGACTTGCATCAAGTCTGTGCGGTTTCTGGCAAAAGAGGAAAACCCTCACTTGACTTCAAGGAGGAAGTGTAATTACAGAACTGCAATTTACTTTACCTTGGCAGAGAGGCACTGTACAATGACGTATTCTAAACCTCGGCCCAGGACAATCCTTTCCACCGTGCTCAGGTCTCGGGTCCATGCAAATTCGCATGCGTAGTTGTAGCGACTGCTGACCGCAAGTCTCTGAACAGCTGGACCACGAAGTCCAGTCAGTATAACCTCCGTCCACTGAAAGACAAGCAAAAATTATTGGGAAGAAACGGAGCTGTCCGGCTATATTTGCTGATACAGCTATCCAGTATAAATAAAGTTAGCTTAGAAATTCCTCCTGCACTAATACTCGATTAACGAGAGGTGATCCTCGCCGGGCATCTCAAAGAACAGTTTAGAACTTAACTTACAGGGCTATCTAGAATAAATAAAGATAGTTTCTTCCTGGTAACAATAAATAGATAAAATGCTGCTAGTTGGACATCTTTTCCTCCTTTAGTAACATAACTGTATCAACAAGGCCCACATCTCCCTAGTGATAATACCATTTATAATATAGCATTTGTAAATTCTGAACGCTGATTGGCTAATAGCCGTGTTGATATAACTCTATGTCAACACGGAAAATTTCCCGCCAATCTTCTGTTAAAGTTCTTTGTGCTATATTATAAAAGAAATATGAAACATTTTTTCCGTATTGATATACAGTTATATCAACACTCGTGAAAATTGGAAAAACTCGAAATTGTGTGAAAACAATTTCTCGTTTTTCCAATTTTCACTCGTGTTGATATAACTGTATATCAACATGGAAAATGTTTGATATTTCTTAAATAGCGACGTACCTGGGCAGTGACGTATTAAACATGACTCAGCTTGCACACTAGACCCAGGGCAGGTACGGCCATCCTCGTTCAGCTCACGTCCACATGTCCTCGTTCGTGTCCGTTTGCCATTATCACATGATACACTGCACGCTGACCAAGCGGCCCACTGGCCCCATTCAGCGAGGCTGGTATCAAATGCTGCGTGAAAATGAAATGGAGTAAGGGATACAAATATAACTTAACTTCTAGCTGAACTGAATAGAATGCAAGATCTATTTTTCTGTTTTCAAATCACCTGGGACAGTTGTATCAAATGCACCCAGCTTACACGGTGGATGAGTGGAAAATATACAATAAATTTGTACATCGCATGAACGAAACAGCTAAATCTAGAATCAGCTACCACCTTACCCTTATTTTGCGTCAGGTTTTCGTCCGTTAACGTTTTTAGACTCAAAAAATTTTGAACTGTGTCCTTAAGGTTATTCAGTTGCTCGTCGCTAATTCCTCCTTTGGTTTTCAAATTCCCTATACTGTCAATTAATTCTTGAATTTCTGTGCTTTGTCCAGCCCCTTCTATACTCTTGTCGCTGTTGTTGTCGGTTGAAACGTTGTTCTTGTTATTGTCGGTATTGATCAGAACAGTGTTAGTGTCATTGTTGTTGATATTGCTGTCGTTGTCGTCTTTGACTTCAATGCTTTTGTCAAAATTGCTTACGTTACCCCTACTGCTGTCAGTTTTAACATCAATGCTAGTTGAGGACTTATCATCTGTACTTGTGATGCCATATCTCTCAGCTATTGCATCCAAATTGGCCACTGTCTCATTTTTGTTGGCGTTATACTGGTCGTTATGATTCGAGTTAGGATTGGTAAGTTTATCATTGTCATTGTCGCCCTTATCTTTTTCACTCTTAACTAGTTTTCTAAGGCTTTCTAAATCATGCTCATCAATGCCTTGTATTTTGAGGCTTCCCGGGACATTAGTTTTGCGAATCTTGATGTTCCCATCAGAATTAGAGCTCTCATTACTTTCATCATCAACTACCTCAGTTAGGCTTTGTTCTAACCTCTCTTTTTTACTCATATTACCACGCGTTATCCCTAGACTACCGAGTTTTATTCCCATACGATCATGTCCTATCCCTAAATTGCCCTGAGCGACCTCGGGTCTTCCAATCTTGTCCCGTTTTAAAAAGTCATTGTCGTCAGCTCTCCAGTCGTCAAATACCTCCACAATCGTCCCACTATTCGGGACAATTTCGCTCTTTTTTCCATACGTATGCAAATTTCTTTCCAACAACCAAGGACTCTTCTTACTCAGGCTGTGTTCAAAATGACTACTCGTCAAGCCGCGATGACCAGTTCTTGGCAATTTGGTTATGACTTGTCTCAACTGATCATTTATTGTCTTCACAAGTCTTTTTGATGGAATGATATTTCGTGAGGATGCATCTGCTTGAGGTTTGGCGCTGTCTTTCGAATTCCTTTTCATTCCTAAAATGTTAACGAATATTACGAAGTAATTATTTGAGCTACCTAGGTGTGCTTTTCTGGTGTATCAATTTTCCGTAAACATGGCAAGGAACAATGTTTCCTGGTGTGTCATCCTTCTGGAAACATCGCCAGGAAACAATGTTTCCTGATTTGTCTTCTTTCAGGAAACAGCGCTAAAAAACAATGTTTCCTTACTTGTTCACTTTCAGGCAACATGGCTTGAAACAATGTTTCCTGGTTTGTCTTCTTTCAGGAAACAGCGCTAGAACAACATGTTTCCTGGTTTGTCTACGTTTAAGAAACATGTTTAGGAAAATAACGTTCTTGCTTCGCTCCCTTCAGAAAACATGGCTTGGTAACAATGTTTCCTGGCCTTTCTACCTTCCCGAAACATGGTCAGGAAAAATGTTTGTTAGCTCGTCCATCTTAAAGAAACATGGCTAGGAAACAACATCCGGGAAACAATGTTTTCTGGCTTGTTCACCGTCAGGAAACATTGCTTAGAAAATTGATGTTTCCTGGTAGGTCTACCTTCAGTCAACCTGGCGGCATACAATGTTTCCTGATTTGTAAACCTTCAGAGAACATTGCTAGGAAACAGTGTTTTCTGGCTTGTTCACCTTCAGAAAATGTGTTTAGAAAACAATGATTCCTTATTTGTTCGCGCGTTTGGAACACACAGACGGGATACAATGTGGTCTTTTTTTCTGATTTCGCTTAACTTCGGGGGGAAATGGGTGGGAAAAATGCTATTGCAATAATGGTTTTATAATACCATTATTAATATATTATTAGAAGGATATACTATTAGAAGATCATATATTATATGGATTAGAAGAATATGCCATTAGAAGAATATATTATTAGAAGAATATGCTAATAGAAGAATATATTACTAGAAGAGTATATAGTTCTTCTGCGAGACGCTCGCGCGTGAAAAATAAGAACGCACGCGGGATTATAATTAGGGCGTCATCAAATTTAATTGCGCGCTAACACTAATTAGAAGCTCGACTTGATCATACCAACTGAATAACCAGCCAAGTGCGACATCGTACGGAATAATCGCGCGATGCTTTTACGCAAGATAAGTTATGCTGTTCTTATCGGGCTTATTTTGCACGTATCTCATGGCTGGTATGTGCTCAGAGAGCTAGAAACCAACGAGAAATGCGTAAACGTAACTATTAAAATGGGCGGCAGTGATTTGTGCCCTCTTACAACGTTTGCTATTGTCAACACGACCAGGAACTTGGCCACAGATGATCGATTGGCGATGTTGAAAGCGTTCCCTAGAGAGGTATGGAAAATTTGATATTTTTATGCAAACGTAAATTGTGTACAAGCAAAAATATAAATGGTTTTTAGTGCATAAAGATGCACTTTTTACGATACTTGCCAATTTTTTCAGTTTACATGCAATCCTTAAAGTTGTAATGTGTACAAAAAGGTGTCAGAGTCATGTAAGAGCTGTGACTTTTAGAAATTTTAAAACGTCATTTTGGTGTGACATTTGAGGAGCTGAATATTTGTAATGCATAGATGGTCAATTGGACCAAACACAAGCATAGTTCGACTTCATCCAGACCCAAAGGGGATGATCGTCATGCTCCAGTTCGTTGACAGCTACAGGTAGATGTTCAAGTAGCGGAGAATTATGGACAAAAAGAAAGGGTCAGGTGGAATCAACAAAACTGTGGACAGGACTGTGTATGAAGAATCAGGATGTTGATGGTCATAAGAGCTTGAGAAAGATCGGCCAGGAAAAAACGTTGAGCAAGCGATCAATGCAGTGAATACCAAAAAGGTAGCTGGCGTTCATTGATGCTCACGGCAGCTTGTTGGAACTTAAAAGATGTACACGCAAAAATGTAAATGAATTGAGTTGATGTCTATTACATAGAAACTTAAAAAGAAATGTTCCATAGAATTGAATCGACCTGCCGTCAGCATCAATGAACGCCACCAACCTCTTTGGTATTGTCTGCATCAATCGCTTGTTCAACTTCTGGATTTCATTCTCTAACTTTTGTCGACCATCGACCATCTATGCATTACAAATGTTTAACTTCTTCTTCAATTTCAGACGCAGAATCTCTTTTACCTGACTAACACGCCTTTTTGTACACATTCTAACTTGCATGTAAACAAAAGTTACCGGTTGTTGAGTTAAACATTCAAAAACGTTCAACAACATTTGGCTATTTCATTTTTCAATGTTTGCTTGTCCAAATTTTATAAATGCGCTAAAAGTATTGGACTCAAAAACTTTTTGTATTCGCAACAGGATGGAGACGCATGTATGAAGATGGTAATACGAATGATGTGCATCAAAGAGATGGAGGTGTGCTCGCTTGACCAAAAATACGCACTACAGAAAGTCACTTGGGAAGAGTGTATGGATTACATGACTTGCCTGCCGTCAGCAATAATTCCTGAGGAAATGAAACATCAGGGTTGTACAGATCTACCAAAAGCTGACAATGCGACGGCTGGTGAAGGACCAGTGTTCGACATCAAGCCGAAGCAAGTAGAAACTGCCCGCGCTTCTCAAAGTCTACAACAAACAGCCTTTACCGTTGCTGCTATCCTGGCCTTCGTTTTTGCTTATATACGACTGTAACACTCGCACTTACATACTCCTCATTCCTTTTAACTTGTTCTGACAACAAATGACATTTTTGAGACTGGTACATAGGTATATAACAACACTTTGTACTTAGTAAAAAGTTAGATGTGAATTTTGCACACAAAGGCATTCTTAAAGACCACTGATAGTCGCATTATTTATTTTATGTTTGCCACCATTGCCTTCCTGTAGGCAAGTCGCTCGGAAAACATTGTTGGGAAAACATGTTTCCTATCAATGTTTCTCTGTTTGTCAAACTCGGAAAACGTTGTGAAAACTTTGGAACAGAATGTGTTTCATATCGATGTTTCCAGTCTGTCCACCACGAGAAACATCATCGCGAAAACATGTATCCTATATCAATGTTTCTCTGTGCTCCCACCTCGTGGAACGTTGTTGCGCTAACAAAATTTGCTTCCGAACAAATTCAGAATAAATATTTTTGTTGCAAAAACAATGCTTCCGTGTCTCCTTGCGGAAACAATGATCCCAAATGTAGTTGATTCCCAACAATGTTTCTCAACTGATCTTAAATTTAGAATCAAGCAGTTTTCCGTGCAAAGCCTCAATTCTAAAAAAACATTTACCATGATTGCCGTTAGACACAATGCTTGAAAGTGCCAGTCCAGCGGTTATGCCAAATACCAGGTAATACTTGATGGTCCATCCTTTTAGTGGAATCATTTTACGACATTCGCGCGTGGACGAGAAATCTTTGAAGAGCAAAGTGAATCCCTCATCTTAACGAGCCATTCTACAAAAAGATGACTAAGTTTAACAAAAGTGTTTCACTATGCAGACATATCTAAATACCTTATATAATTGAGAGTTCATTCTAGCTTTTCCTTGGTCGAAAACAGTGATCCTCAGTATTAAAGGACAGACGCACGGTTCTGGGATTGAAGAGGGCTATGCAAGCTGTTTTGAGATTTTTTCAAAAGCTAAAGCGTCGTACATAACCCTCTTCATCGCAAGAATCGTGAACGCGGTTCGGAGTAAGAAAAGAATGATAACTCTCCGACATCTTTATAAATGTTGATTAGAGAGAGTCACGTCGGATACAACTCTCTCATGTTAGTTCAAGGAAACGCCAGAAGAGTTAAGAAAGTGGGTGTGGCCATTGGGAAAGGTGGGCGTGGTTTGGACATAACTCTCTCTAACCATAACTTTGTCTGATAACTCTCCACTTCATAACTCTCCGTATAAATCAAGGAAATATCAAATATTGCATTTAATAAAAATGGTGGCATTGCCCATTCGTACAGAGTCAAAAACCAGAAGCTGTTGAAAACAGGAAGCAACAATGTCGTGGCATCAGCATTATTCCTGGTAGCCAAAAATATTCTTCGACACCTGATTGGCGGCTGATTCAGGCTCAGCAATATTGTTCAATATTGTTGACAACCAGGAAAAATGTTGCCCAACAACATTGTTACATCCTGCTTTCAACAACATGGGACAACTCATAATTTTTGGCCATGTAGGGGGTGGCAACATGCATACAACACCTGTGTTTCCCATGGATAATTCTCTTTAATTAAGAAGTACACTGAATTCAATGTTTACCTGTTTGTATGCAAGACAAACTTTACTGGGGACCACTGGGAAAACAGTGGCACAATTTTGATGCTAAAATCCCCTTGTAGGAAAGAGATTTTTTTAAAACAAGCATAAAATTCAGCGAAAAAATATATACCTCACAGTAGTAAGCCACAACCCTAGGTAGCTAACACCAGGTGGTACATAAAGGCATTGGGCCACTAAACAATCAACAACTTAGTCTCACTTTGCAAATTTTAAATTATCATGATTATTCAAAGTTTTTTTAGAAAGTTATTCCTTTCAAAATCTATATGGACATAGTGTCCATTGAAAACAAAAATTTTTTATTAAAATATATAGTTTGTCTGAGCTGGCCACTCTATTAGCTTGAATGGCAATTCAATTATTGAATTATTAATGAAAATAATTCACGAGCAAAACCCAAAGAAAATCATAGCAGTGAAGGAGTCTTTATATGTTATAAAGATTCACATCAATTTACACAAAACTTTTCCCTCAAATTTTCTCAGGTTATAGAACGACCATGTTAAATTTTTTTCCGCAAGCAAATTGACAAGGTGGGTAAAATCTTTTTTTAAGCTTTTTAAAATACAGTTCGTGCTTTATCAAATAAAAAACGTTCCAGCTGCACCTCAGCTTAGCGGCTAAGCCTTAGCCTGCTCATACATTAAATAGCACTTAATTGGCAGAAGCTTAATTACGACTCTTCATTCAGATATGCCTACTTGGCACAACTGGAATGTCTCTGGTTAGAATTCATACAAACTAGCCAGTGATTTGATACTATCTTGATTCTTGAACAACACTGTAACCCAGAGTGGAAATTTTGTGCTGCACACCCGAGATATTGGGCACGCAATTTTGACGTCTTTTATATTTTTTCTACTACAATCTCAAGCATAAATCTCAGGCATGCAATTCTCAAACTTTCCAGTCTGGACTGTAACCTTGCCAGTGTAGTGCTGTCAAAACTACATGACAGATACAGGTTCTTTCACTACTTGAAATAATCAAACAAAATGTGACATTTTGAATGAAAGCTATTTGTTAGGAAGTTAATTGGACACTAATAACCTTCCAAATTTAGAAGTCGGAGTCCAATATTAACTTCATATTCCTCACAAAGGGCTTGTGCTCGAAATGTCAAATTGTTTTATTATCTCAGGTAGTGAAACAACCTGTAGTTCCAGCAATTATATGCAACACTTTGATGCACAGAATTGTAACAAAATGCAAATAGCCAACAATATCAAAATTTTGTTTTACAATTTTCAGGTATTTGTAACACCTACTTATGACCTACACAAAAACCATGTACTGTACATCCAGGCAGCAATTATATTACACAGTATATATATATATATATATATATATATATATATATATATATATATATATATATATATATATATATATATATATATATATATATATATATATATATATATATATATATATATAATTATATGTTTAGAGAAGGATATACTATATTGTATTAATAACAATACTTATATAAATATTATGAGTAAACAATTAGGTTTACGACAAAAATATAGATAACTGACATGAAATTGACAAAGTGGATAAAGTCATAAGTTTTTGAAAACACATTAAACGAACATTTATAAATCATTTGATGAACATCAGTACCTTCAAACCTTCTTGTGGTGTTCTGTTACAATTCATTGCTTACATTTTATCATAATACTTCGTAGAAGACATCTTTTATTGATCGAGAAAGTAGTATATTGTTACCGTTTTAGACAAGCTCAGCAGGTGCGAAAGTTATTGCCTAATAAATAATATTTATAAATAAAAACGTCAAATTATTATTCTTTGTTGCCAGTACTTCATGTTATATTTCATATTGCGCTCTACACAGCCAAAAATGAACAACCTGTTCGGGGCTGATGAAAACAGGCTAGCACTATGTTTTGCTGCCAACATTGTTCAGAGATAGTCTAATTTTCGCGCCTCGCGCCTCGCGCCTTTTCTTCGCGCCTCGCGCCTTTTCTTCGCGCCTCGCCAGTGAACTCTAATACAACTGGAACGATAACTCCTATGTTTTCGTTCTATGATTGGATGAAGCCAAATTTGAAGCAAAAGGCGGGAACCGCGCAGGGAAAATGGCTTGTTCGAAAGGACTGGGGGAAAGTTACGAGGAGTGAAAAGTTTGTTTTTGAGCGAAAATATGCTTGAAAAATGAGAATTTTCATCACAAGACTTCAATTTTAAAGATTCGATCCTGGTTTTCTGGATAGTCCTGACTGTTCTACACTTTGTTACGGCGAAAATTGAGGGCTATCACTTTTTTACTCTGGAAAATGACGAAAGTTTCAACGTACCGAAGCAAACTACGAGGCAAACTACGCTCTTCAATTGAAAAATATATTGCTTTAAAACATTTCAACACTTCCAAAACGTATCTTGTGCTAAAGTCCAGGTATCGTTGTCTATTTTGAGCTTTTAGTCTTTGCTGTAGCCCTTCTAATACGTGAGTAAATTGAGGTTTTCGAAGTGGTGTATTTGTATGGTTAATTCAAAAATATGTATAAAACTTACATTTTTCGTCAGATAGCATTAGTTTTAAAGCTTTAAACTTCGGTTACGGATAGTTCTTGGCAGCCTCTTCCATCTAACTGTTAAAACTCGAGAGGTAACATTTTTTTAAAAAAGATATTTCGTGACAAAGTTTTCGCCGGAACTGTTTTTCATTTTTAGCAGCCAAAAAATATTTTAAAACCTTACTGGACGTCCTAGAAAGTTGAGGTACATGAAATTTCAATCTATCTAGAAAATATTTAGCACCTAACTGGCTCTAAAACACGAAGTTAAAGGGTCGAAAAGAGCTTTTGAAAATAGGTCATATTTTCGCGGCGTGACGTACATGGCGGCCTTCAATTTGGCTTCAAAGATGGCGGCCAAGTTATCGTTCCAGTTGTATTAGAGTTCACTGCGCCTCGCGCCTTTTTTCGCGCCTTTTTTTCGCGCCTTTTTCCGCGCCTTACTTTTCATGCTTTTTTTTTCGTGCCTTTTTTCTGCCGTTTTTCCCGCGCCTTATTCCCGGCCTCGCGTTTTTTTCGCTAAAAGTTCATTAAATTATTCTTAAAAATTGCCATCATCATCTTTTAATGTATAGGGAGAAAGAAACTTGCTAAACAAGTGACTCTACTATTATTCATTAACTGGAACGATAACTCGGCAATAAAGCCGTTTTTTCACTGGCAAATTTTTGTCGCGCAAGTCTTCTATCTTATAAGCTCTCAACTAGGACAAATTAGATTCTTAATTAATAGTTCATTTCAATTTGAGTAGAACCGTACACATGTCACATCGCGCGAAAGTAATCGCCAGCAAAAAATCGGCTTATGAATACTGTGTATTACTTATGAATACTGTCCAATGTCATATGTCATTAGTCAAATGTCTGAAAATAACATAGAATAAATAAGTACAAAATTAGGGGGGGGGGGTTACCCCTGATTAATTAAAGTCTGATTATGAACAGTTATATGATTATTTTGTTTTAAATAATTTGCTATCCGATCATCAATTTGGTTTTAGACAGTTTCACTCCACAGCATCAACCCTTTTAGATAGCACAAATGAGTGGCTTAGTTAATATGGACCGTTGTGAAATTAATATTGCAGTATTTCTAGACTTACAAAAAGCTTTTGATACGATAAATCACGATATTCTTTTAAAGAAACTTGAAAGGTATGGCATGGGATCACCAGTGTTGAATCTTTTAAGAAATTACCTAACAGACAGAACTTAGATGTGCTCAGTAAATGGCGTATTGTCCTGTTCAAAAACAGTTGCGTGTAGTGTTCCTCAAGGCTCGACTTGGTCCACTTCTATTCTTAATTTACATAAACGATTTACCAGGTAGTTTGGGGTTTTCGTCGGCAAGAATGTTTGCTGATGATACTACATTAACTGCCTCTGGTGAATCAGTTCTAGATGCTGAGGTGGCCATCAATCATGACCTTGCAAATATCAAACAATGTCTCTCAGCAAATAAATTATCACTAAATCTTGTCAAAACTGAGTATTTATTAATCGGATCAAGGCATAACATAAATAACTTAATTCATGCTCCCAAAGTGCATGTTGTAGTACTCACTCTTAAGCGCTTAAGATAATATTCTCCCTCTCCAAAATGCATGGTTACATAAATGTAGTTGTATACAAGACCGAATTTTGGGAGAGGTGCGCGCCTCCTCTGGGAATAGGAGAGGTGCACACCTCCCCAAAAAAACCCCCACATTCCCTTACAATTTCTCCAAAATCTGGCCTTGGTTATATGTTAACTCGGTTTTTGCATGCATGCCACTTGATTTCTTATCTTTACTTCAAAGTTCAAATGGTCATTGTGGCCATGCATGTGTCTTTAGTATTGGAAAATGTTATTATAAGGATTGAAATTATTGTTTTCAGAGATTTTATGACTTTGGTTAAATAGGAACAAATTTTGTCATTGTTTAACCAAGCCTATTATTGCACGAATTATTATGTATTTAGTGTTTGAAAATGTTATTATAAGGATTGAAATTATTGTCGTTTTCAGAGATTTTATGACTGGTTGAATAGGAACAAATTTTGTGATTATTTAACCAAGCCTATTATTGCACGAATTATTGTGTTTTTAATGTTTAAAAATGTTATTATAAGGGCTGCTGTATTGTTTTCAGAGATTTTACGACTTTGGTTAAATAGGAACAAATTTTGTCATTATTTAACCAAGCCTATTATCACACGAATTATTGTGTCTTTAGTGTTGGAAAATGTTATTATAAGGATTGAAATTACTGTTTTCAGAGATTTTATGAGTTTGGTTAAACATGATCAAATTTTGTCATTATTTAACCAAGCCTATTATTACACGAATTATTGTGTCTTTAGTGTTGGAAAATGTTATTATAAGGATTGAAATTATTGCTTTCAGAGATTTTATGACTTTGGTTAAATAGGTATAAATTTTGTCATTATTTAACCAAGCCTATTATTACACGAATTATTGTATCTTCAGTGTTGGAAAATGTTATTAGAAGGATTGAAATTATTGTTTTCAGAGATTTTACGACTTTGGTTAAATAGGAACAAACTTTGCCATTATTTAACCAAGCCTACTATTACACGAATTATTATGTATTTAGTGTTTGAAAATGTTATTATAAGGATTGAAATTATTGTTTTCAGAGATTTTATGACTTTGGTTGAATAGGAACAATTTTTGTGATTATTTAACCAAGCCTATTATTGCACGAATTATTGTGTCTTTAGTGTTGGAAAATGTTATTGTAAGGATCGAAGTTACTGTTTTCAGAGATTTTATAACTTTGATTAAATATGTACAAATTTTGTCATTATTTAACCAAGCCTATTATTACACGAATTATTATGTATTTAGTGTTTGAAAATGTTATTATAAGGATTGAAATTATTGTTTTCAGAGATTTTATGACTTTGGTTGAATAGGAACAATTTTTGTGATTATTTAACCAAGCCTATTATTGCACGAATTATTGTGTCTTTAGTGTTGGAAAATGTTATTGTAAGGATCGAAGTTACTGTTTTCAGAGATTTTATAACTTTGATTAAATATGTACAAATTTTGTCATTATTTAACCAAGCCCATTATTACACGAATTATTGTGTCTTTAATGTTTAAAAATGTTATTATAAGGATTGAAGTTACTGTTTTCAGAGATTTTATAACTTTGGTTAAATATGTGCAAATTTTGTCATTATTTAACCAAGCCTATTATTACACGAATTATTTTGTCTTTAATGTTTAAAAGTGTTATTATAAGGATTGAAGTTACTGTTTTCAGAGATTTTATAACTTTGGTTGAATAGGAACAATTTTTGTGATTATTTAACCAAGCCTATTATTGCACGA
This sequence comes from Muricea muricata, assembly GCA_963855995.1. Classification (NCBI taxonomy): domain Eukaryota; kingdom Metazoa; phylum Cnidaria; class Anthozoa; order Malacalcyonacea; family Plexauridae; genus Muricea; species Muricea muricata. The sequence goes on along the minus strand of OY979729.1, from coordinate 2,471,278 downwards.
ATTATTGTGTCTTTAGTGTTGGAAAATGTTATTGTAAGGATCGAAGTTACTGTTTTCAGAGATTTTATAACTTTGATTAAATATGTACAAATTTTGTCATCATTTAACCAAGCCCATTATTACACGAATTATTGTGTCTTTAATGTTTAAAAATGTTATTATAAGGGTTGAAGTTACTGTTTTCAGAGATTTTATAACTTTGGTTAAATATGTGCAAATTTTGTCATTATTTAACCAAGCCTATTATTACACGAATTATTTTGTCTTTAATGTTTAAAAATGTTATTATAAGGATTGAAGTTACTGTTTTCAGAGATTTTATAACTTTGGTTAAATATGTACAAATTTTGTCAATGTTTAACCAAGCCCATTATTACACGAATTATTTTGTCTTTAATGTTTAAAAATGTTATTATAAGGATTGAAGTTACTGTTTTCAGAGATTTTATAACTTTGGTTAAATATGTACAAATTTGGTCATTGTTTAACCAAGCCCATTATTACACGAATTATTGTGTCTTTAGTGTTGGAAAATGTTATTATAAGGATTGAAGTTACTGTTTTCAGAGATTTTATAACCTTGGTTAAATATGTGCAAATTTGGTCATTGTTTAACCAAGCCCATTATTACACGAATTATTGTGTCTTTAGTGTTGGAAAATGTTGTTGTAAGGGCTGCTGTTAGTGCTGTATTGTTTTCAGAGATTTTATGAGTGTGGTTAAACATGATCAAATTTTGTCATTATTTAACCAAGCCTATTATTACACGAATTATTGTGTCTTTAGTGTTTAAAAATGTTATTATAAGGACTGCTGTATTGTTTTCAGAGATTTTATGACTTTGATTAAACATGATCAATAATTCGTGTAATAATAGGCTTGGTTAAATAATGACAAAATTTGATCATGTTTAACCAAACTCATAAAATCTCTGAAAACAATACAGCAGCCGTTATAATAACATTTTCCAACACTAAAGACACAATAATTCGTGCAATAATAGGCTTGGTTAAATAATCACAAAAATTGTTCCTATTCAACCAAAGTCATAAAATCTCTGAAAACAATAATTTCAATCCTTATAATAACATTTTCAAACACTAAATACATAATAATTCGTGTAATAGTAGGCTTGGTTAAATAATGGCAAAATTTGTTCCTATTTAACCAAAGTCGTAAAATCTCTGAAAACAATAATTTCAATCCTTCTAATAACATTTTCCAACACTGAAGATACAATAATTCGTGTAATAATAGGCTTGGTTAAATAATGACAAAATTTATACCTATTTAACCAAAGTCATAAAATCTCTGAAAGCAATAATTTCAATCCTTATAATAACATTTTCCAACACTAAAGACACAATAATTCGTGTAATAATAGGCTTGGTTAAATAATGACAAAATTTGATCATGTTTAACCAAACTCATAAAATCTCTGAAAACAGTAATTTCAATCCTTATAATAACATTTTCCAACACTAAAGACACAATAATTCGTGTAATAATAGGCTTGGTTAAATAATGACAAAATTTGTTCCTATTTAACCAAAGTCGTAAAATCTCTGAAAACAATACAGCAGCCCTTATAATAACATTTTTAAACATTAAAAACACAATAATTCGTGCAATAATAGGCTTGGTTAAATAATCACAAAATTTGTTCCTATTCAACCAGTCATAAAATCTCTGAAAACGACAATAATTTCAATCCTTATAATAACATTTTCAAACACTAAATACATAATAATTCGTGTAATAATAGGCTTGGTTAAACAATGACAAAATTTGTTCCTATTTAACCAAAGTCATAAAATCTCTGAAAACAATAATTTCAATCCTTATAATAACATTTTCCAATACTAAAGACACATGCATGGCCACAATGACCATTTGAACTTTGAAGTAAAGATAAGAAATCAAGTGGCATGCATGCAAAAACCGAGTTAACATATAACCAAGGCCAGATTTTGGAGAAATTGTAAGGGAATGTGGGGGTTTTTTTGGGGAGGTGTGCACCTCTCCTATTCCCAGAGGAGGCGCGCACCTCTCCCAAAATTCGGTCTTGTATACAACTACATTTATGTAACCATGCATTTTGGAGAGGGAGAATATTATCTTAAGCGCTTAAGAGTGAGTACTACAACATGCACTTTGGGAGCATGAAATAAGTTATTTAAGTTATGCCTTGATCCGATTAATAAATACTCAGTTTTGACAAGATTTAGTGATAATTTATTTGCTGAGAGACATTGTTTGATATTTGCAAGGTCATGATTGATGGCCACCTCAGCATCTAGAACTGATTCACCAGAGGCAGTTAATGTAGTATCATCAGCAAACATTCTTGCCGACGAAAACCCCAAACTACCTGGTAAATCGTTTATGTAAATTAAGAATAGAAGTGGACCAAGTCGAGCCTTGAGGAACACTACACGCAACTGTTTTTGAACAGGACAATTCGCCATTTACTGAGCACATCTAAGTTCTGTCTGTTAGGTAATTTCTTAAAAGATTTCTTTAAAAGAATATCGTGATTTATCGTATCAAAAGCTTTTTGTAAGTCTAGAAATACTGCAATATTAATTTCACAACGGTCCATATTAACTAAGCCACTCATTTGTGCTATCTAAAAGGGTTGATGCTGTGGAGTGAAACTGTCTAAAACCAAATTGATGATCGGATAGCAAATTATTTGAAACAAAATAATCATATAACTGTTCATAATCAGACTTTAATTAATCAGGGGTAACCCCCCCTAATTTTGTACTTATTTATTCTATGTTATTTTCAGACATTTGACTAATGACATATGACATTGGACAGTATTCATAAGTAATACACAGTATTCATAAGCCGATTTTTTGCTGGCGATTACTTTCGCGCGATGTGACATACGGTTCTACTCAAATTGAAATGAACTATTAATTAAGAATCTAATTTGTCCTAGTTGAGAGCTTATAAGATAGAAGACTTGCGCGACAAAAATTTGCCAGTGAAAAAACGGCTTTATTGCCGAGTTATCGTTCCAGTTAATGAATAATAGTAGAGTCACTTGTTTAGCAAGTTTCTTTCTCCCTATACATTAAAAGATGATGATGGCAATTTTTAAGAATAATTTAATGAACTTTTAGCGAAAAAAACGCGAGGCCGGGAATAAGGCGCGGGAAAAACGGCAGAAAAAAGGCACGAAAAAAAAAGCATGAAAAGTAAGGCGCGAAAAAAGGCGCGAAAAAAAGGCGCGAAAAAAAGGCGCGAAAAAAAGGCGCGAAAAAAAGGCGCGAAAAAAGGCGCGAGGCGCGAAGAAAAGGCGCGAGGCGCGAAGAAAAGGCGCGAGGCGCGAAGATTAGATTATCTCCATTGTTCAATGTTGTCAACAATATTGTTCAACATTGTTACACCTGATTGCAGGCTAATTCAGGCTCAACCACTAGTAAAGCTCAGTGGGCTCAACATTACTGAACAATATTGTTGACAACATTGAACAATGTGGGCAGCAAAACATTGTTCATTGTTGTTTTCATCAGGCCAGAACAGGTTGTTCATTTTTTGCTGTGTAGTATTGCTCAGTAGCTACTTTGACGTTTACCGTGAAAAGTCGGACGAAATGGCGAATTATGACATTTTTTTAAAAAAATTGTGAGTTATGAAATTTGAATCACATAATTAGTGCAATGAAATTTTGTGCCAGTAATTTTGGCATCCCTCCTAGCGTTTTTGCACTTTATTCATTACTATTCTCAGTTTTCTGTCAGTTTGCATACCAATATTGTGAAAGATTTATAAGCTTGCCCAAATTACTAAGTTTGGAACAAACCTTTAAACAACTAGAATAACAAAGCAGTAAACTGGCCGATTATTTTGTTAATTTTAAACCATTGTAAAATTGAATTAACGTAATTTGCGCAGGGAAGAGATGAGCAAGTGTTTTTGGTCTATAAAATAGCTAAACCGTAGTTGGCTTGTTTACATGGACTAATCTTGCGCACTTTGTCAGACAAATAAAGCATGGTGTCATTGCGCACAAAATGCTAATAAGGACCTTCTCATGACGTCATTAATTAGTAACAGGGAGTTCCAAGGTTGCAGGTTCTTTTTTAAATGGCTCGACTTATTTTGGCCTTCGCAATTATCTTGCTAGAATTAACCGCGATCCAAGTGGGGAAGAGCTCTTATGTACCTCATGAGAATGTAGTGATGATTGAACGACCACTTACTCCCACTGACCGATGTCACAAAATAACTGGACATCCTACCGAATTCCCTGGATGCGAACCTTCGCCATTTCCGATTTTAGCAGTTGGGTACGAAACGGAAAAGACCGATGTAAGTATGCTGTCATATCAAATAGTATGTGAAACCACGACAAGCAGACAACTTAAGAAAATACAAAACCAATGTCTTTGGAATAAAGACGGAATATCACCGACTCCGTCGTTTTCTTGTTTTTTCTTGAATATCAGGAATACAGATGTCTATTTTCGGAATGTTTTTTATCTTGTCTTGGTATGTTCTTTGTAAGCTTGCATGGTAAAATATTGAAATTTTCTCTTCGCTTTGTGTCCTTGCTTGTGTCTTCGCTTTGTCGCTGGTTTTTTTTTTGCTTTGTTCCCGTGTTCCCAATGTGAAATTTACAGTGTTCTCTTGCCCCCCCCAGAAACCCTACGGAAACTCTTCACATAAATGTTACCTTTTGATTTAATTGCCTACACTTGCAATGTAAGTGCAGCAGTCAACACGCGATTGCGAAAAACCGAAAGTCAATGTTTCATCACTTTCCGACACGTGCACAATCCGTGGTGAAGTGAAAGCAAACCATTTTGGCATAAAACGAAATAGTTGCATTTTAAGTGTAAATTTGTCCAAAGTGCAGTCTCTGATATGCAGAGTTTACGCAACTGCCTTTCACTTTGCTTGTCTTTGGATTCAAGCAAGTTTGAAGAATAAACAAAAACGTTCCTTGTCGCATTTAAACTAAAGCAACCGACGTTTAGAGAGAGGCTAGGCAGCATTGATAACGTCTTATTTCAAACAAATGTGATTTATTGCCTATTTTTGTCACAGTGACATTTTTTCTGAGACACACTGTGTATGAAAAATTTCCTGCAATTGTGGAAATTCTGATTCAAGTAGAAAATTCACAAAAGATTGTGCTCCTGAACCAATGTACACAGGCATCCCAGCAGGCAAACCACAGGCATCACGCACATTACGTCATTGCATACATTATTATATAAATAATGTGCTGAGATGCCAATGTGTTTACCAACAATGGTCGATGGCTATGTCGGCGATTTATGAGAATAATACAGCTATATAAGGTTCAACGCATGGAAATTAGAGGTTGTTCAACCCAAGCTTAAGTAACAACTCTTTGTTTACATTTTCAAATAGATGCAAAGCCTTAAAGCCGTGAAAGCAGTGTTAACTCCGGATTGTTATGCACTAGTAGCGAAAGTGGTATGCATCATGCTTCCACCTTACTGCACATCGGACGGATACCTTGTGAGAATGTACAATTATGATATATGCGTGGCATTTTTGAAATGTTCTGCTGTCAGTTTCAGTGAAGACTTCGTGGGGGACATGTGCTACGATTTGACCTCAAAGCACAGCAATCAGGCATACAATGGAACAGACCATTTCACCTATAAAATCATGGACGAAGAAGAGGAAAAAAAGGAAACGACCGGCGGAACTACTCCTTTGTTCGACATTGGCACAATGTATGTCATAATTTTTACACTGACGCTTCAACATCTAAGTTTAAACTACCACGTGTAACAATACCGTAACTTAAATATTGTTTAAGACTTATACCTGATACATTTACAACATGTACGTCTGGACAACCCGTGCGAGAGGGGGCGCGCGAGGAAGCTCTCTAAAAAAAGTTATCTTGGTGATTCGTATAAAAACTCGAAATATAATCGTCTAAGAGTATCGAGAGTTTGTACTTGTGAGTTTTTTGGAAATTTCAATTCAAAAAAAGTCGTTTGGAGTAGTTTTTACGTGGAGTAGTTTTTACGTTTTCCTTTAGTGTTTTTTGGGGGCAAAAATTTGATATGCTGCATATGTATGGACGATTTGAATTAACCGTGTCATGCATGCCAAGCCACGACACCACGATTACGAAAAAAATGATGGCATATAAGTTTTGCCAGAATGCATTGTCAACGTCAAGTGGAAATTATTGAATAAAGATGACACAAGAACACCTACTGATGAGAGATTCTAGCACAATAAACACATCGACCTCATGTCTTAGGAGAAATATACATCCGCCATCTTTCTCTAATCGTGGATCAAAAGGTTGACGTCGACATTGACAATAGTCAAATGAGCGATATGAAAGACAGAAGAGTTTATAGGAATTATAATATATTTAGATAAGAATGTTATAGTAAGATCAACACATCAGTGGTCTTGTGAGCCATACTTTTATTTTCACGTGTAAAACTGTGATTATTCCAATCATTCTTTTGCCACAAGTCCGCGCTCGCTTATTGTACGCAGCAGAAAAAGTGCGCTCAAGAAATATGGCCGGAGCTGAGCTCCCAGATCTTTTAAGCGCGCTATTTTCTGCGTACAATAAGCGGGTGACTTGAAGCAAATCTGTCGCTCATATCGGACATTTCACTATTGTCGACGTCAACTTTAATTGAATTTGCTGTAGGTTTGGCCATCATCAATGCTGTTTTCTTTTACGTAGTTGGGAGCATCCTTACATTAAGTCATGTTCATATGGCGAATAATCAAATGAGTAGTTTGTCGTTTGAAATTCATTTAGCCCTTCCATTCAGAGTTTGTTAACAAAACGAAAGAAATTTGTATCACATTTAAGCACAAACACGAATACTTGATATTTTATTTCTTTATTGTTCTTCCAGATTTTACAAAATTTAAAATATTTTGTCTAACGTTTCGGTTTCTTTCACAGAAAACATTTTCAAAGGCTTAAAGTTTTTAGAAATATAAACAACAAAGACAACTTTGTGGAAAACTTTAAGTCTTTGAAAATGGTTTCTGTGAAAGATACCGAAACGTTGGACAAAATATTTTAAATTTTGTAAAATCTGGAAGAACAATGAAGAAATAAAATGAATGAACCTGGATTCAAGCCTTTTAACGAATACTTGATGTGGGAAAACTTTTTAATTATTAATATTAATTGCTTCCGTTCCTACTATTAGTACGACCAAAACCAGTTCATGAGTGCTTTGAAAGGTTAAATTTCTCAAAGAGAAATGTAATTCAAAGGAAGATGTACTCTTTTGATGGGTTAGATCTCTCATAAGAGATGTAATTCTCTGTATAAGAAGTGCCCGAAAATTAGTGCTCGAATTTGCATCCAAACATTGTATCCTCCGGGTCAGAAATTCGGAATGCCTCCCCCCCCGAGCAAAAATCTCAAAAAAAAAACTAATCTGAAATGCCACATCCTGGTCTGTGGAGGACAACTTTGTAGTATTCTGACCCTCTATTGTAAAAATAAATTGGTTGTCTCCGATGCATTTTCTTTGATCAATATTTTATTGGTTAAAACACCAAGAAATTTGGTTATTGCAACCAATTTTCTGGTTCTTTTACCAAGTAATATTGGTTAAAAAATGCATTTGAGAAAACCAATTTTAAATGGGTTGTTATTTGACCAAAAAATTTTCCAGATGATTTACATACAAAATTCTATCATGGCCATTTTTGGTCAGGTTATTTTGTGAGACCACACGCGCAGCATTAATGATTTGGCGTGGAACAAAGTCACCCAATGTTACAAAGGCGAATGTGAAGCAAAATGCCCCGTGCTGTGGTGGATCCTGAGTTTTCTCATTGCAAATGTTTCTTGAAGCGCGTGGAAACTAGGATGTTTTACTGTGCAAGAAAATTGAAAACATATAAAAAAAAACTTGCTAAAAAAGTGCTGTCAAGGTGGTATTTATAATTCGACGTCAAAGACACCCATTTTCAAACGCTGCTTTCAACCCTAGAATAGCGCCTTTTTAACGCTGTTTTAAGTCTAGATGGTTTTGACTTGAAACAGGACTAAAATGGCACTATTCTATATAGGGCAAAAAACTAGGGAGTTCTGTTACGAAAATAAGGTTTTTGGACATTTTGGACGGCTTAACTTCTGCGAATGCCGTTTAACTGGACTTTTTTGAAAATAGATCACTATTGCGGAGGTTTTGAACGTAAAATGAGAAGAGTGGGCTTGATATATTGTTTACAAGGCACCCAAATTTATGTACAGACAATAATTACAAGACGGTGGTTATATTCGTCGTCCCCATAGAGACAATCGGATAAGTGAAGTGTTCAAAATGCCCCGTGCTGTGGTGGATCCTGAGTTTTCTCATTGCAAATGTTTCTTGAAGCGCGTGGAAACTAGGATGTTTCACTGTGCAAGAAAATTGAAAACATATAAAAAAAAACTTGCTAAAAAAGTGCTGTCAAGGTGGTATTTATAATTCGAATTGAAGACTGTCGTTTCATAATCATGCCGTTCATGTTTTGCACTGTGAATGATCTTGTCGAAAATTCACAGTGCTAGTCTTCCTAAACCTTGTTACTCCTCGGGAGGCAAATGCTCCTCGGGACCTCGAGATCCCACAACCTTTTCCATGTCTGTTGTTCAATATATAGGATAGCCAAGGTGAAACTTGAAACAATGCATTTATATATAGCCAAGTTTGCGTGATTGGTTTTATATGTTGCCAATTAAACACCGGAAATTTCAGGGTGGTACACTGGGTGTATAAAAAAAGTAACCCTTTGAAATTCGGAGTAAGCGCAATCTGTTGCAGTATTTGACAACTCAGAAAACTTTCAAACTTTTCAGGATGTTACTACTGATTTCTCAATGTACACATGAGAAATCAGTAGTAACATCCTGAAATACCCATCTCTAGAAGACCTTGTGTTTTTGTGAATGATTATTTCGAAGAAATCAGAGCTGCTACATATAGGTACAACAAATTGTGGAAAAAAATAAAACCTGTATTAAGCCTAGTTTCTAATTACCCGTGAATGCCGTTAATACATCAAAGTGACCGATGTGAATAGAGTATGTACGCTGATATACACTTAATATGACTAATTTGAATACAGCCCACAAGGTAGATCTAGACTATATCACATCGTCGAGGATGACTTTGCTACGACAATTACGACCAAATAGAAACTGGGCTCAACTGTTGAAAAGTGTATTACTTTATTCAGTTTGCTAAAAAATAGAATTTACAATAAAAGTACAATTTTGAATTTTGGCATTAGAATTAAAGTGTTTATGAAACGAAATTTAGAGCAACATTTTGTTGATTGCATTGGGAAGATCTGTTAAAATAACAAAATAACTTCTTTGGTAGAATTTTTGTAACTCCGTTCCTTATCGAGATTCAACTTTATAGGATATGCAAATAACACAACCACAGACGTCATACTGTATACGTCATACTGTTGCTTATCGAGACATAATGCTGCACTGCGCAAGTAGGTTTTTCAGTTGCTGTTAATTGTAAATTTGAGCTATTCCGTGCAGTATTACGTCTACTTTTAATACACACTAGGGACATTTATTTCAATTGTTCAGTATACTACTCTCATTAACATTATACAACACTCTACATATTATCCTTCTTCATAATCATATTTCAGTGTTATGACATGTGGTAGCTTAAAACAAGAAGTTGAAACGGAAGTGTAAAAATTACGATACACGTTGTGATGATGCTGAACAAAGGAGTAGTTCCGCCAGTCTTTTCTTTTATCTTTGCGTTCTCATCAATAATTTGATACGTGAAATCGTCAGTTCCATTGTACAACTGAGTGCTGTAATCCGAGGTGAGGTCGGCGCAAATATCTGCGATGAAGTTCTCGCCAAAAATTTGAATACCACAATGCAAAACTGTCATACATATAGTGTAATTGTACATTCTTACGATGTATCCGTCCGATGAGCAAAAGGGAACACACATGATGCAAAGTATTTTAAGTGCGATCGCATAGCAGTCCGGCGACAACACTGCTTTCGCGGCTGCAAGGCTTTGCATCTATTTAAAAAAGGAGATAAAGAGTGGTTTTAACTTAAGCCAAGGTAACAAACCGGTTCTAATTTTCAAGCGGTGAACTAAATAGCTGTATTAAGCCTGTTTCTCGTATGTCGCCGACGACGGTTCGGAATGCGTACACGGCCGGTGGCATCTTTAATGATCGGTAGCATAAAAGACATAGATTAAGGATATATAGATGTGTAACTCGGGGTATTTCTTGTCTTACTTGGATGGCGTGGGTACGTCATACGCTCATTTCTGGCAAGTACACACGCGAGATTTAAAAGGAATTACATATTGGGGAAATGTCAAATAAATGGCGATTTTAAGAAAACTTTCCGCTTTATTGCCTTGGTTCATAGAAGTATATAAAAAGAAGTTGCCCTGCATATTTCAAACTACAAATTCAGTTATGTTTTTGTCCTGGTCGCTTATAAAATGGCAGAAATCATTTTGCTCTAATACTTTTATTAGTTTTATGCTCAGTTACACATCTATGACTATGTATCCTTAATCTAAGGGTCTATATCTCGCCATATGAATTTGATATAAAAACATCTAATCAGCACAACTGCTAGTTTAAACTGTTACTATAGCGTATATATTTCCGCAAGATAAATTGTCCTGGAAAGAGAAATTTAAAGATGTGCGAACTAGACTTGAGAGCGACGCTTGACTTTAATTAAGTTCGACATATGAATTAAGAGCGACCAAACCAGTTTGGAGCGATTGATAGGTTCTGTGGAGAAACGTCATTTTCTCATGTGCCAAACTCAATAGATAAAGTCTTAATTTGTCTTACCCAATCTCGCTAAATAGTTAGCGTCAAACCGGTGCATTCATTTGAAGCGACATTTGAAGTTCGACGTCTGAGTTGACGCGTCCACGGTCACCGGCCATGACCCAATAATGTCATGATCGAGCCCGGCAAAAAGGCATAAAAAGCAATGACACCAAGTATACAGAACTCACAAGAGATAAAAAGTGACTTTACTCGAAAATGCCAATTCCTAAACATGTTTAAAAAGTTTGAAAGGATCACTATTCGCTGGCTAGCGCTATTCACCTTACGTATAAAACTGACCTCTGGACGACAGTAACATAGATAATAAGTTCTGTGTTAAGGAAGCCTTCAAACCATTATAATTATATGCTATTTACTTAGATTTAATTAAAAATACACTTACATCGGTCTTTTCTACTTCGTAACTTTTATCAAGTACCGGAAATGGCGGCGCTTCACAGTCGGAAAAAAGAGTAGGATGTTCAGTTGTGTTGTAACATCGGTCAATGGAAGTAAGAGGCCGTTCAACCATCCAGACATCTTTATGACGTATGTAGGAGCCCACTTGAGTCGCGGTTAATCCCAGTAAGACAATCGCGAAGGCCAAAATAGGCTGAGCCATTTTCAGAAGAATGTGCGCCCAAGGGACGACGCGTCCGCTTACTAATTGATGACGTCATGAGAAGGTTCTAATGAGCATATCGTGCGCAATGACACTATGCCTTATTTGGTTACACTTCCATGGCACGCATAATACATTTGGGAGATAAGGACAAATCAAATTCGTCGTTCATATGTAAGAACGGGTAATTCGTCGTTCATATATGAATACCTGGAACGTTAACTTGGCCGACATATGGCCGGCAGCCAAATTGAAGGCTGCTATTGATAACCAGAAGCCGCAAAAGACACCCATTTTCAAACGCTGCTTTCAACCCTAGAACAGCGCCTTTTTAACCCTGTTTTAAGTCTAGATGGTTTTGACTTGAAACAGGACTAAAATGGCACTATTCTATACAGGGCAAAAACCTAGGGAGTTCTGTTACGAAAAGAAGGTTTTTGGACATTTTGGACGGTTTAACTGCTGCGAATGCCGTTTAAATGGACTTTTTTGAAAATAGATCACGATTGCGGAGGTTTTGAACGTAAAATGAGAAGAGTGGGCTTGATATATTGTTTACAAGGCACCCAAATTTATGTACAGACAATAATTACAAGACGGTGGTTATATTCGTTGTCCCCATAGAGACAATCGGATAAGTGAAGTGTACAAAACTATCAATTAATCATTCCATGAACTAACCTTTATTTTAAGACTCCTGTTAAAGTGTTTATGAAACGAAATTTCTCCCACAATTTTTAATTGCTTTGGAAAAATCAGTTAAAATCACTAGTGTGACTTCTTTGATAGAATTTTTGCAACTGTCTTACTTGTCGAGTTATTCAATTTCATTTGATATAAATATAATACAACCAGTGACGTCATTGTGCATTATTACTTTTCAAAAAAACTTTTCAACATGCGTGTACGTAGGCGTAAAAGTCTATATCCTTTTAACTTTGTCTTGTGAAATAATTGATTCAATAGAAGGACAGCATACGTACAACTATACGAATGTTTTAAATTTGTATTTGTCATGTTAATTAGTACTTTGAGTGAATTTAGAAAGATTGAAGCTTTCCCATGCGCACGCGCACATTGGGAAAACGTAGCAGTCGAAAGCAGCCTTAACAGGCACTCATTATAGAGTATGACGTGGGTAGTTGTATTATTTGCATATCCTATCAAGTTGAATATCTCCATAAGAAACGGAGTTACAAAAATTCTATCAAAGAAGTTATTTTGTTATTTTAACGGATCTTCCTAATGTAAGACGAAACAGACTCCGAAAATCATCATCTTGTAAACTCAAGATTTGAGTTATTTAAATAAACAAGACACAAAATTCTAGTGATATTTCGACTTTATTACAAAGTCATTGTCAAACCTAACTGAATATTTACAAGCTGTGCTAAGATCTTATAAGGTGAGACACAGGAAGATGACGTACGCGTCTGACATGAAATGCGAAACTATTTACAAAAGCGATTATTAAGAGTAAGAATTACAGAAAAAGCATTAGTTCCTTCGAGGCTTTAAGACCATTATTAAGTGCTGGCCTTTTAATCCTAATGTAATCAACAAAATGTTGGACTAAATTTCGTTTCATAAACACTTTAATTCTAATGCCAAAATCCAAAATTGTACTTTTATTTTAAATTCTATTTTAGCAAAATGAACGAAGGACACACTTTTCAACAGTAAAGCCTAGTTTCAATCTGGTCGGAAATATCGTAGCAAAGTCATTCTCGACGATGTGATATAGTCTGAATCTACCTTTTCGCATGTGGGCTGTATTCAAATTAGTCACATTAAGTGTAGATCAGCGTACATACTCTATCAGGCTATCTAGCCTTTAATACAAGTTAAATACAATTTTTTTATTTTGTTCCGAAGTTTGTTGCACCTATGTAGCAGCTCTGATTGCTTCGAAATAATCATTCACAAAAACACAAGATCTTCTAGAGATGGGTATTTCAGGATGTTACTACTGATTCCCCATGTGTACATTTTTCTAACTCTTAAGTTTGAAGCATTCTGAGCTGTCAAATACTGCAACAGATTTTCAAAGGGTTACTTTTTTGATACACGCAGTGTACCACCCTGAAAGTTCCGGTGTTTAATTGACAACATATAAAACCAATCACGCAAACTTAGCTATATATAAATACATTGTTTCAAGTTTTACCTTAACCATCACATATATTGAACAACAGACATGGAAAAGGTTATAGGCTCTCGAGATCCCGAGGAGCATTTGCCTTAGTAACAAGGTGTAGGAACACTGTGAATTTTTCGAGAAAATCATTCACGGTGCAAAACATGAACAGCATAATTATGAAACGACAGTCTTCAATTTGAATTATAAATACCACCTTGACAGCACTTTTTTAACAGTTTTCCAATTCTCTTGCAAAGTAAAATATCCCAGTTTCCACGCGCTTCAAGGAACATTTGTAATGAGAAAACACCACAGCACGGGGCATTTTGCTTCACATTTGTCTCTGTAACATTGCGTGACTTTGTTCCACGCCAAATCATTAATGCTGCGCGTGAGGTCTCACAAAATAACCTGACCAAAAATGGCCATGATAGAATGTTCACAATTTGTTTGAAAAATCACCCATTATATATATAGAGGGCTTGTAATCGAATCCGCCTCCGCACTCTGCGGTACCGATCCTTTACTGGTTGGACGCACTCTTAGCAAAGGTAACCAGTTAAGCGTAGCTAAAGTTCATGTAATTAGCATGCCCCCAATGTATACGTTTATATTCACTCCCAATGAGGTAAAAACAAAATTCCCTGCCGGAGCTAAAGTGTATCGCGTGCATGTCTCCTTTGATGTCACGTAATCCCACGTCCCAACAGCTGTTTGCCTGTAGGGCAACGAGATTTCTCCAAAATTCGCTGTTGGAAATTGTGGAAGTCATAATTTTATGTAACTCGGAGTTTTATACTCAGGCGAGAATGATGCTCAATTAAAGGGTTATGGAGTCGTGCAGATTCGATTCCTACACTGGTCTGGCATGTTTTTCAGCCCGCCTGGTTCGCGTATAAACTCGGAGTTAACACAGCAAACAAACATCAATGTACTGGAGTCATTTGGAAAACTACACGATGTTTTGCCTGTTAACGTTTCTAGAACGATAAGGGGAATTAGGATGGGTACTTTTTGTCAAGCACTATATATTAAACGATACGATTAAAGGATTCGTATGGTGTATGTAATGGAATGAATGTGCGTACAACGTGTTAAATTTTGCTTTCAGCTCACAAGAGTAAATGCATTATCATCTAAAGAAAAGCATTTTTTCATGCATCTCCCTGGAGATATTGAAAAACGGTATTTTTCCAGGGGAGAGAATGCTTCTGCTTGGGGCACTTACTGAGCGAGGAATCATGACGAATAGGCGGAATAGCACTACACGCAAAAATCACTAAAAATTACCTTTTCTATTAGCTCTTCTGTAGTGTGCTATCAGTGAATGAGCACAAATATGACATCGGCACTCGCTTTCATGGGCTAAAATGACAGTCACATATGACAGATCGTCTCGTGTAGGACAGGTGTGAAGATGACAAGAAGCCTGCGAGAATCGATGATAAAAATAGTCACATTTTGGAATGTTTGCTCATCTATTTTCCCCTGGGTCCCATATAGTTCGTATTGCGTTCTTTCCTCCCACCCCACGCTTTTTTAGTCAAAACAATTAGCACTATCGATCGAGAAAACAGAATGATCTGACCTTGTCGAATTCATGACAGGGTTAATTGTCCATCGTTTAAACTGCATGCATGGGAGACTAATTGCAAGTCACGGTGTCTTTTTTTGCAAAAAGAATCATGCTGTCATTAACCGATGGGACAGCTTCTAAAATTCTATCGCCATATCAGATGAACAACACATTTCAATCATTAATTACCAATCAAGGCCACTTGAATTGAGAGGACCAATACAAACCGATAATTACCCTTGAAACACTTTAACGCCTATATAAAAAGATATGTCACCGTTAGTTTTGCTTATAGTTTCACACAAACACTGCAGAAAAGGACTGTCAGAGAATCAATTTAGAAATCGTTCTCGCAAAAGAATCCAATCGCAAAGGATACAAAATGACATTCAGATGGGGGAAAACGACTTGTGTGCTTTTATTCATTGTTTTTGCCCTAGTGGTAAATGGATTCGTTTTTGTAAGTTTTTATATTGAATTGAACGCCTTGCTTTGCGTCTGAACTATCAGTTAAAGATACCTTTAATACATGCAGTGGTCTGTAATGTTGTGTTCGCTAATATACTCTAAGCACTGACTGATAAGCTGTCGTGGTTTGTGTCTGAACTATCCCTAAAAAAGAGTTAGTATTTGACAATAAGTTGTCGTGGTTTGTGCCTGAACTACCTGAAAAAAAATTTCAAACGCCGTGGTCCAGTGTAGGTAGAATTCTACAATAAGCTGTCGTGGTTCGTATCTGAAAAGGATATCGAGTCGAAGACATGAAACTTAGCCACGTAATATCTGTGATTAGAAACCTATTTGCAGATCTCTGTATATTCTACTGTATTTTGTGTTTCCCATTTCAGGGCTGTGTTCAGGACCATATAACCCCTTGTCAGAAGGATTCCGACTGTTATCGAATGTGTTCCACAGGATCTCAAGGGATTTGTGATCTTTCATTGGACATTCCAGTTTGCTTTGTAGATATAAACACAGGGGTCATAATAAGAACATGATGCTGAGATGAAATGCGATGGTCCCCCATGCAGGGACATATACTTTTATAAATATACTAGAGAATTTTAGCCACTGTTTCTAGAGTGCATTATAGATTTACACTTGGAATGACAACATTATCTTTACTGAAGAAACATTTCAATACTGCATGACTGTAATTTTGGATCTTAGGTTTAAATCTGTATAACATGTAATTTTATATTGTTTATTGTGAAAATATTAAAAACGTCAGAAAGAAAACATAAAGGAAATACATATTTAATCATTCTCTCATGTCAATCGGATAAAGTTCTGATTTACATAAAATTTTCCAACCAAATATCGTTCATTTCTTTGAGATTATGAAAGAACACGAACGTTTTCACCAACAAATTTCCCAAGTACAAAATATCAGGCATACCGATCAGCTGTATGCTTTATCTATCACATGATGGGACTGTTACGACAACTGCCGCCATGGTTACTACAGTATAAGAGATGGTTTAGAAACTCATTAAAATATAACTCATTTACTCATTACGTGTATGTTGGTCAACCTTTAATAAGCAAGAATATAGTCCTTCATCGTCACGGGTGTATTGTCGGTTTTTGCAAAATCCGCCAATACATATCGCTCGCGTCGCGGATATGCTAATAACTATCCAAAACATTGGTATCAGTTAGTTAAGCGAGAGTACAATACACACGTGGCAATGAAAAGCCTTATTTCTGCATAAAACCTGTAGTTGTATTGACTTGTGTTGTACTTCTAACAAGTTTCGAAACCATCTCTTACATTCGCTGCGATGTCACTGGGCCATGTATGCACTCCAAAACTCCAAGAAAACTTGCACACACAGGTAAAGTGGCAATCAAATCCGGCGCAGCATTGGACAGGCGACGTGATCTTTCTACACGTCACTGAAACAAGAAGTGCGGGGCATTGACAAAAATGACGCCTATATCTCGCGACGTTTTGGGACGTTTTTAGTGAAAGATTACTGTGACTAAAGGCGGATTTCCATTCAGTGCAAAATGTCGCGCGATCGACTTTTAGCGAGCGCTTTCTTTTGAATTACAAACAGTCAAGGCGAACAAATCTCATTAGCTGTGGTTGACTTCACACATTTCAAAAGAAAGCGCTCGCTAAAAATCGATCGCGCGACATTTTGCACTGAATGGAAATCCGCCTTAAAATCCATGAATGTACTAAATAAAATAAAAATTAATCACTTTAAAATGATTTTGAAAAAGGTGGTGTAACTACTAGGTTCAGATCGGGCTGACCCCCGTACCCCAAAGTGAATGGAAGGGGGGGGGCTTAATTCCCAGGCCGTAAGGCAGGAACGAATCGTGAGCAAGCTAGGCTTCTTACGGACGAAAATGTTATAACACTGTAAAATTTTTTTGTCAAAATAACCAATTCAAAATTAGCTGTATCAAACGCATTTTTAAATCAATATTATTTGGTGAAACCCCCCCCCCCCCCCCCCCAAGAAAATTGGTTGCAATAGCCAAATTTTTCGGTGTTTTAACAAAATATTGATCAAAGAAAATGCATCTGAGACAACCATATTTTTTACAGTAGAGGGTCAGAATACCACAAAGTTGTCCTCCACAGACCAGGATATGACATTTCAGAGATTCTACATTTCAAAGTTCTCCGCACACGTTCATGCGCTCCCGCATTTCTCGCTAATTGAACCCGAATCGTGCTTTTGAGATTAGTGCCAGGGGGGGGCGTTCCAAATTTCTGACCCGGGGGGTCATACAATGTTAGGATACAAGTTCCAATTTCGAGCAAGTTCCTTATACAGAGAATTACATCTCTTTTGAGAGATCTATAACCTAACAAAAGAGTACATCTCTCTTTGAATCGCTCTAACCTATATCATTAAATTACTCATTAACTAGTTTTGGTCGTATTAATAGTAAGAATACATGTTTTTAACGGAAACAACTAATGACAGTAATTAAAAAGTTTCCAACATCAAGCATTCGTGTTCGTGCTTAGAAATGTGATACAACTTGCTTTCGTTTTGTTAACAAACTCTGCATAGTGTAAGGGCTAAATGAATCTCAAACGACAAATTACTCCTTTGATTATTCGCCATATGAACATGACTTAATGTAAGGATGCTCTCCCAACTGCGTAAAAGAAAACAGCATTGATGATGGCCAAACCTACAGCAAATTCAATTAAAGTCGACGTCGACAATAGTAAAATGTGCGATATGAGCGACAGATTTGCCCAAGTCACCCGCTTATTGTACGCAGAAAATAGCGCGCTTGAGAGATCTGAGCTCAGCTCCGGCCATATTTCTTGAGCGCGCTTTTTCTGCTGCGTACAATAAGCGAGCGACTTGTGGCAAAAGAATGATGGGAATAATCACAGTTTTACACGTGAAAATAAAAGTATGGCTCACAAGACCACTGATGTGTTGATCTTACTATAATAACATTCTTATCTAAATATATTATTCCTATAAACTCTTCTGTCTTTCATATCGCTCATTTGACTATTGTCAATGTCGACGTCAACCTTTTGATTCACGATTACACAAAAGATGGCGGATGTATATTTTTCCCATAATGCACTGCTCTCAAAAATATTTAAAGAAAGAAAATTGATGTATTTTTAAGGATAGAAGCAAGACATGAGGTCGCTGTGTTTATTGTGCTAGAATTTCTCATCATTAGGTGTTCTTGTGTCATCTTTATTCAACAATTTCCACTTGTTGTTGACAACACATTCTGGTAAAACTTACAGGCCATCATTTTTTTCGTAATCGTGGCTTGGCATGAATGACATGGTTAATTTAAATCATCCATACATATATACTGTATAGCATATCAAACTTTTGCCCAAAAACATTAAAATGAACGTTCTTTTCACTTGCTTAATTTTCTGGTCGTATACGAGACGGTTACTATATTTGAAACAATTAATTACTTGTCATTTCAAGGACCAATTAAACTATATTGAATGCATTGTCGTCTTATATAAAAAATTTATAACTGAACAACAAATAGTGAAGACTATTCCGAAACCGATCGTTTTTTACGATGATATTTTCCGGTTTTGTACTAGTTATAATTTGTTTACAACTGGCGGAAAGCAGCTAGGACATTTAAAAAAAGGTGATTTTAATTTTTTTAAATTAACGGGTTTATTGCTTATAAGTCGTCATTGAGATGACGTGCTTATGTCTCAAAACATAGTGATGCAGTGTATAGGTACCATTTTACAATAAGCTGCCATGGTTTGTGTGTGACCTTAGAAAAACATTCTCTAGTATTCTTCTTAGAAAAACATTAGCTAGTATTCTTCAATAAGCTGTCGTGGTTTGGGTCGGAACTACCAGAAAAAGATAGCTCAAACGTGGCGATCCAGTGTAGGTAGTATTCTACAATAAACTATTTTGTTAGACTGCTGTTCCTATTTTTCTATGACTACGACTATTTTCTAGATGATGATATTGTTATCACAACTTTAAAAGGTTTTTTCAGACGTTTTTAATTTCTGTTAAAGAACTTTCTCGAGAAACACAGCCGGTGAGTCCTAAAAATACCATCAACAGCCCAACGTTGGCCTTCGTTAAAAAGGGTTGTCATTTGTCTTAATATGCCCTTCTTTTTTCTTGAGAGATTGAATATGCTATGATACAGGAGGAATCTTTATCTTTGCCAAGGGACACTTTTTGGGTCTTTGAAAAATGAGGAAAAACATGGACGTCGTAAGGCAACAATAAGTAAGATTAATTATGAAATGACTTTCAAAGATTTCATCCAAGGGGGCTTGTAATTACTTTTATAACCTACATCGGAAGAAATTAGCCCTCAATAGGGGGTTGGGTTTGTCACTATTTTAATGTTCCAAAGTGTTATACGTAACTGCAAAGAAGACAAGAATGTTTTTGTAGTCTTGCCGATTAACCAAATGTGGTGTTTTAGCACAAAACAATATAATTACCATTGTCTTTCTTTCCTTTAAGATGTAATTGATGGCACAACATTACAATGGAAGACCATGCTCCAAAACACGCAATAATGCACCGCCCTCGTCTACGTTATAAAAAGCGGCCCGAGCTTCTGCATAATGTGATAGCAAATACGTTCTGAAGAGGGTCTGTCTCTTCAAATCCTTTTTTTATAAAGAAGAATACATTGGTTAATGCACAATGGCATTTTTCTGGTTTTGTAAAGCTTTACTGGTGCTGGCCGTTCTTTTTGTAGTAAGTGAAGGAAACCCAAGACACCTTACAAAACGAGATGTAGGTTATAACTTTGATTGTGAATACCTTTACGATGATATTAATATAATTTCAAATGGCCAGTGCAACAGGTTGATTTTCGAATACCATACACATCGCGTTCAAGGCATCATTTTCAGACAGCTCAGGAGAGTTTATTATAATTGTAGAATACTACGGCTACTACGTCTGAAACATTTTTTTTAAGTAGTTAATACACAAGTCAGGTCAGCTTGTCGTAGAATACTACCTAAACCACTACGTTTCAGGTATCTTTCTCAAGTAGTTCAAACAGAAACAACCACAGCTTATTGTGACTACATACCTACGTTGGGCTACCACGTTTGAGATATTTTTCAGGTAGCTCAGACACAAACCACGACAAGACAATACCGTACCTACACTAGACCACCACGTACTAGGCCTACACTGGACCACCACGTTTGAGAGATCTTTATCTAGTAGTTGAGACCCAAACCAAGGCAACTTAGAGTGGAATATTATATACCAATTAACACTGGACTTTTGTTAACTTGCCGACAAAGGACCTACGTTCTTGATGCAAATATTTTCCATGAATCTCTTTTAACCTATGAACGAGTGTCACAATTCTATAAAGCTGTAGGATTTGTATGTGAATTGCTCGAAAATTTACTTCATTGTATATTAACTGTTGTGTCTTGTGAAATATGGTTGAGAAAGAAGGCTTCCGATTTTGCTTAACATTTTTCAGTTTCTGCAATGTATTTAATGCATTCAAACACTTTGCCACAAATACGAATATTTTTCTCACCTCTTAGCGCCCATGGCAACCTGCCCTATATATAACTTTATTGTGTGAAAACGGTCAGAGCGAGTCCATAACAGGATGCAAGCATAAACTTAAGCAGAAAACAGAGAAATTAACCGAAAAAGATAGAGTAAAGTGTACGACCAGATATCCATATAAATGTAATATGTGAGTTAAGTACAAGCATAAAACAAACCATATCCTCCAAACCAGAACAAACCAGACCTCGAAAACACCCCTAAAGCCCCAGTGAGAACACCTTTGTCTTTGCGTTTATGCTTGCGTCTTGTCAGGATTGACGTAATTTCGTATGCATCAAAAAACAATGCCAGTTTGTTATTGGAATTGCTAAACTTTGTCACCGATAATGTTACATTGCAATGTGTGGATTGGTTGGACTAAGTTAAGTGATAGATAATTACTATTCGCTCTTCCTCACTTGCAAGTTAATATCGGGCTCCAGTAAAACAAAGGATGAGAGTGTTAAGGAGATCTACATAGAGCTGTAATTTCCGCTCCCTCGTTTTATTGCAACCCCTCATAGATTCTCATGTATCCTTCTCGTTTGATCAAATTTAAGAGTTGCATCACTTACCAGTAAGTGGAAAGCAGTTGTAATTCTTAACTTGTTACCAATCTCTCAGGACACACTTGCCAATATCCAAGAATAGAATTAATAAAACATTCCAGTTTCGCGAGACGTGCTAGTCAAGAATAAGAAAATGTATGACAATCCAGACAGGATTTTAGTAAATATCTTCAGTTGATAATCGTGAATAACATTCGACCTAAATTTCATCCAACTCTTATCCTTGTTTGACCTGAGGTGGTCAGTACTATTTACACGCAGCCAAACCGATTAAGATAAATAGATAGATAGATGGATGGATGGATGGATGGATGGATGGATGGATGGATGGATGGATGGATGGATGGATGGATGGATGGATGGATGGATGGATGGATGGATGGATGGATGGATGGATGGATGGATGGATGGATGGATGGATGGATGGATGGATGGATGGATGGATGGATGGATGGATGGATGGATGGATGGATGGATGGATGGATGGATGGATGGATGGATGGATAGACTGGTTCCATTTAAAAAGCCGTAGTCTTGGACGTATTAAAGTTAATTTTGACATTAAACATGAATGGAATAGACTTGAATGTAGAATTTTGTTTCTTTCGTTTCAAACTCGTGCATTTACTTAGAAAATCTTTCCCTATTTCAGGAATGTGTACCCGATAATATAACACCCTGCACACTAAATGAAGAATGTGATCCCATGTGTTCCACTAACGCGAAAGGAATTTGCGACCGGCTGCGGCCAAATCCTGTTTGTGTCGCTGATCCTGGTGGAGGAGGAACCTTAAATTAAAGGCAAAACCGTTGGCTTCCTTCCTACGGCGGATATTTTGGCCTTTTAATTGTATAACGCTCTTATATCCTTTTAACTATATGTATCTACATGTAATTATTTACTGGCGAACTGAATAAATAAATAATATTTTTAGCAGTAGAATAAAATAAAGGCTTGATTATACTTTAACAATGTTTTAACTTCGGACTAAGCCATCATTTAAGAGCCTATTTTACGAAACGTTGTCAAGTATTTTCTTGATTGCATTGCAAAGAGAAGCAAATTCGCAATATAACTACTTTAGTTTAATTTTTGTAATTAATGTCTATTAATCAGCGCTATTAAATTAATCTAATCATTATTAAACTAATTATTAAACTAATTATCAGCATTATGTAATTAATGTCCATTAATAAGCATTATTGGATATGTAAATATCCCAACGTGTGACATTACACAGCATAATGGGTGTCTATGAGTTGTCCATTGAAACTACACTTTGTGTGGCGCGTAAGCTGTGATATATTGCCTCCTCATTTATCTGCAATTGTGTGAAGCTTTCTCAAAAGTCATTATGCAATGTGCTGTTACTTGTGTTGAGTGTCCAATAAAGTTGAATATCTTAACACAGAGTACAGTTACTTAAGTCCTACCAAAGAAGTTATATCGTGATTTCAAAATACTCCCGCTTTTCTCAATGACCACACCCAATTTCTTCAACTAACTGGACAGAGTTGTATTTGGCTAACACTCTCTGGACAAAATTTATGAAGATATTGAAGAGTTATCGTTCAGTTTTAGGGGCTCCGCGTTCAGCAATCTGGCGATGAAGAGAGTTATGTCAACTGTCTTGAGAAGACCTTTTGTAAAGCTTGCGTCTTCGGATTTTTCGATCTTTCATTTGAGGCGTATCATGAATGTGCATATATTGTCTTCATTGTTCCTGTGCGAAATATTGTGTGCATAACTATCCCGGGTCGAAACAGTTTGGTCACAAAAAATCAAGAAATGTACCTTTCACGTGCATCTAGAATAAAAATGATGAGCATTGGTGAGCATGGTTGCAAACAGTTTTCATGGTTGAGAATACTTCGCCAACTTGAGCACTAAATGAGGGAAGGTTTTTCGATCAATCTTTTAGAAAAGTTGTACTGACGTTGACAGTATCTACACAAACCTTTCTAATTAAATGAGTCGGCTGTCACAGCTCAGCAACTGGCTTCTGTTAACCTCTTTTGCTCATTGGGTCCTTGAAACGCAATCGCAGAGCCGTATGTTCGTTTCCTGGCCTTTTTTTCTTTCTGGTGATGACATGTATTTTCGAATTCCACAGTACGAATATCACTATACGTCTGTCTTACAATGTGTATATGCAAGTAAAGTCGGGCTTTTCTCACAGTCTCAAATAAGAACAAAAAACATATAAGGTCTAAACCAATCGCTTACTTATTATGACAGGTTTTCACAATAGCTTGCGCGTACAAGTCTGATTTTATCGCCAGGATCGTGAACGCGGCTCAAAAGAACGACAACTCTCCAGCATCTTTGTAAATATCGTCAAGAGAGAGTTACGTAAAATATCTCTCTAATGAAAGGAATTCGATGTGGTCATTAGGAAAAGTGGGCGTGGTTCGGATGTAACTCCGAAATCATACCTCTCCCTTTAGTCATACCCATAATAGAGCACCAAGGTCGGTGAAGAGGGGAGGGGTGGAATACCCAGTATTCGAAGTGCTTAAGGGAAGGCTTACGAAAAGATATTGCAACAAGTTCTTTCACTCGCTCAAGACTAAATATCCCGATGTTATCCTAATTTTCCTACAGTGTAGATAGTATAGGCGACTCGGATATGTAAAATGCTCAAAAACCGCCACAAATGCTCTTGACAGATAACGGCTTTTACCTACGCCGGGAACAACCTCTTATCCGTCAATGTTGACCTTATCATCATTGGTGACTACACTTGATGCAAGCATTTGGTACGACATACATTTTAATTCACTCATTTCTGGCCGAGTGTCAAAATACTTGCGATAAACCACAATTGACATGTCGTCATGACTTTCAGTGGCAGGAAACTCTCGACACAGCTATCAGAGTGAAGAAAATATTAATCTTATGCGCAATTCGCCGTGTACAATTCCCTCACTTCAATACAAGGCAAGAATCAGTTGAGTTTGATCCCCGCCCAGATAAACCAATATCCGTTCAATTTGGATTTTTCGAGGCTGATTTTCTACGGTTTTGGGACACTGCTGTTCCTATATTTTTTTATGACTGCAACTATTTTAATGATGGTGATATTGCTATTAGAACTTTAAAATGTTGCTTCTAACATAGTCAATATTGTCTATTAAAAACTCTTTCACGAGGACACAGCCGGTGTCCTAAAAATACCATCCAGAGTCTAACATTGGCCTTCGTTGAAAAGGATTGCCATTTGTCTTGATATTCTCCTCCTATTTCTTGAGTGGCTGAATACGCCATAAGATCTTATGTTATCTAAATCTTATGTTTTGCCAAGGGCCATCTTTTGGGTCTTTGAAAA
Source organism: Muricea muricata (assembly GCA_963855995.1). Taxonomy (NCBI): domain Eukaryota; kingdom Metazoa; phylum Cnidaria; class Anthozoa; order Malacalcyonacea; family Plexauridae; genus Muricea; species Muricea muricata. Next base: position 2,446,168 of record OY979729.1, on the reverse strand, counting down.
ATGAAAAACATTTGGTCTTTTATCCCTGTCGTTCACGAAGGAATATGGATGTACTTAGGGAATACTAAGCTTCATTATTATATAATTTTGAAAGAATTCATCCTAGGGTGCTCGCCATCACTTTTATAACCTAATTCGGAAGAAATTAACCCTCAATGGGGGGTTGGGTTTATCAGTAGTTCAACGTTCCAAGTATATAATGTTCTTGCAAAGAGGATAAGAAAGACCATGTTTGCACGGTGCCGGTTCCGCATGGTCACGGTATCAAATTGGACAGTTTGAAGCCAAGACTAGCTCCAACATTTATGATCGTATTGTGGAATTTGATAACAACTAATCGTAGAAACAGTGTTAGGAGTAAACATAGGACCACAAAACGCCCGGAATCGATGTCGTGACCATGCGGATCCGGTACGGTGTAAAAGTTTTTGTCGTCTTTTCGATTAACCAAATGTGGTGTTTTGGCACTAAACAATGTCATTACCACTGTCTTTCTTTCCTTTAAGATCTAATTGATGGCACAGCACTTGACACCGTGCAGAAAAGCACGCAATATGCACCGCCCGTTATAAATAGCCACAACTCGCACGAGTAACCGCACAACTTTGGGTATTGGGCTTGGTAGCAAACGCTGCAATCTGAAGAGCGTTCTCTTCAGAATTCGTTTTTCAAGAAGACGAAGAATAGATTGGTGTGATTCACAATGGCATTCTGGTGGTTTAGTAAAGTTTTAGTGGTGCTGCTCGTTGTTTTTGCAGTGAGTGACGGAAAAGCGAGACATCTGACAAAACGGGGCGTAAGTTTTGATAATGACCATGTGTGAACATCGATAGCATTAAATGTACACAATCCCGAGTGCAGATGTTGTGAACAACAATGTGATCCTTAAATACCATACACATAAGACTATCACGTTTAACGTATCATTTTGAGACAGCCCAGGAGAGTTTATTACTTGTAGAATACTATACCTACGCAGGACCTCCACGTTTGCCAGATACCTTTTTCAAGCAGACACAAACCACGACAGCTTATTGTAGAATACTACCAACACTAGACCACCACGTTTGAGATATCTTTTTTCAGGTAGTTCAAACACAAATTACGACAGGTTGTTGTGGAATACTACCTACACTAGACCACCACCACGTTTGAAATATTTTTTCAGCTACATATTGCAGAATACTACCTACAATGATCACCACGTTTGAGACACAAACCATCTTATTGTAAACCACAACGTAGCTACTATTTCAACGAACTTGCCTTTTGAAAGTCGAAGTCCTGATGTAAATATTTTCCATGTGTCTCTCTCATTCTATACAACACAATCGACGCAATTCTATAGAGCTGAACTACTACGTGAACTACCTGAAAATATACTTCATTCTTTGAGTAGCCAAGTCTAGGGCGAAGAAGCTGTCGTGGTTTATGTCTGGACTACCTGAGGTTGTGCTCTAACGTAGTGCTCTATTTTAGGTAATATTGTAAAGTAAGTTTGGTGGTTTGTGAAATGCAGTTTGAGAAAGGAAGCTCAGGGCTAACCGATTTATCTTAACATTTTCCCACTTTCTGTACTATATTTACTGTATTAAGATTTCCGCCCACAAATACAAATTTTTCTTTTAGCTCCTAGCGCCTATGGCAACCTGTCTTATATATAACTTTACTGTGTGAAAACCGACACAGTAAGTCCGGAACAGGACGAAAGCATAACTAGCATAGGCTCAAAGAGTATACAAAGAAATTCACCAAAAAAGATGAAGCCAAGTGCACGACCAGATGTCCATATAAGCATAATAGGTGAATTAAATGCAAGCGCAACTACAAGTGAGGTGTACGTTAAATATCACTAAAACAATCGTAAAGCTACTGAGAAAGTTTTGGTTTTTTGCGTTTATGCTTGCGTTTTGGTGATGGTTACGCTTAAGATGGTATCAGTTAACCGCCTCCCGTCCCCCTCCCCCCTACTAATTCATAATCGATGGGATGACGTTTTAAAATACCTTGATAACATATGGAACGGGGGCTGTGTTTTCCAATCTCGTGCATCTACTCAGAAAACCATTTCCTATTTCAGGAATGTGTGCCAGATAATATAACACCATGCATATCAAGTGCAATATGTAATCCTATGTGTTCCAACAACGCGCAAGGAATTTGTGATCTGAACCGGCCAACTCCTGTTTGCATCGCTGATTCTGGAGGAGGACCTTTAGGATGAAACCGCTGGCTACCGCAGATTTTTACAGTGGATATTTTTAGCACTAACTGAAAATAAAGACCAGGTGACAGTTCTCAATATCCTATCTTGAAACTTGATTCGGACACTAGACCGTATTGTAATGCATTAAAAAAAAGTTTAAGTGCTTATGACAGGAAATTTTGCCGAGTATCTTGATCGTACTGCAAAGAGCACGTACATACACAATATGACTTAGAAGAAGAACTTTTTCTCTTCCTTGTCGAGATATTAATCATTATTGGATATTCACACAAAGCATGAGTGTCTACGAGATTGTATATATTTGATAGCGTATAACCATGGAAGATAACTGAAACTGCTCTTGTATGTGCCTATAAGCTACGATTAATAACTAGGCCTTCTCATTTGCGTTCAATAGCTTGACTTGACAACATTTGAACAAATGAAGCTTTTTCAAAAGTCATCGTGCAGTGTGATGTCACAGGTATTATTTGCATATCCTATAAAGTTAAATATCTCGACACAGTTACAAAAATTCTATCAAAGAAGTTATACGGTAATTTCAAGTGAACTTGATAATAGGTTATAGAATAGGTTAAAAAACTGCTTCGGTATTTAATATACATATACATATTGTGATAGTATAAATAAATTACTAATAGTATTTAGTAGCAATAAAGTTCATAAAGCGCCCTGTCCGGCCGGTCAATCGTCTTCTTCGATGATTCCGGCGTGCTTGGTGTTTCACATGCTTACAATTTTCTGACAAACGTGATACAACGCAAGGATTTTATACTTGCAGAAGGTTATAGTGTAGGTTGGTTGGGGGGGGGGGGGGAGGGGTCAAAATAAGTTCATTTTCTCTTTTTGTCAAAATCCTCACCACAGCACTATGCAAATTATTTGTGGATCCAACCGGCCCCAATTAACCCATACAAAACCGGTGGAATGGTGCATTGCCTGTCTCTGTCCATCCCTGCTTCCTATGAGAATGATACTACTCAAATTATTTGTGGGAACCCTTGGGAAAGTGAACCCTTTCAAATTAGCTTTAATGAAACAATTGCTCTTTTGACCGGCTAAGGAGTAAGAGTAGACACAGACAGTTTTTTTGTGTGGGAGAATGGGTTATGGGGATGAAGTACTCCTGTTACAATAAGTGTCATATCATAAGTATATTTAACCCAATAGACTATTTATGGCCTTATATTTCATCCTGCGGGGTATATATAAGCCCGCTCTGAAAACCCTAGGGGTGATGGTCCCTAGGGCTGCTCTGGGTGTAAGGGTCCCCAGAGCTGCTCTGGGGGTAAGGGTTCCCAGAGCACATGCCAGAAGGATAGCGACCCCCTCTGACCGTATTGACCTGAACCAAGGGGTAAGGACCGTGTGCAGAATATTCAAATCTGGGGCCGGTTCAATCAAAGGCGTTTAGCTTAAACGGTGGATAAGTCAAAAATATAAAACAAGTTTGCAACAGACTTGCGAAGAATGCTAACGCATCCTGGCACTGGTTTGTTATAACATGTTGTTGCAATATGTCCACAGACTTGTTGCAACTGCGCGTTTTGGCTGTGTATTCATTTGTCAGCCCTAAATGCTTCCAGTTAAAGATTCGCAAAAACACAAGGTCTTGTACACATAAGAGTTCTGGGGCGTTATTATCAATTTCCCGTTTGTACGAGATTTCGTGTTCTTGTGGGTAACTGTTCGAAACATCCAGAATCACAGCTGTCCTTTTCCAATGGTCTTCTTTTTTATACACCCACTACATTTTTATATACACTATCTATTTCAGTAATTACGCATGTCACATGTTCAAAACTTAATACAAGACGGCTTTGATTTGCGGTTAATGTACTGTATAAATGTTCATCATTTGTATAATTGCTGTGACTGCGCGGGACGAAGGAACATTGGTAAGTAAAAAGGAAGTAAAAATTCTTAGTCTTTACTGCGCACAAGTCACTAACAAAAGGATAAAACATTAACGTCAGCCAAGTATACATATATATATATTAATCGTGCAAAATACCTAAAAAAACTTACCACTACAGTCTGTTTCATCCAGAAGAAATCTTCGGGAAACGTGGGCGTGTCACCCACACGAATGGCACGAATTCAAGCAGCATGCATTCCTTTCTTTGTTTAGATCGTTTACCTAAAATCTGTTTTTGTGTTGGCAGACCGAAACTATTTCCGATCTTTTATCAAGCAAGCAATTATTTTTTCTTTCAAAATACTAAGTTTTTCGTCCAAACATAAATTACATCTTTTGGATCCTCCCTTGTAAGAAATAGACTTTTTACTATGGACCATTTTATAGTGAAATCTGTTTTGTTTTGCTTCAAGTGCCAAACGTGTTTCGAAAGTTCCGTTTCGTTCGAATATTTTTTGTTGTAAAAGATTTAGTACGATTCCTGTATCGCTCTTTAAATGTGTTCGCAGTCATGCCAATGTAGTGCTTTAAATTGTGCAAAAGCTAGATAGCGAGTAGAGTAGCCAATCAAATTACAGCATTTGCATTAGTTTGCTAGCATGATTATACTAAGTATGACTATAATTTGAACACAACCTACAAAAGAAAAGATAGTTCTAGACTATATCACATCGTCGAGAATGATTTTGCTAGGACAGTTATGGCCAAATGGAAGATAGGCTTTAGTTAGCGGCGGTGAGTAGTAAAATGTATTTTTCTAATGTATGTGCAATGCAACAATTGTCTGTATACTTAATCACGAGGGTGTAATATGCCGCCCATGATCTCATAATTATTTGCATGGAGCTGCTCTAATAGGGGAGGGGATGGGAACAAAGACAGTGAAGACAAAGAACTTTTGAGAAACTAGACATTAATATTCACATCTCCCCCATACTGATAATGTGTCTGCATGAGGAAATTTTCTTAAAATGCCTACGACACAAAATTTTGCTCAGATTATCTTGACTGCCTTGAAAAGCTGTTTTTCAGTCTTTACACCACACTGCCTACTGACTTTTGAAAAAGATTCATTTATGTAAAAGTAGTCAGAGTTCTGCACGTAAACGCAGAAGTCAAGTGATTTAGCATAGCTCAGGCACATAGAAATGCAGACTCAGTTATTTTGTTTTGTCATCAACCACAAAATAAGCAACTCACATCAACAATGTGTGATGTTCACACATTGTACTATAACACAGTTTATTATACAAACATTACAAATATATATTGTGATTTCAAGTGATCTTTGCAACGCACTCAAGAAAATACTGGACAGAATTTTCTGCCATGGGCACTTTAAAAAGTGAGGATATTAGTAACATCTATAAGGGCTTGACTTGTTGATCTTATATGAATTAGGTCTGTCTGTATTAGGCTCGTTAAGTATTTCTTAAGCGCCGTACAGACGAGCAAGTTTTCCTTGAGAAGATTCTTGACGAGTTCACTTACGCGTCCGTACGATGAACAAGTTTTCCTTGACAAGTTGTCCTTCACGTGCTTTATTTGTTCTTGTGTACGCGAAATTTGACAATATTTTTCTTGAAAAATTTTACGAGGCCGCATGAATTAATTACGTAAACAGAAATTCCCTTGTCAAGTGTTCCTTGTTGCACGTACGCACGAGCAAGTTTCCTTGTCGAAAAGCTGGTACGACTAAACTAGGCTCCTTGTCAAAGAAAAATTGTCAATTTTTTTGCGTACACACGAGCAAATAAAACTTGTCAAGGAAAACTTGCTTGTTTGTACGGGGCTTTACTCTGGGACCAGTTATTCAAAGCTGGTTTAGCATTAACCCTAGCTGGATTGAAATTGATTCCACTATTTCAGTTTGTGTATGGTATTCCAATACATCCATTTCTGTTAAAACTTGGAAAAATAAACTTGCTCAGCCCATACATTAGCACTAAATTACTGTGAATAGTGTCAATTTGAATTCAAAAAAGTATCTCTGTAGTTCAATAAAATTAAAGTACTAACCAACCGACGTAAGGTACAACAATAAAAAGTATGATATCATACATACGAAGTCTTCATTGGGTAGCTACAAATTAAAAACGTGTACGCAAGGGTATCCAGTTTTTACAACCCTTACGGGATTATGCGTGAAAGATATCATTAATAACATGGTCCAATAGATAAAAACGACTACTCAGTTTGTTTATAAACACTTGATAATCTGTCGGTCTAGTTACTAGGGGTTTTAGTGCGATAATTGTCATAACACGCCTCTATTGTTCTCACGTGAAAAGGTAGCTCGAGTCAAATCCATGCACTCAAAGAATCGAAGTGGATTTTTCCAGCGCTTTCACAATAGAGGGAGAGTGGTGGGCAATGAGACAACAATAAACTTTAGAACTGCATAATATCTTCATTATGACTAAGTGCCTCGCCATAGAAACAGAATAAATATGAGTGATGGGGGTTCTCCCACATAATATTACGGGGATAATCAGTCTCAAACTTCGCGCACGCACCTCTACCGTAAACAGCATTGTCATAAGTCACAAACTTCAAAGAAAATTCAAACAACGTGTGATTAGAAACATAAAATGTTGGTGACCAGGTGGGGAACGCCTCGTGACTAAACAATATGACATAAACACGGAAGTAACATTACGAATAAGCAATACAGAACTGCTTGCTTGTATGAATCATTCGAGGTGTGACTCGATAGCATAATGTTATGCACAGCTAAGATTGCTTAATTTGTAACAATATACAACAACAGTTGCCAAAAGTGTCACTCCAGTTTTATGAGGAAACTGAAGACACGAATATTTCTGCATTATTGAAGTCAGTACCGTAGCCAACTCGACCATTTGGTCCGGCTATGCCAGTATTTCCGCGTTTATTGACTGTATAGACCATCAATTTTTAAAGAGATGCATGAATAATGATAATGCAGTTGGAACGGGCATAACAGCATAGTATAAGAAATTAACAGTAGGGACACTCAGCTTTGGCTGGTTAGGTCCGATAGGACCTGCATAATGAACATGCGTAATGCGATATGCGTGGGGACACATACTTCAAATGTTTCGACTCAAGTGACCCTTCTTTCTATTCTATGATAAGAGGACTAAATTTTCAGACTAGCTAGCTACTGTGTATAAGTACTCAAACTTGCACGTTAAGGCCTAAACATGTACATTATATAAACTTACAATTGCACATTATGCTCTGTAATTTGCTCCAAAAAAGTTGCTCCAAATTTTTTACCTTATCGTACTTTATAGGATGAGTTGTAAGTCAATAACATAAGGATATATAATGTAAGTCTACTGGGTAAGCTGTTTTCGTGAACGAAAAAAAGACAAAATGACGTCAATATGATGTGATTTACGAGTTATCTGATAGGTATTAGAAGTGAAATTTCTCTAGAAAATGACTTCCTAAAGCAATTTGCTGAAGCTACTTAAAAAAACAAGTCTTTCCCCGCAGGCTTTTCAGCCCCCTCAGTCAAATCGCGACATGCATTGTTCTTCGCAAAATGACACAATTTTCGCCACAATTAGTACACAATCATATACCAATAGGAGACAAGTCAAACTGATAATTAGCTCACCTGTTGTCAGCCCCACAATACGAAACAATGCTCCGACGAAAAAGCCCAATTAACTTGACTCTGACAGATCCAAGCTTTTCTATAAAAAATTCAATTATATTTTTCCGCATCATGCTTCCAAATAAAAATAATAAGGCGCCTCGTAATAGCACATTTCGTTTATACTGGCACACGGTTAGATCTAACACTTTCTACTAGAAGCAGTGGAAGAGAATCTTTTAAAACACTGAGCTAGATATATACAAATATACATACAATATGACGTCTTTTTGGTTAGGTATAGTTGCTATACTCCTTGTTACATGGGTCGCAATTAACGAAGGAAAGCCAAGACACGTAAGCAGAGATCAGGTAAGTTTTGACCTATTTCAATCTGCAACTGCTCAGGACAAAAAGCTTCCACGTTATTTTTCTGAACTACAACTGCATGGTGCATGGTCTAGTGTAGATAGTATTCTGCCGTGGTCTGTGTTGAAACTAATGTGTGATGTGTGAAATGTGGTCAGTCTAAGTCTAACGTAGATAGTATTCTACCATCAGCTCCCAAGGTTTGGCTCTGAACAAGCAGAAAAAGACCTTGATATCATAGTGGTCCAGTGTAGTTAGTATGTCTGACAAACACTGTTTCATAAGGTGCATAGTCCTAGTTTTGGTGTCTACTGTAAAGTAGACACAATTGTCATCCTGTAAGATGAATTTGGGTGTTGAATGTTTAAACATTGCTAAACCTAACACGAGTTGCGAAGGTCTTACCTAGGAAGAAGGATTGTAGCGATTTCCAATGACTATATACATGAGGAGTTTGGCTTAACTCCATGATAACTTGCTTGGGTCGAAACATAATATGTTGCTTCTAATGTACATATATATTATAAAATGCATGGAAATAAATTACAGGTCTGAGCGATGAGCGACACTTCACATTCAGTCGTGAATGTCGCGAATATATCAAAGTGAGCGATGTGATAAAGTATATATGTACGCCTATCTACACTTAATATAACTAGTTTGAATACAGTCCACACAAAAAAATGCAGAGCTAGACCATATCGCATCGTCGAAAATGACTTTGCTACGACAATTGCGACCAAATAGAAACTAGGCTTTATTTAGACCTGACGCTCCATTGCACCCAAAGCTGGCCCCAACTCTTGTAGTAAAGTCATCATAGACCTAGGCTATATGGCCTACATAGTCCACATTCTCTTTTGTAAGCTGAATTCAAATTGCTCATATTGAGGGTACTGGCTATATATCACATTTCAGTCTCACCTTGATATATTCACGAAATTTGAGTGATGACTGAGTGGCAACCAATTAAGTTTAATTCATATTTACTTCTTTATGCGGCTCTTTATAGAGCACTAATAGACAACTACCATGTTGTGGGCCTCTGAGCGGACGTACGGCTACGTTCAAACCCTAAGAGTTCAATGCAAACTTTGGAGTAAAGAAAGATTCTTGCTATTTCAGGAGTGTGTCAAGCAAATTATAGATCATTGTCAAAGTGACTTGGACTGCTATCCTATGTGTGCGACGAATGGACCAGGTGTTTGTGACCGAAGTCTTAGCAACTCAGTGTGCTTCGTGGATGTTCTCGTTGAGCCATATCGTGACGGCAAAACCATAAATTAACCAACTTAAGTTGAATTGAATTTATTAAAATTTTCAAATGGCAGACTCCTATCAAGGATTAGCAGTCCTTGAAATTACATAATACTATATATTCAAAAATGCACAATTACAATACAAATGTTAAAAAGGTCAATATTATGCTATTAATACTATACTATCTTCCACATATGTAAGTTTACAAACTACCCAGAGAATCCCACTTTGCAACACAGTACGGGATAAAACTTTTTTTATATATCTTAACCAAGAACGTCACGTGACACAAAAATAACAACATGTATATATAGAGAATAATACATGCATGGGCGCGAGGAAATACCAGATTTATTTCGAGTGTTGAACATGATATCTGTTGAACATGGCATATCATGGAGTTCAACACCAGAAATAAATCTGGTATTTCCAAGCACTCATCTATTTTTCTGTTTATTATACAAACTACCGGTTTTCCACCAATATAAAATGTCCAGAAGCTATGATTGGTGATTGTTTGAAAAGCGATAATTTTCACATGTGAAATTATCATAAATAATCTCACATGTGAGATTATCAGTTTTATCAGTGCCCGAAGTCCTGATAAAGCACTGGGGCCGGTTGTTCGAAGCCCGTTTAGCGTAAACGGTGGATAAGTCAAAATTAAATAACACTCTTACATCACTTTTATAAACACATAGGCATTATTCTACTGAAGATGACATATAATACTTGTCGGAACGTATAGAGTAGAATGTTGACAATTTACGGAGTTTCATTTATTTTGTGTTTTATGAAAATACTATATGGCAGTCGTAATTTTTTTTTACATCACTTGTTAAACATTTAACTTAAATATTTTGCAGTAAATATGTAGTTGTAACTTGTAAGCATAATCATTCTATTAAGGTTCAAAACTTTTAGTTTGGTTGTTGATTAACCACCGTTTAAGCTAAACGGGCTTCGAACAACCGGCTCCTGTACTTTATATAATAAAAGTTATTTATAAACGTAGTTGAGCAGTGAATGTATGAGCTCAAAGGAATCTCAAGCGTTGTGCTTGAGACGTGCAAGCGAAGTCAAGTGCATGACATTAGGAATACGGGCTTCGGAAACTCTAGCCGCAAGTATATATAGTGCACTTTATAGAAGAACTATCTTCGAGAAAATAGAAATTCACATTCCTGTAGCAAATGACGCACTTGTAATATACACTTAATTCAAGCACGAGCTATTTAGGTAATGTGTTGTATATTGCACTGAAGAATTGCTAAAATGTTAAATATGTTAATGTCATGTTTTTTACATGCAACGTTGGAACGTTTCTTGTGAAATTACCGTCCTTTTCTCTGCATGCTGTTATTGGGAGGTTTCGAAAGTAGTTTTTTTTATGGGAGAGGCGTACTTTTAATTATAGGAATACAAACAAAGATGGACTTTGTTGCAACGAACAAAGCCAAGCTTTATGGTCTATTTTGTTGACTGCCCGATACGATGACGAAAGGGCATTATTCATGTGCTCAACTTACAGCAGTGAGGGGCCAAGGTCAATGAAAATATTTCTTAGCTGGTCTTAACAAGCAATTATTTTGTAACCTTTTTTTCCTGAGGATCAATATACAAATCTCTTAAATATTGATCCGGCGCAAGAGGAAACCTAAACCTTGAACTGTATATGCAGCGGCAGCTGGAAGTAACTGCCCTTAACTGCCGAGCAACGTACGGCTGCACATATTGCAGAGTGTTGCTGTAGAAGGAAACCTCCGCCGTGGTTCTAATGTATAGCTCTATCGATTCTTAAGCACTTTCCAAAGAGGTCGAATAAGATTGGAATGAGGACCCAGAGACTAGAACTACGCAGAGAGGCGAGAACAAATCTAGGATCGCTAAAAAGAGCAATTAAGGGGATGGGATGGTCAGAAGGTTTTTCCAGAAATATCTATTTTCACGCTTCGCCTGCTCTTTGCCCAAACCGCTACTGTCAATTGAGATAGTCTTTACATAATTCTTATCTTTACATAAGCTTTGTCAAGTGGACCTACTTTAATGTTTCTAATTTGCCTGGATTAATTATGCTTGTGAAAGTGGGATCACGGGGAGAATCAGATCACCATGAGAAGTTCCAAAATCTTTTTGCTGACTGTTTCAACGTCATGCTACCCCACGAATCGCGAATGGTAGAATGTTTTCGCTGACGAATTTAATGACGATTTTGTAATTTGGTGGTGGGTGGTTAATGGTTTGTGTAATTTGAGAGGAGAAAGTATGCCAAACGACATAATGACTTCTAACGAATGAACTCACTTTGAGGTCACAAAAATAGGCGAAAAGCTGTGGTGATTCCCTGTCACAATTTGTAATGAACTTTTTTATTGCAATTAAAATTTTCAGTGGATTAACCACTGCTTTTAGGCACATTAAATTTGTTCAAAATTACTCCAACAACTTTTTAATTTCTTCTTCTTAATCAGAAACTCTTTAGTAAGCTGCAAAATGACAGGCTTGCAATGGTAACTTTTGAAAGGCGTGATGAGCTCAAAAGACTTGTTATAGACAAGCTGTTCTAGAAACTTTTAACCGTCTAGCAATCCAACAACGTGCAAAAAAGTTGGGTGTGACAACCGGTTAGAAGCTTGATAAAATAATAGCATCACAGACATCAGAATGTCACGTGTGTAGAACGCAAAAGATGTTGAAAACTTACAAACGAGTCTGTCGACAAGTTGTGTTTGCGCTGCTTGTTTCAAGATGTTCGAAGAAGTTGGGGGCAAGCTGTTGACAACTTGTAAGAAACTAGAAGGGACTCTCAGACAAGGTTGTTCTAACAAGACTGATGCAATTAATATGATCGTCACCGACCTTATAACATGCTATGTGAGTGGTTGGTTATAACAATGAAAGACAATAAACTATAGAAATTGGTTTTCTAAAGAAAGAATCACAAACGATGGCTTTTTGTTTTAAAAGGCCAATGCCAAGGCCTGATCATTTTAGGTTGGTATTTACTCCATTAATATACGAGAATGCTGTCACACTTGTTAACTATTAGAGGCAAGCTTGTAACAAGTCTGACATTTCAACAGCTTGCTCCACAAATACAGGATGGTTAACGAGCGTTTCCACGATGCATTTACATAAGACTCTCCTCATAGGGGGTATGAGTTAGCAAAAAGACTCTAGAATGACAAAGAATTTTTGAATAAAGATTGACTTTCTTAAGAAAATTTCCTACGCTTGTGAAAGCCCTGTTGCATTTTCACAGACTTGCTAAAAGATGTGAGTGTTTTACGTATGCAGTTGACTACAATACTGTTGTGAACGCATCTTGTCATTAGATTTTTAGATGTTTTCAACACAGAATAGTGTCACATATGGTACTGAAGAAAATTGGAAGACCCCAATATTGTCATTATGCTTAAAAAACCCCGCACTTATTCATTCGCGTGTTGTTTTTCTGTTTAAAAGCCATATTTATAGGGCAGTACAAAGATGTCAAACAACTTTGAAAGTAACCATTTATTCAATATAAATCTTCCACCTTAGAATACAAGATCGTAGAATCTCAATATCAATTTTAATGGCCTTTTGTTGCTATTTTTCGATGCAAGTAACTGCCATATTTGGATAAAGAACGTGTCATATGTTTTTATACTCACTCTGATTCAGCGAAATGTAAAGTATCACTGACGTCGAACAAAAGATTACACGAACGGATTTGATTATTGTTAAGTGCTTTCGATTACGTTTGGATGGATAAAAACGCATGTGTATATATAGGATGTACGTGGTAAATAAAACGCATGTTTACAGGATGTACGTAGTAAACGATTCCAATTTATTCTAAGACCTTTTAATTCTCAAGTTCTTTTCATCCTGGTAAAGTATTTTCATAATCTAGCCATTCATAGCCATTTTTTATTCGAGACCGCTAAGCATGCGTGGATTGTTTCGAGGGACAGTTTGATAGAGACTGAGTTATACCATCCAAACAAACTTTGAGGCTTGATCTCCCTCAGAGATGATGACCTCGTATTTTCTTGCTCTAATTTTAAATTTTAAAGTTTCCTGTTGGTTTTCGTTATCCCTCTAAACAATCCATACATGGTTCGTGGTTCTCAATTGAGAAATGCCTAATTCATAACCCCACTTATACCAAGTTGTTTGTGCGTGTTTTGGTCAGAATGTTTTCAAGAGTTATGGCAATAAGAACAGCATTAGGGAAATTCTTCTTTTTATAATTGCTCAAAAAGCGTTCAGAAAATGCAATGAGTACATTGGACAGCTAATAGACACTGCGCAAACAAATGCACAGAAAAGAATTGCGATTTTCAATACACCAAAGAGGAATCCGCCCTTACACTTTTAACTATGGTTATCAATCTTTAATCACCATGAATAACTATTATAACCTAACAATTATTTCATGTTTTGGAACGCTATATCCATACACCTGTTCACTACTTTCACTAAATTCAACAATGCTATGTGTGCGTGCATTGTTCGGGGTACGAAATCCCGCCAAAATCAAAATAAAAAGTCGTTGCTTCGGAGCAATAAAAAACTCTTTTAACTCGTTTTTTTAAGCCTTGAATTTTTATAGCTCCATATAGCGTTTGGTGAAAATAGTTGATAGAAGCCTGGTTAATTCTATCGGCAGTTAATTCATAATTCTAAAGCGTATATGCCAAGAAGGTTTTTAAATGTTTTTATGGCGAGTGGAGCAGATATAGAGGAATAAAATTTTTGTTTGTGTCGTTCACGGGGATAAGCCAACTTTGTTAAAACCATACTGTATTTATAACTAAATGCTGGTATTCATAGGGGGCGTCTGATTACTTTATATTTACACAAGTGATAAAAAAGAAGAGTATGTTACACTATTTACAAGAAAAGGGCGCAATAATTATTAAAACCCACACCTATACTGGTCCCTCGCAAAACACAAGTAGCCCACGAGAACTACACAAACATTGAAACTCTTTTTACCTAATATGGTCTTGTCCAATTCCGTTTTAGATTCGCCTGCTTTGCTTTATTCCTCCTACGCACCTAACACTTAAACTGAGAGTCATCATCTTATTCAATTTCCGCATTTATTGGCATCAAACTGTCTCATTGTTTCGTAATCTGTCGACTAACAAGGCCGGTTGGTATATATTCGAGGTTAGACTCGTCGTTAGGATAATTCGTTCGTTCTCGCCGGAAGACATAGAACAGTGAAAATGGCCTTCTTCGAAAGAGTTTTATTATTGCAATGTCTATTTATTACAATTAATGCTGCGACGCTTAGAGATTTGTTAAGCAGAACGAAGTACGCGGACCTTTATGGCAGAATTGACGACTATCGATTACCGTGGTCAATCCATGATGACAGATCATTTCTAGAGGTTGGTACAATTGACCTCATTCTATAGAAGGTTATTAAATTTAGTATAGCGGTCAGTAATGTGCGTTATCTCTATTACGGGAAATAATAGAATTTACAAAACAAAACTTGATATTATATAGACTTGGTTATAGTGCTATCTTTATCTGCGATATTATGTAAAATAGATTTTTTCATCAGTTTGTAGCAAACATGCTGGAGTTAGCAGAATATACGGGTACATATTATATATGATTTATAATTTAACAGTTCTCTCGCATTTTTTCAAAACTATTGAACTCCGGACGATACGATTTTCCTGTCAAAACGACAGCGTCAATGCAAATTAAGATTTAAATAATCCAATCCCTGACCCAAACCCTAACCAAACCCTTACCAAAATCGTTTAAAAATGAAACAATATAAGAGAAAATGTTTGACGAACTTTAAAAATAAAAAATCGCAAGTGGGATTCGAACCCCTCTCCCTGTTCTGTTAGAAATCACTCGCGTAAGCGACTGAGCTAACAACGAGCTTGTACAAAACCATCAAAAGAATTTCTATTTATAAAAAAAACATCATCTAATTGAAACCAGAGCAGTCTGGGAACGTAATCAATGATGCTCCAGTCATTAAAGATGCGACCGACGGTTTCTAAATAAGCAACGTCGATACCTGCTTCCACTAGTGCGATTATCCAGTGGTATTTCAATGATTAAAGCTACCAGTGCACCGTAAAACACTCTTAATTATCTTATTCTGTTCAACGGAAGATGATTTTGCTTGTGAAAGAAAGGCGCGACCGCAATGAAGGGTGTGCGTGAAAACCAACATTCTTGCAGGGTTTTTTTTGGCAGCCACTTTTTTTTGGCTGCGTTTTGAGCATGTGCACTGTCGCGATGCGAAGAGCAATTGTAGATCGTTCCAAAAGGAATTTGCGTTAACATTTACCAATTTCACCTATGTTATAGATCATAAGATGGTCGGCTCTGTTCAACAAGTGAATGATTTTCCCACCGCAGACCAGCGGTCTAAATTAAGAACTTTTTGACCGTCTTAAAAAGAAACTATTACGACAATATAGCAGAAGTTATTTAACAGAAATTAATCGTGTCTTTTTTTAAACACGCCTTAATCGCATAGGCTATTACCAGAGTTGGAAGGCTAGACCAGGCAGATTTTGCGCTTTCTAATAGAAGACTTAAAGGACTTAAAGGAATTTTATAGGGAGAGTATAGTTTATAACAGAATTACAGAATCATCCATCCAACTTTCGGCAAAATTTTGCATAGCACTAATTACATTATATCGAATTAATGTTAGTCCGAATAAAGTGTGCAAATCCAGTTTTTATACACAATTTAAAACTGAATACTACGAATCAATCGATTCATCTGCAGAAGCAATCTACTAGTTAATTCTATTTTAGAGCCACCCTAAGAGTGATAAGAAAAATTAGTTGTCTCCAGCGCGATTTAAACTCGCATCTTTGGGTTTCAGAGCGTCATATTATTATGTGTCTAATAGTATTAGCCGGTAAAGAATAACCACACCTAACACACGCAATATATTGACTACGCATGCTTAGTGTGCAAGTTTGTCACTTTTTCGCACTTGCGTCCAGTATATTGCTCTAGCTCCATTTTACATATTTTCCCAACCACGCCTTAACGTGACATTTTCCATATTTTCACAATCACTCCATAAGGCAACACATGCTTATACGGCGGTCATACATTAGGCCAAGCAATTACTTATGCTGGGATATTTTTAAATTCTCATCGTTGCATCATTTGCATACAGTTACACAATTGTGGTCAATTCCGTACCATTTTAGGCGGTTGCGTCTCTTCTAAGGATTTGTCAAGCATGACACAGGATAAGGCTCATTGTCGTGTTGAACTTACGGTTACTACCACTTTCGGGGTTACATATAGACTCGGATCAAGTCCGTCTTTCTGTAAGGTTCGATCGAAATAACGCGGAATTAATGGTTGATGGAGGGACTAGCATGTGCTTGCCTCACCCGCAAATGCGCCACATTTACAGTCTTCTATTCTAATCTTTTATTTTCACTTGAGAGGCCCCGTGTAAATGCGTGGACTTGATAAAAAACCCCACATACAACACTGTTGTATTAAAAATGCATTTAACACTGTCATATGAGAAATACATTTCCCATTCACAAAGGTGGTAGCGAGTCTAGCTTGGCCGATAACCCTGAATAATGCATGCATCGCATGTGAAAAACTAAAATATGTAAGGAAATTTACGTCGATAAAACTTCCTACGTGAAAGAAAGCGCTCTATCAAGTCCTCCGTGACAAAAATGAGATAATTACATATGATCTCTATTCACGATCCTGCCGAAGAGTGGGCTGTACGAAAGGTGAAAAGAAATGACACCGGGGATACTTTGGAGTCTGAAGAGATAAAAGTGACTGTAACTCGAAGATGCTGAACAGCAATATGCGTTTTACCAGTTATACTGAATATGTTTAAAACATTTTATAAATATCACTGTATCCTCTGGGTAAGCGCCTTTTCTACAACTGACCCCAGAATTATCACAATATCATGTTTATGCTACTGCTAAAAATACATTGCGAGCATTGTTGAAACGGCGTTATTTTTGTTGAACATTGTACATTGTTACATTTTTCCCACTCTCCTATATGCACCACATCCGTAGGAACAGTCATTAGCGATAAAATTAGTAATTTTAAGGATATTGATTACACACAGTTGAATAGCATCACTGTAATACTTCTATCTGAGTCACGTTCATTACTTTTTCCGGCATGGTAACGATCTGGTAGTTTATGAAGTTTTGACCTTACTGGTTGCACGCGACACAAGCTTGGGAAAAAATAGTTTAGATCTATCCAGTATATGAAGTTAGTTCAGTTTAGATTTCCTCCAGTAGCAACAAGAGATGATCCTTACTAAAACTCTAGGAAGAACAGGCTAGAATTGATAAAGCTATCCATAAGTTTAGCTTAGGTTGCCTAGGCATGTTTGCAAGTAGTATATATATTTATACAGATGCCGTTCACTTTTTACTTGATTATATATAAAACGTTCACACGACTGGGTTTCATTAGAAAAGTCTGGTATACATTCCATGTAAGTTAGTTTTATCTTTATCTTATTCCCCTTAATCAAATATATTGCACCCCGCTGTGGCTGCACTACGGCGACATCACATTTTAGTTTCACAAGTAGTTAGAAATATTCGCCCACAGTCTGTCACAACATGACAACACGCATGTATATCGCTACAGGTATATTTTAAGACACAAAAAACTAACCTTTCGATACAAAATATAGCTTGCGTAATCCTCAGCAAGCCGCTGTGACAATATAGGAACTAAAAAAAGAGAAGCAATTAGGTTATTATTTCCATAGCCACTATCGAGGCCGGTATCTATAAAGATGCAAGCGAAAGATATTGAACCGTGATCATGCAAAAACCAACTCGGAAATAATTCTTCTAGCCTGTAGTTTAAAATTGATATAGGACGGCATTATCATTTTGAACGTGTTTTATTAATCGAAATATGTCTTTGAAATCCGGCCTTTTTCATCTTATTTCACAACACACAGTTTTGAACAGAATCAAGCACTGAAATCCTGCCTCGTGTGCCCACTGCTGTTTATATTTTGACAGTTTTTTTTGCCACAAACCCTTATTGTTCTTATTCCATAAAGATCGAAAAGCATAAAAGATGGGAAACTCAAAGCAAGTTGTTAATCGCGACACACAAGTATTAAATAGTTATTAAAGATGTATATTATCATAGTAAATTGCTAAGTACTTCATGTCCAGAATTATAGTTCAGCATTTTATTTATTGGCAATTGATTGATTGGTAATAGTACTTACTCAGTAAAGCTTTCATTATAATTATCATTTTATGTACAATCTCATAGTAGTTGATTTACCAGTAATATTCAAATTTCCATATTCACCATATAATAGATCAATTTTAGAATGAAAGGGAGTCTTAGGCTTATAGATGATTAAATCCTTTTAAACTGTGAATGAAAAAACTTCTAAAGACACTTGGACTTTCCGTGAACGCCTGCACGTATTGCGTTTCTTTATTCCGCAGTTTCGCTACCACGCATTTTACCCCTGGATAGAATCGATTAAAATTGTTGAAAGAATCAAAACATCTCTTTCATGGCAAGATTTAGGCTTGAAATAAGTTTCATCTTCTTGTGCCGCTTTCCCACGATACTTACACTTGAACTCTGAATTAAAATAGCAGCAGCTTAATAAAGAGTCGAGGACATGCAGCGTGTGAAGACTCCCGATGCAATAAGAACACTGGAATGCGATGTCACATCATGGTCATGGCTAAAGGGGATGCACGAGAGGTAGATTTTCAAGATGGCGACTGTTTTTCAAGATTCTTAAAACGAGAACGAATCAACAACCAGACATTGATAGCATTCCTAAAGCTTACCCTAACCCTAAACCTAAACCTAACCACAATTTAGGAATGCTATAAATGTCTGGTTGTTGATTCTTTC
Organism: Muricea muricata; assembly: GCA_963855995.1. Taxonomy (NCBI): domain Eukaryota; kingdom Metazoa; phylum Cnidaria; class Anthozoa; order Malacalcyonacea; family Plexauridae; genus Muricea; species Muricea muricata. The sequence continues at coordinate 2,426,905 of OY979729.1, read as the reverse complement.
TCGTTTTAAGAATCTTAAAAAACAGCCGCCATCTTGAAAACCTACCTCTCGTCCATCCCCTTTAGCCATGACCGTCACATCATAGATTAAGGATACATAGATGTACAACTGGGCATACTTCACTTATGATTTCCCTGTTTCGCGGATTACGTCATATTTCTGGCAAGTACATTTGTTCCAATTTCTATATAAATGTAATACAGAAAAGTAGTTTCTGCCGTTTTATAAGCGACCAGGACAAAAACATAACTTCATTTGTTGCTTGATGCCTACAGGGCAACTTCTTTTTATATATTTCTCAGAGTGAACCAAGGCGATCTAGAGGAAGGTTTTCTTAATATCGCCGTTTATTTGACATTTCCCTATCTAATTCCTCACAAAGTCTCGCATGTGTACTTGCCAGAATGTGTGTATGACGTACCCGAGCCATTCACGTAAGACAAGAAATACCCCGAGTTGCACATCTATGTATCCTTAATCTATGGTCACATCATTGAACCACTCAGCAGTGCAAACACGGCGCCCTATTATTATGCAGTTTACTAGCTGTCACCAGCCAGTTCAGCGTTCTTATTGGCCAGAAAATGCAATTGACTGGCTGGCATGACGGTAATGACATGCGTGATGCGATGTCCGTGGACACAGAAACTTCCACTGAGTGGCCCAACTGTCCATTTTCTATACTGTGATTGAACTATACTATTCAAACTGGAAAGATAACTCCACACAACAACCCCGTTAGTAGGATGAAACCAAGCTAAGTTATTCTGAGTCTTGAGGTAAAATAGTTAACGTCAAAGATTGGAAGATATATCACAGTGAAGCCACTCAAAACTTATATTTAATATAGCCTGGTTAAACTTCGAGACTTTGAGCAAAAATACGAAAACAACTGCGATTTTGTAAACTACACTGCAAAATTCTCCTCAAGGTTTTAAGGCACGAAATTTTGTTCAGTATTTTAAATTCACAGTGTAACGTTTTTGGTAGAATGTTTCTTCTCGAGATATTGAACATTTGTCCTACATGTAAATAATGCAGTTACAAGAGTACAGTTACAAATTTGAAATTCCACCAAAGACGTTATATTGTGATTTCAAATACTCTCTCCAGGCAAATTTTCACGGCACTAAAGTATTTTTATATCAAACACAACTTTTTAATCAATAGCTTCAATTTGATGCTTCAGTTGCTCATTTTTCTCTGCAAAAGACCTGTATTATGTTTGTACGTATTCTCAAAGAAGTATAGGTTAAATACTGAGAAGCAAGGATTTATGTCATACAAAGATCCCGAGGACGCTTTATATGATATAACGATTTTTTAACCTACTTAATTTTTTTTGAGGAGGTTTTCTAGTAAAGTCTCTCCACTTAAAACCATTTAAGCCGAGATTCTTCGAGATTTCCCCTACGTTTCATCTACCGCTGTACATCAAAGAGAACTGACTAAAAATAAATTAAGTAAAATTAATGATCTAAATGTCTCAGATTTGTGTCTTTGATGTGCACTTGTACATTATAAAAAGAATTGCAGAGTCGTAAGGCTTTATATTGTAATGATTTATGGATTCCTAATGGCCGAATATTTTCCGTACAACATTCTGGTTGATACGGTTACGAAACGGGCCGAGCTATGATGACGAGATTACTTGAGAGTAAAGAATAAGATTGTGCTAACGAGGTGCCACAGTACTCGTTGCATAAAGACGACGCTTTTGGGTTTATTTTCGATTCTTCGCCAAAGTGGGTGCTAATTTGAGAGGGACCAAGTAAAAAATTACGAATAATCAGAGAGGGAATTGTTGGCGAGTTGAATAGAGCTTTATTAGAGGAAGGAGAAACGTGGTGATGGGGCTGCGTATTATATAGAGAGAGAGAAAGAGAGACAGAGTGAGAGGGGGACAATGCTTATTAGGCAGGGGTATAATACACATGGCTCATTCGAGAGAGCCCTATCGGAGAGAAATTAATGATTGCTAATTATTATTTCCAAAATTTGTATATATATTTGTATCACGCGAGGAAAAGTGACCATTTTGAGCTGAAATTTGCTAACTTCGCAGAGCTATAAAGAGCCTCGCAGGGCCGTATTTAACAGCATTTCGCCACCAAACAATTTTACTAATTTTAAGATCCTCTTTGTGGCAGCAGTAAAATATTTTGTTCAACTTAATTGCCTAGATCGAATGCTATTCCATTATGAAAATTGTCTATTCGGCAAATCCATAATTTGAAAGACATGGCATATATAGCGTGATCTCCCAGGGCGCTTAAAAGGGAGCCCAAACCCACGTTCAGCGCAAATCCAACCGCTTGTCCAACCTGCCATTGAATCATGCATGTCTCTCTTTTAGGGTAACGAAGCGGACACAACGTGTGTTAAAGATGGCATAGTACCATGTATGGACGATGATAAATGCGACCCAATGTGCTCAACGCTGGCGAAAGGAATTTGCGATTTAAACAGACTTAGCCCAGTATGCGTTGCCGATGACGCATCCGGTCCACTGCGAGACACAGAAGACGATTTCGAGCGTATATTTTCACACGTGAGAACATAGCTGTAGAACTGATGATCCTTTAGAGCTACGTATTTATTATTGAAACTATTGTAAATAATTGTATTCATCTTTGTGTAATATTCACGCGCCTGCAATATCATAGAACCATAAAATCATTGCAACAGAAAAAAAGACCGTTAGATAATCTAAATATATTTATTATTTTATCACATTGGTGGTGTGCAATCAATGCCCTGGGATTAACAAGTATCGACAAAGATAGCGGCCAAGTTGGGGAAAAATAGAATCCTAATCATAGATATCTCATATACACTAGATAGCGCATCTGTATATCAAAAGTGAAGCCAAAAATCTCAGCGGCATCCCATCATAACAATAGACGGCGGCCATATTGGTCGTTCCTACTCATCAAAAAATGCTACAGACAACACTCAGTATACTCTTCTGCATTTGTGTAATAAATACTTTTTAGCTGCATAAAAGAGGACAATGTGAAATCCATTTTAGCATTTTTCACTGAGTAAAAGTCACTTTTTATCTCTTTCGAGTTCAATACCCTGGTAACATTGCCTAGTTCAATACCCCTGGTAACATTGCCTAGTACAATATCCCTGGTAACATTGCCTAGTACAATACCCCTGGTAACATTGCCTAGTTCAATACCCCTGGTAACATTGCCTAGTACAATACCCCTGGTAACATTGCCTAGTACAATACCCCTGGTAACATTGCCTAGTTCAATACCCCTGGTAACATTGCCCAGTTCAATACCCCTGGTAACATTGCCTAGTTCAATACCCCTGGTAACATTGCCTAGTTCAATACCCCTGGTAACATTGCCTAGTACAATACCCCTGGTAACATTGCCTAGTATAATACCCCTGGTAACATTGCCCAGTACAATACCCCTGGTAACATTGCCTAGTACAATACCCCTGGTAACATTGCCTAGTTCAAAATCCCTGGTAACATTGCCTAGTACAATACCCCTGGTAACATTGCCTAGTTCAATACCCTGGTAACATTGCCTAGTTCAAAATCCCTGGTAACATTGCCTAGTACAATACCCCTGGTAACATTGCCTAGTTCAATACCCCTGGTAACATTGCCCAGTTCAATACCCCTGGTAACATTGCCTAGTTCAATACCCCTGGTAACATTGCCTAGTTCAATACCCCTGGTAACATTGCCTAGTATAATACCCCTGGTAACATTGCCCAGTTCAATACCCCTGGTAACATTGCCTAGTTCAATACCCCTGGTAACATTGCCTAGTACAATACCCCTGGTAACATTGCCTAGTATAATACCCCTGGTAACATTGCCTAGTTCAATACCCCTGGTAACATTGCCTAGTATAATACCCCTGGTAACATTGCCTAGTTCAATACCCCTGGTAACATTGCCTAGTACAATACCCCTGGTAACATTGCCTAGTTCAATACCCCTGGTAACATTGCCTAGTATAATACCCCTGGTAACATTGCCCAGTTCAATACCCCTGGTAACATTGCCTAGTTCAATACCCCTGGTAACATTGCCTAGTACAATACCCCTGGTATCATTGCCTAGTTCAATACCCCTGGTAACATTGCCTAGTACAATACCCCTGGTATCATTGCCTAGTTCAATACCCCTGGTATCATTGCCTAGTACAATACCCCTGGTATCATTGCCTAGTTCAATACCCCTGGTAACATTGCCTAGTACAATACCCCTGGTAACATTGCCTAGTTCAATACTCCTGGTAACATTGCCTAGTACAATACCCCTGGTAACATTGCCTAGTACAATATCCCTGGTAACATTGCCTAGTACAATACCCCTGGTAACATTGCCTAGTACAATATCCCTGGTAACATTGCCAAGTACAATACCCCTGGTAACATTGCCTAGTTCAATACCCCTGGTAACATTGCCTAGTACAATACCCCTGGTAACATTGCCTAGTACAATATCCCCGGTAACATTCCCTTGTACAATATCCCCGGTAACATTGCCTAGTACAATACCCCTGGTAACATTGCCTAGTACAATACCCCTGGTATCATTGCCTAGTACAATACCCCTGGTAACATTGCCTAGTACAATACTCCTGGTAACATTGCCTAGTACAATATCCCTGGTAACATTGCCTAGTACAATACCCCTGGTATCATTGCTTAGTACAATACCCCTGGTATCATTGCTCAGTACAATACCCCTGGTAACATTGCCCTGCAGCAGTCGAAAAAAGTACTATTCGGTGGATAGCGCTATCCACCATTCGTATAACTGACCACTGATATATTTATATAAATAGAATAATAAATTGTGATGTTGAATTACATTATTGTACCATGCGCTGACAGCGTTGTAAGTTGATGAGAGAATAGGCATAATACCGCAAGATATGATAGTCTGCAAATTCCAAATTGGCACACAGAATAGAATTAAGAACTAGCAGAATGAATGATTGCATATGCCAGTGAAATCTATCCCTCGATCTGTTTTTACTATGATTGTTAAGTCCTTATTAGAAATATAGCCACAACAGACGAGTGACTTTACATTTAAAACTGATGTACAGTGTTCCTTTAGAGCTTGTATCTCAGATATTTATATGCAGATCCCAATAAGTTAAAAATCTTAATCTAGTTTAAATCATTAAAAAGACAAATCGTATTCGCTTTCTCTTGATGGTCTTTGTCTCTTAGGAGGAAGTAGCTCGTATAAAGGGTGGTCTGGGTTACTACATATCTTTTCGAATAAACTTATGTCTCTTTTATGGAGCAACAGTCAGTTCTAAATCGGTCTATTAATGAGCATGCAGCATGCGTGTGGGAACAAACGTCAAAGATTCCGACTCGAGTGGTCCTTGTGTTTACTGCGCTTATCCTATTCCTATATTCAAAATGACAAAAAAAAGAAGACTTTTGTTAAAACATGCCTCACCGCACACTGTACAATTAATTTATAAGAATCGTTTCGAATGCTCATTCTGAAAAGTTAAAATGCAATTTACAAAATTGTTTTGACAGTCTGAAACTGAAAGTCGTTTTGACACTCCGTTAACGGTTCTTTGCTGGACTAAACCAAAGTGACTCATTTGAAGGAGATGCTCGACTTTTTCTCTCTTTTTAGTCTAGTGACTCAAATAAAAGAGTCATATTACTTTGATTGAGCACAGTATACAGTGACTCCAACATTAACAGCTCCCAACCTGCTCACAGACGCATGCATGTGACAATACACATGTTTTCACGTGCGCCTGCGAGCAGGATATATATACTCCTCCTCCTTTTTTAGAGTTGTTGGACTCTCCCAGGAGTTAAACCTGCGACTCCTAGAAAGATCTCAGAAAGTCGGCTACGGCGTAATCATGACTCCACCGCACCGGACGCGTCCTCCCCAAGCACCCTTGCGCGCTCGCTTAAGCTGTAACTGGTCTGTCTATACATACTGGATTAATTGATTTTTTCTCTATAAAAAAGCGCCTGGGTACGAGGCTGTCCCCGCACAGTAGGATTATTTGTCGATCAAAATTTTCACGAATGGCAGATGGATACATGATACATACTAAATGAACTCCATGAATACATATAATTAATCCAGATTTCCGTTAAATTAGAGTCAAGAAGGAATTAGGAAAGTTCATTTAAACATTCCTAATTGCTTCTTGATTCTAATTTCACGAAAATCTGCATAATTATATAAAAATTCGGCGTCACTTTCAAATTAATGTTTTAATTCTTAAATTTATTTCGAATTATTCTTTATATAGAGTAATTAAAACTGAATAATTGTTTCATTTCAATATTGTGCTAAATTACATTGTGCAAAATTGCTGTCTATAATAAGTTATAGTAGAATGTATTTGCATAAGATCGGTGCATTAATTGAGTGTAATAATTTAGAGGAGTAAAATATAATGTTTTGTATTCGGTACTGAAGCGAATATTCACAGTCGATTTTTAGATTATACCATTCGCAATTCATCGGCTATTTATTGTATGAATATTCACTGATTGGGCTTGATCACTGGCATGCTCAAAGTAAAAATCTACAACATAACAGTGAAATACTGCGCTCTGAACACCGATAAACCATCCTACAATGCTATAAATTGATATGATAAATTATTATTTTGATTGATGATGTGCGACTAAAGTTTTATATTGTAGACATTACCACTTATTTACGCGTATACTAACGAGTTGTCTGGAGCACTTGACCTCGAAGAAAACGGAAATGGAAAGTGAAATATGTCCTTAACTTGAACTCAATTTGCTAATTTCCAACCTCAGTGCGATTCCTGGAAAAACGAGGAAAAGCAATCTTTGAAGCTTTTATCTCTTTGCGACATATACTCTTCGTAGATATTCGCCCAGGGCAAAGCTTTCATATTAACAATGCTTGCGACATTGTAGTGATTAAGCCATTCGTTGGGTCCATAATGGCAGATGGTCAAATGGCCGTCCTTTCTATGTAAGGTGTGGAATTCCTGGGAGGACTCTGGTACAGGTTCGCCGTTGACTTGCATGAGTCGATCTGGGTAGACTAAAGCCAGAACTGGACAGGAATTGGGATAGTCGCTAGGTAAATACACCCGAAAGATATAGGTTTCCTGCATTCGCTTTGACCTTGTAGTGACATCAAAAGCTCGTAGTTTCTTGCTCCATTTCACTTGTGATGCCCCAAAAAGATCAACCAACACTTCTCTCTCGTCCTCTACGCGCTGGATTTGTGACAACCGAAACGGCGCGGATGTCGAAGAAGCACTTTCGGTTTCAACAAGACGGTATCCGTGAATGTAATCGTCTACACTTACGCCAGTCCTACGATATTCCTCGTAGGCAGTGACCCATAATCTACCCTCGGCTAAAATCTGATGAACAAAGAAGCTTGCAATTGTAGTCCGCGCGAAGCGAGGCAATGAAATGATTTGAAAACCGTCGTTCGTTGTTCCGAGCGTGTGGAATTCGCCGTCGTTTCTAGGAAGTGCTGTCAGTCCGTTTTGCTGAAATAGGTCGGCTGGACGGACAACTGCTAGAAATGGATTTGAATGGGGAAATCCATCGGGAATACATAAGCGGAGCCTGTATGAAGACCTGGACAGTGTTTCCACGTCTGCATGTGTGAATGTTTGGCCACGGATTTCGTTGTATTCTATATCTCTAGCGCGAAAGTATTGTCGTAGTTCCTCAATCGAAGGTCGCGTGTTCCTTGCCGACGCTTGAGCCATTGTCCGATCGTTGCTTTAACAGCTACGCTCTCTGATGGATGTCTTCTTGTACAGGCTCTTGTCAGAGAGACATCATGCCTCACAACAGACTAAGCTGCTGCAGTTTAAGGACATTGTATATCCGGCGTTTACGATTTTATCCTAAACGATTACTCGAAAGCGAAAATGATTCGGCAATTTTCGAAGAATTGAAATACCAGGAAATTTATAACTGCACAGTCACTGTTGTCGCTTCACAGTTCCAAGAGCTTACGAGGTATGCAGTAAGCACGGGTCACACTCATACAGCATTGTATGTCACTACACACTGAATGAAAAATGAGTGTGATATAAATGGTGACCTTTGGGTTAATCTGAGATTATATACGATAAATATTCAAGATTACGATAAATTTTTAATAACAAACAGCCAATTATGCAATGGGAAGTGAATAGGTACAAACAACTTCTAAATAAATAGAAAAGAACAACAACTCCAAATAACATTTTACACCATTAAAACAGAATTCTGTTTTATTCAGTTTCGTGCGGGTAGTAAAATAACCTGTATCTAATCTAATTTCGTGTATTTTATACCAACACTGGCTAAGTTCTAGACATCATCAAAATAGTAATATCCTTAACTTCCTTTGACTTAAACGACTTGTGCCATAAGTCTTGGCCCTTAATTGTATACGTGTATCCAGCAATCCTACTTCAATAACAGTAATCATACTTCGATCTGTAACAGTATTCCTACTTCTAGCAATTCATTATCAGAAACATATCAAATACTAGGTAAACACATAATATTAAAGCAGTTAGTGTCATTTGTATTTCATTAAAATACTGCATACATCCACTCCAAACTAATTAACTAATACAATGAGTATTCGGTATATTTGTTTTGGCTCATCTCTTGCAACAGAACCGCTTTAAAAAAATATCGGAACTAATTTTAGCGTAGCTACCTGGAATTCTAACATTTTTCTGGGAAACGACGAAGCTAGGTGCTTGGCATTGTAAAATTGAAAGCAACACACTCAGTCAACCGTACATGAATGTTAAAGTAGTTTCGAATATTGGCCACGCTCAATATTGTTGAGAGAACAATCCAACACATTTTATCCCGGGTAAATATGGATGAAGCGCCGTAAGTTAAAGGCATAATTATTATCATTATTTATTATTAATAATCACAATATTTTTACACGGTACAGTTTCCCTAATCAAAATTACAAAAGAACTGGAAAGTGATCTTCTAAAGTGGCCGTGCTTAATTACAAGAATTAAACTATTTACCAGCACTATTTAAAATGATAAAAATATATATAAACGATGACTTACAATTATAACAAGTATACTCCATTATCTCGTATCACAACTTAGTAATGATTTAAAAATGGTTATGCTTTCTGATTTTTTAAGGCTATTGGGCAACGCATTCCAATTTTCTGCCCCTCTATAGCTAAATGAGCATTTCATATAATTTGTTCTTGGTTTTGGTAATACGAAATTAACATCTGACTGCCTATTATTATGATTATGTATGTGACGGGTATTTGTAAATATATGTTCCAAGTAGTCAGGAACCAATTTCTTATTGCATGAGGATAGAAAGTTGTTGATTTCGTATTTGCTCAAGATTTGGAGTATTCAATTTACTTGATCTTGCTGTATACAGCTAATTCAAATAAGGTTGACATCAACAATAGTCAAATGGCAAATGTCCAATATACATGAGCATAAAAAAATGATGGTAATAATATAGTTTTAAATTAGATCAACACATCAGCAGCCTTGCTGGATTATAAATGTAGTATCTATATAATGATATCTTTTACATTCGCATGTAAAGAATCATCATTCTTTTGGCACTCGATCGATCATATTGCACATTTGACTATTGTCAAAGTCAACCTTAATTGAATTAGCTGTAACTCTCTCTAGTAATTATACGAAATGCTTTATTTTGGAGTTTCTGCAGTTTATTTGATAATGTAGCACCGAGACAGCAGTGACTTGCTGTTGCAACTTGGGTATCGTCAGCAAACAAATGGGGTTCAATAAGAGAAGGAGTCGTTCTCTCACCAAAAGTAATTTTAATTGACGAGCTTTCGGCCACTAGAGGCAGTGGTCTTCTAGAGGTGCAAGACAATTGGAAAAGGCGGGCTTATATACTAATAAGCTACATATAAGCTCGCCTTTTTTCATTTGTCATGAACCTGTAAAAGACCATCAGCCTGGGGCTAGTCGCCCAAAGCTCGTCAATTTTTTTTGGTCGGAAAACGACTCCTTCATCATAAAGTACGTTTAAAACACACTGGTAAATACTTTACAGACAAATAGGAGAACTTTCAACATACCTGAACTTAATCTTTATCAGTGGACAAAAGCCTGACACAATAATCAATATATCAGACATGCCGATATCTCACAGAAATTTAGAATACAATGTATTAGGAATACAATGTAAATGCAGACAGCTAATTCAATAAAGGTTGTGTCTGCAACTATAACTGTAAACTATAAGTGCGCAGGGGCATCGCGGATTATTGCTTATTTCCACCTCTAAACACGAAATCATTTCTTTGAAACAGTATCAAGGATACATAGAAAACTTATGGCGGCAAACTTTCCTGCTATACAAAGTTAAGGGACGGACCATTAAATTTTTGAGGGGGGGGGGGTTGGGCAATTTGTTTGTGCATGTTTTTTTTCGTGCCAGTTAACCACGTTGGATTTTTTTTTCTATCACATTTCATTGCAAGATTTTTTTCACACACACATATGTCCTTATAAACAACTTGCTCGATTTTTTTTTAATTCGTTTATTTGTGCACGATATTTTTTCTCCGTATTTTTTTAGTGCGCCAACTCCCCCCCCCCCCTCAAAAATTTAGAGGTCCGTCCCTAATTCCCTAAATAAACAATAATCCATCATCCCTTGCGCGCTCATAGTTCACATGCAGTTACGCTTTTGGAAAGAAAACCTTAATTGGTATATACTACAAATCAAGGACAATAGCGGTTTATTAACAGTGCCAGCAAACAGAACTGTCGTTTGTGATGGCTAATTGGATAAACGTCTGTGAGACGGCTACAGCTACTGCCAAAAATTTTTAAAAACAGGACGCAACAATGTTGTGGGGGCAGTATTGTTCCGGGTTATCAACAGTATTGAACAATATTGTTGAGCCTGAGTCAGCCCACAATCCATTGTAACAATACTGAACAATATTGTTGACAACGAGGAACAAGGATATGCCTCCACAAACTAATTTGCACTGAGCTTTGTTTTCTACACTTTAACATTTCGCCATTGACGCACCGAACATTGTAATTTACCTGATCTCACTACGTTCTTCCTACGTGATTGATTTGTTTTTTAGTTCAACTGCAAACTGTTCATGATTGTCAGCAAAAACTACTTTTGCTTACTACAGCCGGGATACTGTAGCTAGCTGTTGAAAAAAAGCAGTCTTCTTGTCCAGTGAGAGCATATTCTGCAAGGCAAGTGCCTATTCTTTTTAATTTGTATAATGCGCTACATCAATTTAGCATTGATATGCTGCTGCGGCCTGATTGAATAAAGATTGCGTTTATTTTACAAACGTTCCAGAATGTTCTAAAGCAGGTCCAAGACCAAGAGAATGACAAGTGGGTGTCACAATTTGCCAACGTCAACGATGTTCAACTAAGTCCACTTTAAGCACTGTTGCAGACTTGCAGTGTCATATTTGCTCTCTTTATCCTGTTTGGAAACTTTGGCGGCGAAATCGATTGCTCCCCGTTCTTTGTCCATGCCCATAATTTATGTAAATTGCGCACGTTGGAGAGAATACGTGTATATTTAGCAGTGCTAAGTCACTGCATACATATGCATTGAAGTTCTCGAGCACACTAACTAGCACAATATCGGAGAGAAAATATGAAAAGAAACAAATCTCGAATTGAAAAGAGACATCTTGCAATTCAAAATATGAATTAAACAAGAGAAGCAGTTGAAAGTGTAAATTTTCGTCTTTGTTTCAGAGTTTGATGGTTTCTGCCGGATGATGAATTAGAAACAAAGTCGGTAATCAGCCCTAACTGCTGGTCTTGTTTTATTCATATTTTCAATTGAAAGATGTATCTATTCATTGGCGTTTCATTTATGTTTTTCTTAAATGGTCGCTGTCAGTGCACGCGGTCAGTGCTGAATCATAAAGCGTGATTATCGAAATCATATCCCACCTTCATCACGTTCAGACAAAGTGGGGCCATACAAACAGAGTTGCTAGTCAACATAAACCATACAACACAGAATTAAATATAATCCGCATCTTGGCACCTTCATGAAACCCAGGATTCGGACTAAAACGAGAGCAGAATGCGTTTTTGATGTTTCCATCCCAAAATTATTTCAGGACCATTTTCATGCAGAGATATGAAAAACTAGAGTTAGCTAAAATGTCAGCATCCGCAGTATTGAGACTGTACGGGCTAAGATATGAATCTAGTTTCACAAATTTATTCTCGTCTTGTTTTAACCCGTACCCTGGAATTCAAGATGCCAATCTCTGCAGATTACGTTTTATTGTGTATTTTTGTTTTTTTATAAATCATGGCTCATCGAGGCCTTGAAGTTGTCGAGTTTACGCATATCGCCCTCGTAACTAAGGTTTTAATGTGATTAGTTGAAAGGTCAGTAATAATAATATTGAGAGTGTTATGACGTCTTCCTTAACAACGCAATTGGCGTGCTCTAGTAATTAAAAGTTAAAACACATGCCACAAAATCGTGAAGGAAAAAACAATTTCAGGAAACGCGCAAAAGTGATGTCACGCACCATCTTTTTTTAAGATTAAGATGCATAGGAATATATCGCTTGGTTTGGTTGTTTGAACTTCAGAATATTCATCTGTCATCTGCGGTGTTGACACTGGGCCAAAATCTACACAATATTGCCTCATAATGTCTGCTTATGTTGCAGTGTAATACAGACGCAAATCAATCCAACTTCCGCATAAATATATGTATCGATCCGGTAATTATATCGTTTTTCTTGTCATGAATTATGACATGCATCACCAAACTAGAGACAGTACATTAATACGTTGTTCTATATGTCATCAATGGAAAAAATGAAAATCTTTGTTGTGCATGGTAAAATAATGCCTTCCATACTTAGATATGCCGAATTCAATGACATGGGTTTGCCAGAGGCCATTGATTTGTGAAATTTTTTCACAGCATGGAAACGTGCAATTACTGTATATGGAAAACACAGGTTCATTATACAATACATGTGCATTTCAAAGTTTTTTACGCATGTACTTGAAAACTATCGATATATAGATTGGCTTGTTTTGAAAGATTTCCAATCGAAATCTTTCCTTGGCTAAGTTTCCTACATGCATACTGAATATGAATTTCTCACTTATTGAAGACTTATTGTGGTTGACATCTGGCAAGATACGTAGCGTCTTTTCTCAAGACATGTTGCGATTGCCATATGGAATCAGAGCATAGTTTGATTCTCGCCAGAGAACCTATACTATGCACAGTTGTTGAATTTTTCTCAACTGATTCCTTCGCTGATCTCCACTCGATATAACAAAACATCTATAATCCTTTCAATGTATCCTATAATTATATTTAGGTATTTCACTTGCACGTACAGAAGGAAAAATGATACCTGTACCTGAGTTATTGAAGGTATATATTGTATGTGAGTATCCCATTGATTGTCTCTTAGCTCCAGTACACCTACACAAGACATCCACTCCAGCAATCCGCATCAGTACAATTTATTTCTATAGCATAAAAATGTGGTTTATAGTTATAATATGTCCCATTTTGGTCTTGCTAGACAATTCTGCTTGTGACAATAGCAATCAAATTCAGATCTGACTATTCCAGCGCGCAAGGTCTGGGGCTAATAAATCACTTAGATGAGATATATAACATGGCATCGTTCTGTAATTATAACAAAATTTAACAGCATGAGGAGGTTTTTCTAGAACTGTGGAATGATATCTGCATGGTTTTAGTAATTTGTCAATCTAAGATTCTTTGCGCAAAAATCTTGACTCAAAATGTACTATAACTGTTTGCATTATTACATCATATTGACGGCGAAAATAAATTGTGTTTAATCTGGAATTAAGATCACTACATTCTTTCTGTGTTCTCTTTTCCGTACACGATTTTGTGTAAATGAGAAAATTTAGTCTATCCCCCCCCCCCCCCCCCCACTCTGAATGGAAGTATCAGAAACCCAACGATCGAGACTAAATCGACATTCTACATATAACAAACAAAAAATGATTACGTAATAATTTTCGAAAGACAAAACAAAAAATAGATTTATGATGGAAAAATCAACTCCAATTGATATGAATGACTTTAGCGCCGAGTGTACCAGAACTTTCTTTGGCAAGCTGATGGCGTAGTGAGTTCACAGCAGCATGCCAGCAAAACAGTGCACGAGTTGACAAAGCACACAAACTGTGCCTCGTGTTTGCTTTCATAATACTAACTACGTGATAAGGCCTTGTTTTCCACACTCGCGCCAATATACAGCGGAACTAATTGACAGAAGTTGAGTCGTTTACGCAGCCAAAAAAACACAATAATTCGCAAATTTAAACGCTCAAAGTAATTTCCTGCGCGTATTCTGCAGCCTATTTGACGTGGACACCGACTGTTTTATTAATTATAGCTCAAATATTGCAGGGAATATTAATCAACACCATGGCAAGGCCGCAAGGTTAAAGAAGTGAGTGGGATGCTAAAGCGTTATGAAATGCCGTCGAACTTTGAGGTAAACCGGAATCATGTACGATTCCGACTGGACTTAAACTTAGCATACAACAGGACGGAGCGACGCCTGCGAGATCGAGTTTGTAGCCCTACACTAACATACACTGATTTCTTGGTTTTTCAACTGTTCATTTTGCTTGGTTTTTTCAAACTCTTTCATATCTCGAATCGAATTTTCCTTCTGTTGCACAATTTTACGTGTCCACATGGCTATCACGTCACTGACGCTCGCTTTACTTGAAAACAAACGTAGCAAAAATAAATTTGAGGGTGATCCCCGGCGTTGCATCAATGCAGAGACTTTTTGAGATATAGAAACGCACACTGAAGTCTAAAAAAAATTGCCTGAGACTGAAACAACAAAACGATGATTGTGCATGAAAGGAACACTTTTATTCCTCCCTAGGAAGTTCCAGGCTTCCAGAGTCAAACATGTAGAAGAAAGAGAGACATTATTTTCCAAAATATGTTAGCTGGGAAATTTTGTATATAGCTAGGCTAGAGCGTTGCACTTCTAATTCCAGGTTCTACATACGAGTCAGACACTGAAAGCACGCCTTTTATCGCATCTGTACCAAATTCAACCGAGCTGGGAAGACAGTCCTTTCTTATGGACTTTGGCGAGCGAGATGAATCCGGGTTGTCGACCAGAGTCCGTGCTCGCGCGTGCCACACAGTTCGGGGTTTTGTAGTACCCAAAGGGGCAGCGCTGGGAATAAAATGGGCAGCGCAAGGGACAGGTTATGCAGAAGTTACGGACGCTTTGCGCAAACAAGATCGCGGTGTATTGGAAGCTACGCCAAGCACGTGCTTAGATTCAAGTGTTGCAATTTGGAAAGGTAAGTATTATGTGTGCGCGTTTATGTAGAGCGTCGTTATTAACATGAAGGACAGTCTATGCAAACAGAAACTTTTAATACTGCCCCAATAATAGTGCTTTTTGCGGTTAGTTTGTGTCTATCTTATTTGATCACTCAGACGACCGAGCTATGCATATTATAGTATACCAGCAACAATGTTTCTAGAATTTGATTATTCTTTGCGCATATAATTTCGATCAGAAGACAGAGAACTTTTCGGCAAAAATTATGTAGTTTGTTGTAAATGATTATAAATTCAAATATTTGCGCATGTCTTATGAATCTCTCTATGCGAAAACATATTCACTGCGCCAATGCATTTTCTCAATAGCAAAAAAACAGGCTTAAAAAATACGTGTAGGGGGTGTACATGTCACACGAGGCTAGGCGCAGCCAATTTGCAAAAAATGTCAAATTACGTCCGTATCATCTTCAAAGTAATCACACAAAATTTAAGAAAAGTAATTGGAATTGCATGAAAAATATCGCCAAGTACTGAGAAATCATGACCTAAGATGTTACTTTCGGCTGCAGAAATTAGAAGCGTTAAAATTGGGGGCAAAATTTGTCTAATATATGGCTTTCATCAGTATATACTGCAGCTTGCTTTGAGATGCTGAAAATGATTGAAAAGAATAACACTCTTTGTCGGTAAAAGGCCATGACGCTTTCAAAAGCGTGGGAAGGGCCCACTGCGTTACAAGTTGTACAAAAACAGTTTTTTTTATTAAGACAAAGTTGAGCCATCACAACAAACTGGAGCCAGGTGTGTTTATATGGAGTGCTAGCCGATATTGCAAAACGAATTTATTGCTTTTGTTAATTGTCGTAACAATATAAACTGTTTAAAAGTCTATGATTACATGAAAATTTGCACGTACTTGAAGATGAACTTGGCATCCTTTCACCAATTAAGAATCAATTAAACCCGACCGGATTATACGTTTATCAATCCAACCGACAATATCCATTACTCTGCCTAACATAATATTGTTACATACACGCCTTCGGCGGAATTTCATTGCATTCGCTGATTGGTTCGGCGTCGGCTAATATTTCAAAATTGCAATTTTACAATACGTATATATGAAGTACATACGCACCCACATGAATACATATAGCGTTGGCGTGAAACACATACTATATAGAGATTTGCCGAAATGCTGCGCTGTATGAAAATTACATTTTTGGTCTGTTTTTGAAACACACAGATGTTTTAAACCGTTTGGCTTAAAGGTCCAGTATTCCAGTAAGGAACATCCAATTATACATCCAGTACAATTTCAAGTCACTGTACAAGGAAAAGTCGTAATTTATTATATAAGTGATAGCTCTACTGAAGGGGTCTAAGAAGGGGTCTAAGAAGGGGTCTAAGAAGGGGTCTAAGAAGGGGTCGTTTTGTGCACCGCGTGCAAAACATTTAAACACGTAGAACAATGGTCGCAACATAAGGTCAAATCGAAGTTTTTGTTGATTTTCAATTGTTTTCTTTAAATGCGCCTCGAAACTCTTCAATTAGCGCGCATGCGTAAGCAAAATCAGGGGTCACAAAGTAATCACTGCTGAAGCGATTCAAGATAAGAGTTCGCCCAGTCTAGGCGGGCATGCGGTGAAACTCAGTTTGCACTCGCCGGGGACCTCGCTGCCCTTGAATTCTGCAATAAAATATCGTTTACTTAAGGCTCGTGTCACACGGTGCAATTTTTCTTGCAACTTGCAACGCAGTTCTACTCTTAAGAGATGTAAATTGGTGACAAATGCTTGGTATGTTGAAAATATATTGGCAAACTGTGATGAAACATGTATTGCCAATTTTACATCTCCCAAGAGTAGAATTGCATTGCAAGTTGCAAGAAAAATTGCACTGTCTGACAGGGCCTTTAGCTTAGGCAAGCCGATATGTTGCAACATAAAAACATGTTTTGCAGCTATATATGAACAAAACAATTAAAATCAGAGCCAAGGTCGACCAACAGTTCATGGAGACCTCCATATACAAATAACATTTGTAGCAGCCGGAAAAGGCCAAGTGGCTTCATAAGCTTTCTGTATCCGTGTAAGGTGTAACATTAAGCTTAGATGGTGTATCTGACTAATCACTTTAGTATAATGATCACTTCACTATATACATATATCATGTTTTCATAATGGTTATCACTTTTTCACAGAGACAATTACATTCTAAAAAATGGAGTTTGGATTCAAGATACTGGTAGTTGTTTTCCTTCTTGTATTTGCATCGATGCTAGAGGCAAAGCCTTATCAAGAACAGAGGAATTCGTATGATATAAATCGATATATGAGAGCGGTATGTAGATGGACTTGTTCATTGCATGGTTAAATATATGATTTGCTGTTAATAATAAGAATTAAGTGCGTAAATTAAATGTTAATAACATTGATAATCTCAACTTGAATTTCAACTCTCATCCACATTTGACAGATTCACGAGAGTTGAGATGTTAATAACATTGATAATCTCAACTTGAATTTCAACTCTCATCTACATTTGACAGATTCACGAGAGTTGAGAAAACTCTGATGCACACTCTCGCTTCTCAGCTCTCACGTACCAGCTCTCCTCATCGCCAGATCAGGCTATGAGAGTTGGGAGCACGCATGCAAACTCTCTCTTCTCAACTCTCACAAATGGACAATTTGCATAATAGACTAAAGGTCGTACTAGGCAAAAAGAACGAAATCGTTTACTACAGTTACAAAGAGCATCTCAAAATTAGTAGAACTGCAAAGTTTGGTGGCGAAATGTTGTAAAATACGGAAAATATAGCCCTGCGAAGCTTGCAAATTTTGTATATATTTGTATTACGCGCGGAAAAAGTCTGATCATTTTTGAGCTAAAATTGCCGCGAAAATGGTAACTTTTTCTGCGCGTAATACAAATATATACAAAATTATCAAACTTTGCAATGCCATATTTTTCGTATTTTACAACATTTCGCCAGCAAACTCTGCAATTCTACTAATCGCAGGATCCTCTTTCTAGCTGTAGTAAAAGATTCTATTCTTTTTGCCTAGATCGAATGTTAGTATATTATGCAAATTGTCCATCCTCTTTTCGTTAGATCACGGTATACAGCATGAGAGTTGGCAGAAACTGGGACAACTCTCTCTTCTCATCAAATCTCATCTTCGTTTGACCTTCATGGGTATGAGAGTTGGCAAACACTCATGCAAACACTTCCTTCTTAACTCTCATCAACTCTAGTCCTCCTCTAATAATGAAAATTATAAGCCTACTAGAAATTTACAAACAAGGTAAATTATATTTCATAAGAAATTTGATAATTTGGATCGAAAAATGGATTTCTATTTGACAACTAGTGCCGATACTTTGCCGTGTTTTCAGATCAACTGGATGTTGTATTCATAGATTCTTACTACGTTATATCTCTCTTGTAGACATGTTCAATGCTGTACAGCAAGTGCTCAAATAGTACAGACTGTGATAAATGCGGTGAAAATTTAAAATGTATAATAGGGCGAGTCAAAGACAAAGGGAACTGTTATCCCGACACTCAAAATGGCGGCCCACTTCACCGAAGAAGAACGATGTCGATATGGAACTTCGCGGCTTGACTGGAACAAATTGATAAAATAGCGATGATGGATCTTGAACAGCTCTTGGAGATATATTTATTTATTTCAACGCGTACTTGTGAATTAATCTTATCTGTAGTATAAATTAAATCATCCATTGTGAATGTCGAAAGCGCATCAATAAAAAAAAAAGACAATTGCACCTGTTTGTGTTTGCTTGAGTTTACTCCTCGCAGAAGAAGAAAGTTATGGAACTTCGCAGCTTGACTGAAACAAATTGATAAAATAGTGATGATGAACTTGGGCAGGTCTTGAAGACGTATTTATTTGTTTGAACGCGTACTTGTAAATTAATCTGTCGTTTAAATAAAATCATCTATTGTGAATATCACAAGCGCATAAATAAAATAGACAATCGAATTTGTTTTCGTTTATTGAGTTGCTAGAAAAAACTTAGGATTTGTTTTTGCGACTTCGCTTTGCTTGGATGATTGGGAGACGGTAGCAGTGGTAAGGTGAAATGAGTTGTACCGTCTTATATATAATATAGACAGAGTTTTTTTTAGGCTTTTTCTTAAGTCTCTTACAGACGAGCAAGTTTTCTATGACAAGTTTTCACGTAGCAATTTTATTTGCTCGTCAGTGCGTGCCACTTTGCCAATTTTTCTACGACAAAGAAAACTTGTCAAAGTAAATTGAGCTCAATACTACGTTGGCCGGCGGTGCATTGCACACCGCATTTTGTAAGCATCGTGTTGGCAAAGCCAACGTTTTAATAAACTTAATTGTCAAAGAAAAGCTCGTCTGTAAGGGGCATTAGCATTTCCTCGAGATCGGCTCGAGAGGCACCCTCTGTGAAATTCTAAATAGCCCCCCGTCCTGTATTCTCAAGGTACTGTCAAAACGTTCTTGGATACTTAACGTCATAGACATACAGTGATCATGAAGCCACTGGTTAAATTAATGCATGAATAACAAATACATCATGCAGTGACGTTAACTTGCTGCGTCTCCTTCCCCCACATAGCGCAGTTTTTTGCCTCATGCACAGCTGGGTTTTTTGCAAAAAAACAGTCCCCTTAGCATCTTCTGTTTCAAAAATGTTTACATTTCGAAAATAACTGCACAAAGAATTATACGATTCTCAAAAAACCCAATTTGGTGTCATAAGAACTTTAACACTTTCTGGCCAAGCAACTGCGCATCATATATCTTTTAACGCGCCAGGCAAGTACATATAGTCCTCGCAAACAGTTCTATATCAATATCTAAATTAAAACTTCTTCAAAACGTATTATATGAAGTTGCATCTTGAGGTGAAAATCAGACATGATACAGCTTCATGTTTCAATTTGGTAGCTAGTTCCAGGCCTTTTACTCACGATCAGCTGGGTGACTGTACTGTATCGTGCATGCAGTGAATTTTGCAATTCTCGGAGAGAAAACCCCGCACCACATTTCCGGACTAAGACGAGTTTTATACGCGACTTTTTATGTCCACCGACAGTTCAAAATATCAGGAAGGAAGCTTACAGACATGGAAACTCAAACAGCACAGGTCATGACCTTTTGTAACAAGACTTTAAAATATTTCATTACAAAATGCAAAGCAAATTCCTGTCAAGACAGGAATTAAGAAAACCAACATACGTGGCAATAAAACGACGAACGAGGAAGTGAAATACGTCTGTTGTAAAAAAACGATTCTTACAGCGAGAAATTTTACCGAAATACTGAGACACGGATCAGCAAAAACAAAGCCTGTACATACATTTATCTTCATGGCTGTTTATAAGACGAAGTTTTCATTACAAACTGGTTAAATACAGAATATATAATATCTGTATTTTAAGACGAAAATATGGCTGCAAACTATCAACCTGGATACGACGACGAGCGATTCGATACAATAATAGACCGGCATTTCCACTGTCTGATTTGTTATAACGTATTGAAAGACCCTGTGATGTGCAGGAGAAATCAGCACTATTTTTGCCGCGGCTGTATCACGGAACATCTTCGTAGGAATTCTCATACATGCCCAACATGCGCTGACGAGCTGACTGTCGAGACGTTGAACAATGTTCCAAGAATTGTAACGGATTATTTAGATGAACGAAAAATTCGTTGTGATTATGAAGACAGGGGATGTCGAGAGCTCGCACAGCTGCAGAATTTAAACCAACATGTTGCTGAATGCGGGTTTAGCCCAGTTGTTTGCGGAAATCAAGGCTGTGGTCAGACAATCAGTAAAAGAGATCGTACATATCACGAAAGTGAACTGTGTCAGTTCAGAAAGTTGAAGTGTCACAATTGCGAAGAAATCAGCACGACGATGGCGAGTATGAAAAGGAAAGTAGCCGAGCTCGACACGAAATTGAACAATAACAACATCGTTATGAACCACAAACTGAACAAAATGGAAGCAAACATTGACACGAAAATTGCAAACCTCAGCACTAAAATGGCGAAAACGGACACGAAATTCGAAGCCATGAACACGAAGATAGCAAATTTACAATCGAACGTGGATGCGAGGTTCGATGCAGTCAATAATGAGGTGAGAGGAATGAGAACGAGTTTATTAAAAGAAATGAAAGATGGCTCTGATCACTTGAAAGAAGCAATACTTGAGAAGATAGAGAGCAAAGAAAGAAACCAGGAGGAAAGCACAAGAGATTTAAGTGGAGCAGCGAGTGGCAGGAGAGAAAATCAACATATATTTGTTGCTGGTGGTAAGGAAAGAAACTCGGTAGAAATATTTAACTATCCTCAGAGATTGTGGTCTTTATTAAAGCCCATGCCCCAGAATCGTAGCAGCGCATCTTCATTTGTTTACAATAATCATGTGACTTTAGCAGGAGGTTGGTGTGATAATGGCTCTGTTGATAACATGATTCGAATGAACACTCATCCAGTTCCTGATCCATCAGGAAACTGGAGTGATTTTGGTGCCAAACTTCCTGCGAGAATGCGTGTACACAGCAGTGTGTTGTACAAGGATAGCTTCTTTGTTACTGGAGGTTATAATGCAGATCAAGATGTCTACTCTGACTGTATTCACGAAGTTGAATTGAAACCACGTTACACAGTTAAACTGCTGTCCAAGATGCCTGAACCTAGAGCTCGTCACAGCACAGTCTTGCGTGATGACAGTATTTTCATTGTTGGTGGAAGGAAGGCAGCGAACTACAAAGACAACCTCAGCAGTGTGTTACGCTATGACATCAAGAACAGTGAATGTCAACAGTTACCAGAACTTCCTTATCCAGTGAGTGATATGGCGACAGTAAAGTGGGGTGAGAATGTCGTGATCATTGGTGGGCGTGACAAGGATGGTAAAGTATTAAACAAGGTTATAATTTATAACCTGAAGACTGGAAACAGTCATATGTTGCCTCCCATGTTACACAAGAGATGTGGATGTACTGCAGTTGTTATTGAGAACACAATTGTGGTACTGGGAGGGAGAGATGAGAATTTGAGTGACTTGAAATCAGTTGAAGGTTTCAGTTTCGACCGTTACACATGGGAGGAACTTCCTGACATGAGGGAATGCAGATATTGCCACATAGCTGTTGTCATCTAGGAATGGTTGTGTACATCATGTATGACTGTAGAACACTTTACCTACTATAATACCATACATGTAAGCACTACTACAGTACACATGGTTGTAATCAGACAGAATTTAATAAAATTTCACATATTCTGTATTTCTGTCTCTCCCGTGTCCATTCACGCAAGCAATTCTGATTAGTACACACAGAAAACAAACCTCAAGAGAATGTTGACCAGAATTCTTGTCATGAAAGTGCCCGCAGTATAGATCAAACTTTGGTACAACCTAAGCCTAAAGCTCCCTTCTTGATTTCAGCATTTCAACATCAACTAAACAACATTCTTTAACTAAATTACCAGTACATGCTACATATTAGTAAATATTACCATTGGTAATAGCGTCATATTTTCCTGGAAGATGTGAAATATTTTCTAATTATACGTGACTTTACTCCCGCAGGCCTAGGAGTAGTAATTTTTGCTTTAACGTTTCTGTGATCAGAGTGGGTATCTTGCATTGGGTAAATTCTGAGTTTTGAAGTTGCAAAAAAAACTTCAAGATGACTGACACTTTATTTCAAGACATTTTCCTTAAAGATTTATTACAAATTCTTTGAAACTTAAAATTACTAACATGCAAAATTCCTACCATGATCAAAGAAATTTTTCAAGTGAAACTTTATGCTCCTGGAAATATTAGCTAATAGCCAGAAAACATGACCTACGATGCCGATATCACTTTGTTACCGCTATCCACAAGTATGCATAAGTACAAACACAACAAGGAGAGGGGTGTTTAAAAGAAGGTGTTTAATCATTTCATGAATATTTCATAACCTGTCTGTATTTGCTACAGTATGGTACTAAAAAAAACAACATTTATGAAGCAAATATAATTATTTTATGTAACCCAGTGCTTGACATAACTTAATTTTCTGACCATGTTTAACTGTAAACTCAAAATTTTTTGGTCCTTCAAATATCAACACTATAGCTGAGCCCATTGCAAACCACCCAACATGGTCACCACGATCTAGTGCCATGCTTCCACCAAACTTCCTTTCTTGAAAACTTTCCTTTTTAACTTCCTTTGGTTGGTCTTTAGTTCTTTATCAAAACAAATGTTGATCGACCCAACATTGTACGCATCAACAGCCGTCATGGTAAAAGCACCATACTTCCAGTCACCATGACTGAGAGCTAGAATTTACACGAAGACTCATATGCGGAATATACAGAAAATGCAACATTTTCGCTGTGTTTACAGAAATGTTTGCAGTGTAACCTTATGCTCTTGGAGATATGCCTATACAAGGACAACAAGGACAGGGACAAAAGATTTCAATCATTTCAAAAATATTTTAGAATTTGCTTAACGTCACAGTGAAGCCACAGGTCAATGCAGGGATAGCAAATACATCATGCAGTGACGTTAATTTGCTGCGTTCTCCTTCGCGATGTTTTTTGCCCCATCCACGGCCGCTTTTTTGCGATAAAACTTAGCATCTTCTTTCTCAAAAATGTATACATTTCGATAATAACTGCACAAAGAATTATATGATTCTCAAAAAACCCAATTTGGTGCCATATGAACTTTAACAAGATTTCTGGCCGAGCAACAGATCTTCTAACGCGCCAGACATGTACAATAAGTCCTCGCAAAGAGTTCACAATATCTAAATTAAAACTTCTTCAAAACTTATTATCTGAAGTTGTTTCGCATTTGTGAAAATAAGACACGATACAACTTGATGTTTCAACACTTATTCAACGCAAGTTAATTTCGTTGAAAGACTTCAACATTTCAAGATCATAACACACTATTTCTTGCTCGGAAAAAACGACGTATTATTTAGCAATATACATAGTGTCAGTGTCGAGTTTTGCAACCTCAAACAAGAGCAAAGCCCTCATAATTTTCTTCCACTAAACCAAGTTCAGTTCACTTTCCTCCGCAGAGGCTTTTCCGGTTTCGGAAGTTTCATTTTTATTAGTCTTACATGACGTTATTCTAACTCAGCCTTGAATGCCTGGGTCATTTTCAAAACTTGAAAGGAACGAAGTAACAAACCTCCTTCACTTACTATAACATCAAGTAAGACTAATAAAAATGAACTAGCTTACGAAAACGAAAAAACCTCTGCGGTGGAGAGTAAACCGAGTTAGACATATTCTGACTTTTTATGCTAACCTTTCTCTCGGATGTCCTCGTCATTATATGACAGTACCATGCAAGCAGCGAATTTTGCAAATCTTAGAGAGATAGCCCTGCAACACATTTTCGTACTAAGCAGAGTTTTATACCAGACTTTTTATGACCACCGACATTTTCAAAATATCAGGGGGAAGCTCACACATACACAAACTCAAACGGGGGAGGTCATGACCTTTTGTCACAAGATTTTTAAATATTTCATTACAAAATGCAAAGCAAATTCCTGAGAAACCAAACATAAGTGGCAATAAAACGACGAACAAGGAAGTGATGTACGTCTGTTGTTAGAAACGATTGCCACAGCTAGAAATTTTAGCGAAATACTGAGACACAGATCAACGAAAACAAAGCCTGTATATACATATATCATCATGGCTGCATATAAGACGAGGTTTTCATTACAAACTCGTTAAATACATAATATATAATATCTGTATTTTGAGAAGTAAATATGGCGTCAAACTACATGTATCAACTTGGATACGACGACGAGCGATTCGATACAATAATAGACCGACATTTCCACTGTCTGATTTGTTACAACGTATTGAAAGATCCTGTGATGTGCAGGAGAAATCAGCACTATTTTTGCCGCGACTGTATCACGGAACATCTTCGTAGGAATTCTCATGCATGCCCAACATGCGCTGACGAGCTGACTTTCGAGACATTGACCAATGTTCCAAGAATTGTAACGGATTATTTAGATGAACGAAAAATTCGTTGTGATTATGAAGACAGAGGATGTCGAGAACTCGT
This sequence comes from Muricea muricata, assembly GCA_963855995.1. NCBI lineage: Eukaryota > Metazoa > Cnidaria > Anthozoa > Malacalcyonacea > Plexauridae > Muricea > Muricea muricata. Next base: position 2,401,417 of record OY979729.1, on the reverse strand, counting down.
ACAGCTGCAGAATTTAAACCGACATGTCGCCGAATGCGGGTTTAGCCCAGTTGTTTGCGGAAATCAAGGTTGTGGTCAGACAATCAATAAAAGAGATCGTACATATCACGAGAGTGAACTGTGTCAATTTAGAAAGTTGAAGTGTCACAACTGTGAAGAAATCAGCAAGATGATGGCGCGCAATGAAACGAAAGTAGCCGAGCTCGACACGAAATTGAACGATATCGACAGAAAACTGGCAAACATCGTTATGAACGACAAACTAAACAAAATGGAAGCAAACATTGACACGAAAATTGCAAACCTCAGCACTGAAATGGCGAAAACGGACACGAAATTCGAAGTCATGAACACGAAGATAGCAAACTTGCAAGCAAACGTGGAAGCGAGGTTTGAAACAGTCAATGATGAGGTGAGAGGAATGAGAACGAGTTTAAATGAAATGAAAAATCACTTGAAAGAAGCAGTACTTGAGAAGGTAGAGAGTAAAGATAAAAGGAAGGAGGAAAGCACAAGAGATGTAAGTGGAGCAGTGAGTGGCGGGAGAGAAAATCAACATATATTTGTTGCTGGTGGTGTGGGGAGAAACTCGGTAGAAATATTTAACTATCCTCAGAGATTGTGGTCTTTATTAAAGCCCATGCCCGAGAATTGTGAGAGCGCATCTTCATTTGTTTACAATAATCACGTGACTTTAGCGGGAGGTTCCCGTGGTGGTCGCTCTGTTGATGACATGATTCAAATGAACATTCATCCAGTGCCTGATCTCACAACTAACTGGAGTGATATTGGCGCCAAACTTCCTGCTAGAATGTTTGGACACAGCAGTGTGGTGTACAAGGATAGCTTGTTTGTTACTGGAGGTCTTAATGTAGATCAAGATGTCTACTCTGACTGTATTCACGAAGTCGAATTGAAACCACCTTACACAGTTAAACTGTTGTCCAAGATGCCTGAACCTAGAGTTCGTCACAGCACAGTCTTGTGTGATGACAGTGTTTTGATTGTTGGTGGAAGGAAGGCAGTGAGCTACAAAGACAACCTCAGCAGTGTGTTACGCTATGACATCAAGAACAATGAACGTCGACAGTTACCAGAGCTTCCTTATCCAGTGTGTGCAATGGCAACAGTAAAGTGGGGTGAGAATGTCGTGATCATTGGTGGGCTTGACAAAGATGGTCAAGTATTAAACAAGGTTATGATTTATAGCATAAAGACTGGAAAGAGTCATATGTTGCCTCCCATGTTACACAAGAGATTTGAATGTACTGCTGTTGTTATTGAGAACACAATTGTAGTACTGGGAGGGAGAGATGAGAAACAAAGTGTCTTGAAATCAGTTGAAGGTTTCAGTTTTGACCGTTACACATGGGAAGAACTTCCTGACATGAAGGAACCCAGAGTGTTCGCCATAGCTGTTGTCATCTAGGAATGGTTGTGAATGTCATGTATGACTGTGGAACACTTTACCTACTATAACACTATACATGTAAGCACTAGTACAGAACACATGGTTGTAATCATACAGAATTTAATAAAATTTCACATATTCTGTATTTCTGCCTGTTCTGTTCATTCACACAAGCAATTTTGATACGCACAGAAAACAAACTTCAAGAGAATGTTGACTTGAAGTCTTGTTATGGAAGTGCCCAAAGTTTAGATCAAACTTTGGTACCACCTTAGCCTAAAGCTACCCTTCTTGATTTGAGCATTTCAACATCAACTAAACAACATTCTTTAACTAAATTACCGGTACATGGTACACCGTATATTAGTAAATAGTACCATTGGTAATAGCATCATATTTTCCTGGAAGAGGCAGCATATTTTCTAATTATGGACGAGTTTACTCCCACAGGCCCAGGAGTAGTAAAAGCTCATTTTTGCTATGGAGTTTCTGTGATCAGAGTGGAACTTTTGTATTGGGTAAATTCTGAGTTTTGAAGTTGTGAGAAAACTTCAAGAAAACTGACATTTTAGTTTTAAGATATTTTCCCTAAAGATTTATTACAAATTCTTTGAAACTTAAAGTTACTCAACATGCAAAATTCCTACTATGGTCAAAGAAATTTTTCAAGTGAAACTTTATCCTCTTCGAAATATAGCTAATAGCCAGAAAACATAATCTACGATGCCAATATCACTTTGTTACCGCTATCCACTAGTAATGCATAAGTACAAACACAACAAGGAGAGGGGTGTTTAAAGGACACAGTGTTTAATCATTTCATGAATATTCCATAACCTGTCTGTATTTACTACAGTATGATACTCAAAAAACAACATTTATGAAGCAAATATAATTATTTTATGTAACCCAGTGCTTGACCTAACTTAATTTTCTGACCATGTTTAACTGTAAACTCAAAATTTTTTGGTCCTTCAAATATCAACACTATAGCTGAACCCATTGCAAACCACCCAACATGGTCACCACGATCTAGTGCCATGCTTCCACCAAACTTCCTTTCTTGAAAACTTTCCTTTTTAACTTTCCTTTGGTTGGTCTTTAGTTCTTTATCAAAACGAATGTTGATCGACCCAACATTGTACGCACCAACAGCCGTCATGGTAAAAGCACCATACTTCCAGTTACCGTGTAACGACACTCGCTCATTAGTGCAAAGTACGTCCCTGAAGCCTTTTAAAACCCAAGGCGACACAGAGTACAGCTGTCCAGGGAAATGTCTGCGTGATTCAACATGCCATTCTGTTGGAGAATGGAAATGATGGCAATCTCCAGGACCCAAATACAACACACAATGGTACAACTGTTTGTTCGCCTTTGGGCTGTTTGTTGAAGAGAATGTCGTCTCGCAACCAAGGAAGCTCTCAAGGGAGTATGGGATGCCTTTCACCTGTTCGAGCTTTCCATCTACAAGACATCCAAAGTGTAAAACTCGGCCATCAACTGGACAAACCTGAATGTGAAACAAAAGAAAATCCTGGTCAAAACTTCCACTCTAATAGGATGTAGTTTCCTATGCATTTCACATCTATTCTGTCTGATGTGCCTACTAGGAAGCCTCAACATAGCTATGCCTGTATATATCACATGGTTTTAGCAGACCAGTAGCCACAATAATTGCAGTTAGCCCTGTGTGGTTCAAACTTGACATCCACTTTGCATGAACTAGTCAAAGCACACAACACTTGTTAAGGCCCTGTTCACATGGTGCAATTTTTCTTGCAAATTGCAATGAGATGTAAATTTGTGACAAATGTTTGGTATGTTAAAACTTAAAAGTATATTAGCAAACGGTGATTGAGACTTGTATTTGCCAATTTTACATCTCCTGAGAGTAGAATTGCATTGCAAGTTGCAAGAAAAATTGCATCGTGTGATAGCGCCTTTAGTTGTGACCAGGAATTTCTATTAGCTTCAGGCACTTGCAGGTAGCACAGGAACCTAAAATCTGACAGGCATGAGTCTTATGTAACGCACTGATATGTTCAAGACAATAAAAGTAATGGAAGATTTGTGACGTAACACTACCGGTACTGTATATCTGAATGCTACAACAAAAAGCATTAAAAAATGTACGATCTTTCAGAGATTCTTTTAGAGTATAAACATCAGGGGTAGAAAGGTAATAGGGCTATCCATGGGATAGTGATTTTCTCAAACTTTCTAAACATGTCCAGCAACTGGTAAAACCCATGTATTTATTTTGTTTTTTACTCCACCTACATATGCAACAGCAGGGGCTGGTCGCACAAAAGCTGGATGGTGCTATCCTATCATGTATATAGAGTGATAACTGATAACTGCTGCAGAATGTCATAAAAAGCAATGACACCAGGGATATTGAACTTTTAAGAGATAAAAAGTGTCTTTAACTCAAACATGCTGAACTTTAATATTAATTGTGGGTGAAGAAGTTAGATAAATTAGTGATATTACCAGCTCACTGCTCTTGTCAATGTCACGAACATTCTTCTTCAGTTTTCTTGTGAAAAATGCACTGAGATTTTGATACTTGCAAGGGTCACTTTCTTCTGCTTCATCCAGACAACAACCAAAAGCCCATGTCCACAAGCGAACCATTGGGCCCCTTAAAGAGACTGGTAATTCGACCTCATGAACAGCACCCCAAAACCTTGACAATGTTCTAGTAGGTACAACCTTGAACAAGTTTATTTGCCAGGGGGATATGGCCTTATCCGAAGTCTCTGTTTCCACTGGAGAATATCTTCGTCTTTCTCGTTCTCGGATATGCCGAAGCTGTATGAATGAGATCAATGCAAAACCGACCCCAGCCGGCATCCAGAACCATTTTATTCTTGAAGATGATTGTACAGTGTTTTGGCTATTTGTAGAAAAAAGCCGGGGCTTGCTTAATGGAGAGACCAACCCATATTTCTTGAAGCAACTAACTGCAATATTTCTGGTCCGTATAGGTTGCAAAGAAACTCCAGGAAAAAACATCATAAACACTCTGGAAAACCTTCAAATTTCTTTGCTTCTTCAAAATTTGAAAAATTCCACTGATTCTGACAACAAGTACGAGCCAAAATTTAAAATTCAAAAATTAAAATGCATCCGCCATATTTAATGCTGGAGCTTAGCTGTGGAAATTGATTTCCGGGGGAACGACATAATAACAAATGTCTATTGAATTAATCGCAAAATTATTGAAAAAACTACTTTAAAATGTAATTCAAGTCGTTCAAATTGCTTATAGGCAGTGAAATATAGCATATAAACTACCTTGCATCATTTGAATTCATACCAGGCGACAAAAAATAGCTTAATTACACCGTTTTATCACATTTCATTACATAACTGAACACGGGTTCAAAAACTTAGTCGAAAGCAACATACATTTTTAATTTTAAAGACTATTTCTGACCATGAAAACCTAAAGTAAACATAAAATTCATCATCCTTACCTTATTTTAACTCTTTTTGTATTATTCATTCGCCTTTCAAGGATTTAAAAATGGAAAAAAACTGGACTAAACTCGAGTAAAATCCTTAAAAACTCCAACATGCGCGTTGAAACGCTATACTTGATGTTACCCCCCCCCCCCCTGCGTTCCGAGGCACGTGGCGACATTCCACATATTTGTATGATTTTGAAACATAGAGTTTGATGCAATTACAATATTAAAACTTTCTTAATATTTAATTTCTCGAAATGTTTCGTGGACTTTCTCGTATTTTGGGAAGCTACAAAGGTACTTGATGTGAATTTTGTTCGATTTTAGATGTTGATTAATTAATTGATTCTGGTGAAACATTCTATTAGATTAGTTTGACTGTCAGTTTATCAATAATTTCGAAGTTCATTGCTGTATTTTATCTATTTGATCATTTGGTTTCAGTGCTGATTTTTCCTCACGTTATTTTTAGCTGTCTCGACGTTTCCAAAGTGTGCTTGCTTAAATCCCCAAGCTTCTCTAAAGGTTGTATTAAAATACATGTATTAATTAAAAACTTATATTATATACAAATTTATAACAATATGATATAAGAATTAGTATATCTAGCACATTAGACCACTTCTCAACACAAATCTGTTGATCTGTGATATATGTACCAGTGTAAATCTCATATGCGAGGAGTGGAGATGGGATAAAAACTCAAGCAAGCTTTCATGGTCATTGAGTAGTCTTGGGAACAAAGGCGTAATTGGCCAGACTGCAAAGTTTGACAATTTTGATGAAATCTTGAGTGTGTGGAGCCCCAAACTGTAAGTGTGGGTGCATAAAACCATTGCCAAGTGTGGATTATGAGTGAGTTAAGGGACAAAGGAATGAAAATTAGAGCTTTGGAGGCACTGTTGGTATACTCTGCAGTCTGGGTAATGGTTTCTTTTTAAATCGAATTTGTTGGTTGTTTCAAATATATGAATACCCAAACCCCAATTAATACTCAAGTTATGATGTCTCTGCTTGCAATCTGAAACAGGACTCTTTCCACAGAACAGTTTTTGGCACTGATTCACAATGCAGCGGAGCACTGATTCAATGTAAATGTACCTGAACTGCCCGTAGCAAAGGCTGCTTCACTATTATACTCCTGCTATCATGATTGTCCCGAGTTAACGTTCTGTAAAGACAATCAATTAATGATTAGGAATTAATAATGATGTATATATATATATTAATAGTTATTGCTGACAATTTAAAATTTTCTAATTTTCATTGTTTTTAACTCATATTTTGTTACTTTTGTCCCTTAACTCACTCATAAACCACACTTGGCAATGGTTTTCTGCACCCACACCCACAGTTTTACACAGCAGGAGTAAAACATCAGGCTGACCTAACCACTGCGCACTGCAAATCATCTTTTAAATTTGAACATTCTGTCCATTATCACCTTTAGACCCTGTTTGCACTAGGGCAAAAGATGGTTTCAAATTTATTGCTGTTAATTTCAAGTACATTCGATGTGTAAAACCGCTTTGCTGTGTAAACGCCACATGAATCTATAGACCTACACTGTAGACCTATATGTATGAATCTGTAGAACTGGGAACTTTAAATCTGGAAACTTTTCTTCTAGTTTTACTGTGTACAGTAAATGGGGTCTTAATGAGTAAATAGTTCTGGCATTACACAGAGTAAAATAATATTGTGCCACATTTGACCACATTGCAACTTGGATTAATTTTGGCTTTTTTCATAGCTCAAGCATGTCAATGTTTACAGAATAATATCAGGTTGGTAATAGAATGTAGGTTCAAATGTAAAATTGAAAAAAATAATAGCAAACACACAAAAAGTAATCTATGATGTGATGTGTATCACTCCTCAGTCCGTGGCTATGCTGAACCGGCAAAGAAACAAACATTTAGTCGAGAAAAACCTCATGTAAACATTGGAACCATTGGCCATGTTGATCACGGGAAGACAACACTAACTGCAGCTATCACTAAAGGTTAGTCAAAGGTTGTTCCAGGAAACTATCGTATCTGCTTTTCAAACTTTGCAAAACAATTTGCTAGCTACAGTAAAACCCCTTGCATAAGAATCTTCATTTTAAAAACCTGTTAAAGGCTAAAATTTTCCTTGCCATAGATGTGTCTCAGAACAGGTAAATTTGACTCTGTTAGACAGATATTGTATGTATGTTTTTCCAAAAGGATCTGTTTTCCATCGTATAAAGATAAACACTGCCTCGCAACAAGAGCAATATGCTACAAGTACTACATATATAAGGAACTTTTCAAGCTAACTTGAAAAATTTAGGTTCTTTTATCTAGGGTTTTACTGTGTTGGTAGAAACACACATAAGACCACAATATGCCCAGGATTTTGTTTTTGTGCTTAAATTTGTTTAGTTTTATCTGGTGCTGGGCAAGCGAAATATAAGTCTTACACTGACATCGATAACGCACCAGAGGAGAAAGCAAGAGGAATCACAATTAATACAGCACATGTGGAGTATGAAACAGAGAGTAGACATTATGGTCATGTGGACTGTCCTGGTCATGCTGATTATATTAAAGTAAGCTAGAATAGATGGAGGATTTTTAGGAATGAAATAATTTTTAAGTGATTGCTTCATGTTATATTCTTCTCAGAACATGATCACAGGTGCAGCTCAGATGGATGGAGCAATCTTGGTTGTGGCTGCTACGGATGGTCAGATGCCACAGACGAGAGAGCATTTACTCCTTGCTAACCAGGTACAACACATGATCCAAGGTCATCTTGAAAGTTAACAATTACTTGTGATATTTTGATTCTTCATCTACAGTAAAGACTATAGAATGTCTAGCACACATGTACATATTATGAGAGGATTCATGTGCCGCTGTAACCACTGTATGTATTATAATTATATTTAGGTAGGAGTCAAAAAGCTTGTAGTGTATGTGAACAAGGCCGACATGGTTGAAGATCAAGAAATGTTAGAATTGGTATGTTAGAGGTGGTAATGGGTTGTCCCATAACCCACCGACGGTGGAAATTTCTGTCAAAGAATGTCTGTCAAGGAATTGTTCAAAGAATGTCTTAAATTTGTACAGGATGTCTTGAGAGTTGGGCATATTGTAATTGGCCGATGTCTCGAGAGGGCGCATATGCTAATTTCTTTTACAAATTTAGCCATATTCTTGAAAAATTAGTGTAGATTGAAATCGCCCATTCCTTGTAATGGTAATTTGGTATATTTGCATTAAGCTTTGTTACTTTCTTACGTAAGATTATGGTCAAGGGAGGATGAAAGTTACAAGTCTTGCAACAATTTGACCGCGTCGGCATGTAGTAAAACATTGGCTACCGGAACAACGAAATACCACGGGAACAACGGATACTTTGGTGGGGGGGGGGGGTTGAGAACGAGGTTAAAGAGTACCTCGTTCTCTGAACAAAGTATCCATTATTTCGGGGTGCTTTGTTCTTCTGGCGCTGTTCTGTTGTTCCGGTAGTGTTTCCATAGCCAGTGTTTTACTACATGCCCAACTATCTAAATAATTATGAGATGGTTCAAATTGTAACAAGAGTTTATAAGATTCTTTGCTCGTTGAACCAGTAAAAACTTTTCATTCACCACTTTCATCTTGACAGTATATTGAATGTCACTACTTAACTTGTCAACAAGCTTGCGAGAAACGCGTTGCGAATTATATATGTCAGTTTTGAGAACTTGGAGCAGTTGCATAATATCACACCTGTTCCTCGCAGGTTGAACTGGAACTCAACGAAATTCTCCCAACATTCGGTTACGACGAAGATACGCCGATCATCATCGGTTCAGCACTGTGCGCCCTAGAAGATCGAAATCCGGAGATCGGAGTTGAATCTGTGAAGAGACTTCTCGAGGCTGTCGACTCGTACATTCCCACGCCTCCGCGCGATCTTGATAAGCCCTTCCTCATGCCCGTCGAGGACGTCTACTCGATTGCAGGTCGCGGTACGGTCGTCACAGGCCGTATTGAACGGGGCGTGGTGAAGAAAGGAGACGAAGTCCAGTTTGTTGGTCACAAGAGCGGTACTAAGACAGTAGTCACAGGTAGGCAGGACATTCCACACGAGTATACCATTATGCCAAGAGACTTGTACGACAGATAATCAAGCGTACAGGTTATGTTGCTATGCTATATCGCTGATAAGCATCACTTTGAAATGATGTAATTTAACTTTAAATATATCTCAAGACTTTGTATTTTGACATTACATATAAACAAAAACGATAATGGCTATGCAGCAACTACATTGTCGAAATATCGCCATTTCGTGTTGGGTTAAAAACATTGTACCAAAACATCTAATGGTGATTTTGGCCTTGTTTGCCCCCCCCCCCCCCACCCACCCTCCCCCCTTAGGAAAGTTGTGAAAAGTCGATAGTTGCATGTTGTTGTTTAAAATATGTAAATACAATTATATACAAAGTTCTGAAAAATATTAGAAGCGAAGTCATAAGCTTTCCCACATTGTTGATCATATTTAGTACATGACTTTAACTTGAAATCAAAACTCGAAATTTCCACACATTATTACTGTTCGAGAGTGGTGAGTCCCGTCAATTTAGGACGCTTGTAGACTAGCTTTTACAAGCATCATCTTTTGTGTGTTAAGGTCTTGAAATGTTCCACAAGACGTTAGACAGAGGTGAAGCGGGCGACAACTTGGGAGCCTTGGTACGTGGTATAAAACGCGATGAAGTTAAGAGAGGTGTTGTTCTCTGTGCTCCTGGATCAGTAACCTCGCATTCCAAGTTTCAGGCAGAGGCAAGTATATCGTGCTTTGTGCTCTAACATACTGTAAATATACTTTGGTGATGCATTCAGTAAATCAGCAATACGATATTCTAGCTCAAATCACTGCAGTCTTGGTATATGCAAGGACTTAAGATTGATTGCTGAATGAAAACTTGACCATATAAAGTGACAATTTTTTTATTTATGGCTTGTTCATTTGCCTTTCGAACAAGTTATTTTTTAAGTCTACTTGAATCAATACAACCACAGGAACAATTTTAGCGCAAGTGGTGATTTTGAAGTGCCCAAAAAGCACATATTTTGGTACAAAGGCAGATGGTTAGTTTGAGACTGAATAATGTTCACTAAATAATTCTCCTTGTTGAAAATGGTTTTATACTTATTAACAGAATTACACCAGATATCGACAAAGAATATGAATGTTTTTTTTTCTGATTGAGATTCCCTCGATTGAAATTAAATGGACCTGATTGCAATTAAATGCATTCACCACATTTTAGGACTTAATAATGTATGAGATAGTGATTAGTATACTTTCGTTTGAGCTGTCTTAAAGACAAAATTTACTGCACGCTACCAGCTGAAACACACTTCTATTACAGAAGATCAACAAACCACGAGAAATAATAAAAAATGAGATGAATGTTCAGCTTTCAGATATTAAATCCAGATAGCCACTTTGAATACAGATTGTGAGCATGTGCTAAACGCGCTATCTTACTTTTAAAAACTTCCAATCGCGATCGGTTAATGTACGATAACTTGTGACTCACTCGCTCAAATTTCTTATCCAAAGAAATCTGAATGAATACACTTTTAAACGAGAATAAACATTAGTTTCACTCCTTAATATTCTTTTCAAAAAATTAAACTTGAATGCAGAACTCCGCTTTTTTTGCGACACCCTGTATATACTCCTAGTACAGATACGGCATTTGTGCGAGTGTGAAACACATGATAGTATCTTTACTCTAAGTAACACCACAAACATCATTTTCACATGCCTTCTTATTACGTAACACTTGTAGTACATTTGATAACTCATGAATCAAGTACACACAAAATTAATACCTTGGAGAACGTTTGGAAATCGAAAGGAAAAATTACGGATATTAGGCCAGCTTTCTCCTTAATTTTCTCGCAAACTACTGGTTTGTTTAAGAAGTTGAAACACTTGTTATCCTGAACTTCCTTTTGTTTCAAAACACCTCGAATTTCGTTGAAAAATTCCCGGCTTTGCCTGAGTCCCATTTGTAACTCCTCTCGGTATTTGGAACTCGGAGGAAGTTCTCCTACTCGTGTTTGAACCATTACTTCAAAATCATGATAGTATAAATTTATTCACCGTTATTTTGGTATACCAATTTTGCTCGTCCCTGCGCTGGTTGTATCGCCGGATGCGTGATCTGGGTTTTGTTCATTATATCAATATACTTCTGTAGCAAGAGAGAGTTATTTGCCCAACGTACTTCTGCCAGTTTTGAGCTGTTCTTTGTGTTTCCAACAGGTTTACATTTTAAAGAAAGAAGAAGGAGGCAGACACAAGCCATTTGTGACAAATTACACTCCTCAAATGTACGTTCGAACTGGCGACGTTGCAGCGACGATAACGCTTCCTGACGATAAGCAATTTGTGATGCCTGGAGAAAACGCCAATCTTAGCTTTGAACTTATGTGGGACATGCCTCTTGAAGTGGGATTAAGATTTACTTTACGAGAAGGCAGTAAAACCGTAGGAACTGGTGTTGTTACAAAGCTTGGCGATTAGGAACCAGTTTTACAGTAGTATAAGTTATTGCGAAAATGATATGTTGTAGACGTAGTGTCTGGACATTAAGAAGAGTAAGAACCTTTAATACTATTTTCGTAGATGGAAATCACCAGTTGAAAATAGTTTATTTTTCGCTTTGCATATTTAGGGCTAAATTAACATTGTGGTTTATGTAAAGAGAGTTAAAGGGAAATAAAAATATGCCAGGCTGAAAAACTAAAGTGTAGATCACAACGAAATTTCGTCCGAAATGTTAAGCATCATTTTACCCCACACAAGGGAATCTGGAGGACAAATTCCTATACATTTGTATTTAAATTTTGGAGTTTTAAATCAATGCACGAAAAAATATGGTCGACTTTTGAACATTTGGTCCCAGTAAACTATTGACTGGTTTCTAAATAGCTAATTCAAACCAATTAAAGTTAAATTTATCTCAAGAATAAGTTGACTACATTTTAAAATTTAATATTTTACTAGGCTAAAAACTTAACTTTTGACACGTTTGCGTCAAATAAGATATACATATATAAGATATTAAAAAAAATTATCAGCATTTCACAGTAGTTTACCGTAAATTCGCAACTACCTCCCAATTATTTACATATTTATACAATGACTACATTCAGTTTAAAAAGTTTACTAATTTGTGGACGAATCATTAAACATTCTTTGGAACCAAGATTTTATAACATCTACCCGCTAATATTATGATTGGTAACTTTTCGGCGATTTTTTTAAATATGATTTCGCACAGTACCTCCGCGCTCTAACTTACACGTCTTCGTCAACTACTACGCCATCACTTAACTTCAACGTGTCGCTTTTTTGCGCCTGCTTTATCGCCAAAGATTCGTACAGCGGATTACCGAATTTGTATACCTCGTCTGGCACACTGTCTGCCACCACATCGTCCTCACGATCCCGAGCCGGATTACTTTCGTACAGCGGATTCCCACATTCTGAAATGACGTCGCCATTTTCGTAGCTTTCGTAAACCTTTAGGTCAGCGGCCTCCCCATCTCCACGCAACTTTACATCTATGAATCCCGAACTACCCTTGTATGCTGATTTTGTTTCGTACAATGGATTCTCGTTGACAACAGGGGAATTCATGCTAGATATGTACATAGGGTTCGCGCTGTCTATCGTACTCTCCCCCCGGCAGTCCTCCTCTTCTCGGAAACCTGGGTTGTCCCATGAATTCAACTCAATTTCGTTTTCGGTCACGACGACATTTTTGTCGTCAATGGGTTCGCTGGATTTCCTGGAAATTCGCCTTCTTCGTATCAAGTAAAGTGCTACCAGAGCAAGCAAGCCTTTGTGAAAAATCATATATAGTTTTGTGTTAGTACTCATGAGTTATTCAAACTTAAACATGATGTAATATTAAACGATTAACGAAGAAGCGTTGTTTTGAAAACATGTTTAAAAATGAACCATTAAGTATGTTTTATAATGAATACATAATATATTTTTATGATTTTGCTGTCAAAGTTTCCTAACAGTGTTTATCAATTTATTTCCAATGTTCCCCATGATGTCGTAAAACCGCAGTATAGGGAAGACACAGTAGAGCCACTAAGCAGTGCAACATGTCCCCTAATTTTTTTGCAATTGACTGGCCAGAATAATGGCGGAACAGCCAGGTCAGCGTTTCTATTGGCCAGAAAAGGCAATTGACTGGCCAGAACCTGCATAATGAGCATGCGTAATGAGACATGCGTGGAGACACAAACTTCAAAGATTCCGACTCGAGTGTATTTCTATTCTGTGGTAAAACTGTGGGCTAAAATTATTTTTTCCTCACACCCCATGAGCTGAATACTCAGTTATAGTCTTTTTGAGAAATAGATAGGTACATAACTGCCTAAAATTTCCTGAGCAAAAACTTGCTCAATACCATCAGAACGAGAGATCAATGATGTTTTTTAATTATTTATATCACTAGTTTCTGTTTCAAATCATCTCAACATAAATTCTACTTACACAGCAATAGGAATCCCCCAAGAGCTCCACCAATAGCGGGCGTGTTGCTTTTCTCATCTGAAGTGCTCACTGCTCCTGGCAAAGGAATCCCCCCTTCGTCAGTTGTTGTTTCCCTTTTCTTTTCAGTTGTTTTCCTTTTTAAAGGTTCTTTTGTGGTTGTAGTCCGTCTTCCTTCTGTAGATCTTATTGCAGGTTCTTTCGTAGTTCGTTTTGGAGTGGTCGGCTCTAAATTTGAAATAAAGGAACTTTTAACAATTTCCACAGAGCTGCAGCTAATGCTACAACACAGTAATTAATATGAGATAATCAACTGCTTTGGAAATCTTACTCAGGTTTACCCCATTCACAGTTCTTCAAAATTCTAAAAAGTCTTTGAGTTTGAAAACAAAATATTCCAGGACTGAAAATAGTTTAAAAACTTATGAGATTCTCTTTTGCCTGGGCTGAAACATTGCTTAGATTACTCTTTTTCTTCAGTTTCTGCATAAACTTAGGTGATTATGTATCCCGTTATAATGCGAAATACAGTTCTGGGGCCGGTTGTAGAAAAATGTGATTAAAGTTAACTATGATTAGTGGAAACGTAAACCAATCAGAACAACGTATTTTGCAATTAATCACTATTTAACTACAAAACAGTGATTAAAAAAGTGATTAAGAGTTTTATACAACCGGCCCCAGTTGGCTATTTCGGATGTTTGGGTTTTTTATTGCAGATGTGCAGTGTAGTAAGAGGATCGACTTGCTTTCTTCAAGTTAAAAAAAGAACCTTAAAAGTCCTGGAAAAGTCGTTGAATTTTATCTCCATTTAAGGCTGGGAACTCCAAGTCCATCAACTTTCCTGACGTTTGGAAAATTGTTACCGTTCGATCTTAGTTGCAATGTATTACCCAATCTCTTCAATTTTGAGCGTGTGTTGACCGATTTGTCTGCATTGGTTATGTACTAAGGCAAAAACCAAAGAAAGTAAAGTGTCTAGCAAACACGAGATTGACAAGAAGAAAGTTTTACCTGGACTGCACTGTGAAATATCAGTGGCTCCTTTGCTTGCTGTCACGTAACCATCTGGACACGGGATACAGATAAACTGGCCTTCCACTGGTTGATAAGTGTTGCCAGGGCAATCCAAGCATCTACCAACGTTATCTTTGATTTGACCATACTTTCCAGCAGGACAGATAACTGATTTGGAGACAAATGGAGAAAATCGTTAGCAAGCAACTTTCAAGCAACTCACTCCTGGTGAATAAGTGTTTAGCTGACACAGTCAGTTGTTAACAACATTGAAATTTTGTTGACATAAAATTGATAAGTTAACAATAGGATGTCAATATTATGGACATCGTTTTACAAACGTCGGTTCAACATTAGCGAACAGACGTCGATATAACGTCCATTCATGATTAATTATGTATGACGAGGATTTCAATTATAATCTTAAGGTTGTTTCAACGTTATGTTATGGATGTCGAAATTGACAATTTAATATTTATATCAACGATATTCCAAACAGTTTTTCTAATCTTCATTTTCAATCTTTTTTTCAACGTCCTATTTGTCGTTGCATCATATTTCCTATTGTAGGAAACGAGCGAGTGGGACTGAGCCCATGATTTAGGAGTGGAAGAATTTGCTAGAATGAAGATGTCGAGGAGAGAACTTTGGTTTTCTAAATTGAAACCTTATTTGAAGTTCATAAACGCCCCTGTATCAGATCTGCATGGTTGTCATTGTTACTATGATATCTTTTTGCTAAATCGACATTTTGTTTTTATACATGAAAAGCATTCCATTATCATCTAACCTTCGGCAAAATAAATCTTACGCTAACCTTTGCATTCAGAGGCGTCTGTTGATCCTTGCTGGGTAGTTGTGAATCCCTCAGGACAACGGGTGCACGCTGCTTGTCCGCTGTCTTGTTGGTAGGTACCCATCCGACATGGAACACAATTTGCCATAGCGTTACTATCAATCTCTCCATGATATCCGGGGGGACAATCAACTAAACCAAAAGGAAACTATTTTTTCATGTCCAAGTTTATACGAAACGAACTGTCCGTATAAAATTGTAGGTGAAAACTTTAGGTGAAATTTTACAATCTCGTCCAAAGCGTCAACTTCGCCTGCGGACGAAAACCGTAATATCCGGGGAAGCCCACGACTTTCAGCGGAGCGTTGACTAACTCTTTTTACGTTTGTGTCATAAACACGAAAGTGGGGTTCAAACCTACGATCCCAAACGTGACAAGCGTTAACTTGATCAAACTCGTCAAACCTTACCGCATGCGAAATCCTGTTCCAGCTTTGTTCCTTGAGAACATGATGTAATCACATCCTCGACACCAACGGAATTCTTCTCCACGGAAAAAGTCTGATCGGCCAGCTCAAAAGCCAAGACCCCATTGTTAGCCGCTTGTACCAGTCGACTAACAGCGACAAGCAATTGTCTCAATGAGACAATCACTTTGTCCGCATTCTGTTTGAAATTTTCACCGTCACCGGTTTTATTTTTACCAACATATTGAAACGCCCACTGACAAACTTTAAGGGTCGTTACGGTGGAACATTGAGTTATGTGCAAGTTTTCGACTTTGGGAGTGAATTGCGTTGATGAATTCCTCGTGTTGTTGACCTCAGATGTACCATTAATTAAACCCGAGGTGCTATTCATCTTTGACGTATTATTACCCGAGCCTGATGTACTATTAACAGTAGAATTCTCGTTCATTTTAAATGACAACAGTTCGGATAGTTTTAACTTGATATCTTCGTAGCTAATGAGATTTGGTTCTGACCTTTTGAAGATTCTCTTGTTGCTTTTAGACTGAGTCAAGGTAATGGACAGCCTTGCAATGGGTATTGGCAAAACGGAATTTAAAACTGCAACATAGCTTGGTCTTGAACGAGTGATTGCGTAGATGTTCCTAACGTTGCAATAATACCAGCCTTGGTGCTGAGGCTTGACCGGGAGGAAATTTAGGTAGGAAAATGTCTGAGCTACCAGCTTTGTGAATACGCTCGAATTTCTAGCTTTGAAAAACCATTGGTAAGTCACATTACTGTCCGTCGACTCGCCTAAACATCGCAACGAGTCATTGGTGTAGAAGATTGCGTTCAAACGTTGAACCGGTTGGACCTTGATAGAGGGCGCGGAGTGGACCAGGACGAAAGCAGGGCTCGATGTTTCCATGGAGATATGATTCGTGACAACGCACGTGTAATTGCCAGAGTTTGTTGATGTAGCTTTAGGTATCAAAAGAGTATTTGTGGTTTGATCAGTCAGGTAGTCCTCATTAAATTTCCAGTTATAACTTAACGAATCTCCGCTTGCGTTACATGTTAACACGATCGATCGCCCTTCGCCGACGTCCGTAAGAGCTTCGGGTTGCTTCGTAATGTTCGGTGCGCGTGCACAGAACTGTTTAACCTTTCTCATATCTTTCAATATACTTAAAACATTTCTAGAGATCTCGTTAGCTTCGTCGATAACCACATCGGCATTCGCAGTTAATCGGCCGAGCTCGCTCCGGAGATGTACGATCATCTTACGAACTTTACGGTACCCAGGAAACCGCGCGGCCTCGTTCATCTCCTCCAAACCATCCACGGTGTAAACAATGCAATCTTCAAAGCCAGTACAATTTCTCAGCACCACGTTAAAAATGTTCTCCATGGCCGAAAACCAGTTTCTGAAAAGAAGCTTTGCGTTCAAAGTTAGAGGTTTAAATCCGTCTGCCAGCGCCTCATCCCGAAGTTCACGAGAGGCCAACATGCTTCGATCGTTTTCTAAGCTGTTTAGATACGATTCTTTGTCTACTTTTAAGCCAAAGAAGTTTGCTTCACTCGTGTTGAAGTTTTCAAAAATTTTACTAACGTTCAAAGTATTTGAAGCGTTTTTATCATCGGAGTTTTTCAAAAGTTCCTTTGTTTCCGACGTCAGGTTAAATAAAGACAATGTCAGGTCGTAAAGTCCTTGTTCGTAGTTGGTAAATTCAGAGCACAGTTTGTGGTACTTCTGCAAGCTGGACAAGGCATAATCGCCATCTAAATCGTTAACTGAGCGCCTGCTTCGTCCGCCCTTATCATGCTTTGGTCCAAATTTCCCATATCGTTCTAAAATCTTTTTCGCAATGCTGCTCAATGATGAATTCAGTGCTTTGAAATTAATTACAGCGTCTAGCTCTTGTTCTGTGCGGTTTACAATGAGACTGAACTTAACTGGTAGCAAAAAGTTCGCCCCGTTTCGAATCTCAACCTTGAACCTAGCATTATTAAATGTAATTCCACTGGTATTCAGCAACCATTTTAGGTTTAATCTTTCTTCCAGCTGGGTCGAAATATTCTGTCTTGAGTTCATGCTGTTATTGTACGCCTTGCGCAGGCTGCTGACGGTATCTTGCGTAAAGTTTAAAAGATTTTTCGCAGAATTCAACCGTATTTCGGCGTTTCGAATCTTGATTTGCCAATACAAAAGCTCGTCTCTGGCTATCTCCACTCGTCTGAGCACTTCGATTTCCCCGCTACTATTTACCATTAGTTTCTCGAGCGCATCTCTTCGAATCTTGTGGCAGAAGTGATTTTTGGCAATGCACGTGCGATTAACAATTTTGAAAGCGCACGGAACATTCTCGCAACAGCTTCTTGGAATAATTTCCGTGCTGACGTGGGTCTCGCAGGGACGCTCGCACGTGTACGACGCCTGGTACTTTTGGTAGCGGAAAGCCGAGGTACTACATGACCCCGTGCGAGTGCTGCAATCCCAGTGTCCATTGCGGTCGTCCGTCTCGCAAAGCTTCTCGGGATTTACATCACTTGTGCTTTCAGCATAATGACAGACATCAGGTTTTCTCGTTCCTGGGAAAAGTTCATCGATTCCGCCATTTGATGAGCCGCTAAAACCTCCAATAGGGCTGTAGGTCTTCCTCCCAAATGAAAAAATATCGTTTTTCAGCTTGTTCATAATCTTTTGCAGTCTAGTTTTAACTAACCCGTCTTTCACATAGACTCGAACGCACTTCTGTCGTTTGCATGGCACGATTGTTAGATTATTTGCGATTTTCTTAGTTTCGGTTTTGTAACAGGTCGAGAGGCAAGTTCTTTTCGATTTTCCAGCAATTTTGTATTCGCAGTGCTTGCAGACGACGCCAGCCTGACAGGTATCGGGACACTGTTTTACTTCGGGACAGAATTTATTCAAGTCCTCCTTTAGTTTGTCCACACGTTGACTCACATTGTTTTCAAGACTTCTTAAATTCATATCTGCAGCTTCCAAGTTTCGCTTTGAGCTGTTGTAGTCGATTTGCGACGCGTTAAGTTCCATTTTCTTTTCTTCGAGAACAGATAAAATACTTTCAAGCCGATTTTTAGCTCGTTGCTCTCTTTTCCTGAAAAATGCTTCACGTTTTGCGGCGCTGTTGTAAACATTGTCAGCATATTCAAAGAATATATCACTTAAAACATCCACTAAACTACCCTTGCCTGATTCGAACCTCCCCGAGACCTCAAAACGCTGATTATTCCACGAGTATAGCGGGGAAACACAGCTCAAATTTGCTTCGTATTTTCCATGTACTTTTCCACTTGTGTTAAAACGTAATCCATCATCTCCAAAGGTGACATTGACATAAGTTGTAAATCCTAGCAGCTCAACGTTGCTTTCAAATGAGCCAACTGATTCACTACTGTTTTGGCCGGAAATCTCGATCTGTACGTTGCGTTCATTTGACTTAATGATACCGTATCTTCGCGTGGTATTTCTTGTCGTTGTCCCCCGTAACGAAATACCAGCTGCTTTATCTTGTGTCCTTAGCACAATTCCAACACCGTCAAATCGCAGAGGTCCGAATTTGAGCGCACCATTCACAGCTATATTCACGGTTTGGATGCGATCCAGTGACAATGCAGTTTCATTGGCGGTGGTGTTTGATTGGAGTTTCGTTTCAAGGAATGCTTCGATGCCGTCTTCCGAAGAGATTTCCACGAATTTTGCCAACTCGGAGTTAAGGAATGGTGATGTCTCAAAAATATGAGAGATATACAGCCCCGGTCGAATGGTTTGTGTTTGGGAACCATCTAAAGTTAGTAAGAAAAAAATGCATTAGTGGGTACACAATCATCACTTACACAGAGGAAGGTAAAAAAAAGCTCATTGGAAAGAACAGAAATGCTGTGTATATAAACAATTATGCATGGTATCAATGTATTCAAAGCTTTACGGACCTCCAAAATTTGCAAAGCTAACGGATTCTGCAGCATCAAAAGTTAAGTTTGTCTTGATTCCTTCAACATTCAGCTGCACCGTTAATTTCATATTGCCATAAAGATCCACCAACCAGGATTGGTCCAAGGGAGAACTTAGAATCTAAAAAACGACAGATAAGGGTTTAACAGAGCTATGTGCAAAAAATATCAGTGTTTCTTAGCGACGGTGGTAAACATTGTTTGCTGGCAATATTTCTCGAAACAAACCAAGAAACATTGTTTCCTAACCGTGTTTCTTGTAGTTGGACAAACTAGGAAACATCGTTTCTCAGCCATATTTTCTGAAGGTAGACAAAACAAGGAGATATTGTTTCGAAGGCATGTTTCCTGAGGTGGATAAACCAGGAAACATTGTTTCCTAGCCATGTTTCCTTAAGATAGACAAACCGGAGGGATGGCTATGTTTTGTACAGACGCACAAAACAAGAAACATTATTTCCTAGGTGTATCTTCTAAAGGTGAAATCACTGTTACTGCCAAACTTGGTTAAATCTTGTAGATAACAGCAGGCGCACGATCAATCAAACAAATTACGGTAAGGTAAACAAGTGAATTCGCACAGGTTTATTAAATACTTACACTGTCCAAATCATCTACAGAAATAACCATTGTTCCATCAAATTCCAGATATGAATTGATATTTCTTCCAGTAAACGACTTTTTCACCTTAGTTAACAAAGCGAGGTTTCTGTTCATTCCAACGACATTTCTGCTGATGAGTTTCTCTCCGTCCCAAAATCGCTCTTTCACATCGGGTGTTTTGATTGAGTTCGTT
The DNA here is from genome assembly GCA_963855995.1 of Muricea muricata. Lineage (NCBI taxonomy): Eukaryota > Metazoa > Cnidaria > Anthozoa > Malacalcyonacea > Plexauridae > Muricea > Muricea muricata. The sequence continues at coordinate 2,380,941 of OY979729.1, read as the reverse complement.
TTAGAAACTTGTAGAGAATAAACAGTCATCTCCCAGCCGTTTTCCCTCAATCTCTTTAAAACGGAAGAATTTTGATTTATCATATTCACGTATTCACGCGGCAAATACAGAATGACCGCCTTCGGTGACTTGCTGCATAGATCAACAGCCAATGAGATTGGTGATTTCATATCACGTGATTGTAAAATGTCAACATCATTTTCAACCGTCAAGTTAATGTTGTGAGAGTGCAAAAGGGAAAACGAAGATTCATCTTCTATCGGCTGTCTTCGTCCGATCGGAGTTTGTCGTAGCTCATCTCCGGACAAATATCGCGTCCTTGTGTTCGAAAAGTCCAAATATTTTGCATCAATTCCGCTCGGAAAGTTTGCGCTTAACCAGCTCGGGAAGCTGACTTTTAAAGATTCCAAGAAAGACCTTGTAAAAACGTGATTTTTTGTCAACTCCTCGACGGTGTAATTTTGACTAGTTCGGCATCGTTTCTCATCCGCTGACCGCTCTGTGCTTAAAACACTTGTGCCAATCAGCGACAAAGGAAAATTATTTTTCCCAGCACGCACCACAACGACACCACCCGATGACGTCACTCTTCCAATGGTTTCCCACGGTGCAGTGGAAGATAATGTTATGACGTCTTCACTTGCGGGACATTTCTTCAACACCAATTCGTGGCAGCCAATGGGCAGCTTTATATTTGTTGTTGTATGGTTGCTGGCCGTCTGATTCGTAGCATTTTTGAAAACGTCGATAAATATGATGTCGTTTTTGAGCGGGAAAAAGTCGACTGCTTTCGAACCAGAAATTGAATATCTAATAACATGTATGCCGGGCCTGTCCGAAACGACGCTGACAGACTGGTGCGAGGAAGTGGAATTGAATATGAGAAATGATGGTGTAAACGTGACGTCACGGCTGCTAAGGGCAAAAACCACCTGACCGGAAGACAAAGGCGAGGATCGGAATTCCAAGGACTGTGGGATTCCGGCGATTATTCTGGGATATTTAGGGGTCGTAATGTATCCAATGTGGCAGCTTATCCCCCAGTATCCAGTTCTGGAACAGTCGCAAGTGTAACGAGAAGAACTAATAGGAATACAGGTCGAATTGTGTTGGCATGGATTCCGCTCACATGCTGTCGTCTCTAGAAAATGGTAGTGATCCAAATAAAACTTATTGAATATCGCATTTTTTTGTCCTCACCAGTCCCCCCCCCTCATCCCTTCATATCGCTATATGAAACTAAAGCTCCAAATCGGCAACGCGATGACAAGGGCTTTTAAACGCCAGAAACAAAAACTGCTATTGATCCAGATAGCATTTGTAAAGAAATTTTACATAGGAAATTTCATATCAAACAAAGGTCAATATCTGCACAACAAAGCAAGTTATGAAAGTTTAGGAAAATGCTTTATTAGATCATTTAGAATGTTTTTTATGTTGCCATCATAAAAAGGTCATGCGAAATTTCGATGCATAAGGCTTTAACAACGTACACAAAAAAAACTTTGCGTACTTACTTGTACAGGATAGATTTTCAGGCTGCCAGATTCCACTAGCATTACACTTTATCTTTCCATCTCCTTGCATGAAGTATCCTCTCTTGCATCCCACAATGCACTCCGACATGAATGGGGTGTCGCATGGCGTATATACAAAGCCGTGCGCAGGTGCTGGTGCTGTTGGGCAGTGGATTACTAGAAGAGAAAATTGTTCAGTCATTTGGCGACAGTTCTGGAAACAAAATTTGATGCTGATTTTGGGTTTTGAATTTCAAATTTCACAGCCAAACACGTCAAAGACTTGCAACTTGTCAATTTTACACGTTGCTTCAACTTGTCAACAACTTGCAACAGTCTTGTCAATTTCATTACGTTGCAACAAGTCTGTTGGAGTCAGGCTTGTTGCAACTTGTCATTTACAGACTTGTTACAAGTTACAACTTCAGTTCAAAAACTTGCAGCAAACCTGTGGATAACAAGTTTTGACAATCAACTTCCAACAAGTCTGCTGACAAATTGCATCAGACGTGTCATTGACAAACCGTCCCAAGCCATGCGAACGCATCCTGATATCGGCCTGTAGATAACAAGTTTATTGACATCGTCACACTTGCGCATTTTGAGCTGTCTAATACGGATCTTCGCGCATCTTCGATTTAACACGAAACAGATCTACTTCAACTGTGGACAATATCTATTAACAAGCTTTGACATGCTTTGTAAACCTACTTTTACATAGAGTTTCGTCACCAGTCCATGTTCCATTTGCGCTGCACGATCGGTTAGTTGAGCCACGCAAGTTATAACCAGCATTACAGTTGAAAATGCAGAAATGGTCTGTTGTATTGCCAGTGCACTGCATTGCGCCATATATAGGAGAGCTTATGTTTTCACAGCGATGACCTGTCAAAAATTGAGGAATAATATTAATTGGTGTCGGGGGGGGGGGGGAGCTTGTGGGGTTCTCAAGGGATCAAATGCCAATACAGACAGTGTATTTTAAAAGTAAACGCCTCTCTGGATTCTTTTTGCTACAATGTCGAAAAGATGTCCAAATTTTATTTCACCTGTCGCCTGTTGTTCAAAAGTAGGTCATAGACATAGATAAACCCGGGTTAATTGGAGATTCAAAGCAAATTTTCCAAGAGCTTATTTGTAAACTTTAAAACATTTTTTCTCATAAATCTTGACTGGATCAATTGAAGTTTTCTTTTCTCGGGTGTTAAAGATGCATTCAAATACACAAACAAAAACAACGTGTTAAATTTCAACCCAGGGTTAAAGCTAAACCAGTTTTGAGCAACCGAATTCAGATGACTCAAGAAGCTTACCTTCGCATGTTTTGTAATCGTTGCTGTTCAATGTGTACCCAGCTCTGCACGTGCAGTTATATCCTCCGGGATAGTTTACACATCCTTGTTGGCAGCCATGGATATTACCAGCGCATTCGTCATGATCTGTGAAATATTGCGATAAAATATGCATGGTTAATCCATACCTTTTTTGTTTGGGCTGCGAAAAATTCGTAGATTTTTGTTCAGGCTTTGTCATAGTTGTTAACACATTTTTCTACCTGTGCAATTTTTCCCATTCGATGCCAAAAAGTGACCCTCTGGGCACGTGCACTTGTATCCTCCACGAAGATTGACACACGTTCCCTGGCAACCATGACGAATACCAGTTGTTGGATCACATTCATTGACATCTTAAAAAAGTTCAAACGAATTACGTAAAATCATAAAAATCCTATTCTCGGAGGCGGCGTGATATTTGCAAAGGTTCGTCGTCTCTGAAGTGGTGAAAACGTACGATGAGAAATATCTCGTTAAGATAATGCTAGCCAGTGTTATATCGCAAATTTTTACAAGCATATCATTATCATGTTATTTGCATTCATTTTGAAAAAATGCTTAATGCGACGCCAGAGCCGTCCCCACAAGCTGTTGAAAAGTTGTTTTCCAAGTTGCAGTAACAAGTTGGGATCAAGCTGTTAACAATTTATAAGAAGCTTGATAAGAACATCAGACTTCTTACAAAGTCGTCCTAACTGATAAGACTGATACAGTCATGATATAACAATATTGTTACAGACTTGTGTTGCTAACGTTGCGACAATCTTGTTACAAAATGTCTGTAAAAGAGCTGTAAGGACAACCTTGTAACATGTCTGATTGTCCCATTAAGCTTGTTCACAGCCGGGGACAAGCAGAAAAAACACGTTTTTAGACAGACTTCTACAAGTTGCGAGAATTTTACATGTGTAGTGTAATCGATTCGACTGCCTTTTCATCGACTTGATAGTGTCTCGACTGTCTTTATCGCCTGCAAATATATTTACCTACCTTGGCTGCACGTCGTCCCATTCCACTGTGCCGTACACTTACACACGTCAGGAGCCGTACATGTGCCACCATTTTGGCAACCGCTTGCACATATTGCTAAAAATCACAAGAAAGTAATTAAATTAGAGCTGCCTGTTCGTTTGTTTGGCTAGTAGGTTTGTTTGAGTGAGCGAGCGAATCAGTTGTCATTTGTCTTTTAGGTTGTGCGAGCAGAATTCAAATCTGGCAGTTTTGGGTGGGTAAATCATTGAAGTTCTGTTTTATGGAAGCAAAATTTGAACCAAATTTATCGCTTTTCATTGAACCTGTCCTGTGTTTGTCGAAACGTTTAACGTCAAATTTTGAAATTCTAGCACAAAAAACGCAATGAAGAAAATTCGCACTTTCGGTGAGTACTAACCTTGGAAAGTTTTCAAATGCAATTTTTATGAAGAAACAAAGTGTTTTAACAGTTGCTTACAAGAATACTAGATTTGTCAAAAACAATGCTTTTGTCACCCAATGATTGCACATTTTAAGACCATCTATGTTGGCGCAGCTTTATGCAAAAAATATGGATTTTATCTCGTCACGTTTTGTATTATATTTACTTCAAATCAAGCAGTAATGATGTCTAGTTTGACTAATTGTCCCCGTTATGCACGAATACAGAAATCCACTCGGCTATTGGTTGTTTATACGTACTATTTGCAACATGAGCGGTCGTGTTTCATCAGCATATACAAAGCCGAAGCCGAAAGTTTGTATATCTGATAAAACGCGGACGCAAATGTTTAAATGTCTTGTGAAACTCTCCAACTTTATAGATCTATATTTGCGAAGTAATTTTGAAAGTGCATCTTATATAAGGCGAGAATATCAAAGTTAAATTTTGTGGAAATTCTGCATCGGGGAATATAGAGACTCCTTCACGCTCATGATTTCTTTTGTGTTGTCTTCATGAATAACTATTAATGAATTTTACTAGCAAAAAAATATAATGATGGCAGATATTGGTACCGACATGTATAATTCTATTTTACTTTGTTTCGACTTTTTACAAGCAGAACAAGAACTTACGTATTGTGCACTCATTTCCATCTTGTTTCCAACCAGTTTTACAAAAATAAACATCTCTTTGCTTTGCTACGTCTTTGTAAACAGTTTTCCAGACATAATAATACACGTTTCTAGAAATATCATGATATTAATCAGAAGACTTGCATGTTAGGTGCTTCGTTTTGGAAAATACAGGCACAGCTATAGATATTTTTCACCAGTTTCCATCAGTATCAGAACCGGTGTAATGGTCTTACCATTGACATAAGGTTGTTTTGATTGGTTAAGAGCCGTGTTTACATAACTCAATGTAAACGCGAAAAATTTCCCGCCACTTGTAAACACGGAAATTTTTCGTATCCTTCGGACTTTTAACATCGCTATATTATAAAACAAATATAAAACATTTTTTCCGTATTGATACACAGTTATATCAACACTCGTGGTAGTCATGAAAACTCGAAATTGCATGAAAACACTCCGCCCTTGGGCGTCGTTTTCCCACACAATTTCTCGTTTTCCCAATTTTACTCGTGTCGATATAACTGTGTATCAACACGGAATATATTTTATAGTTGTTAAATCTACTATGTTTTAAGTTCTGTGTTGTTAAGTTCTCTATGTATACTTTAGGTACCATTCATTATTTATGGCCGGGGGTGGGCTGGTAATATCTATCAAACCAAAAAGAAACTTCTTGACCCCTCTTATTTAAAAAACAAAAAATCCATGACCCCCCTCCCTTGATGAAAATACAAATATATATTAAACTAGCCCACCATTTCGTATTTACATTTATAATAAATATTAGCTTTGATGAACATATCACTGAACAAATTATTCAATAGCATGTGACACCTACCCCCCCCCCCACCGGCTACTGGCATATTTTTTATGACCCCCCTCAAATTGCCTAAAATCTTGGATGCCCCCCCTACATTCTTACCAGCCCACCCCCGGCCATAAATAATGAATGGTCTTTTAAGAGTGTCTGATGTTTTAATCGATTACCAATACAAAGTCGCTCCATTCTCTGCCCCAGGAAGTGAGATATCCAGCCTTCTCTTTGAGCAACCCAAAACTTACCTACATCGCGTTGAACACCAAAATAAAAAGCAAGTTTGTGTACACGTTCTTCTCGTTTTCCTAGTCCTGGCCAAAGTCGAGACACGTACGTAGTACGTCTCAGTTCTCTTCTCGACATTTGTCCTTAATAAAACAAAGAATATGAAACGTTAGGGGTGCCGAAAGAAACGTCACCGGGGGTGGATACCAAACGAGAAATACGATACAAGGATGATTTATTGTTATAGGGGGGTTTCGCTCAATACTTTTACATTAGCCTGCGAAGCAGGCGCCCTCGGGCTTAAGGGGGAAATTGAAAGAGCGCCTGCCGCCATCCTACCGTAATTTGAAACACGCCCATTTATAAATGATGTCTAACCTTTCAACGACTGACCAATCACAGCGCATTCTATCATTAGGCCGGCGAGATAGTTATACATTTCGCGGGAGAACGTGTTTACAAAAATAATACCCATTGTGTTACAAAAATAATACCCATTGTGTTACAAAAATAATACCCATTGTATTACAAAAATAATACCCATTGTGTTACAAAAATAATACCTATTGTGTTACAAAAATAATACCCAATTTGTAATTAACTGAAATCGTCTCAACCTTCATCTTCAAAGTCTTAGGACTTAAGTTTACAATTGGTTAAATTCAAAACTTAGTCAGAATTTTAAACTTGCAAGGATATCTTGTTCAGAGCATGAGTGTAGATAGCCCATGTTGGTTTCGATAGCATTTAAAAAGTCGTATTGAGGACTACGAGTTTTCTGCAAAATGTCGTCATTTGATTAGGTATTAACGAGATGTCTGTCTCAGCATCGTCTCACTTGGAAAAATTTGTGCAACACAGCAAGTGCTGGCGAACTGGTCGGGTAAAAAAAAACTAGATTCATATTAATCTGACACTGCAGGGAACAACGAAAAATTCGTTGTCTCGAGCGGGATTCGAACTCGCATCTTCGGGTTTCATATCTCTGAGAATGGTTGGGTAAAGTCAAGCAAGTATTTGCCATTCCCACAGAAAGATTGGAAGAATATAAAATTTCATAAAGGATTCTCTTTGTTCGAATAACTGTGCCCACGCCACTATTAAGAAAGTGATATTGCGTGTGCAATTCGTGCTCCGCATTGCACGTCTGAGGCAGCAATGCGTTTCTCGCGTGTGCGATAGATAGATAGCAATCAGTTCCTGAAGAAATGAGTAATGATAATATACAGATGAAACTGGCGACATAGCCGGACCAAATTGTCGGACTAACTATTGCACTATGATCAAAGTCAATAAATACACAGTGAACCTTTCATAATCTTCCCTGGAGAAGGGATAGGAGGCAAGGCCGTAGGAAGATGAAAAAAGTTAGGCGGGCTCTTCGAGCGCTGAGGCGCAAGTGGTACTACGGGGTCCGGGGACACCCCCCCCGGAAATTTTTTTCTATTTTTAGCACGCTCAAACATGTTTTCTGTACTTTTGAAGTTCGTTTTACCATGCGTAAGACTGTAAACCGTTAAAATGTGCATTCACTTTGAGACTCACTGATCATTTTTAGGGGGCTCAGCACCCCTTGCCTTTGAAGTTAGGGGGCTCGAGCCCCCCTGCCCCCGTGGTTCCCACGGCCATGGTAGGAGGAACTGATATGAAAACACCACGCATTTAGAGCGATTCCGAAAACGTTTGCCCTTGTTTGCCCTAGTGTAACATTGCTCTAACGCACTTGCTGACCTTGATAAAGATAATAACTTCGAGAAATAATTAGACATGGACTTGCCCGAGCTTGTTAAGTGGTAACTCTAACTGGTTTAAATTATATATCTATTTGTCTTGACATGACACATTACAGGCCGAAATACAAACAGGTCATTTGAGTTCCTCTTTTTTCCCCTATAGTATGCATAATTCCAAGCAGATATACTGTATGTTCTGAAAGCCTATCGTCATCTTAAGCACACAACCGTTGCTTACATACAATCAAGGAAGTTCTGGAAGTTAACATTCCAGCCTGTTGTCTTTCAAAACATGCGTGTCAATCGACACCAACTATTTTCGTCTGTAACTGTACCCCCACAATTAGTAGCAAATAGTATTGCCATTGAAGGTCGATCACTTTTGTTTTCTTTTTAAATGATATCAAAATAGTGTGGTCTTTTTCGTTTTCAAGCTAATATAACCCTATTTAATTACTATATATATAATGACTAGGAACTTTTTTAGATGTAACTTTATGTGCAATCTAAAACACTATACCAAAGGATTTTAGCGGATGTACAATGTAATTGTTTTCAAGCTATTATAAAGCACAAACACATGGCGGATACAGTTCATTTGCGGACGGTAAAGTTTAAAGCCAACGCGGCCCATAGAAATGAAAGTTGAAGTGCGCATAGGGGGTAGTTGGACAGTTACACTGATGAGTAAAAATATCATAAGGTCAAATTTCTTGGCATCATTCATAAAATTTTTAAAACGAGTGATGTTTTGAAACCCATGAACGGCCCACGCGTAGATACCGTTGTTTTGTTATGTGTTATGTTTTCAATATTTTGACTATCTCAAGTAGAATGAAAGACTAATGCGATTATTAGGAAACTGACCGATATTTCAAGATGATGGTATTATTAGGTCGCGGTCATACCAGCGTTTGTGCTTGCGGATTAGTAAAGGATTAGCGTGCATGCTTCTGATGTCATTCAAGCAAGTGCTAGAGTTTTATAGTGCATGGTATTAAAACTTCATATTTTAAATTACAAGCATGTCATCATGTAAAGAGTATTGTGCCTGTTTCGCTGCAAATAGTTTAGCTACAAGTGACTCACCGTCGTGGTTGGTCTACGAATCTATCAAAATTTATAATGTATAGTTCACTGAGTACAATTATACAGTAATATTATGACCTTAAATTTGAAAAATGTCATTTATAACGTCAACATTTTTGCAATTGCAAGGTTAATTAAAGGGTCCCAGATAGGTTCCTCGACGCTTTGTTGTCCTATAACTCTCCTATTATCCTGCTAGCAGAGCGTTAGTTTCCTTCCTTCTGTGGGCGGCTCCTATATATTAACAATTAAAATATAATTTTGTGGAAACACCACGTAAGTTTATCATCGCAGAGCTTTCGATCCGCAAGCTCGGATCTTCATCAATGCTAATAATAATGCAAGAAACTTATAAGGAACTACAAGGAACATATCTCCTATACAAGGAACAAGGTACTCATACAAGGAACTTATCTCCTATATATTGTTCTGTATAACATTTCGAAGTCTTATAACACTGATGTCCGGTACTTCTCAAATATAATAACCAGTCTTTAAACAATCTTACTAGAATAAACTGAGATAGTTATGCAAATCCATACAAAGAGATACTGATGTCAAATAAGAGCATAAAAACACTTAATTCAAGCCATTCATATCCTACAGCCGTATTTCCGAGCAATTTCAACTATGTAAAGGTGCTCTCGAATCAAAGACATTCTAGACGAAAAAGCACTTGTGTTTAGAAACTAAATCTTCACCCAATATAAAAAACAAAGACTTGTCAAATGAAAGGAAACGTTTAATAAAACGATTTAAAATTTAGAATATTAGAGCCTCTACATGAGAAACAATTAGATATGACGATCAATCACTCCTGGATACGAAAATGCGTACAGTAAGAAAATGATAAATTTAAAGTCCTTGGTTATGGCGTGAAATGAGCTCCATGGACATGTTTAAATGTGTTGCTAAACAAGATGACTTCGTAAGCTCAAATATCTGTGTATTCGAACAAATATCATACGCCCCCAGTTGCCTTTTAAGCTTTGGGTTGATAAATTGAGTCGAACATGCATTATTAGAAAAGATTTAGTCTGAGCAAAAAAGAACACGCGGAATTCATCGACACAATTTTTAGTCATGTGTGAAAATTTGCCACAACTTTGTCATGGCTTTAGCGATTTCTTTGCCACAGCTATATCATAGCTTTATATGACTGAGCAGGAACTTATATAGAATCGCGACGTGAATCGGTATCAATAAGATTACATAATACAAGAATGAACGGATAACACATGCGGAGTTGAGACTTGTCAAAGTATTGAATGAAAAAAATCCAATTCAAACAAAACAAAACCAATTTCAGGAAATGTTAAGGGGTAAAAACACGATTTTGTGAGGAACTGTTAGTGTCATATGGCACTCATTTTGAGGTAACAGACATTCAAATTAGATCAGACTTGTTGCGGACTGCAGATTGGCCCCCACCTTTGTTGGTAATAGCTGTATTTTGCTTCGAGAAAAAAAGACATAGACGAGAGAACATGCATGGAATATATGTACAATGAACTATCCTGTAACATGCCTTCGGAATGAATCAATATTTATCTACAATGTTTTCTTTGCAGGTTCCGGGGCTAAATAAGAAAGTTATACGCGAGTGCATGACTGACGGGTCACACCGACAAAGAATTGCGAGGTTCTACACATGTTAGGAAGAACTGTGTAAAATTTCTGGGCAAAAATGCGGACGAAAACACCAACACATCAACCGATATTCCGCATGCAACATATAATTGGAAGTCGATTGATAGAATTAACATAATCAATAAAAAACGTTTACAACCCTAAGTTAATCATACGAAACCAATTACTAATTATTGTGAGTCTTTCTCAGCGATCATGACGCTAAATGGAGGATTGCGGATCATTTTACTAAAGTATATTCTAAATCGATGGACAACCTGACAAGCTTGTAAATATCGTATTCGACGTAAAGTAATGATACAGAAATCATTATCGATGTAAATGAATAGTGTTCGAAAGATTTGCACTAAATAAAATCCTCTATAACTGCGTTCAATACGCCGATTATTCAAAGATATCATAGCTTTATTGAAATTACTTACCCGCCTGGCAGCAAGTCAGTCGCCCAAGCTTTTGTCACAAACACCAAAATCACCAACACGCACAAACATTTGGCGCTCATCGTCAAGGTTTTAGAGGATTAATTGTGAATTGCGAGCGAGAAGAAGACGCAACGTTTGAGGGCGACGCTAATTGCGTAGTATTTGAGTAATGTACACTCAGCCTCATATATGGGCGAGTGTTCGGCGTTGAACTGTAATGCTGGCTTTCTATTGGCTAAATCAGTGTGTGTGTCAGTAGGTGTCAAATGGGCTGGTGACCCATTGTCCGCGAGGGCGTATCCGGTATCCCCAGTCCCCACCACACACAATACAATTTAAAACATACTATTTTACAGGAATCAATTTGTGACAAAAATGTGCCACCTATTTAATACAGGATTTTTTTCGTATTTCCTAACATAAGTGTGGTTTCGTATCAGCTGTTAAAGTATAGATTAGCATGAGCCGACATGTTGTGATATGGCGTGATGTGGCTTTTGACCAATAGCATGAAATGCGGCTATAACGGTCTGCTTTTGACCTCGCAAATATTTCTGGATTATGTCAAGAGATACAACTAGCGGAAACGTTCTGATCGATGATCACAACTAATATTTTTTCCCATGGTAATATTTTTTCTTTCTTAAATTTCCACTGCCTTGCTGTCTTACGGTTTTCTTGGCACATGCGTGTACTAACTTGTCTTTGGAAAGTCCTAATAAATCCTCTTTGAGGAATACTAAATTGTCATTGGACATACAGTACAGCTTGTTCTACACAATAAGCGTTGGTTTTTTACGTATAAACGGTTCAACGAACATTTTCTACGTGTATGTTCTCGCAAAACCTCTTTATGCTACTTCGATTAAATATTTCATTGCACGGTGGCAGAAATTTCAGTTAAGGATGATCAGTGGGTGACTCGTCAGTTAAATGAAAACACTGACAAACACATTTCGAAATCAGATAGTAATTATATCAATATAATGATGATCTCAGTACGTTCCATATTACATGTCAACAATCACTTAAGATAATCTGTAAAATGTCAGCACGCCAGATCTATAATGATGAAAGTTAAGCTTTATGTCGGCAACTTGTCTCGATTCTTTAGTTTGTTCACGTATTCATTCAAAAACTTGAGAGGGAGAAAATCCCCGATTATTACGACACGTGTGAACCAGATTTTGGGCTCGTTTCCGTGTTGCATTTTCTTGAGACGGTTTCGTTTTGGCGCTTCAGGTTGTCGCACATGCCTTCTTTAATCTTGTCGTCCTTTGTCAACTCTCACCTCACGAGATTTCGATTTCAGGCCGAAATTGCTGTTTCATCTTACGTCGGCTTTCGGAACTCTTATTATATAGTTTAGGATCAATTTACTTATCAAATTTGCACTGTTTGAATACCACTATAGCGGCCTGCGTGAATTCAATTCGTCAGGGCAAGTTTCCAATTTTTTATTGCACGTTCAGAATTCTTCTTAATCTATTTGCTCTCTGAGCTAAAGGCAAACATACTCCAAGATTGAATGTCTTTTAGTGCTTAACTCCTGTCACTCTCAAAAAATGGCATTTTCAAGACCCAAGAAAGCATGAATTTCCCCATGCACAGAGTTTTGAGGAGTTGGGCTAGAGTTGCTGTTCAAACTGGTGCAGTCAACTGAGGTCTTACAGTGATTGATCTCGATGTTCTACAGTAAATCTCCAGAAAACCTAAACAACGTTTGTAGGAAAGGCGTTTAGCTAGTATCTACTCTTAGTGACATAATAGTCATGCGTGAGTGCTAAAAAGTGATCTCGGTTGTGAGGATGCGAGATATTTAAGATTCTGTTGAAATATTTAGATGACGACGTGACATAACAGGACTCGTACCCAAGCTGTCTTGCACAGCACATGTACTTACAAGTACCCAAACGTTTGCCATCCTCGTCGCTTTTATCTTTTGAAATTTGCCGAAATTTACTTTTCTTTTGCATTGTCCTTTAAATAGCGTCACTGGTCAAACAATAATAGGAAAACTAGGCCGGCTTTCGAGCATTTTCGTCGAATTTTATTCGTCGCATTTGAAATTTCTATTTGGTGCGAATTTTGCATCTAAATAGATCAGAGATGATATTTTTAACTAGAATTATAATTTTACACCCGGTTACTGCTTCGAATTTGCAAACAGTGAGGCATTTTGTATTAAATTCGACGGAAATACGACATGTAAAATTAATAGGCTTTGCCGGATTCGAGACATTTGACTAAAACGCAGACGAATTACTATAGAAATAACCGGCTAATGTACCGGGAATCCGAGATAACACATTCTTCGATCGACATATTGACCTCTGTGACTGCGTGAAATTTGAAGCATTAAGTATTAACTTTAGCTATCTTTTTAGATATATATTGTTCAATATTAACTTGCTTTCCCATAAGTATGAAGGTTTTTAGCAAAACAATTTCAAGTATGTACATAAGTCGGCTTATAGTCGCAATAGCAGCAGATTGCTGGAACCACAAAAAGGTATCGCAATTCCGTCTGTAATATATTGCCGGTTACGTCGGAAAACTTTCCACGAAGGGACAGCTTAGTGTACGCTCACAGGCAAACACAATAGCTATGGCAACTGGCCAGCGCGATTGCGTGTTTACTTTGCGTGTGTGGGTGACCTAAAAGTGTTGATCATCTTCTAAAAATGTGTACACACGGCCGAATTAAGACACATATGTAAGAAGGAGAGTGTTTAGCGAGGGCAGGTGCAATTGTTTAGCAAAGTAAACACCGGTTACCACGAGTAGACAATTCCTATGATCGACTCAATTTTCATCCAGGCAGTATTCAAAAAATTTTTCACCACTACTAAAAAGAGCACTAATTGAAACTAGTAAAATCGTGAATTTTGGTGGCGAAATGTTGTTGAGAACGGAAATGTAATCTTTCGAATTTTGTGAGCTTTGTACATGTTTGTAACACGCACGGGAAGGCACGGGAAGGCACGAGAGAGTTTACGTATGTAAATTGACATGTGTTATTGTACATTGCACGATAATCACGTATGCTTTCACCCTCAGACTCGTTAACTATACTTTGTTCGGTGTCGATAACGCATGCAAGAACAACTCAAACAAGTCCATATCCCGAGAATTTCTACAAAAATATGATTTAATAAAATCAAAAAAGTAATATATGTATTTCCCTATTACCTGTGAGCTTATCCATTATATCCCCCTCGCTTTTCCGGCATTGAAAGCTCGTGTGAAAAAATATGCTTACCACCGCAGGAGCTCAAAGGCCTTACTCACTACTGTCACTAGCATTCATTCAGTATGATTATAATTATACAGTTTTCAACTCGCTTAGTCCGAGAACTCGCCTCCATATAATATGCGTCTGAGCAAGCTTTACAAACTTATGTTCCATATATGTACAGTAGGTACACTGCCACACCACATTCCGTTAATCAACACACAAAGAGTCAGTGAAACAGACAGTGTCGAATATCAGTCGTCATGCCTACTTTAATCACCGGTCTCGTGAAATCATTAGCCCTGTTGATATCCACGTTTACATTGTATCATTTCAACTCAATTTACTACCAATCTAAACCACCACATTATCGGCGCAGCAGTATGTCTTCGACTGTATTCACTAGCGATACTTTGCCTGAGGACGAACGACTTATGGCAACAATTGGGAATGGCTATTTAGCAACGAGTATCTACAGCGATTCTGTCTTTCTAAGCGGAGTGTACAACGGTCGTCGACGCGAGCCCAGTCACAGGGCTAGAGTTCCTTCCACCGTCGCAATACGCATGTCTATTGAAGACGGCGCTGCTACAGCGAATGCTTCTTATTCGTTAGATGTCGGAAAGGGTTTGTTTACCCATCGCGTCGAAGGAAGAGGATTTTGTGCTGAGCAAATGATATACGCTCATAGGAAGCTACCGAATCTACTTGTCGTCGAAGTGAGGGTGCGAAACGAGCAAGATAAAGCGCTAAAGATTGTCTTGTCTGAAAAACGAAGCAATAAGAGCGAAGATCTGGACCTCACCGAGGTTCCTCAAAGCAAACTTCCTCCCGACATACCAAATCTTCAGGCTAAATATGGCTTTATTACCACAACCGAGGAAAAGAAAAGCGAAAGAGTTGGTGTTGCCCTAGCGTGGAGAAAGGTACCCGAATCATTGATCATTCAACCAAGAACCAATCAAACTTTCCATTATGTCACTGCCATTGTCTCGACACTGAATTCAGTTGGCTATTTGGAAAGTGCTTTTAGTTGCTATCAAGAGGCTATGATGCTCGCAAAGGATGACGGACTGCTTGCCGCGCACACGGAGGCATGGGCCGAGCTTTGGCGGCAGTCTGGAATCGAGGTTGAAGGAGACTTGAATTTAGCACAAGCTGTTCATGGAAGCTTGTATTATATCCTTAGGTAACCATTCAGATCCTCTCCTTTCATGTTCTTGTTACTGTAGATCCAGCCACTCCAGTGTAGAGAAAAATTGGCTAAGATTTAAATACCTATCACACTCAGTAACTAATAATGTAAAATTTCAGTTTTGGAAAGCACAGTTTAGAACAGACGATTTACCGAAGGTAACCAGACACTAATATTGAACAACTCGTGCTTCTGAATTCTGATAATACGTACTGTCTCACACGTATGTTTTATTTTCTCACAACACCAGAGGTTTGTGGCAATGAAACGTGTGACCTTTTGAGTGCTAGATCAATGCTCTGCCAAATAAGCTGCTTTTTAAAGTTTTGCGGAACGGAATTTTTCATTGCCTTTTTTTCTGCCTGAAAGCTCACAAACAAAGAAAGATTCCGCTCCGCGTGCAAAATTTTGATTAGTGGAAAACAACCTTTATCAGCTTTAAACTGTACTACCGACACTTTCAACCTTAGTTTCCAATGCTTTATAGCATATTGAATCTAGTTAACTGTGTAGTATTCAAGGTTCAGCAATGGCTATGATCTACCTTCAATAATTTTCTCTCTTTTCCAGAAGATTTTTGCATCTTTGTAGCATGTAAACAAAACATTTTGACCACAGCGAATTTCCTACCCAAATTGTAACTTGCATTTTGAATTTTCTGAACTTCCCGACTTCTGGTGGGGGGGGGGAGGGCCGGGGGGCTGTACATACACTCCTACGTCACTTTCCTTTCTCACTCCGGTTCTCTACTGAAACTCAGGGAGAATGTTTTCTCCCGTTACTAAATGTTTTCTCCCGTTACTAAATGTTTTCTCCCGTTACTAAATGTTTTCTCCCGTTACTAAATAGTTCCATCCGATCTTCATGGCCGTATGGTCTGAGTCCGGGGAGCTTGTCCAGCAACGACTACTGGGGTCACTCGTTTTGGGACACGGAGACCTGGATGTATCCAACATTGTTGATGTTGTATCCAGAGATTGCTCGGAGTCTGTTGTTGTACAGGTTCCAACGCATGGGGGCGGCGAGGGAGAATGCCAAGAGTCATAATGTGTCGGGTAGGTCAGCGGTTGCTTGTACAAAAAGTGGACAGCTATCTATCGAATAGTGATGTGCAGATTGCAGGTGCCACAGAAAAGCATGAAAAGTAATGACATTAGGGATATTTTCAATTGAAAGAGATAAAAAGTGACTTTGACTCCAAGAAGCTAAACTTTAAGATGGGTTTTACCAGTTACCGAATGTGTGCAGAAAGTTTGAAACAATTGATCATTATCGAGTGAATAGCGCTATCTACCTTACGTACAACCGACCTTAGGTCGGGTTGGCTTTGTAAAGGGTAGCAACATTAATATGAAAAAATTGGTGCAGGGATATTGTTAAAGCTAATTATGATTGCATCTTTTAGAATTTCCACGGCAAGGCAAACTTGTAAAATTTCCAGACGAGCCCGTAATATAATAACACGGATTTATCTGCGTGTTCTGATAATTATGATCAGTACTGCATGAGAAGCAGGCTTTATAGGCTAATATAGATATCGGAGCATCATTAAAATCTATTGAACATTCTTTAATATATAATTTTGTGGAAATACCAGGTAATTTATCATCGCAAAGCTTTCGATTATTATTATTTCTTATAATTATTATTATTATGAAGATCCGAGCTTACGGATCGAAAGCTTTGCGATAATAAACTTACGTGGTGTTTCCACAAAACTGTATTTTAATTTGGTATTCACCATGCAAACATATAGAGAACTTAAACATTCTTTGTCAAATTTTCAGGTACAATGTTTCCCTGGGAGAGTGCTTTCACAGGCTGCCCGGTTTGTCCCGAAGAGGTTTACTCAAATTACGAGATTCACGTAAATGGTGATATCGGTTTCGCCGTTGAGCAGTACTGGATGACAACACACGATCAAGAATGGCTGAACGAAGTCGGTATTCCTTTGATGACAGGCCTCGCGGAATTCTGGGCAAGTCGTGTAACGTATGATGACGTGGCCAAAGACTACGTCATCAACGCAGTCATGTGCCCGGATGAATATCATTCCAATGTCAATAATTCTGCGTTCACGAATGCGGTTGCTAAGCGAAATCTTGAATTTGCAAGCAAGGTCGTCCCATCTGCGCCCGAAAAATGGTCAGATATTGCCCAGCGGTTGCGTATCCCATACGACACTGCACTTCGGTATCACCCGGAATACGACGGATATAATTTAAGCGTCACTGTCAAACAGGCCGATGTGATTTTACTCGGCTACCCCTTGATGTTCAACATGAGTGAAGAAGTGCGAAAAAACGATTTAGTGATCTACGAGCCACGAACGGATCCAGACGGTCCGGCGATGACTAAAGCGATGTTTGCTATTGGTTGGTTGGAACTCGGACAGCTCCGAAACGCTTCGACATCGTTTCGTGAGAGTTATCAAAACGTACGCGAGCCTTTTAAGGTGTGGACCGAGTACCCATCCGGAGATGGAGCGGTTAATTTTATCACTGGCATGGGTGGGTTTTTACAAGCAGTTCTCTTTGGTTACGGAGGCTTACGATTACATCCCGATGAGATCCGACTAAATCCGACACTACCCCATAACGTGACCGCGTTGCGCGTTCGCGGTCTACACTATCGTGGTAATGTGATTGATCTGACTGTCGGTTCTTCGGAAAGTAAGATCTTTGTGAGGTCAGCAAATATTGAGGCGAGGTTACTTGTGTTGCACGTTGTTGCAAGAGGCAAGGAGTTTTATCTGGAAGTTGGAAAGGTTGTTACCTTCCAGAATGGTGATGTGACCGTCAGAGAGCACGGACAAACCACAGCGCTCTCCTAAGTTAAACTAAATAGTTTTTTCAAGCACTATTTTCGATAGCTAGTAAGAACCAGTCGTCCTAGTTCCTGACGCTTCCAACTCATGCATGTGACGCTCATCAACTCCCACGAATAAGCGTTCACGGGCGTTGATGGTCACAGTATATTTACAAATACATTTTAAGGCCACGTTCACATGAAACCAAAATGAAGTCAGGGTGGGAGGTTGTTGTTCCGAAGGCCCTAGACACGGGCGATTTTAATTGCAATTTTAGTTACAATTTTCTACTTTTGGAGGACGTGAAAGAGTGGATTACTTAACCGTGTTGTTATGAATCATCACAACCTGGAATATTTGTAACTCATCCACTTTTCATCCTTTAATTGAAGAAAATCGCGCCGTAAATCGCAGCCAAAAATAGCTTGTGTAATTAGGCCTGACTGAAGAACCATAAGACAAGTCAAATTTAAATCACACACACCATTTATCTAGTGAGATTAAGTTCAAAATAAATATGTAGCTGTGTTCATTAGTGTTCTTCTAGTTGTTCAATGAATACATACAGTACAGTTGTTTTAACTTGTTTGATATTCTAGTCTTATCCATTGTAATACACGGTCTTCGAACAGCCGGCCTCGGGACGAGAGTATTTCCCTGCAGATGTTTACACAAGGCAGGTATACTTGGTATAAACCATCCAAAAAATATTGTTTGGTTCACTTTCCCAGCAAGTCAAGTAAGCAATGTTTAGTAAGCCTTTACAAGCATAGACTTACAAGGTTTACCATCTTTTGGCAGCGTTTGCGCGTGCGCCAACTTTGTTATTCCCAAAACTGCGACCGCTCTGAAATTGTAGTTTATGAAATGTAACTGCTTTTACAGCCACCTTTGACTTGTGTCCGCTAACGATGGAAAACGTTAGTAGCAGGCTGACTTCAGACCGCAGTGAGATGTATTTCGTCTACATTTGATTTATAAACCTGGTCTAATCCTTCCTGGCCACAAGTAATCGGGTTCGTATTCGCTGAAATATGTACATTATTTCACACAAAGTACACATACCTTTCTAGCTTTCAACGGTTGTTTTTGACTTTCATTTTCGCTCTCTTTCCTTAAAACTGCCAGACAAGAAGCGCTTCGCCACAAAGATGATTTTGTGGTTATCTTTGCTTTAACTGCTTCATAACAACGCAAAATAAACTGCTTAACTTTGATAAGCTAACACAAGGCAACAACATTTTGATGCAGAGGATAGCTCGAAATTTGAATTTTAACTACATGCAAGTCCTACTTCTTTATTAATTAACGTCGACTTGTGATTGGATGGAATTTCCAAACGAATTTTCGACCATCTTTGATTGGCCAAATCTCTTTAACACCAGTTGGGTCAAATACCGCAGGGAATTTAAAAATTACAGCAGGTCAAAACAGTAATTTACTGCCACGAGCTATTATAAGCCTTGTCATGGACATAGGCGAAATAAAGTACAAAAAAAAATGCAGTGAAGTGTGTGACATAAGCATCGACATAAGCACGAGCACAAAACCACGAGCATGAACTATGGTGGAATAAAAGCAAATTCAAAACAGCTGAGAAAAAATTTTCTGCTTTGTCGTCGTAAACCTCGGAGGAAAAGTTATCCTTTGTTATGTTGCTTATACTGTATGTCGCTAGTGACAACCTGGCTATAGAAATTGGTTTTGTAAAGAAGGAACCAAAAACACTGCTATAACTTTTGTTTCGAAAGTCCAATCAGAAAGCCAGGGGTCGGTTGTACAAAACTCTTAATCACTTTTTTAATCACTGTTTTGTAGTTAAATAGTGATTAAATACAAAATACGTTGTTCTGATTGGTTGACGTTTCCACTAATCATAGTTAACTTTTAATCACTTTTTTATACAACCGGCCTTTAGTCATTTAATACTTAATGGCCCCTGTTAATTATACCGGATTACTTTTCATACAGGATTAATTTTGGCAGCGGTGAAAAAAAGCAGTGTTTACACCACTAGCATAGTAAAAATCCTATTGTTCTCTCAGAATTATTCAAAAGTTTGCACCGGAGCGTGCCGATAAACAACAGCCCAACCGGGTATAAAAAGCACGACGCTCCGATGTAATCCGGTACAGTGTAATAACAGGGGCCTAAGCATTTGCTGGGCGTATAAATTTTTGGAGTCAAACGCAAGAAGCAAAGCAAGCGAAGACATGTTGGGCGTCAAGATGAACTTCGTATCGTTCTGTTTAATACTAGCATGCCTTGTCGCGCCGTTGTTGCAAGTCGTGTCGACCAAGAATACGGAGCGAGCAATCGTGCGACCATTCTATAACATCGCACATATGGTGAATAACAGGTATCAGTTGGATGACTGGCTAAACTACGGCGCGAATGCAATCGAGTGTGATGTATCTTTTGCGAAAGATGGTACTCCCCGTTACCTGTATCATGGCATACCCTGCGATGCGTTTCGCCTCTGCTCGAAATGGGATTACATACAACCTTATATCGAAGCGGTAAGAGCACGCACCGAGCCAGATAGTCCGAAGTATAACCCAAATTTCACTCTCATTATGTTCGACCTTAAAGTCGGTAAGCTCGAGAAACAAATGTTGACGAATGCTGGTCGCAAATTTGCCGAGTTGGTCCTGATACCGTTGTTTAATAAGACTGCTGGTGGACTTAAAGCTGTCCTAAGCCACCATGTCACAGACGATGTTGACGACGATCTAATAAAAGGCGTGATTGATCGCTTGAATGCAACGAATCCGAGAATAATGCGCAAAATTGGATTCGATGTCAAGCGTTTGGCTGCCATAGATCAGGAGACCTTTCACCGCATCCCAACTGGCCATATTTGGCTCAGCGAAGGCGAAACGAACTGGTTCGTTCCTTTTCTGCAATGGGCAATAAAGGAAACGCTTGCAAAACTTATCGAGCAAAGAAATGGTGATGCTTTAACTAATGTCAGCAAGGTAATCACGCTCTAACTAAAGTCAGTAATTTTAAGTTTCTTGTTTGTAAACCAAATCAATTTAATATGTTGCACACCGCTAGCTACCTAACAAACTGTCTGTCTATCTACCAAGGTGTACACATGGACTGTGGATCCAAAATGGGTGATCGGTTATTATCTTAAAACTGGTATTGATGCGATTATCACGAACTATCCTCAGAATGTGAACGAAGCCCTTGCTCAATTCAATAAGAAGTCTAAAGGCATGAAATTTCGCTTGGCAACTTTGGAGGATGACCCATTCGCGATTTTTTGAATAAGACGATAATTAGGTGTGACGGCTTAAAACTTTCTATTTTGTTATAGCGAATTGTCTTAATAAAATAATGAATTCAATTTGTTGTAATCATTAATTTTCGCATGGAGTCCCGACCCCAAAGGATCTTTCCCGCAAAATCAATCGCAAGGTAACAATTCCGTGTTCTCAGTACGCGAAATTAAATTTTAATCCAAGCCCTAAATCTAATCAAATCTTCAATTCATCAAAGTTAAAACATGACAAATAAAACGCTGGTTAGCATTAAGATTTATATTCGCTATACTGAGAACACGGAATTATTACCAATCGCAAGCTCGCTACAGTGGTTATATCTAATTAGCACAAACTAGCATGCATTGGGATTGGATAAAATCACTCGCAGTAAGCTGGCAAGTTCGTATTTGTGCAGATGAGTCGAAAACAGCCTTATAAAAGACTTATTCTCACCAGCGACATAAGCATATAGAACCAATACGATAATAACTGTCCATCAAGCTCAAATACGAAGACAAAGCAGAAAGAATTTTTTTTGTTCTGTTATAGCTTATGCTCGTGCCTTATGGTTGTGCTGGTATCTGGCTGCTTGTGTCGCACGATTCAGTGGACTTTTTTGGTTTTTATCTTATCTGAACTATATTTACAAGGAAGCTGTACGATTTTTGTTTAATATTTATATTTCTAATTCCTTACTTTTTTTATACTTTGTCGAAATAGAAACGTTTAAAGTTATTCTCAAAGTAAAGTCAGCGGTAAGCAGACTAGAAAGAATGTGCTTGGCTCAGCCAGGCTATGGCTCAGCGCTGTTTCCTCCGGTTTCTGTATCGCCCAAATCAATGTTCTATTAAATTCTATTTCAGTAGTACTTACGCATACAGGGTGTCCAAAAAGCGGAGTCCAGCATTCTTCTCGAGTCGTTTGATATTTTGTAAGTCGAGATTCTTCGAGATTTTCTACAAATTTGATCTAAGTATTTATCCGAGATGAATATCTCGGAATAACAAAGAAAAACCGACTCAAAAATAACTTAATTGAACATTATTCAGTCTCAAACTACCCATGTGGCACTAAATTATGTGGTTTTTCGAAGTATCTCAAAATGACCACTTGCGCAAAAATTGTTCCCTTGGTTGTGTTACTTGCTTCAAGTAGACTGTAGACAAAGAATACCTTGTTCGAAAGGCAAATGAACAAGCCATAAAACAAAAAATAGTCGTTTTATGTGATCAAGTTTTTATTCAGCAACAATCCTGGATGTTGGACTCCCTCTTTGCAAGACACCCTGTATTTTCCCAGTACTCATTTTTGACTTAAGTAAGAATTTCAAGCAATACTTTTAATAAGTTTACTTAATACTTTCATTTTACCTTTAAGGAAGCCAGTATTTTAACTTCTACCTTAGCAAATTAAAATTGAGGCTTCAATAAATTAATTTGAGTACTTACTTTGCTAGACATTGCACGTACCGAGGCTAAATTTTCACTTTGATTTAATAAGTAGCTTATAACTTGGAAAAATATGGTGAAAAATGAGAATTGAGCACACCAAATAAAGACAATGCAATTATATTCTAATTACGATCAAATGTAACCACTTCCATATTATGTCAAATCACAGTACAAATTACTTATAACAATTACGCTAGCTCGCTGTCTACATCATTTTTACACGAAATACATTTCAATATGCGATAATCATGACCGCATTTTACAATGGGATTAGATAATTCAATATTCACTGCGAAAATCATGCTGATAGAAATTTTGTTTTCACAGCTGGACACGTCTAGTTTGCCAGCCATTTTCTTTCTAGGATTTCCAAAAACAAGCTAGCAAGGCTAGCAAGCGTACATCAATACTAAGTGTATATACAATACTTCGTGACTTAGTACTATTATATTTCACTTGCCACATTAAACTTGAGGCGAAATGAAAATTTATGATTGAGATTGCGATGCACAGTAAGCATCGCTAAATTACTATTTTGAGCAACAATGCAAATACATACGTCAAGAAATCTAATAACTTAAAAATTGCAAACGAGAAGAATCGCTACATCACGGAGGGAAAACACGTCATATTATACATTAATTCATATATTTATACTAATTTTTGTTCTGTCTCTTCATTTCAACATAAAATTGGCTGTTTCTGCATATATCAATTCTAAAACGTAAACGTTGTATTCAAAATGTGAGTACCATTTGTTACACTATAGATATTAGAAGGGGGAATGGGATGAAAAATTTTTTGAAATCAGTTTATTCTTCACTTGAGCGGGCTGGTGTTAACAGGAAATACGCCCGCCCCCCCCCCCCCCAAAAAAAATTACTCCCCCCCGGCTATATATCCTAGGAAATATGGTTCCCCCTAATGGGAACCCTAACTAACACTTACCCTAAGCCATATTTCCTAAGAGGGGGTCATATTTCCTAGGAAGTACGGCCCCCAGAGGGGCCAAATTTCCTAGGAAATATGGCCTGGGGCATTTTAAAGGAGGCCATATTTTCTGGGACACCGGAAACAAACAACTTGCAACAAGCTTGTCAATTTTAACAAGTTGCAAAACGTCTGTTACAACGACTTGCAGCAAGCCCGTGGGAAACAAGTTTTGACGATCAGCTTGCAACAAGTCTGTTGATAACTTGAAACAGACCTGTCGTCATCCAGTTGTCGCAAGCTATATGCTAACGCCTCTTGTAACATGTTGCTGACACAAGTAAATAGAGCCACTGAGCAGTGCAACAAGTCCCCCTATTTTCATGCAATTAACAGGCTGATAATTTTCAGCATAATTGGCCTGAGCGTCCAATGCAATTGCCAGCAATAGATAAGAGGAACCAATGATCGAGTATAAATAAACAATTGCATTCATTACCCTTGAGTTCTTCCTTTGGAAGATTGTCGAGTTCCGTTTCAAATCGAAATGGTTGCTCTGCGACCGGCTGAAATTGAAGTGATACAAAAGTTAGACGACTTGCAGAGTAAAAATTCTAACCAATTAAAGTGAATCACAGCGAAAAAAAACACACGCATGGTTTGGAGACTCCGCAAAAACACATTCAATACAACTCGTTATTTATGTTGGAGTTGGTTTGGACAATTAATATGGCTTCTATCTCGTCACGTGTATATTGTATTGGTTTCTATTGGAAATTCTGAAATTATTTACAGAAGAACCAATGATCACTTTTAGCAGCAATTTAGCCAAGTTCATTCATCAGGAATTTATTATGTATTGTTTAACTCTCAGTCTCTCATGAACAGCCTGTCTTATGCGAAGTATATGAGAGATGCTCAGATGATTTTGTTTCGATGGGCGTTTTATTGATAAATATTGAGAGTTCTTTCCTGGATTTGTGCGTGGGTGTCTGCTTTCATGTAAATTTTCTGCCCACATTGCACTAGCAGAAACGTTCTGCGAGAACTTTCTACTGTTAACTGATGCACAAAATGCGATGCAATGTAAAATATTGTCAAAAAACCCAGTAAAATTATGATTGAACTCATGTACAATAAAAAAAAAACAGAAACGGGGCGAATTTAAAACTCCGCCTCGCCTACGGCAGGCGGAGTAAATATTGAGCTTAAAATATTTTCTGCGAACTTGGCCCAATGGTGCGATACATTTTCCACCCCTGGCTGTGAAGGGCATTATTTAAAGTACCTCGTCTGTTGGATCATAATACTGTTCAAGGTAAGAATGAGCCAGACATTCTTCAACTGAAAATCGTTTGTTTGGATTGAAGGCCAACATTTTACCCAACAAATCGAGAGCTACAAATAAAAATAACAAGAGATCGCTAAATCGATCAAGTTTCTTCAACGGCCGCCAATTGTAAAAAAATGTTGAAGTATAATCTGACCAACTGGTAGAAAAGTATACTCTAATCTGGTTAAAGTATAATCTGATCACATGCTTGTTTCTAGAAGTTTGAAAAATCGCTGTCCAATCAAATATATCTGAATGAAATTTTATAAATTCACTAATTTCAGTATGTTCTCTCCAGCTGTGGTGATTGATTCATTTTTCCATTAATACAATAAAATTTAGTAAGTAAAATTTAATACAATTTGTCCATTGCGTTCTATTCCCGCCTAAATTTTCGTCATTTCGCCATTGATATGTAATATTTTAAGCCGGATGTACGTCATATCTTTAAAATTTCGGCCATGTTGGATGGCCCCACTTGAGCAGCAAATGCTATTGATTTCTATTACAAAATACCGCAATACATGCTTCATATACGTCTGGCATGCGGAAATCGCACGCAACAAATGCCTCAAAACGGTTCACTTTATTTAAACACAATTTAAGTTCGATAAAGCCTCGTGAATTTCGTAGCAAAGTCATTCTCGACGATGTGATATAGTCTGGATCTACCTTTTCTTTTGTGATTGTATTCAAATTAGTCATATTAAGTGTAGATCGGCGTGTAGACTGTATCACATCGGGCACTTTGATATATTCAAGATATAATTAATGGAAACTGGGATTGATACAACGAGTATTTACCATTGGGACTAGCATTTGGGAATAGCCTTGTCCAGGGAATCTTCTGCCTGGATGGTAGAGCTTGGATGTAGCTTCTCGCCTAAATAAAAAAGTATTTTAATCTGAATTGGCTCTCAATGTCCGGGAGGCACTAGACTGTCTAGACGCGCAATATTTCGATTCTAACATCACGGACACATCGAGACTATAATGTTTGCGGGAGGGGGGGGGGGGGGGGCGTTACTCAATAATAACATAATACCCGAATATACCTTGTCGTTCTTTATGCATTGCAAGTCTTCCAAAGTTGGCGAACCTAAAACACCTAAAATGTGATTTAACTGATCCAAATCTGTAGTTCTGTAGTTAAGAAAAAAAGACATGCGCAGTGAACATGGTGGCGCTGTGGTTAATCTGCGAATGATTTTTATAACAGATTAAGCATCAAAAGCACACGGAAATATAGCTTCACCACCTGTAACCATAAAACAGAATTCGATTGAACTCCCTTCGTCGGGAAGCCAATATTGGCTTTTCGCGCAAAACGTCTGCTTATATAGTTTCATGAAGTAAAAGATCAAAATTTTCGTTTTCTCTTGCAACACATTGGCAATAGGTAACGTTCGGAGTTATATCAGATCAAGAGGATACAATGTTTACCAGGGAAAAGCGGCTTATTTGACAGCATTTCGGCCAAAATACACCCAACAGACCACACGTCAATTGCTTTGGAATAGCCCTTCGAGTTGAGCATGATCTCAGGGGCACGGTACCACCTCGTTGCAACGTACTCTGTTAAGATTCCCGTGTGATCATGATCGGGATCCGCAACACGAGCCAAACCGAAGTCACAGATCTAAAGAAGATTAACGCGATTCAAATTATGTGGCTGCAGATCCAAATGCTCCTGGCGAGAACACTGTAGTTACGCCTTTTTTCCATTTAGTCGTAAATGACGTGAATGTAACAAAATGTACAAACATTAAGTTTTATCAACACATAAGATAACTAGTCCGCATACAGACCACAATAGAAAGGGTTTAGACCTGCTCAAATTCACATCTTCGGAAATGATTTTGCTATGACAGATAGACTAAATGGAAACTATGCTTCAAAGTGGTTTGCTGGCAAAATATTGAAGAAACAGTAACGACATCACAGCGACAAGGAAATACCTAAATAGCGTTGTGGTAAAATGATAATGATGTGATGGTGATATTGATGGTGATTTTGATAATGGTCATAACGTTCATCGTGCACCAACACGAAAAACACCACCAACATTTCTAGTGATGGTATTTGGGACTGGTGACTATGGTCATGAAAATAGTGATGATAATGGAACTTACTGCAGTGACTTTAACGTTATCACGCTATTATGTACCTCCATGATATTAGTCAACACATGTGACAATGGTGGTAACAAGAGTGTGTGATGACGATGGAAGTGATTGGAATAATAGACACAATCAGCTAACGTTTGTTTACACCGTTACCACCGAATTCCCATCTTTGGATTATTCACATGGTTGGATACCATTGTTCTGGTTTGCGGAAGAGTACATTGGAACAAAAGTAACCATACGAATGATGAATACGAGTTAGTCAATCATGTCCATACTTCTAAATGCGTAGTTACTTTTGTTCTCCGTTACGCTGCCGCAAGCTAATACAATAGTAACTAGGCATGATCTTAAAACGTAAATTGGGTATAGACAAACGTTAGCGGATTTTGTATATGATGATGATGGCGATGGAAATATTTTAGTTAGTTACTAGTTGATTAGGTTTACATGATGACGCGAATCAGAGATAAAAGAGCATAATTTGTGAAGGAGAGTGCTTATGTGATTAAAAAAAACCCCTCAATATTTTGAAAATATTGTGATTAGGAATGCGCATCAACCACAACCGATTACTTATGTCTAATTTTCTACAATTAAGTTAACTTTCATTAATAATGGATATTATTGATTTTTTTTCTCCATGTTTTCTTTCCCTGTGCAAAGTGGTATGCATTTAAAAGTTGGTAATTGGGCTGTGTTTGCATGTGAGTCTATGTTTTTTAGTGCTTACGTTACGCCCTTTTTAGCTGTGATGAACGGTTCTGTTCATATTGCAAGGATCAAAATCTAATCTATCATGGGATTACCTGTTGGGAAGCACACATAATTCATATTTCATTACTGGCATCTCAGAAGCAAATGGTACTCACTTTCCAAATTACTTCTACACACATGAAAAATTATTCTTTTCAATAAAATGAATTTTCAAACGTTTAGCCATTATCCAATCTAGACCACTAAGCATGCATAGTTTGTTTGGAGGGGGGAACACTGCGATAGACAGCACCAGTCATGATATGGAATGAATACAGCCTTTGAGTGCAAACCATTTTCAGTGCAAACCATTTTCAGTGCAAACCATTTTCAGTGCAAACCATTTTCAGTGCAAACAAACTTTGAGGCATTCCCTGGGAGACAATGAGGCATCTTTTGAATCTAATTTAAAGTTTCCTGCCACTCTACACAATTCTTTGAAGTACATGCTTTGCAGTTCTCAATTGGAAAATGGCTAATTATTTCACATGCAATCGAGCAAATTCAAGAATTCTCTAAACCAATTCTTCTTGCCTGCATACTGCCATACCTTCAAATCACACGTTGTATTCAAAAGCAAATTGCTTGGTTTCAAATCACGATGAAGAACATTTGCCGAATGAATGTACTTCAGACCTCGCAGTATTTGGTACAGAAAGTAGCATGTGTGGTCGTTGCTTAGGCGCTGCGATTTTAATAATTTATACAAATCTGTTTCCATCAACGTTTGCACAATGTAGCTGTTGTTTGAGTTAAGAAAATATTTGACAAAAGTTTTGTGTTGTCTAAAAGGTCTTTTGCATTCATTCTAACAGTGCTTTGAACGTAAAATTTACAGTATGTTTTATAATATTCTGAAAACTATGAGAAACAGGTATTTTCAACTGCCCCAAGTGTAATATGTGAAATAAAGTGTGATACCTGATATATATATATACTTCAGCTGCCACTTGCCATAATATAAGTTTTTTGGCATACTGCTTGGTAAATATTTCAGATGTAACTGCGCACTATTTGCATGGAAATGAGATAATGGATCGACTCAATGATCAAAAACCCAGGATTATTGCTCTCAATACTCATATTCCTTCACATACATAGAATTTAACACTAAGCTGCACCGAACATTTACACTATGTTAAACACAAGTTGGTGTTTAACTCAAGTTGGTGTTTAACAAATCAATACATGCAAGGTTCATCAAACTTTAAGTTCAAGTATAAAACTAGAAAAGCTCAAGTTTAAAACTAGAAAAATAACAGAACATTGTTACTGTTGAGTTTATGCTCAACATTTGCCTTCAAGGTAGTTTTCAGGTTTCACAAAGCTCCCAGTAAGTTTAATTTTGTCCATAATCTATTCTGTCCTCATCTAAGCACTTTGCAATTCTTTTCAAAGTGGTTGCTGAGTGACTCAATGCAAGATGACAAAATAGCTTGAATTTAATGGTTTGCCATTAGAAAAGACTGGAACAAACCAGAATCTTATTACACGTCATGCATGTAACATAACTGTAAGCATGCAAAAATACGTACAATTTGGCATTTGTTTATATTTTGTACATAGACCAAACAAACGCATCTCATTTAGTTTATCATTAAAGTCTGCACAGGCTATTTATAAGCTCATACTTGAAATATAAATGAATAAGGCATCTTTATAGCATAGAATGTACTAGAGGTGTGAAATAGTTTTTATTCCGTGTATAACAGTCGACCTGTCCGCTTTTTCTGGAGGAAAATGCAATATAAACAGTTGACAATATGTACAACACTCATAGTTAAATAGACTGCAGAAAAAAAACGGGAGCACATTTACAATTGCAGGAAATAAACTCAGCTGACGCAGACATAATTTGGCACATTCACATTGTTTGTAAATTAAAATAACTTTGTTTATTGTAAATGCCCGCAAAAGGTGACCGTGTGCATGTATTTTGTCGAGGGAAGTTGACAAAATGCAACGGTTTAATATATCGGCAATTTTAGCATTGGGGCGAAGGAGTATTAGCAATAAATACTTTTCGTGCCAAGTTCATAAATTTGATCGCCATCTGGTTTGCTGTCTGTCAAGTCCCCACTCATATGGCATATTGAATGACTCTTCTCAAAGCATCAAACTAAAACAAACGAGATATACGCAATATTTCTGCCCGGGAGCTGTCCTTTTCGGACAAACAGAGAATGGCAAATAAACTACCTAGAATTGCGCTCCGACATAGTAAAGGCTAGCGGCCGCATAACGTTCTAGAAAACCTATGAGCAATATTTTAAACGCATTGAATATGCACTTCACTGAATAGTGTTCATTTTACAGTCGGCATTTTGCCAAGTAACAAACTCTCGGATAATTCTAATCAAGGTATACATCAACCATACCATGAGTTCTTTTACTATTGAAAACTACGAGGACATGACACGGTTGCTTGCGGCGAGTAAACAGAACATATAATGACTGCGTACGGCCGATCGAAGGGTGGGTAGCCAGATGATCGTACCGTCTATACATACATAATAAAGGATACACGTCTTTTAGCTGATTCAAATCCGGTGCTCGTATTATATCCATGATATTAATGATCTATCAAAATAAAACAAGAAAATGCAGAGGCGATTCTGCTATATTACAAGACTGCAGAAAAGGGAACCGTTTGAACGCCGGCTGGGCAAGAAATCTACCAACTTGGAGAGCGCAATTCACGCTTGGACAGCAGCAACCACACCGTCGTTTGTACTAGTACTATATTACAGTCACACGTACGTTTTCATGCTTAAATCTTGTCAAAATCTTGATTTCCCTCAAGGTTCGCTGGCAGTAGGTCTGGTGCTCGAACGGGCTGATTTTTTTTATCGCCACTCGCTGGCCCAATCGGTTATCCATAGCGGAGCTAGGAAGAAAAAAACGTAGGATTTTAGGCCTTCCACGGGCATTGGGCAGCGAAATTTACAACCTTCGATCTGCGGGAAATTTGTTGCATTTTCGTTCTAATTCACCGTTAATCGCTACATTGCTAAACGGACATACCAGACCATGCCATATGCGCCTTCGCCAATATAATTCAAGTTTGTATAACGGGGCCCTACGTCGAAAACTTGTCCACGGACAATTTCAGGATACGATCCCGCCATGATTACTGCAAGTGTTTTCCGAGGGGAAGCGAGAGCAAACGTTTCCAACCCCCCTTACTCTCCGGCTCTGTACGCCACCTCCCCCTGAAAAAGCACTTTCCATGTAAATGCCCAACAAATTAGTTTCGCTTACGGTCAGAGGCTTACGGCAGTAAATATTAGCCATTAAAAAGAATTATATTGTCCATAATTAGTGTATAAGCTTTTAGTTTTGTACCGTGTGGTTTGCATAATATTTCCATCATCCCACGATATTTAATTGAGAAAGCTATATGGGAAGATAAATATTTAAAATGAGTTTTTTTAAATTTCCTTTTAATTATTAATCCACCAGTTGGCCTGTAGTCAGCCGGGTTATAACGCAGAAGAATTAAGTAGAAAAGAGCTAGTCAATATAAAGCTATTAATTTTGCGTGTCTTTCTTTTTAGGTGAAACTTTTCAAACTTTTCCCAGTTTTTTTTCTTAATATTCCACTTACCTGCCTACCCGCTCCCCACCACAAAGCAAAAAGCAGGTATGCTTAAGCCTTTCATTTGGTCGTGAACATATTAAAGTGATTGATGTGATAGGGTATGTACGTTGACCTACCCTACTTAAAAAAAAAAGACGGATTCAGACTATACCACATCGTCGTCGATGAAGTACTGTGGTAATGTTTAGAGAACACCATCAACACTGACCTTCTATAATTTTTGAAAACTGATAAATTTGGAAATTATTTAGGGAAACTAAAAACTCCGGCATAAAATACGCGGGTTTTTCCATAGGTCACCCAATTCAGTGTGTAGTTTCATAAACTACGAAGTGTGTTTACGTGCGCACTGATCTTTATATGAAACTACACACTGAATTGGGCCGCCTATGGTTTTTCTCGTGCGCTCCGTCGACTTCAGTACTTTCCTAAAATACATTTGCTTTTGCAACGGCAAAATTGCACAAAAAATCACAGAAGATTTACAGTATGATCAAATACGACACCTGCACTTGATGACGAGTACCATTTCGAGTTTTTCTGGTTTTCTTTTTAGCGACTGCAAAAGAAATGGATTTTAGCACATCTTTTTCGTCGGCATTCCTAAATAGAACAAATGTTTATTTAAAGTTACAAGAAATACCCATTCCCTAAGAGCTGTAGTGCATAAAAACAAAGTAAAAAGCCAAAACATTTTTGCTAAAGCTTGTTTAAATTTCATCAAAGTCCTGCAAAGTGACACCGTTTGTCGGCCATATTTGTTGATTTTGTACTATCGCTTTGATGTGTCAAAAACCGGAGATTTCAGGTCAAAAAGTGAACAAATTTTTTTTTAAAAATTACCTTAAATTGCAAAGCATGAGTTCTGTTGCATTTTTTCTGTGTTTTCGGCACTATTTAAGCAGTTTTTTTCTTCACAAAACAGCAATAAAGCTCTTCTAGCTTCAAAAGTTGTTTTGTTCTTCCCGCCTTGGCAGTCACATCCAGCGTTGATTGGTCAGTCACAAACAAGTCACATCAATAACCTTATTGGTTGCATTTGATCATGTGACCACAACATAGAGTATAGGAAACCATATATACCAATGTTTATTTTAGTTTTGGTTTAATACCAGGCCTGGTTTAATACATTTGATTGAATTCTCTGTTGATTTTAGCGTTTTTCGAGATTTTCCACCTTATAATAAATTTGTAATGTAAACATTGTGACAGGCATTTGGTTTGCTAAAGGGTGTTAGTGCTATTTATTATTTAACACGCAATTTCAGCATATATTTTCAAGGTACTATTATAAACTATGGGCAAAAGGTATTACTGTGAATATTGTGACAGGCACTTTGCTGGCTCTCCTGGCAACCGTAAGAAGCATATAAATGGCATTCAGCACAAGCGAAACCGCAAAATGCATTATGATTCATTTAAAGGTAGTATTTGATTGGCTGGTATAGATCTTATGAGTGAACTCTGTTAATTGACAAGTAAACAAATGTATTTATGGTAACCATGTAAGCCTAATGTCAGAGATGGACCAGTCCTGTTAAACATCTAGCCAAGGTGACAAATGACAGATTCCACCCTGGTTCCTTTGTAATCAATCTCACAGGGTGCAGCACACAAATTATCTCGCCCATCCATGTTTCGGCCTACGTAAAGGAATTGAAGAGAATTTTGGAATTCAAGATAAATTCTCACTAGTGGACTCAAGATTCCTACCAGTAGACTCCCATGAATAAATTTTGCCAGATCCTAGATTCCATTGCATAGAGTGACAAATAACATGGTTAAATATTGTTTCATAGCTGTTGAGTTTTCTTTATGCATGAATTTTTTACCATGACTAGATCCACTTCAGTTGCTGGCAGAAGAATCTCAAAAAACACCGTGCAGAAGGTTCTTTCAGACAGGATCATGTGACTTTGGAGATAACTGCCGATTTTCACATGCCAATCCCCAGTTATTATTGCAACAGCATGGTAAGTATATTATGGCATTGCAGCCCTCTGAATCCAGCTCTACTACCACCAAATGCCAACCTGATTCCCAACTTATTCTGGGAGTCAAGAAACAAAATGTTGCTGACCTGCAATTTGCAGCCATGCACTTGTAAATATACTTTTCTGACAACAGTTACTTCTGATATAGTAACATTTATCCATTTAAATATAATACGATGAAAAACATCATTTTAGTCTCACTGTGGTAGGTGAAAAACCTATATTTTCGGACCTGCTTTCATTTCAGGCTGGCTAATTTTTGTCCATCTTATATTTCATAAATTATAATGCAATTTTGCAATAGTTACATCAAAAATGAAGAGAAAGTTTTAAAAATACAAGCTACAAATAGAATTTCATGACAGCCATCTATATTAGTTTCTTTGTCTTTTAGCAAAATCTCAATCTTCATCAAGTACTCCTGAAGCTGAACCAAACCTCAATGACTGGTTAGCTAAATGGGAGAAGAAGCGGAAATACATGCAAGGAAACCAAGATTCAAAGGACTCCAAAGAAGCCAATGTAGCTAATGAAGATGTTGTGTCGCAAACTTTTACATTGCCAGCCAATCTTCCCCCGTTGTCTCTTTTACCGCCATCAATGTTACCTCCACCCTCAGGAGGCTACCCAAAGTTGGCAAAAGTTGAGTGGGGGTAAAATGGTGGGGCTTTTATGAGCATCGAAGATATGAAAGAAAACATACTTTAGAAAGTTAAAACATGAATGTAAATAATTTATGTGCAGAAAGTCAACATGTGACCATGTTTATTATGTATACGTTTTTGTGGTAAGTTTATTGTGTATGTTTGGGAACAAACAGGCCTTGTCTGTCATGTTTATACATGCATGCAATCTTGTATTCTGCAAAAATCTGAAATTTACAATGAATAAACCCTGTCAACTGGTATGATGTAAAACATGGATTGGACTGAACTGGGATTGAGAAACATGGACTCTCCAATTTTTGCTAGAGCTTGTACTTGGTCTATGTTTTGCAAAATCTGGACTTTGCCTATGTTTTACAAATCATAGACCCACTTTACAATGGCAGATTGACTCCACGCTTTACAAAAGATGCCTGTATGTGTCCATGTTTTGAAAAACCTGGAATCAGTTCATCTTACTCCAGTCCAGTCCATGTTTTAGTTCTGCGTGATGCCACCAACCTATACTAACATGCTATGTGAGTGGTTGGTTGTAACAATGAAAGACAATAAACTACAGGAATTAGTTTTGTGAAGAACGAATCACAAACAATGATGGTTTTTGTTTCAAAAGGCCAATCACAAGGGCTGGTCATTTTAGGCTGATAATTACCCAGTCCAAAACATGCGATAATTGCGTCATTCCCCTCCCTGACTGTGACATGTGACAGTCGTTCCAGTCCACGTGTTTTTAAAAAATTCGCTGATTTTGACCTTTTTCCTCGATTAAATATGGCGAATGACGAGGAGTTAAGCTATCCACTGGAAGTCATTTATTGCGGAGGTATATTCGCATTAGTGCTGAACTTTGATTTTAATATATTATTAGTAATGATTATTTATTATGTTTTTCATTCTTGTTTTTTTAGTTTGTGCCTTACCTAGCGAGGTGTGTTAATTTCAAAGTATATTTTGCAAAATAGTTTGTTTCACAATTGTTAAACAAGTGTATTGGCTGTACATTGATTTTTTGTTTGTAGTGGTTTTGTACATGTAAATAGTACATTTATAGCAAAAGAATTTTTACATGTTTCAGAGAATGAGTGATGTTAAGTTTCAATAATAAAAATTGCTCGTGGCTTGTACTGAGAGTACTTGCAGTCTTGCATCACGTAAAATTATTATCACAAAGCTTTTGACCTGTATGCTTGGATCTTCATCAGTGCTAATAACACCATTGATAAACATCTGACCTTACCAACTGAAAGCTTTGCAATGATATATAAATTTGCATCTTGTTTGCACAATGTTATACTGTGATTTACCATCATCTAATATATTAAATGTTGCTTATACACCCTGTATTAGTATTGCGAGTACAATCCAAGTTACGACCAGTGTAAGGAATGGTGGAAAACCAATTATCCTGACGAATATGGAGACATGATAGCACAAGGTAAAAATGCGGGTTTGGAAAAAGCAATTTGCAAGTCAATGTATCCTGTACACAGCAGTGTATTATTATGTACAGTCAGCTATACGGAGAAATATTATTCCCTAAGAGATTCTAGTTCTACTTGCATGCTTGAAAACGAAAAATAATATTTCATTAACAGCATAATTATTATAGTTGCTCAAGGTCTTGAAGCATTAGATGTGGCTGGAGCCAAGAAACGACAGACAAGAGGTAACCTGGCCACATATATTTCAAATCCACTCAGTCAAACAAGGAAAAAGATTGATCACATGCACTTATAAAGGTTCAACGTATTGATCCACATTCCACCCTGGGTTAAGCAACAAGTTTGCCAATGTATCTAAGTTAGCCCATTAATAAATATTTTCTTGTTGTATATCAGTTGATTGAACTGCCTGCAAGTTGTTGGGCAGGATTAGGGTATAAAGCAATTGACCCTATATAGGCCTTGTACTTAATAGCAAAGCAAGGCTAGTGAGGAAGGACAAACATACACTGACTAAGAAAGGATGAGCTGAGACTGACTCCATATTCTATGCTCTAAATACCCATTCTTAGGTGGCCTTCTTAACCTTCTCCCCCCACCCCCCCCCCCCCCATGTGCACATAATTGCATAGCTGGTATGAGAGTTTAAGCTAACATAGGTTACATGTATTAATATTTAGGAGGGAAAGGTGTAATCAAGACCAAAAAGAAGGTACAAAGTTTAATGGCAATTTCATGCATGCCCAATACTTGTACATCATTTTTTGTCTGTAATCTTATCTTCAGCAAAGTGCCGGCCCCAAAAAGATTACTGTCTCATTATCTCAAAGAAGCAAGAAGAAATATGTCACTGTCGTGACAGGGCTGAAGACATTTGGTATGTTGAGATCCTTTGCAAGTTTCACAAACAAGTTAGTGGTGCCCATACATGTGGGAGAGGGGGGGGGCAAGATTTGCCCATGAGGCATCTTGTAGGAAAGGCGGATAGCAATTTCCCCCAGACAGTGATTTTTGCAAGGACCAGCAATGGACCAATCCCCATGAGACAAATTTTAAATTCAAAAACAATTTTAGCACAGTTGGAAAGGGCTTGCTAAATTTAGTGAAATTGTGAAGTTTGGTTGTAAAATATTGTAAAATGCCCAAAATATAGTGATATAAATTTTGTATACTTTTGTACAAGCTGGAAAAACGCGTTACCACATTTCCATATAGCGGTGTATCTGGAGTGTCATAGCTTGCACACTCAGCTAACCTCGTTTACCCCCCCCCCCCCCCCCCGGTTAGCTAGGCCCAATATGAAAATACAGCGATGAGGTATTCAATGCCCAATTTAACTTTTTAAATTTCATCTTCAGAAATCGACGTGAAGAAGGCAGCGAAATCGTTCGGCCAGAAGTTTGCATGTGGTACATCTGTCACTGGTGACGATGAGATCATTATTCAGGGTGATGTAAAAGAAGACGTCATTGATTTTATACAAGAAAAATGGCCACAGGTAGGAGGCCATTTTGTACAGTAGCTTGTATCTTTTGTGTTTTGAAAAGCTACAAAACTTGTCTTCAGAACCAAGTTCCTGGAACGGGTTGGCGACACGAAAGAAAAAGGCAATCCATATGTACTGTTCAGCGTACTCTATACGTCGCCTGTTTTGCTATTCTTGCTCAAAATGTTTCAGGGGTCGGTTGTATTTACGAAAGCTGTATAGCGCTATCCACCGGATAGTGATTTGTTCAAACTTTCCAAACATGTTCAGTAACTGGTAAAACACATATTTAAGTTCAGCATTTCCGAGTTAAAGTCACTTTTTATCTCTTGCCAGTTCAGCATCCGTGTGTCATTGCTTTTTATGCCTTTCTGCTTCAGTTGAAAATTCACTATCCGGCGGGAAGCTCTATCTTTCGTAGAACCGACTCCAATAGTCCTCCAAAGTCCGGCAGAACTATTAAACTAATTAGCCGCTTATCTTTCGTTGCTACTTCGTCGCTGGGGGCTCGCATACCATAGATAGTATCGTCATCTCGCGTAGAACTGGCCAAAAAATGTTGCTCTATTCTTAGGTGGACGATGACAGTATTCAAGACCTGGGAACAAAGAAATAATTTAGGATGTGCTGTTACAAGAAGCATTTTTTCTCGAATTTGTCTCGCAATGGCTTTGGGAGAAAGGATAACACATCATGAACCTTGAATCAAGTGTTGTACAAAGTTTATGTGCATTCTGTAGTTGGCAAGGGCTTCGTGCGATTGCTTTTTAATGTCACTATGAAACAAGTATTTTCTTGACTGCGTTGGGAAGATTACTTGAAATCGCAATAGAACTTCTTTGATAGAATTTTTGTGACTGTGTTCTTTTTGCGGAACTGGATATATGAAAGTAATACAACGTGTGACATCATATTGCAAAGTGATTTTTGCTTCATCTTTTTAAAAGTAGTAAAAACTATACTACACATATAAATGAGGAGGCCTATGGTGATTAATCATAGCGTAGGGATATACAAGTACACTAGAAGTTGTTTTCTATATGCTATGGAATAAGCAATCCCATAGACACTAATTATGCAGTGTGATGCATACGTTGGGTAATTTGTATTTCGAATAAGATTGAATATCTCGACAAGTTATATATAATTCTAGTAAAGAAGTATTAAATTAAAATTAAATTGTGAATTTAAAAGCTCATTGCAATATTGGACGAAATTTCGTGTAATGGTGTCTCACACTAATGTGTCGCACAAAAATGTTTTGCCCACAGTGGGAAACAAGACAAAACATTGATAGGAAACAATGTTTCTCACAAAAATGTTTCCTAGTTTACCCACACTGGGAAACATCACAAAACATTGATAGGAAACAATGTTTCGCACAAAAATGTTTCCTGGTTTGCCCACACTGGGAAACACGACAAAACATTAATAGGAAACAATGTTCCTCGCAAAAATGTTTCCTGGTTTGCCCACAGTGGGAAACATGACAAAATTTTACAGAGTTTTACAGAGCTTAACATCCATTGCAAAGCACTGGGTTGCCGAATTTCTTTCTGTGACATTGCGAGACAAAGTGCACTAAAAAGATACAATACACGTAGCAGCATTGTAAAACAAATTAAAAATAAAATTCCATGCGGTTCATAGTGAACTTTGTAGAATACAGTACAGACACTTAAGCCCCGAACAGACAAGCAAGTTTTCCTTTACAAGTTGTACTTACTCGTGTGTACGCGAAAAATTGACAATTTTTGCTTGACAAAGAGCCTGGTTTTAAAGCTAGTCGTACGAGCTTTTAAACAAGGAAACTTGCTCGTGTGTACGTGCAAAAAGAAACATTTGCAAGGGAATTTCTGTTTACGTACTTAATTCATGCGGCCCCGTAAAAGTTGTCAAGATTGTCAAATTTCGCGTACACAGGAACAAATAAAGCCTGTCAAGGAAAACTTGTTCGTCGTACAGACGCGTAAGTGAACTTGTCAAGAGAAAACTTGCTCGTCTGTGCGGGGCATTACCTACAAACGTGCACTATTACATCTTTAAGTCACTCTGCTCAGCTTGCTTGTACTCGTTTCCAGGCCCCACCGCACATGCATGACGCTGTCCATTTTTGTTCCCAGATTTTTTCAGGTTGACTATCAGGCGATTGCGTCAAGAAAGAGATGCCATCACATCTGAAAAGAAAAAGTAACTAAGCATAGGCAAGGCATAGGCTAGATTGTTCTATCATTTCAATGTGGGAACTGGTCAAAACCTCACTAAAATTTATATTGTATTAGAGTTTTCTTCACTCTCATGTCCTGGTCAAACGAGAAGAGTTGCGTGAGAGTTGACAAGCGAGGGTTTGTGCGAGAGTTTTCTGAACTTTCATTCCTGGTCAAACGAGAACAAGAGTTGCACGAGAGTTGACAAGCGAGAGTTTCTATGACAGTTTTCTTAACCATCATGCCCGAGCCAAACGAGAGCAAGAGTTGGATGAGAGTTGACAAAGTGAGAGTTTGTGTGAGAGTTTTCTTAACTTTCATTCCTGGTCAAGCGAGAACAAAAGTTGATGAGTTAACAAGCGAGAGTTTGCAGGAGAGTTTTCTAATGTCTTGGTCAAACGAGAAAAATAATTGTGACAAGACGACAATTATGTAATAGTTTGAACAAGAGTTGACGCAAGAGCGCAGATAGAAGCCTGGGTACGAGGTTAGAGTTCTCGTATTCTCCGGTAGATGAACAGGCAAAGCCTTCCCACCACAACGTTAACAAGAGTCTTATGCATAATGCACTTTCTAATTTTCCCGAAGAGCAATGAAACAGTTCACGTACAATGGAACACATTGCCTGTCTCAATCTTAAGGTGTTGACTTGTGAGCTTCGAAACAAATTTGAGGCAAAATCTGTAAACAACGCAAACCAGTTCACCTCGAATAGTACGATATACATACTTCGTGCACTGGCGAAGTTTGCTATCAGATGGGTTGCCAAGGAGCATCTTGGTTACAACATCAGTGCTACCGCTGTATTGACCGGTCAGCAGTCTCAACGGCAACATGCGGTCACGTGGTTTTTCGCCAAACTCGTACACATCCGGTTCATCTGGTCTCAGATATGCTTGCGTGCCAGCAACCCCTAAATGCAGTACAGCATAAAAGCCATCTGAATTTTCCAAAAAGTTGAAAAAATCGTCGGACATCTATTGGCCCGAATTGCTAGATTAGAAATAGATCTATTTTTGTGGTTGTGATTTTGATGCGCAACCCCCCCCCCAAAGAAAACAACATCTAGCGTATCTTGACTCATAGGAGACATTACCCTGGATTAGAAATAGATCTGTTTTGGCCATTGTGATTACGATACACAACCCCCCCCCCCCAAAAAAAAACCCATCTAGCGTACCTTGACTGAGAGGAGACATTAGCTTGGACTAGAAATAGATCTGTTTGCGTGATTGTGATTTTGATACACAGCCCCCCCCCCCCCCCCTACGTACCTTGACTGATAGGAGACATTAGCATGGATTGATAGAGGAAATTTAGGTGGTTGGCAAAATACGATTCCATATCTAAAGAATTAAAAAAATGTGTAAGAGCCCAGTTTTCATGTGTCGTACAAATGCCAAAGTGACTGATGGAAAATAAGAACCATGCAGACAGATCTACAACGCACAACACATAGTGAACTCGAGAAAGATAAGAAGTAACTTTAACTTGAAAATCATGGGATCGGTTGTACGAAAGGTGCGTGGCGGTATCCACCAGATATTGATTTTTTCAACCACTGCCAAAGCCATAAAAATTAGCACTATGGATATTGAACTCGCAAAAAATAAAAAGTGACTTCAACTCGAAAATGCTGAACTTTAATATGGGTTTTACCAGTAACTGAACATGTTTAGAAAGTTTGACCTTTCGTACAACTAAACCCTGCACAGCTAATGTCGGATTTGTTATTTCACCAGCTTTTGAACATGTTTAAGATTTTTAAAAAGTTACTGCCGGAGTGTCTGGTAAAAGGCGAGACAAAAAGAGATAACAACACACATACCCGAAACATTGTTTTCCAGCTCAGTAGCGTCCAGAGCTTGATGATTGACCATCCACAGCCTGGATACGAGCTTAAATAACTGCACCAAGTATTCCTGTTTTTCTGAAGGGAGAAATGACATATTTAATTGAGATGTTAGATAACTCTTGATGCTAATTAACAATTAGATTACGGGCTCGAAATTTCTATGAGGTGATAGATGATGAGGGCGAAGCCCGAATCAACTATCATCTCAAAGAAATTGAGAGCGAGTAATCTAATTGTTTTAGAAGAATCAAAGATTAAACATG
Organism: Muricea muricata; assembly: GCA_963855995.1. NCBI lineage: Eukaryota > Metazoa > Cnidaria > Anthozoa > Malacalcyonacea > Plexauridae > Muricea > Muricea muricata. The sequence continues at coordinate 2,339,482 of OY979729.1, read as the reverse complement.
AAATTTTCAACAAAAAAATTGATTTTTAACAGTTTTTTAAAAAGAAAATCTCCAGAATGATGATTGTTTCGCTACTCGCTATCTAATGATGAATAGATAGCGAGTAGAGTAACCAATCAAATTACAGCATTTGCAATAGTATACTAGTATGATTCTACTAATTCTTAATATCGAGTGGATAATCATCATACACAAGTCAAAATTCAAGGTGGGAACTGAAAAAATCATCAACTGCAGATCCTCTGGAATAAATCGAACCCAGGCCTCTGCGATGCCGGTGCAATTCTCTGACCAATAAGATACAAGTATGCTTTATGTGCGTTTAGGGTGGTAATGTCTGTGAATAATTTGATGGTAAATCAGGTACGATCCTCTAGAAAATGATACCTTGGGTTGGTTACAGTAGGTGTATTAACTTACCAACAGGCCCGATACAGTATGGTAGAATTCTTGGTGACTGTTTTGACCAAATCAGTAACAAAAGCAGTAATTGTTTTAACAGTAGAATACATTGGTTGTCACGCATGAGACTCGCCTGAAAGATGAAATAGTGAAATATTAGTGATGCTGTATCAGGTGGGTGGTGATTACTGATTATCATGATGTCTGTGATGATGGTATTGGTTGGGATGATGGTTTTGGTTGTGATGGTGTTATCAATGGTGATCATGATGATATTGGCTGTGATGATGCTATTGGTGATCATGATAATGGTATTGGTTGTGATGATGATATTAATAGTGATCATGATCGCACTGGTTTTGAATATCATTGATGCTGATCATGATGATGGCATTAGTTGGGATGATAATATTAATGCTGATTGTCATGACGGTATTGGTTGTGATGATGGTATTGATGGTGATCATAAGATGGTGTTGGTTGTGATGGTATGGATGGTGATTATGATAATGGTATGGCTGTGATAGGAATGATGGTGGTGATAAGACTGGTTATTACGATCTTACCATAGAAAGCATATTGTGGGTCCCTATAAGTAGTACACTCGAACATTAAACATGATGTTATATAGCTACGTACCCCAGGCATCACCTCCCGACCTTGTTTGACCAGTAGAATGCCAAGAAACGACACAGTGAAGTCCGAAAGCCATTGAGTCAACGGACTCAAGGTTTTCAAAACGCCTGAAACAATTTAGGTTACACAAGTTTTATCAAACATGACAGGTGCCGGTTTTTCAAAGCACGTTTTATGAGATGATTTTTAATGTGCCTTGGTGTTACCGTGTTGCTCTTATGGTGTTACTCTGAGTCAGGTGAGGCGACCTGAAAAATATCCCAGATAACGGCGGAAATTGAACCAGTGCTATGCCAGGTCGGTCCGAGTATGTGATATTTCGGAAATGAGTCTAGTTCCTCCAACGTAATCTTAAATGTAATCATGTTTATTTTTTCGTGTTTTGGTGTTATGTAGTCAGGTGAAAATGATGTTTGTGGTGTAACTCTGAGTGTATATCCACCCTGGGCAAGCCGACAACCGCTTTTGCCAGGTAAATTGTTCGGATTGCCCGGTGTGGATGTAGACTCAAAATAGCACCACAGACATCACGATTTATGATGCCAATATTCCTCTCACCTAAATCTATTTCGAATTCTTTGAGATCTAAATTTTGAAACATAACCTCCAGATCAACCTCGGCTACTTGTTCGCAGAAACCTGACGTTGAAAACAAAAAGTTATAGCACAGAGAAATTTCACCAAAAAGTAATTTGATCCCACGTAAGGAGCAATTTCCAAACCCACCTGACAGTCGCTCAGCTCCCATCGGAATCAAAGATTTGAAAAAGTTGCTAAGCGCCAAAAGGAATTGCTTGGAATAACAATCCATCACTTTGGTCTTTGAATCTTTGTATAAGCTATAGTCGAATCATAAAGAATTTCACCCTTAATTCGCCATAATGACAGTGTGTCAGCTTTAAAGCTTGTTTTCCCACCAATTTGAATCGGCGGTCAAGTGGTTATTGTACCTTAGTAAACTTGCTTTTATTGATAGAAACTTTCTGTTGGTTGAGGCAGGCAAGTTTCTGTGGTCTTGTTCAAATAGTCTTAGTGTTGTATCCAGTATGTCTAGAAAGATAATAGAACTACCCAGTATGACAGAACTTTCAAACAGTGATTAATAAAGTAATTTTAGTTCAGTTTTCCTCCTGTATATGGTAACACTGGATCAATAAGAGATATCCTTACTGGACCTCTAGGAAGAACAGTTTAGAACTGATAGAGCTATCCAGTACAAATAAAGATAGTTTAGTTTAGGTTTCCTCCTGTAGTAACACTGGATCAATAAGAGATATCCTTACTGGACCTCTAGGACGAACAGTTTAGAACTGATAGAGCTATCCAGTACAAATAAAGATAGTTTGGTTTAGGTTCCTCCTATGGTAACACCGGATCAATAAGAGATGATCCTTACTGGACCTCTAAGAACAGTTTAAAACTGTTAGCGCTATATATTATACTTTAGTACGTAATTTTATTTTACCATCATGCTGGTGTTTTAGTACAACCATGACATCCCAGTAATCCCATCCAGACATCGTACAATACTTGAGTAAATTCTTTAACGCTACTGAATTATGAATCTGACTCACAGCTGAAAACAAGAATTTTTTTATATCATATCATTTTCTTCATCAGTATTAATAATAATGCGACTAATTTAAAATTCACACGTCCCTTAAACAGGTAAAACATGTCGTTTATTACAACATGTCATCTGCTGTGGACGAAAGTCTAACAATGAGCTTGTAACACGTCTGTCGATAACTTACGACAGACTTGTCGTCAACATGGGAACGCATACGCGATATCAGCTTGTTGATAACAAGCCTGTTACAAGATATCAACAACCTTGTTATATTGTCTTGGCACTGTATTGTACAGGACTTCCATCATCATCCGATTTGGATTAACTTGATGTAAGACGCAAAAAGCTGAAATGTGTTTTCCTGTATAAGGTCCTGAATGGGATTTCGGCACTGTGCTTGCGGGAAAACCTGGAAAGACTAACTGCTCTTTCCAGGGGCTACGATTTGCGTGATTCAGAAACTGACCTAAAATTACCCAAACCTCGAACAAACTTCCTAAAACGAAGCTTTAAATATAGTGCGTCTGCTTTATGGAACAACCTTCCAATTGATGCGAAAAACGCTACAACAATGAATGAATTTAAACGCCTATTATCCAATTTACCTTTTCACGAGGCTACTTAGCTCCTAATAATTATAGTCTTACTTGTATATATGCACATATCCTAGTGTATATATCTGTATGTGTTCTTTTTTTTGTTATATATGTTTAAATACTTTATTTACTTTAGTTTAGAATCACACCCCTTCTGCAAAGCAGCATCTTATAAATGTTGAGTAAGGCTAGCGTGTTAAAACATAGGTGGCCCAGAAATCGGTGGTTTTTAACCTTAAATAAATGAATCTTGCGTATAATATTCCCCTTAAAGCTTTCAGAAACTCGCGGAATTGTTTTTTTCTCGTGCGACAGTCGGTTTGTCTCGCGCGACGTTCGTGTAGTATTATTAGTTTAATATATTAAACTAATAATACTATACACGAACGTCGCGCGAGACAAACCGACTGTCGCACGAGAAAAAAACAATTCCGCGAGTTTCTGACAGCTGTAAGAGGAAAATTATACACAAGATTCATTTATTTAAGGTTAAAAACCACCGATTTCTGGGTCACCTATGGTTAAAATAAAATTGAATGTTTGTATTTGTGTACGTAGGAATCAAATACGTTCTGACACTGTAACGTACAGGGCTTCTATCATCAAATACGCTCTCTATTCGTGGCGTCTAAGCCAGACAACAATCTATCAATTACCTTCATTCTGTTTGCACCTAAATAGATACACTGAACCATTGCCAGTTATACCCAGAAGGCAACAGGAGCATGGCGAATAATGAAGTGATAGCAAAGCGTTGCTGTGACCACAGAACGATGTCTTGAGTCGTTTGGTTTCTGTAATGGTATCGAAAAGAACAAGGTGGATATTTGGAGACTCAAAATAGCTCGAAGCATACAGAAATGCGGCCGACATTACAAACTACCGTACAATTGCTCAATATGACTTGCGTTTGCGATAAAGTGTAGTTTCGATTTGATCGTGCAACTGCCGTCGCAAAGTCATTTTCGACGATGCATATGTGATGTAGTCTAGATCTAGTTTTTCTTTTGCATAGGCTGTGTTCAAATTAACCATATTAAATGTAGTAGATCGATGTACATGATGTACTTTGATATATTCACGACATTCACAACTAAATGAAAACTATACGCTTAATGCACAGTATAGCGAATAAACCGTAAGGCCACTCAGCAGTGCAACGATGTCCTGTTATTTTTATGCAATTGACTGGCCAGAAAAATGGCGGAACAACCAGTTCAGCGTTTCTATTGGGCCATGGCTTTATAGGATACCCTAAAGGTCGAAATGTCGAGAGAGCACTGGGTTTCTCACTCACTGGGACTGTATCTACTTCACCAAATTTAGCTAAAGCGCGAGCCCGAAGGGCGAGTAATGATTGTCGCGCTACGCGCTCCCTCTTTAGCTAAATTTGGTGAAGTAGATACAGTCCCAGTGAGTGAGAAACCCAGTGCTCTCTCGACATTTCGACCTTTAGGGTATCCTATAAAGCCATGACCGTTTCTATTGGCCAGAAATTGCAATTGACTGGCCAGAACCTGCACAATGAACATGCGTAATGCGACATGCGTGGGGACACAAACTTCAAAGGTTCCGACTGGAGTGGTCCTTCTGTTTATTTTCTATTTTGTGCTCTCTAAATCACTTGAAAATACTCGAACTAAACAAGAAAGAAGACCATAACTTACGACGAGAAAGCGGGATAAAATCATCTAGACTTTTCAACTCTCCTTCCAAATTTAAATCGAAACTGGAAAGGGATAAATAATGCGACATAATATATATACAGAAAAATAGAAAATCTCGCGGGTTATACGAGAAATAGACTGGAATAGCTAGGTCAGGGGTCGGCTGTACGAAAAGCGCTTACGGATAATGATTTTTCAAACTTTCTAAACATATTCAGTAACTGGTAAAATCGATATTAAAGTTCAGCATCTTTGAGTTAAAGTGACTTTTTATGTCTTGAAAGCTCAATATCCATGGTGTCATTGATTTTATGCCTTTACTGCGGTAGTTGAAAAAAATTACCATCCGGTGGATAGCACCATTCATTTTTCGTACAACTGCCCTTGAACGTTAATAGACTTGTTTTAGTGTCATTGCTTTTTCCTTTTCGATTTTGCACCAATTTGTCCCGCCAGATTTATTTCTCTGATACCATCCAATGAAGAAAGTCTGGCAAATCCGTGGATTCTGCCACAACGATAAATTTGGCAAATCCACATAGTGGGGAAGACATTTCTATGTGTGGATTTGTAATTTTTTTCAGTGTCTGGTTGTTATATCTTACCTGTTTAAAGCTCGAACATAACCATCTGCAAAACCGAGGATCAGATTGTGTCGTGGATAGCCCGAGTTTTGGCTACTCTCCGGGTCCACGGGTAACCAAGGCACGGCCAGGCTTACAATGTGTTTTCGCACGACATGTTGGGAAAGAAATTCCCATGTCTGTTAAAATGAAAATTACAATGAAAAAACAGTGGGCTTTTACAGTCGATTGTTCTACTAAACTAACATGGTTTTACGAAGCCGCTAAATAAACAAAGGTTGAGTTGAGCAATTATGTTGAAGTGAATTTCAGGTAGTCTATAACGTAGTATATAAATTATATGTTATGCCTTTAACTGCACTGCTGACACGACGATGCAATAACAACTTTACGCAGTGTTTTCACAAAACTGTATTTTTTGCGATCGAAAAACATTCGGCCGCCATCTTGTTTTCTCGACTAGTAGGATATGAGCTAATACCCTACTAGTAGCAAGCAAATCAGATTACATAATATCCGATGGGAGTCTGTATAATAAAATCTGATATTGACCTTTATTGGTGGAGGAGTTTGGTGAGGTTGTTGTGTTTGACAAAGTTCATGGAGTTGTTGAGCTTCGATAGTCATTTTCCATCTTTCAATACAAGACTCGAGCAGACCTGGAAAGGATAACGTGAACTGTACTAAATTTTACCGAGGGGAGACCATAAGCAAAATCAGAAAATTTTACACTTTGCCATACTCTAGTAATTACGAAATACATACGCCATGAAATTGAAAACATATTACAAAAGAACGAGATCGCATAATCACGCCATCGCATTCTGAGGTTACTTGGCTTCAGTAAAGTGCCGTAAAATCAGAAAGTCGAGGAACAGGCTGATGATGAGACAAATGTACCTTTACTGCATATGAAAACGTGGCATCCGGAATTCTTGCACACAAATTTGATGTGTGTGATTGCATATGCTGTAAAGAGAACACAAATACAAGGTTAGTTTGCAGAGGTATAAATAATAGACGCAGTATTGTCTATATATAGATGCGGTATTGTGGGTTTGCGGGTTCGTGCGACAATCGTTCCACACTCGCTCTTCACCCGTGAGATCGTTATTTTCTGAAACTCACTTGGATAAAACTACCCTGAAAAGGGTTTGTCAACGCACTGTTGAAAGTCGCATGTTTTCTCCAGTGATATACCTGATACAGTAATTGTTGACTGCAGTGTTGGGACTTGAGACTGTATCACGAAGCAACTTTTCCGGCGCAGGATAGTGCAGTTAAATGTACACGAAAGGTGTAGGTACACTATACTATATCATACATAGGTTTTATCCCCACTTCCAGGGAGGAGCCCGCGCTTGAAACTCTGTTTCAACGTTTCAAATAGCGAAAGAACCTATATCTTGCTTGTACAAATATTGGGATGGGTCTTTGAGTCCTGCTCGCACTATCGCCATTTGCATATCTCATGCAGTAAAACCCCACATAAAAGAATCAGTTAATTTTGACTTCAGGCTAAAGTGTTTATACAGGTACTTAGAAAAGAAATATAACAGGTACTTAGAAATATATAACAGGTACTTAGAAAAGAAATAACAGGTACTTAGAAAACGTATATAACAGGTACTTAGAAAAGAAATCAGGCTGAAGTGGTTCTTAACTGGTTCTTATTTCCAGTCAAAAACAATTCTTCCTAGTATAGAATTTTAAACCTCATATTGTATAAAAGATGTTGAATAACATTATGAAGATGAATTATTTGTGAATGATTGCTGTTTTGATAAAACATATGCATGCAGGATGTGGTTGAAAGACAATTCCTGCTGGCAAGATCACAGTATCTTGTTTTCTTCCTATAGTACATGATTAGCACCTATTTCAGCTAAAAGTTTAATAAGGATTTTTTATAAGAACCAGTTTGATTTCTCAGCCTGAAGTGGTTCTATTTTGGGCACCTATTTGTCCAAATTTCATGCTGGTGGTTCTTAAACCACTGGTTCTTTTATGCGGGGTTTTACTGTATTTAGCAAAGTTGAACACAAGTCAATATGAAATGAAGTATACTTACGATGTGAAGACTTGCTCGAATAAGGTGATAAAGTTTGCAGTACAGAACAAGAAATAATGATTGTATCTGTATTAGTTAAGTTTGAAATCAGACAATGGACAATTTGCATGTTAGACTAACTTTCAATCTAGCCAAGACGAACAAAATATTTTACTACAGTTAAAAAGAGCATCCTAGAATTAGTAGAATTGCCAAGTTTGGTGGCGAAATGTTGTAAAACATGGAAAATATAGCCTCGCAAAGCTTGCAAATTTGTATATATTTGTATTACGCGACGAAAAAGTTACCATTTTTCAGCTGAAATTGTCGCAAAAGTGGTAACTTTTTCGTCGCGTAATACAAATATATACAAATTTGCAAAGTGTAGCAAGGTCGTCTTTTATCTCTATAGGAAAGACAAAAAAGCATACCCTTTTTTCATCTCATAAGTAATTTCTAAAAACTTCAGAAAAGCATTCTTTCTCAAAAAAGAGTACCCTTTTTCAATGTCTATCAAAACTGTCTTTCTTAATGTCTTTCTACAAATGAAACTTCCTCTGCAAAGTGGAAAGAAAGGAAAGGTATAGAATTACGAGGGATTATATTTGCGTGCAAAAGACGGAAAAGGGTACCCTTTATTATAAATTTTGCTGTCACTCAAAAACATTGAGAAGGGTGCCCAGAATAAACACACCGAATTTGATTTGAAAAGAAACTCGTCGTCCACAACATTAATATATAATATACACCCCCCCCCCCCGCCATTAATGTTCTAGCTACGGCCATACATACAATTTATTACATCATGTCTGGATTACAACAATCTTTTGATGTACATCCAGTATCATATCATACAATATTTATGCAAATATCTAGATGACAACAGCTCTGGCGAGGTATCTAGGTACCATCATGTCAGGAAGTTTCTCCCATGTGTAACGGTCGAAACTGAAACCTTCAACTGATTTCAAAATATCGAATTTCTCATCTATACCTCCCAGTACTACAATTGTGTTCTCAATAACAACAGCAGCACATCCACATCTCTTGTGTAACATGGGAGGCAACATATGACTGTTTCCAGTCTTCATGTTATAAATTATAACCTTGTTTAATACTTTATCATCCTTGTCAAGCCCACCAATGATCACGACATTCTCACCCCACTTCACTGTCGCCATTTCACACACTGGATAAGGAAGTTCTGGTAACTGTTGACATTCATTGTTCTTGATGTCATAGCGTAACACACTGCTGAGGTTGTCGTCACTGCCACATATCGTCCTTCCCCCAGCAATTAAAATACTATCATCACACAAGACTGTGCTGTGCTTAGCTCTAGGTTTAGGCATCTTGGACACCAGTTTAACAGTGTTAGGTGGTTTCAATTCGACTTCGTGAATACAGTTAGAGTACGTGCCTTCATCTTGATCAAGACCTCCAGTAATAAACAAGCTATCCTTGTACACCACATAGCAGTGTGCATTTATTCTAGGAGAAAGTTTTGCAGCAAAATCACTCCAGTTCAATGTCGGATCAGCGACGGGATGACAGATCAGTCGAATCATGTTACCTAAAGACCAACCTCGCGCTACAAATGAATATGTCTCGTGACAATACTCAGGCTTTGGCTCTAATAAAGACCACAATCTCTCGCGATAATGAAATATTTCTACAGAGTTCCCCCCCTCACCACCAGCAACAAATATATGTTGATTTTCTCTTTCGCCACTCTCTGCTCCACTTACATCTCTTGTGAATTCCTCCTGCTTTCTATCTTTGCTTTCTATCTTCTCAAGTACTGCTTCTTTCAAGTGATCAAAGCCATCTCTCATTTCATTTAAACTCGAACTTGACTTGACTACTTCGAACCTCGCTTCCACACTCTTTGGCAAGTTTACTATCTTCGCGCTTATGTTCATGTTCATGATTTTCGCGTCTGTATGTGCCGTATTAGTTTTCATGTCTTTCATTTTCGTGTCCAAGTTGTCCAGTTTCGTGCTGATTTCTTCGCAATTGTGATACTTCAATTTTCTAAACTGACACAGTTCACTCTCGTGATATGTACGATCTCTTTTACTGATTGTCTGACCACAGCCTTGATTTCCGCAAACAACTGGGCTGAACCCGCATTCAGCGACATGTCGGTTTAAATTCTGCGCCTGTACGAGTTCTCGACATCCTCTGTCTTCATAATCACAACGAATTTTTCGCTCACCTAAATACGGCTCTCGATAGTTTGCAGCCATATTTAGTACTTTCTCTCAAAATACGGCAAAGTTTATTCTGTTTGTAATGAAAACCTCGTCTTAGAAACAGCCATAAAGATATACGTATGAGCAAGGCTTTGCTCTCGTTGACTTACGTAAAAACTTCGCTGAGCTTTCAATTTTCGAACTGTAAGAATCGTTTCTAACAACAGACGTGTTACACTCTCTGGTTCGTTGTTTTATTGCCACGTATGTTGCTGCAGGTTTCTTGTCTGAACAGGAATTTGCTTTGTCACGAAATAGTTAATAAAGAATCTTTAAAATTTACGAAATATTCATGAGCTTGTGCATGTCTTCTGATCATCTGACGTAAACTGTAAAAACAGACTTCTACAGCTAGTTACATGGTGGAAACTAACCCAATGAAGTAGTTACATGAGAATGTTTTAATTTCTGGTTTACATAAATGGCAAATCTCAGACATCGAATAGCTGAAGGTTGACAATTTTAATTTTTTATCACAAAGGAAGTATATACTCGAAGTTTTAATCGTATGCAGGACACGTCAAACTGAAACTCTCCATTAAGCGCCTTTCAGCTTAGTGATCATAGATTCGATATACTTCGATCCTCACACCCGACTCCTTAAAGTTTATCAACTCTCAGCCGGAAGTCTTGGATTTTCGCAGGGTACTCCGGCTTCCTCCCAAAGGAATTATTGACAGTTTTGTTGTGCTAGTAGATTACCTTGTACCTGTTTTGATATGCTTGAAGAACAGACGTGTATAAAGTGACTAAAAAGGTCATTTACGTGGAATACCGCATGTGTAGCTCAATTATACGAAACGTTTGACATAGATATATACCATAGTTACAAACTTCTTCTTGTATTTTTTCTGGATATTGCATTTCTCTTAACCCGAAGTTGTTGTACTTTTGTTGCTGTATAGAGACTAAGAAGTCTGTAATAAATAAATAAACTTTCTTCAGACTTTACTGAAATCATTGAACTTCACTTGTGTGGATAAATAGAATCTCAGCCAGAATATACACAATTTTATTATGGTTACAATTACAATTATGTTTAGATTACAAAAACTTTCATTTACTTTTAGAGTAAGTCCTTCATCTATTATGCTGAAACTGTGTTTTCATTGTATGTCCCGTATATAGCATATACAAACACTTCTAGATGACAACAGCAGTGGGGAGCCATCTGGGTTCCTTCATGTCAGGAAGTTCTTCCCATGTGTAACGGTCGAAACTGAAACCTTCAACTGATTTCAAGTCACTCAAATTCTCATCTCTCCCTCCCAGTACCACAATTGTGTTCTCAATAACAACTGCAGTACATCCACATCTCTTGTGTAACATGGGAGGCAACATATGACTGTTTCCAGTCTTCATGTTATAAATTATAACCTTGTTTAATACTTTATTATCCTTGTCAGCACCACCAATGATCACAGCATTCTCACCCCACTTTACTGTTGCCATATCACGCACTGGATAAGGAAGTTCTGGTAACTGTCGACATTCATTGTTCTTGATGTCATAGCGCAACACACTGCTGAGGATGTCTCTGATGCTCCATGTCTTCTTTCCCCCAACAATAAAAACACTGTCATCACATAAGACTGTGCTGTGATTAGCTCTAGGTTCAGGCATCTTGGACAGCAGTTTAACTGTGTAAGGTGGCAACAATTCGACTTCATGAATACAGTCAGAATAGACAGCTTGGCTTGCATTATAACCTCCAGTAACAAACAAGCTATCCTTGTACACTACACTGCTGTTTTCACATGTTCGGGCAGGAAGCTTGGCCAAAAAATCACTCCAGTTAGTTGTGAGATGAGGGATTGGATGAATTCTCATTTGAATCATGTTTTCTACAGGTCCACCATTAGAGTAACCTCCCACTAAAGTCACATGATTATTGTAAACAAATGATACACTGTTGCGATTCTCCGGCATGGGCTTTAATAAAGACCACAATCTCTGAGGATAGTTAAATATTTCGACAGAGTTTGTCCCCCAACCACCAGCAACAAATATATGTTGATTTTCTCTCCCGCCACTCTCTGCCCCACTTACATCTCTCGTGCTTTCCTCCTGCTTTCTTTCTTTGCTCTCTATCTTCTCAAGTATTGTTTCTTTCAAGTGATCAAAGCCATCTTTCATTTCAATTAAACTCACTTTCATTCCTCCCATCTCATTACTGACTGCTTCGAACCTTGCTTCGATATTTGTTTCCAAGTTTGCTATCTTAGTGTTCATGGTTTTCATGTCCATTCTAATTCTTTTCAGCCTCTCGCTTGTATCAATGTTTGCCAGTTTCGTGTTGTTCAATTTTGTGTCGAGTTCTGCTACTTTCATTTCCACGCCTGCCACCATTGTGCTGATTTTTTCACAGTTGTGACACTTCAACTTTCTATATTGACACAGCTTACCCTCGTGATATGTACGATCTCTTTTGCTGATTGTCTGACCACAACCTTGATTTCCACAAACAACTGGGCTAAATAAGCATTCAGCAACATGTCGGTTTAAATTCTGCAGCTGTACGAGTTCTGGACATCCCCTGTTTTTATAATCACAACAAATTTTTTGTTCACTCAAGTAATCGGTTACAATTCTTGGTACATTGGCCAATGTCTCGACAGTCAGCTCGTCAGCGCATGTTGGGCATGTATGAGAATTCCTACGAAGGTGTTCCGTGATACAGCCACGGCAAAAATAGTGCTGATTTCTCCTGCACATCACAGGATCTTTCAATACGTTATAACAAATCAGACAGTGGAAATGCCGGTCTATTATTGTATCGAATCGCTCGTCGTCGTATCCAGGTTGATAGTTTGCAGCCATATTTTACTGGTCTGGTGACTCTGGCCGTTTCAAAATGCAGAAATTATATTCTGTTTTTAACCAGTTTGTACTGAGAACCTTGTCCTATAAACAGCTATGCTGATACATATATGTACTTTGTTGATTTGAGTTAGCATTTCCTCAAAATTTCCAACTGAAGGAACCTCGGAAGGACCATTTCAAACAGATGCATATATTCGGATTTATTTGACTCGTGAAAAGTTTGACTCTCTCCCCCCCCGTTTGTTTGAGTTTTTCTAGGTTCTCTAAATTAGCTTCAAGGGGGGAGGCATATTGCTTTCCTAAAATTTGCGTTGGAGCAGGATAAGGGAAACCACTGAGCTTTACAAATACTGGAGACTGGAGGAGCGGCTAGGGATGAAAAATTGTCGTATAATATCACTGAGCTTTACAATACCGGTATCTGGAGAAAGCACGCGCCACTATCTTTGAAGCAGAAAAGATGGCGCCGATTTGCAAAATTGGTTCATGATCAATAAATATAAACCCAATATAATTTACATGGCGCTGTTTTTTTTTTAATTTTTGGGTAATGTGTTGGGTAAATGCATTATGGACCTCATTTCCTATTTTGCCGTCTAACACCAGATAGTTATTCATTATGGGAAGTGCTGGACACTCAGTGCTTTTAATTATTGCTTTGCATGTTTCTCTATCACAAGTCAAACATTGAAATTCATTAAGTATAATGGTATATTTATATTAATATAAAGTTTTAACGATTTTATTTTGACTTAAGCAATACATATTACCTTCTAAACAGTATAGATATTCAAAAATTGTGGATTTTTGTGATTATTCAGTTGTACAAAAAGGTCAATGGAAACAAGATAGCAATAATGGACAAATCTTGTCACCTGTTTCAGCAGACGCGCGCGGAAGACGGGAAACTAAAGTCTAATTTGGAGTTGCCTTGACCATTTACCCGTTGGACCAAGGGCAAGGCAGCACTTACGTGAAGAGTCGGTCAAGTCTCTGCCGAAAGTCGTGTGGGCTATCTGCCAATACCGGGTTTTCTCTCAGACGAAATAATATTGAGAGGGTGGTGTTAGGAGGGCAGCTTGCCTGAATATCCGAGTCCCGCTCGCACTATCGCCATTTGGATATATGATATATGTCCAGTGTAAAAGTTGAAAAAAAAGGACAGTATGAAGTACTTACGATGCTACACCAATTTTTCAGGAAGTTGCATTTCTCTTAATCTACAGAGACTGCAAAGTCTGTATTATAAAGAGAACCTTGCTTTACTTTGTGCGTACAAACAGATTCTTGGACAGAAACAAACTAAGCGTTTTAAAGATTGTTTTATTGTACATAATGCCTTAAATTATTCATCGTAATCTTAGTATTTATATCAATTAATCTCCTTAAGCCGTATTTAATTCAGCCTATATAGGCTGCAATGTTTATGTTCAATAAACTATCCATCCATCTATCTATCAGAATGCTGTAAATCATGTGTAGATTACAATATTGTAGTGTTTGTAAGGAAGTAGTGTTTTATGCAGAAAAACGTTTTTGGATATACATCCAGTATATGTGTACAATGCGTACGCGCATGTCTAGATGACAACAGCTGTGGCGAACCATCTGGGTTCCTTCATGTCAGGAAGTTCCTCCCATGTGTAACGGTCGAAACTGAAACCTTCAACTGATTTCAAGTCACTGTAATTCTCATCTTTTCCTCCCAGTACTACAATTGTGTTCTCAATAACAACAGCAGTACATCCATATCTCTTGTGTAACATGGGAGGCAACATATGACTGTTTCCAGTCTCAATGTTATAAATGATAACCTTGTTTAATGCTTTATCATCCTTGCCATGCCCACCAATGATCACGACATTCTCACCCCACTTTATTGTTGCCATTGCACTCACTGGATAAGGAAGTTCTGGTAACTGTTGACATTCATTGTTCTTGATGTCATAGCGCAACACACTGCTGAGGTTGTCTTTACTGCTCCATGTCTTCTTTCCCCCAACAATAAAAACACTGTCCTCACATAAGACTGTGCTGTGATTAGCTCTAGGTTCAGGCATATTGGACAGCAGTTTAACAGTGTAAGGTGGTTTCAATTCGACTTCGTGAATGCAGTCAGAGAAGACACGTTGATCTGTCTTGCGACCTCCAGTAACAAACAAGCTATCCTTGTACACCACACTGCTGTGTCCAAACATTCTAGCAGGAAGTTTGGCGGCAAAATCACTCGAGTTAGCTGTGAGATCAGGGACTGGATGAATGTTCATTTGAATCATGTCATCAACAGAGCCACCATCACACCAACCTCCCGCTAAAGTCACATGATTATTGTAAACAAATGAAGATGCGCTCTCACGTTTCTTTGGCATGGGCTTTAATAAAGACCACAATCTCTGAGGATAGTTCAATATTTCTACCGAGTTTCTCCCCACACCACCAGCAACAAATATATGATTTTCTCTCCCGCCACTCGCTGCCCCACTTACATCTCTTGTGATTTCCTTCTGCTTTCTATCTTTGCTCTCTATCTTCTCAAGTACTGCTTCTTTCAAGTGATCAAAGCCATCTCTCATTTCATTTAAACTCGTTCTCATTCCTCTCACCTGATTATTGACTGCTTCGAACCTCGCTTCCACGTTCGCTTGCAAGTTTGCTACCTTCGTGTTCACGGTTTGTGTCATTTTCGTGTCCATGCTGTCCAATTTCGTGTCCACATTGTTCAATTTCGTGTCGAGCTCGGCAACTTTCGTGTCCACACCCGCCATCATCTTGCTGATTTCTTCACAATTGTGACACTTCAATTTTCTAAACTGACACAGTTCACTCTCGTGATATGTACGATCTCTTTTATTGACTGTCTCACCACAGCCTTGATTTCCGCAAACAACTGGGCTGAACCCGCATTCGGCGACATGTCGGTTCAAATTCTGCAGCTGTACGAGTTCTCGACATCCCCTGTTTTCATAATCACAACGAATTTTGCGTTCATCTAAATAATCCGTTACAATTCTTGGAACATTGTTCAACGTCTCGAAAGTCAGCTCGTCAGCGCATGTTGGGCATGTATGAGAATTCCTACGAAGATGTTCCATGATACAGCCGCGGCAAAAATAGTGCTGATTTCTCCTGCACATCACAGGATCTTTCAATACGTTATAACAAATCAGACAGTGGAAATGTCGGTCTATTATTGTATCGAATCGCTCGTCGTCGTATCCAAGTTGATACATATAGTTTGACGCCATATTTGCTGTTCGTCACAAAATTCCCCAAATGCAAGAGATTACATCCTGTTTTTAATCAGTTTGTAATGAAAATCTCGTCTTAGAAAATGACAAGAAGATATATGTAGGAGCCGGCTTTGCTCTTGTTGATTTGCATTAGTATTTCGGTAACATTTCTAGCTGTAAGAATTGTCTCCCCAAACAGCAGACGTCTCCCCAAACAGCAGACGTATTTCACTTCCTCGTTCGTCGTTTCTTGCCACGTATTGAATACAGTATGTTGGGGTCTTGTCTAGACAGGAATTCGCTTTATTACGAAATATTTTATGTTGTCTTGTGACAAAAGGTCATGACTTTGTGATGTTTGGATACGCATTAAAATCATCCGCAGAAATTAAAACAAAACAAAAATTAGAAATTATTTATCTAAACGTGAAATGAGTTTACCAAATGTCAAGTGATTCTACTATATGTGAAGTGTCTCAATTCATTGTGATTTGGTATGAAACAATGCCAAATGATTTGACTAAATGTCCAATGATGCGATGTTATTTGAAATAGTTTGATGCATTTTACAATGACGTAATTTGTGCGGACACGGTGAGTGTCGTAGTGAAACCATTAATCACAATGTGAAATGTTCAGCGCAAACTGAAATGGCATATGTTTCCACTACATTTTCTTAAACTTTTAAGAGTAAATTTCATAGGGAAATGTGAAAAAACTGAAAATTAATGTGCGAACGTGGAAGTACAAAATTCTCGTTGTCGTGTATTGTCAATTCTGTGCAATTTTACCCGATCCGAACGTTGTATCCCAGTAAAATTATTGTCTCCAATAAATTATTGGGATTGTTAGGGTTTAGAGTCAGGGTTGGGGTTTGGGACTTGGGTCAGGGTTTACTTTATATGCATGAAATGACAATTCCAGTAACTATTGGAATTATCAAACGTAGTAACCAGTAATTTTATTGAAATACAACGTTCGGATCGGTTGGCAATTTTTGCTTCTCCAAAATGGAAACACATTTATCGGATCGAGTTAATTATTTATTATAGGTATTGACCTTCTGTTTGGTAGCACATTTATACAATTTAACGAAATTTGCTCTCTTCCACTGGGTAAAGATTACAGAACAGAAATATGTGTGAAGTTGACCACCGGCAAGCGTTGGCAAGCGTATGTAAAAGTATTGAGTTAAACCCACCTATACCTTTGTTCTGCAATGTGATTCTCTTTTAATAGTTCAGTTTATCATTTGAAAATAAATTATTCAAATCTCACGAAATATTAATTTATTCACGAATCATAAAAAATAAAGATATACGAAGTAGCTACGAAGATAGTTAAAGCAGCGAGCCAAATTATTGGTAAAATAGGATGTCTTGTCTTTGAAAACAGTCGTTAAAATCTTAAAATATTGGCGCCTGGCAGGAGCAAAAATTGCACAGAATTGACAATATATAACAACAAGAATTTTGTACTTCCACGTGCGCACATTAATTTTCAGTTCCTTCACATTTCCCTATGAAATTTACTCTTTAAAGTTCAAGGAATTGCATGTGTTCGAGTGGAAAAGACATATGTCATTTCAGTTTGCGCTTGCGCTGAACATTTCACATTGTAATAAATGGTTTCACTGCGACACTCGCCGTGTCCGCACAAATTACGTCAATGTAAAATGCGTCGAACCATTTCAAATGACATCAACACTAGAAATTTGGTAATAATTCCGTGTTCTCAGTACGCGAAATTAAATTTTAATCCAAGCCCTAAATCTAATCAAACTAGGATTAAAATTTATATGAGAACACGAAACTATTACCAGAAATTTAAGCCTACTTTCCACTTGGCGAATTTATTCGCGTGACGCGAAGCGAAACAAGAACTCGGCAACGTGATTGGTTAACATTGGTTGGCGAAAAAATTCGCCGCGAACAAGTAGGAACCGTTCGTACTTTTTCCTGTTCGCGCGAACAAATTCGCCAAGTGGAAAACGGGCTTTAGTCAAATCATTTGGCATTGCTTGATACCAAATCACAACGAATTGAGACACTTCCCGTATAGTAGAATCACTTGACATTTGGTAAAGTCATTTCACGTTTGGATAAATAATTTCGAATTTAGGCGGACGACTTTTGAATTCGTATCAAAACATTTCGCATTGAATTGAAAGGTTCCACTTGGGTTCGCTGAATCATTTCAGATTTACTTGAACGAGTTCGAAAAGCAAATTGAATTAGATCAATGTCGAATAAACTATGTTTACTTTAGACGGATCACTTCACAACTCGTCCAATCATATCACTAAGCTACGCTGTTTCATTTCTAAACTCAATGAATCACTTGTGTTCTTGATGAACCTTACGTGTTTATGTTCATTCATTTCACTTCACATGTGTCATATTTTTTGTGGTGACGGCCGCCCATAAGATCGCGTTTGACTCCCTAGTCCTCTCGTCAACTTAGTTTAGTTACACTGTACGGTACAAAATTATACTATAGCGGTCTAGCTGAAAGAACACACAATGGTACAGGTAAAAATAAAAAATAAAAAAAGTACAATGCTTTAAATTCATCAAATCTAAATATAGTAATAACAGTTATTAATTTTCGAGACAAACGTAAGCGATAAAAGTTTTATTGAAGAACAACGTTTCGAAGCCATCATGGCCTCATTATCAAGTTCAAATAACAAATATAGATAATTTTTACACTTAAAATTGTTTAAATGACGTTTACAAATGACGTTGACAAATGACGTTTAATCAATTGCGCAAGTTAATAAGTTCGAATTTATGCGCTAAGACGTGCCAAAATACAATATATATGAGTATAAACAGACAAACAGATAAACGAAGACAAAGACAGACAATCTAAACTAAAATACATAAAATATTCAAGCTAAGTAAATAACTTAGCACGTATCGTATAAGTTATTTACTTAGCTTAAGTATTTTATGTATTTTAGATTAGATTGTCTGCCTTTGTCTTCGTTTATCTGTTTATACTCATATATATTGTATTTTGGCGCGTCTTAGCGCATAAATTCGAACTTATTAACTCGCGCAATTGATTAAACGTCATTTGTCAACGTCATTTGTAAACGTCATTTAAACAATTTTAAGTGTAAAAATTATCTATATTTGTTATTTGAACTTGATAGTGAGGCCATGATGGCTTCAAAACGTTGTTCTTCAATAAAACTTTTATCGCTTACGTTTGTCTCGAAATCTATTTCAAAAAGCTTGTTGATAAAGACAGTTATTAATGTTTTGTTTTATGCATGTGTTCAGGGCTTCGATTACCGAACTCGATACACAACAGCTGGGTAGACTGTAAACGCAAATTGTTTTAGGAGAACATAAGAATACTGTTTGTTGTGCAGCTCAAAGAGACTTTATAAAACCTCGCCACAGAACCAACCAAGCCGCCAGTAAACTAAACCAACTAATCACTCGTCCAAAAGTTACACCAATTTTTCAGGAAGTTGCATTTCTCTCAATCTACAGAGACTGCAAAGTCTGTATTGTGAAAAAAATCTTGCTTTACTTTGTACGTACAAACTGATTCTTGGACAGAAACAAACTAAGCGTTTTAAAGATTGTTTTATTGTACATAACGCCTTAATTTAAATTATTCATCGTAATCTTATTTATATCAATTAATCTCCTTAAGCCGTATTTAATTATGTAAAATATCACTAACCTTTTAACTTGCATTTAATATACGCGTAATTCAGCCTATATAGGCTGCAATGTTTATGTTCAATAAACTATCCATCCACCTATCTATCAGAATGCTGTAAATCATGTGTAGATTACAATATTGTAGTGTTTGTAAGGAAGTAGTGTTTTATGCAGAAAAACGTTTTTGGATATACATCCAGTACATATATACAACGCGTAAGCGCATGTCTACATGAAAAAAGCTGTGGTGAACCATCTAGGTTCTTTCACGTCAGGAAGTTCTTCCCATGTGCAACGGTCAAAACTGAAACCTTTCAACTGATTTCAAGACACTCAATAACTCATCTCTCCCTCCCAGTGCTACAATTGTGTTCTCAATAACAACAGCAGTACATCCATATCTCTTGTGTAACATGGGAGGCAACATATGACTGTTTCCAGTCTTCATGTTATAAATTATAACCTTGTTTAATGCTTTATTATCCTTGTCAAGCCCACCAATGATCTTTACTGTTGCCATTGCACTCACTCGATAAGGAAGTTCTGGTAACTGTCGACATTCATTGTTCTTGATGTCATAGCGTAACATACTGCTGAGGTTGTCTTTCTTGTTCACTGTCTTCCTTCCACCAACAATAAAAATGCTATCATCACACAATGCTGTGCTGTGACGAGCTCTAGGTTCAGGCATCTTGGACAGCAGTTTAACAGTGTAAGGTGGTTTCAAGATTCCCAAACGTTTTTGGTCCATTTTCAAAACCAAGTCAAGTACTGGAAGTATACCCAACTCAGTCTCGAGATATTGTGCTAATAATCCTGAAAGTAGATCACAGGCTACCACACCAGATAGTATTGCATCCATGTTTAACGAGTACTTTCATTCGGTATACACCAGCGCCTTAAAAGAACCATCCTCAACTCAACCGGTTTCATCTTCTCCATTATCAAGTATTTCATTCATTGATCTCTCCACAGAAGAAGTGTGCCATACTCTACAGAACTTAAACCCTTCCAAAGCTCATGGTTCTGGCGGGTTTCTTTCTCGTATCCTCAAAGAATGTGCTAACCAATTAGCGCCATCACTTCACTACCTTTTCACTAAGTCGCTCAAAGTCGAACATCATTCCAATTTATAAGAAAGGTAGCAAGGACCACGTTGAAAATTACCGCCTAATCTCCTTGTTATCCATTGTAAGCAAGACTCTTGAACGATGTGTACTCAACCATATATCTCAGCATATACAATCTAACATTCATTCAGCGCAGTTTGGTTTCGTAAACGGTAGGTCATGTGCAACACAATTGTTAAGCATTTTAAACATTATTGGAAAGAACTTGGACAAGGGATTGCAAACTGACGTTGTTTTTATGGACAGTGCGAAGGCTTTCGACACCGTTAACCACACCAAAATGTTGGAAAAACTGGGGGAATATGGTTTCTCTGGTTCTGTTCTCCTCTGGTTTAAAAACTATCTATGTGGACGCTCCCAGCGGGTAACTGTTCACGGAGCTAGATCGCAATCCCTGCCTATTACATCTGGCGTTCCTCAAGGATCATTATTGATTGTAAAGTGCTCTCCATCACAAGGAAATCATCTCCGCTAATCACCTCGTATAGCCTTGACGGTAACCAACTGGCGTTGTCTAACATTGAAATTGATCTAGGCGTCGTTATGAATTCCAACCTAACGTGGATCCATCAAGTTAACAGGGTTAGATCTAAAGCTAATCAAATGCTTGGACTTATAAGACGGTCAACCATGGAAATGTATGAGGTCGGGGCGAGGAAGTACCTTTACCTACAACTGGTTCGCAACAACTTTTCGTATGCGTCTCAAGTATGGTCTCCTCAAACAATCAAATTAATGGAAAATATAGAAAAGGTTCAGAGAAGGGCGACAAAATACATCCTAAATCTCGGTTTTATAACTAATGTTCCATATACATCAAGACTACTTCAACTTAACTTACTTCTCTTAATATATTGGCACGAATATTTGGATTTAGTTCTACTGTACAAAATAATCAATGGCTACACATACATTGATGACAGTGCTCGACTAACAATGACTAATTTTGGAATAACGAGAAGCGAAACGAATAAGAACATAATTAAATTTTCAATACCGTTTGCCAACTTGCCAACAACACTGAATACAGTGACCTTCCAAACTTCATATTTCATTAGAGTATGTAAAACATGGAAAATTTTGAGCTGTGATCTTCGTCACAGAGATATTGGTTTGCATACCTTCAAATCAAAACTTAAGACATATTACGAACACGCGCTATCCAGTGTATACAATTGTGATGATCCGCGTACATGGAAATTCATATGTGTTAAATGTAGAAGGGCGAGGTCCCTGGACGGTGTTCTCAGATGTTGTTGATTGAAGATCATGTTTGTTGTCTGTTATGTTCTGTCATGTGTCTTGTCAGTTATTTGTTAGATTTTCGATGTTAATATTAACGTGAATTAGTTGTAATTATCAAGGACTCGCCGTAATTGGTGACACTGTGGCGAGTATCCTGGCACTACATTGTTATAGTTAGTAGTTGTCGAACATTATTAAATCATTAAATCAATAATCTCTGAGCTTTACAATATCTGGAGAAACCACGCGCCGCCATTTTTGAAGCAGAAAAGATGGCGCCGATTTGCAAAATTGGTTCCCGATCACTGAGATTTACAATCTCTCTGTGCCTGACAAAAACATCTATGTCTATGTGACCTCTGTTGGCATAGTAATTGTTCATTGAAGTGTAGATAGACAGTCAATTAATTCCGCGTGTTTTTGAAATGCAATGTAGTGTCAGTGGTGCATAAAAGATAACATTCTGGGCCATGTCTTAAATATAAACCCACTATAATTTACATGGTGCTGGGTTTTTTTTCATTTTTAGGTAATGTGTTAGGTAAAATGCATTATGGACCTCATTTCCTATTTTGCAGGCTAATTAACAATTAGACAACGAGGTCGAGTTGTCTAATCAGGCTTCGCCTTCGTTGACTATTCGCTCATAGACAACGAGGCCAACTTGTCTAATTGTTTTAGTATACTCGTTGAACTGTATTTTGTTTTGTTGTTTTTCTAATTGTATAATTGTTTTAGTATACACTCTTAACTGTATTTTGTTTTGTTGTTTTTGTCGACCATGGACTTTTACGAATAGTCCATGGTTTAGACGCCAATCAAAACTTTGGATTTGTAATAGTCCATGGTCGAGTGTATACGAACACCAGATGGTTATTCATCATGAGGAGTGCTGGACACTCAGTGCTTTTAATAATTGCTTTGCATGTTTCTATATCATACCAGTCAAACATTAAAATTCATTATATATTTATATTAATATAAAGTTTTGACAATTTTATTTTGACTTAAGCAATACCTTCTAAACAGTGTAGATATTCAAAAATTGTGGATTTTTGTGATTATTTGTACAAAAAGGTCAATGGAAACAAGATAGCAATAATGGACAAATCATGTCGCCTGTTTCAGCAGACGCGCGCGGAAGACGGGAAACTAAAGTCTAATTTGGACTGGCCTTAACCATTTGCTCGTTGGATCAAGGGCAAGGCAGCACTTACGTGAAAGAGTCGCTCAAGTCTCTGCCGAAAGACGTGTGGGCTATCTGCCGATACCGGGTTTTCTCCCAGAAGAAATAATGTTGGGGGGTTTGTGTTACGAGGGCAGCTTGTCTGAGTATCCGAGTCTGCTCGCGCTATCGCCATTTGGATATATGTTGTGTCCAGTGTAAAAGTTGAAAAAAAGACAACATGAAAGTACTTACGATGCGAGGATTTGTTCGAGTAAGGTGACAACGTTCGCAGTGCAGAACAAGTTATATTGATTGTATCTGTATTAGTTAAGTTTGAAAACAGACATTTAGGAAGTTCGTTTGGGTAGAACGCACTGGAAAGAGATAATACATATTATAGATATTATTTTTCAAGTTACCGGGACATTTTTCATTCTTTATTGTGTAGCTTGGCATTTCTAAGGGGCGTAAATCGAAAAGAGGACATGGTAAACCAGTCCGATTTTTACTCCCGCTTTGTTAACTTTAATTGTTAGTAGTGATAACTATATCATTAATTTCTTTCTGAAAAAACCCTTGCTTTAGTTTGTCCGAACATACAGATTCCTGGACAGAAACAAACTAAGCGTTTTAAAGATTGTTTTATTGTACATAATGCCTTAAATTATTCATCGTAATCTTATTTATATTAATTAATCTCCTTAAGCTGTGATTTAATTATGTAAAATATTCATTATATAACTTTTTTAGCGTAATTCAGCCTATGCAGGCTGCAACGTTTATACTCAATAAACCATCCTTCTATCTATCTATCAGAATGCTGTAAATCATGTGTAGATTACAATATTGTAGTGTTTATAAGAAAGTAGTGTTTTAAGCAGAAAAACGTTTTTGGATATACATCCAGTATATGTGTACAATGCGTACGCACATGTCTAGATGACAACAGCTGTGTGAAGGCATCTGGGTTCCTTCATGTCAGGAAGTTCCTCCCATGTGTAACGGTCGAAATTGAAACCTTCAACTGATTTCAAGTCACTGTAATTCTCATCTATTCCTCCCAGTACTACCATTGTTTTCTCAATAACAACTGCAGTACATCTACATCTCTTGTGTAACATGGGAGGCAACATATGACTGTTTCCAGTCTTCATGTTATAAATTATAACCTTGTTTAATACTTTATCATCCTTGTCAAGCCCACCAATGATCACGACATTCTCACCCCACTTTACTGTCGCCATTTCACTCACTGGATAAGGAAGTTCTGGTAACTGTTGACATTCATTGTTCTTGATGTCATAGCGTAACACACTGCTGAGGTTGTCTTCGCTGCTCCATGTCTTCCTTCCCCCAGCAATCAAAATACTATCATCAAACAATACTGTACTGTGATGAGTTCTAGATTCAGACATCTTGGACAGCAGTTTAACAGTGTAAGGTGGTTTCAATTCGACTTCGTGAATACAGTCAGAGTAGACATCTTGATCTGCATTACGACCTCCAGTAATAAACAAGCTATCCTTGTACACCACACTGCTGTGTGCATTCATTCTAGCAGGAAGTTTGGCACCAAAATCACTCCAGTTAGTTGTGAGATCAGGGACTGGAAGAGTGTTCATTCGAGTCATGTTATCAACATGGCGATCATAACACCAACCTCCCGCTAAAGTCACATGATTATTGTAAACAAATGAAGATGCGCTCTCACGTTCCTTTGGCATGGGCTTTAATAAAAACCAAAATCTCTGAGGATAGTTAAATATTTCAACAGAGTTTGTCTCCTCACCACCAGCAACAAATATATGTTGATTTTCTCTCCCGCCACTCTCTGCTCCACTTACTTCTCTTGTGCTTTCCTCCTGCTTTCTATCTTTGCTCTCTATCTTCTCAAGTACTGCTTCTTTCAAGTGATCAAAGCCATCTTTCATTTCATTTAATAAACTCGTTCTCATTCCTCTCACCTCATTATTGACTGCTTCGAACCTCGCTTCCACGTTCGCTTGCAAGTTTGCTACCTTCGTGTTCACGGTTTCCAGTTTCGTGTCCATGCTGTCCAACTTCGTGTCCATATTGTTCAATTTGGTGTCGGCGAGTGCCATTTTCGTGTCATGGTTTGCTATTTTCGTTTCCACGCCCGCCATCATCGTGCTGATTTCTCCACAGTTGTGACACTTCAACTTTCTAAACTGACACAGTTCACTCTCGTGATATGTACGATCTCTTTTATTGATTGTCTCACCACAACCTTGATTTCCACAAACAACTGGGCTGAACCCGCATTCGGCGACATGTCGGTTTAAATTCTGCAGCTGTACGAGTTCTCGACATCCTCTGTCTTCATAATCACAACGAATTTTTCGTTCATCTAAATAATCCGTTACAATTCTTGGAACATTGGTCAATGTCTCGAAAGTCAGCTCGTCAGCGCACGTTGGGCATGTATGAGAATTCCTACGAAAATGTTCCGTGATACAGCCGCGGCAAAAATAGTGCTGATTTCTCCTGCACATCACAGGGTCTTTCAATACGTTATAACAAATCAGACAGTGGAAATGTCGGTCTATTATTGTATCGAATCGCTCGTCGTCGTATCCAAGTTGATACATGTAGTTTGACGCCATTTTTACTGTTTGTCATAAAATTCCCCAAATGCAAGAGATTATATCCTGTTTTCAATCAGTTAATGAAAACCTCGTCTTAGAAAATGACATGAAGATTTATGTAGGAGCAGGCTTTGTTCTTGTTGATTTGCATTAGTATTTCGGTAACATTTCCAGCTGTAAGAATCATCTCCCCAAACAGCAGACGTATTTCACTTCCTCGTTCGTTGTTTTTTGCCACGTACTGTACACAGAATGTTGAGGTCTTGTCTGCACAGGAATTTGTTTTATTACGAAATATTTTATATTGTCTTGTGACAAAAGGTCATGACCTTGCGATTGTCTTCAGGTGTGAATGGTGGATATGCAATGATAACACAGTCACCGGAATACATGGTAGAAAGTAGAAATTTACTGATTTTTCTTCCAATTCTGCAGGACTGATTACATGAAAATCAGAGTTTAGAGTTAGTTCTCGCTCGCGTTTGACCCCTCATGTCAACTTTATAGTTTAACTACACTGTAAGGCACAAAATTATACTAGGGGTCTACAGTAGCTCAAAGAATACACAATGGTACAGGTAAAAATAAAAAAAGTAAAAATGCTTTAAATTCATCAAATCTAAATATGGTAATAATAGTTATATATGATGTCAGTGGGTATTATGGTGTTGTTTTCGTAATTGAATTTACATAAATGGTGAAGCTAAATCATTAAGTTAACAATCAATTTATAGTTTCTTGTTGAATCATTTTGTCGAATATTTTTTTGAAATTTACTGAAGAAACACCCATGCCTCTTGTTGGACATGATCAAGTTTTCTCTTGTTTGACTGCAAACAGCGGTGAACATGTACCTGAATGATCAACCTAGTTGGACCGAACTCCGACACACTACAGCTGGTTAAGCTCTAAATGCAAACTGTTTTGGGAGAACATACAGTGGCATAGTTAAGGGGGGGGGGCAAGGGGAGGGGGTGACTGCCCCCCCCCAGTTGTGTTTAAGACCATTCCAAAAGTCTAAATTCGTGTAGAAGTTGGGGGGCAGACCCCCTAGAATGCCTTCGCCGCTCGCTACTTGCCCCCCCCCCCAACCCTGGCTATGCCACTGAGAACATAGGAAACGCAATTCAAAGGATACTGTTTGTTGTGCAGCTCAAAGAGACTTTATAAAATCTTGCCACAGAACCGACCAAGCCATCAGCAAGACCCAGGACAATATGTCCATCTTAAAAGATCAAGAAAAAATATTGATTGAAGCGCTGAACAGCAGCAGAACTATTCGAAATTTAATACCTCACACGGTAACCACTGAAGTAGACAAATTGGAGCAATAAGTCTATCTGGATACTCATGACGAATTATGACCGGGCAAACAAACAGAGTCGGAGCAAAAAAATGCGTACAGTGTAGCTTCCAAACATAGGCTTTTACTTAATGGAGTTATTGTACCAATGTTAATGGAAGAGACAACTGTACCTTCTGGAACACTGGAAACCATTTATAGATATACAGGTCAGTTACTAAAGTAGCAAGCACGCAGGGATGCTTGATAACTTTGCTTTTCAACACCCCCCCTCCCCCAAGCAATCTTGCACGCTTGCTACTTTAGTAAATGACCTCTATATCTAAAACTGTATTAAAAGCACATATAGGTAAAGTGCCTGGCTGCTCAGAGGAACTCTCTTCTTACCATTTGAGAAAGATATATCGCCAACTTGTACTCCTTGGAGATCTGTGTCTATGAGTGTTTTTGCCACTGCAACATCCATATTCATGCTTACGAAACACACCTACAGAAAATTTTCAGTTAAAAACTACCATATCAATGTGAGAAAAACTATCAGTGATTAATAAAAGTACTGTCCAAACATTTTGAAAAGCTAATGTTTTAAGATTCCATGCAAACATTTTGAAATTGACCCAATGATTTAGGGAATGGCTTATTAAGTTAATTCTTATGTAAGTTCTCGAACATCATTCAACAATCCCTGATCAAAGCATGGTATTACTCATCATTATTTTGATACCCAGATAATAAACAGAATACCCCCTGTAGTTAAGCATATAGTCGTTAAGACCAGGTCCTTAAGTTGTTAACCATATAACAGTATAATAACATAATAATATATATTCAGATAACATGATAGGTGACATCATGTAACATAGTTAATATGTATCTTTAATGACTACGACATGTCTGCACAATACATCAAGTTTTTATGATTTGAATATGCAGTAAATAAGAGCTAGACCAGCCATAGTAAACAGATGTGCTTTTGGTAGTGCACAAGCAAAGGAGCATCTGTTTACTGAGGCTACAGCTATACATACTTTCCCGGTTTCTGTGATAGCTATCCAACCGTCTTTTGTCATTCCACAGAAATTAGTAACAGGATGTTTTGCTTTATTTCTGGGAAAACTTTGAGCACTTCCTGTTGCCATTAAATGGTTGAGGTCCCTAGGAGCATCGCCAAATAAGAACTGCAATAAAGAAAATACTGTAAGCAATTTTCTATACTTGTCGGACTAACTGCATTTTGACACTTTCCCTTTTCTGTATATAAAATTCCAGCCCTATTGGTGATTTCATGTTATGTTGTGGGTCTCGTGCAGGTGGACAATTCAAAATATTGAGAGGCTCCTCCTAGAGCAAATAATTTATATACTTTTCCTCATCTGAACAGTTATATGTCCATCAACAAGTACATAAAGGCCATCCAAATGTGGAAAGAGTTGGTTAACTAATGTCATTTTGATTTGACTGTGCTTGCAAATGACTGCCTGAGTGTGTTACCAGGAGTAAATATAACAATTAGACTAGTGTACCTTTGCAGAAGTCCCAAGCCATGACATACACACAATTTTATCTCCAATGTCAACCGTTCTTTCACAATGCCAGTCATTTACCAAGCAGTTCTGTAATATAAAAAAAAGCAGAAAAATATAAGCCTTGAAGAACCAAATATACTGCATGAGGGCACAGTGAGTTTGACTTGTAAGGCTATTTTCAGACTTCCAGGGTTCTCTGACAGACCAAAACTCTGAATGTACAATGTCTTTTGAATATAGTAAAATGCTCCATACATTTGCTAGCTTTGAAATGCAAACAGTATGAACACAGGCAAGTTTAGTTTCAGTTATCATTTGTGCTTCATTGCATTTTCTGCTATTGATGTACCTGTACACGTGTAGCATGATACAAAGCTAATTCTTTGTAATATACTGTTACATGTAAATAACATTTAAATATGCACCTTCATTGCCCATAATTTAAAGACTCCACTGCCATCTACAGAGAGAAGTTTACATCCAGATGGATTCCACTGCAAATGTGTAACTGTCTCAGAATGACCTGAGGCTGTGCTGCAAAAAGTAGAATCGTTCACATGTCAGACAGAGTTCCCTAACTGTTTATGAGGCGCTCTTAGGTGGGTCCTAACGTCGCCATTATTAATTTCAAAATTTTTTATGCTGTGTTTTAACTCAATGTGTATTTCTCTGTCATCATTTCACATAATTTTTCACATCATACTACTTCAGACACATGATTTTGTACAATGATGTTATTTTGTCATTATTCTTTTGTTTGTAATTTGGCCAATTTTCTTTCCTAACATTGGCTTCACATGTCGCCATTTTAGATCTCGCATGAAGCCATTTAAATGCTATGTTGCCTGTAGGAACTTACCCTAACAGGGCCTCATTTAAAATATGTACAATAACCATCAATAACCCACAAAATTACTGATCCATGCAAGACACACCTGTATATGTCCCATGGTTTATTTGGATCAAGCACATGAATGTAATGTTCATCTTTGGACCTTAACGAAGACAGAAGTCATGTAACAACTGAAGCATTTGAAAAAATGACAAAACATAACCCTAGCTAGGCTGTTCACTTTGTCTTGATATAATAGCTTCTTTTCAAAACTTGTTTTGCTCCATATACCCTTTGTTTGTTGCAGTAACATCTTCTTCAAAGCCATGACTTGTAAATGCAACTTGATTGATTACTGACCATGTTGAAATTACAGACCTGAAACTATGCCTGGAAAATAAAATATTAGATTTTATCAAATTTAAATTAAAATTGACCCAAAGTTGAGACAAATGCTGAGATGTTACATATTTGGATTGGTCAGATCAAATCCTTAGTTGTTTGTATCCTCTCAAACTAACATACACCTGAGTCTGCAGGACAGTTTTAAGAGGCACACAAAACCTTCGATACATATTTCTTGCTTGATCCTAACAAAGAAATCATCAATGATTTGACTGAAAGTTCTTTGTCAGCATAGTTTTTCAGAAAGTTAGGTGAGATGCTCTTGAAACTCCACATACGCATTAAAGTTGCAAGTTATAAAGTGTTCTCTGACTGAAATTTTTATTTATTATGATTTTATATATCAGATTATATCCATCAAAGGCATCTACATATCTAAGAAATCTTGAATGCTCATAATAAATAAATATGTTCTGTTAAAGAATGCTCTACAATTATTTTATCCCTGGCTGCTCATCAACAATATTTTCTATTTGACTATGGCTGTATGTATCTCACTGTATCAAGACCATATATAGTGTATCTCTAAATCATCTATTTTAAAAGTTTATCCAGTATTGACAGCTCACACTATAAATATTATTGGCTATTAACTTATGTTGTTATACAGCAGTTGCAGTTTGTAAAGACAAAAGTGTTATTCTACTGTATGAGTGAGTGGATTCTCAACCCTAAAGCACTGTTGTCCAACTCCTTCTCACATATCATACCGATTTTTTCCATCGTCTACAGGCCAGTCCGACCTATACACGTGTTCAAATTCAATACTGACATCGCTCTGCATTCTCAACGGAAAAAAAGTGCACAATAAGTTCAGCTAGTACATACAAAACAAATGAAAAATTGATAAAAATTGTCCGCCATTATTCATTCTGACCATATTCAAATCATAACTTCCTTGGTACAATTCCTTAAATTTCCCTTATGCATTTTCATAAATCATATAATTTCAATTAGCATGAAATTTAGGATTCCTTTTGTCAAGGATGCATCTTTAATAGGCCCGCAACACAAATGCACCCGAAAATAATTCTAGAGAATACATTAGGCTTTGACCTGCGTTCTGCGTCAAAAACTCAGTATATTTTTAGCAAAACAAAATTTGCATAAGAAAATAATGAATCACGCGCTTTTCGGCGAAGTTTGATGCTCAAAACAGAAACAAGTTGCTACACAAACAGTTGAGTTTTCTTCGTATTTCCTTCAGCGATGGAAAGCCAACTTACAACTGCAGATGTATATCAAACGGCCTCGTTGATAGGCAAGGATATGGAACAGATTATCGAGACATTCGGACATTCCGCTGTCATGGATTTGATGCCCAAAGTTATTCAAGTTTTGGAGCAGTTGGAGATTGTCGTCGGGGAACGGGAGAAGAGCTTGTTAGAAGTGGAAGAAATGAGATTGCAAAATGAACGCTTGCTAACCGAAGTCAAGAAAGAAGCTGGTCAACGAAGAAGGCTTGACGAGGTGCTTAATTTAAGTTATTTGTTTGTATACCTGTTTGTTTATGCAAATTATCTCACCATGATCTATTAATCAGTTGATTAATAATTCATAATGATGGTAAAAACATAATCATGACTAATTAATGATGGCACATAATTAATTTTGTTTATCCAGTGATTATAATTGGAAGATTGTGTTTATTTTCTGCACATAGAGGGTTGGAAACCATGGCAAACCCAAGGGGGGGGGGGGGGGTAAGGTACAAAAATCCAGGGTACAGGTGATGAAAATGCCTTGGAAATCCATGGAGAGGGGTGATAAAGAGGAAAAAATCCAGGGGAGAATGTATGAGATCAAGAAAAATCCAAGGGGAAGGGGTGATAAAAAGGCAAAAATCCAAAGGAGGGCTTATGAAATGATTGAGATTCATAGGAAATTCCTGGGATGGCTAGTAAATTAGATGAATTCCAGGGGAGTATGATAAAAAACATGTTCTTAACTCACTATTTGTGGAAAATAAATGTGATCTGCCATTGTTCTAATCACAATATAATACCTGAGCTATCATCTTTAATCACCAAATCAGAAAATCACTTTAGACCACTCAAAGTTCCAAAGGATGTGCCAGTTTTACCAGCGTTATGCACCTTAGAGGAATTTGACTCTAGCTAACCCAACATGCCCCCACCTATTGCACACACAAGTACACAACATTCCCAGGGAGATGTTTGACCCCTGGTCACTTCTCCCCATACCCCTGGGAGCATCGTATATTTTGTAAATGGCTCCTTTACTAGTGTGGCATTCCCAATGGTGTTTGGGTCAAGTTTCATAACCTGACTGACATGATCATTTAATTAAACTTTACATGGTGACAAGTTTGACATAATGATTACAGTAAAACTTTATTTTCAAAAAAATCATTTTCTACTACTAAAAAGCCAAAACTCTTCAACTCTTGGCAATGTGACACCTACTGCAAAAAATTTTAAAAACAATGACCAGTGGTAGTTATTTAGTTCATTAGTATATCTGCTCATAATGAAAGCATTCCAATCTGAAAGATAATTGCTTGAATTCAGGTAGACTATATTTTCCACCTGCCCTTTTGTGATTTATGTCATGTAGGAGCTGTATCAATACAAACAACAATCGACAAGAGAAATTTCTGAACTCAATAATATTTTGGAAAAATTAAGGGATGAAAACCAAACGTTGCAAGCAGAGGGAAAAGCACAAAGAATGGAAAAGAAAGGTTTGGTATCAGCCATTCTATTAAAAGATATTGATTTCTAACTTCAAATCCAGGTTCAAAATTTTAGCTGGTTTTTAGGAACAATTTCACTAATACAAATTACAAAATATAGGTTTCCAAACAGGGGTCAATGTAAAATTACCCTGGGTTAATGTAAAATTTAAAAGAAATTTCCGTTGCAGTTTGTTTATAAATTTGAAAATATTTTTTCAGAAATCTTGTCTGCATTAATGGTTGGATTAAACTTTAGCGCTTACCTAGCTTTGAACAACTGCCCCCAGAATTTCAGCCTGAGTAAAACTATTGAGTACAGTTACTGTAAATACTTCAAAATATATTTTTGAACAAAATTTATAGAAGAAGCACAGCATCTGTCTGCAGCAGACATCGCCATACTTGAGCAAATGAAATCAACAATTGATAATCAACGTGATGCAATCCGAAGTAAAAATAGTGAAATTGAAAGTGTAAAAGGTGACCTAGAAGCGGTATGTAAATATTTTAAATATTATACATATTGTATGGCCATCTTGCATTAACCTCCTGGCTAATCAAACAAAAGGAGTGACACATAAGAAAACCACGTTTCCTGGTTTGTAAACCTTCAAGAATCTTAGTTTGGAAACAATGTTTTCTCGCTCCTGGTTTGTCCACATTCAGAAACTACGGCTAGAAAACAATTTTTCCCGTTTTGTCCACCTCAGAGAAACATGGCTAGGAAACAATGTTTCCTGGTTTGTCCACCTTTAGAAAACATGGCTAGGGAACAATGTTTCCTGGTTTGTTCACCGTCCTTTAAAAAACTTAGGCGGAAACAATATTACCTGGTTTGTCCGGACCTGTTTTGCTGCACGCAAAGCGCCGTTAAAGAACAGTGAAGTATTAGCAGAAGTATGTCCACAAACGTGCAGTCTGACATGCATGTAAAAGATGCAAAGATGTAAAGTAGGTCTTCGTAGTTAAACTCTTCATTTTTTAGATGGAGGAACAAGTCGATCGTCTCGCAAACATCAACGAAACAATTCGCCGCAGCTTAACTTTGCAAAAATCACGAAACTCAACTCTTGCCCAAGAAAAAGCTGATCTAGAGGCTGATATTAAAGTGCTGAAACAACAGCTGTCGAAAGTGGCAAACGGCTCCGTCGTTACAGTGAACGACGAGCATGATAAGACGAAGAAAACCGAGGACGATGTCGAAAATAAAGAAATTGTCGTGTCACCTGGTTCAAAGGATCCCAATAGACCTCGATTTACCTTGAAAGAAATGCAGAGGGTACTGAAGGAAAAGAATGACCTGAAAGAGAAAGTTTTAGTGCTGGAAGAGGATTTAGCGTTTTTTAAAAAGTCTGGGTAAGGAAACCCGTGGAAGGATTAAATGTTACAGTAGAAAAATTGGAAATCCATAGTTTGGAAATGGCTTCCATGCCATATAGATTTGCCGAATTCAACTTTGAAATTTGGTTTGAACTAGCTAGATACGTTGACAACATGATGTCAAACGTTATTCTGACGTTGTTTTACGTACAAATGATGCTTCAACATTAGCAAACAGCCATCGATATGACATCCATTTACTGTTGATTTTATGACGTCCGTTTTGAATAAGTATGATGAGATTGAAACGTAACATTGACGTTGTTCCATACCGTAGCATCACACCGACACCATATCACACCACAACGACACCATGCCATACCACAACGACACCATACCATACCACACCGACACCATACCGCACCACAACGACACCATACCACACCACAACGACACCATACCACACCACAACGACACCACAACGACACCACACTAACATCGTGCCATACCACACCACACCAACATTATTCCACACCACAACGACACCATCCACACCACAATGACACCATCCACACCACAATGACACCACACCACAACGACACCAAACCACACGACACCACACCACACCACACCAACACTATATATCCCGACACTATATCACGTCACGATACCACACCATACTATACATGTACCACAGTACAATATCATACTACACCATTCCATATTATACCAAGCTGGAATATGTGTGTCTATATTTCAGCGAAGATGACGTAGACGCCGCTTCATTAAAGTTGAACACCTCGCTCGATAAAGCAAGAGAGAAACATGTGCACAAATCTGGAATTTCAAAACTGTAAGTGTCATCTCTAAGAGATTCATTCAAATTAAATAAGATACATTCATGACCTAGCTGATTCCAGTATGGGTTGAAATCAAGAAAATACTTGACAAAAATTTATTTCATAGACACTTTCAAAACTTTGTCGTCTTACTGTAGGTTCAAATTTCTATGGAAAGACGAACACAAGACATCGACACCCACAAAAACCGGCGATTTAATTGCTGTCGACTCGCCAAGCACGTAGGGAAGATATCATAGAATTCAACAAGCACTCCGTACATACATGTCAGGTAGAATGACATCACATGGCGTCATCAGTGACGTCATTAGATGACATCAGCACAAGCACATATTTGGGGCTAAATTTTTACACTGGAAGTAGTTGACTGAGCAGATTGAGAGGTGTTGATATCAAAATCGAAATGAAAAAAAGATCTTGTGATTTTATGCAATTTTATACTTAAAATAAGTATAGAGTATTTTTTAAAAAAATTGTGTGAGAAGTGTCCCAGGACGTGAGAAGCTCAAAACAATGATGATTTGTAGAATTTACAATCATATTACAATAGACCTTACCCATAATGACATCATTTTGTAGTTAAGCGAGTAAAACTATGTAAATATGGCAATATTGTTAAATTTTTTAGGTCCTTATTTGTCCAGGACATTAAATGAAACAAATAATTTAACATATTTATTTCACGAATAATTTATTTGTTACTTAAATCATTCAATTATATTGGCATATTCAAATAGTTTTACATGCTTAGCTACTAAATGACGTCATTATGGGTATGGTCTATTGGTAATAAAAATGGCAAAATTAATCGGTTTTTCCCCGTAAGCTCTATATACCAGCTGATCTGACAGTGAGCAATCACTGTAATCTCTGATGATGTAATCACTTACATCTGTTTTTTTTCTTTTGTGAAACGTGTTGAAACTTTGTAATCATGTTCTGACATGTTCAGTAAAGAAAATTATAAGTCCACCAGAAATTTGGAACCGAAGTAAATTATACCTAGTGAGAAATTTGCTAGTTTGCCTCGGAAAATGGATTTCTATTTGACAACTAGTGCCAGTTCTTTTCCGTGTTTTCAGATCAACTAGTATGTATGTGTCGTCCCGTTCTGTTGTTTTTCAGCACTGTGTGAAAGTAGCGAAGGGAAATCTTATTTCCTAATTATGAGTTTACTTTTTAAAATAACATGTATATAACGCGTGCTCTGATTGGCCAAAAGCCGTGTTTGGTTCA
Source organism: Muricea muricata (assembly GCA_963855995.1). Taxonomy (NCBI): domain Eukaryota; kingdom Metazoa; phylum Cnidaria; class Anthozoa; order Malacalcyonacea; family Plexauridae; genus Muricea; species Muricea muricata. The sequence goes on along the minus strand of OY979729.1, from coordinate 2,303,657 downwards.
GGCCTTCCAAACACGGAAATCAAAACTGCTTTCGCGGGAATTTTTTAAACACATGGCCGAATGTTGTTATTTCATAACGCTTTTCTTAACTCTCGCAACTTTCCCACGTATTTAGATCAGTTCATCAAAACACGGAAACCATAAAGTAAATTGTATATTGATAAAGAAAGAAGACCAATGGTAAAAATATTACAAACGTTACTCCATTACGGTCAGCACCTGCTCTAAAGGCTGTTTTCCACTTTAGCCATATCGTGGCGTATTTCAGGCAGGACAAATGATATGGACACAATAGAATACGCTGCGTTTCGCTACGATACAGTTAAAGTGGAAAACGGGCTTGACGCATAAAAAATTAATTTATAGCATTACAATATAATTTTGTGGAAACACCACGTAAGTTTACCAGCGCAGAGCTTTCGATCCGTAGGCTCGGATCTTCATCAGTGGTAATAATAATAATAAGAATGAAAAATTTGCATTATTATTAGCACTAATGAAGATCCGAGCTTACGGGTCGAAAGCTCTGCGATAATAAACTTACGCGGTGTTTCCATAAAATTATATTTTAATTTGATATTCACCATGCAATCATTCAAGGAACTTATAATTTATAGCATGTTTATTTAAAAATTCACGCCCCCAGTGATGAATTGATAAATCGTGATTTTATGTACGCTCTTTGACCAATCACAGACCTTCTTTGTTGTTACATGCATAGCTTAGCTAATCTCTCGCTTCCGGTGACTCAGTGTTTTTGCTTCCTTACACTGTATAAAATGCAGCTACTTCAGTACAAGCTGCGCTTCCAAAAGCGCAAACTGTAAACTATGAGCGCGCAAGAGATGATGGATTATTAGAGAGTTACAGATTGACGTTTTTTGGCCTGAACGTCTAACGCCAAACCGCTAATAATCACGTGATCTATTTCCCGCCGTTTTTGTTGTCGTTTTGCTCCACGTTTTGAACGGCTGGATACGCTTCTAGAGGTAAGCCGATTACTTCAAGATATTATGGAAAAAATAATGAGCTATTGCACGTTTTCTTAGTATATTAATAACAAGGAATACTTATTGCTCTGTTACTAAGGTATTGTTGACTTCTGAGGCAAAAAATGTAATATTTTGATCATTTTAATTGTTGCCTTTACATATTAATCTACAGTTTGCGCTAACCATCAGTCTGGAGTGCTTTTTCACTTTCACGTCAAACGTCAAACCGCTAACCTCTAACTGCGGTTTGGGGTTTGAAGTTTAAAAACCGAACGTCAATCTGTAACTCTCTATTGCTTATTTTCACCTCTAAACTCGGAATTATTTCTTTGAAACAACGCCGAGGGCACATGGGAAAGTTACGACGGCGAAATAAACAATAATCCATCATCCCTTGCGCGCTCATAGTTCACAGTTTACGCTTTTGAAAAGACAAGCTTAATGCACCTTTCCGGAAAGCATATGTCAACAAGCACGAAAACGAGGCTCTATAGCCAAAGTCCTAATTTATTGGAAATTACATGATACTTTGAATTTTACATGTAATTTCGCATAAATTAGGACTTTGGCTATAGAGCCTCGTCTTCGTGTTTGTTGACGTACGCTTTCCGGAAAGGTGCATTGAAATAGCTGTATATCGGAAGTGTCATGTTTCATGCTGTTTGTGATGGAAGACTTTGAAATAAAATTAAAAGTGTACAGTTTAAACAGTGCGCGTGTATCCATGTACCTTGAATTCCGGATTTTTTTCTGAACCTAGTTTCTATACATTTGCTTATGTATCATAACGAGTTTTTAAGCGGCTAAGTGGGCTTATCATGCTCAAATGTCAGAAAGATATTTCAACTTCTTTGGTATTTAAAACTGAAAATCAGAGGTCTTTTTTCATTGGTAGATTTTGGTCTGTTCCGTCCAGATCTGCCAGTAGCCACCAACCTTGTTCATTTAACCCTGTTAAAGTGGTGGCAGATAATGTTTGTAATTCCAGTCGCTGTTTCACTGCGTCATTTCCCATGCCAGGAATTCTTTTCGCTCTTAGCGGAGGCGTTTAATCTGTGTAGGCATGACTTGCATAAGCTGGCAGACGTGATTTGCATGTAACCGTAGGGATGGTATTTCAGTTTGTTTGGACGGTAGTTCATTGATGATACTCATACTGATATTCAATGTTTCTGGGCTTCCCAAAAAACTAAAAGTATAATATTGAAATACACAACTAAAGATTTGATTCAATGTATTGTCGGTGTTTGCGCACCCACAGTATCACCTATGCTTTTGGTCGTTTTGCCCATCATAAAAATAACGAATGAGATTTCTCTACATGAGGACTGAACAGTTGAGGCTAAAACTTTCAGGTATACCGCCGTCTTTTATTAAATAAATACCGTGGCTTCGGCCGGAGTTACGAGTTGCAGTTGTTTATGGTACATTTAGCTATTTCATTAGGAAAATAACAAAAATGTTTTCCAATCTTCCGTTGGAACGTCGAATTCTGCTTGTATCCTGTTCGTATGGTATAGTGATTCTAGCGAAAGCATGCGATTGTTTTTTACACTTTCTACTATATTCAATATTCTTTCATTATGTGACCTGCTGTGAACGTAAGTCACTAAATGGTTTTTATTGCGTTTGTTTTCTATTCGAACTATGTGTTTTCTTTGAATAATGCCTCGTTCTTTGGGAAATCTTTTGAGTCTCGAGGAGGTTTCGAGCTGTGCATGGTTACGTCACCCGCGTTACTAGGAAGAGACTTCAGTATAAATGAGCTACTGTCCCATAAACGGCCCGCGGCAACTAATTTTAATGGTTATCAGCAAAACTTGTATGAATTCAAAAACTTTCTTGAGCGAAAAATCATTCGAGGATTTGAAACAGAATTCAAACACTGTGCGTTCTTTCTAGACGACGCGTTAAGCGGTTCATGCAGATAAACTTGAGCTGATCTCAGTTGAACGGAAAGAGGCGATCTTCGAGCCCCGAACCCTTGTTTTCAGCCGTATTCAGTCAAGGGGTCTCTTTTCCTTTTTTAAAGATTTTTTTAAAAACCGTTCGTTCTTCCAGACCTGCCGTCGCTGCTAAAAGTCTTGTGCAGCGTTCATAAAAGCGCTAAATCCCTCTCTGCTATTGGCTACCACTTGGTAGTCACTTGGTAACCTAAAACCACTTGCCAATGTTTCCTCTTAGCAAACGAAGGAGGTGTCACATCCGTTCATGACATGAGAGATTTCAAAACAAAACCCATAGACGGTATTAAATCCTGAACACATTTTGCGACTGAGTTTCAAACTGTATGCTCATTACAAATCTCTTTGAAGGCACACAGGTCAAGGAAAGAGGGCCATTTTCAACCAGTTTCTCGATGCTGTAGAAAGGTTGGTAAGCTTAACGTGATTATAGTAACTATGAAGTGTTTGCGTAATTTATTCGCGAGTTTAGGCAAAGGCAAGTACAGCCACAAAATGCGCCACAGGTCGACAGCGCTATTTCCGTAAATTGTTCAAAAGTTTTCCAGACTGCCCAGAAAGAGTTGGGGAGATCTTTCATTAATTTACTGAAGCGATTGTGCGCTATTTTTCACAGCGTCCATCTAATTTGCTATTGTTTGTTTTGGCGCTATCACTTACGGCTAACAATATGGCCAACCGAACGAACGCACTCATCATATTTGCATGAAATGCGAGGGTATTTGAGGGCAAATTAGGCCAACGAGCTTTCATCGTGCTTCACGCGGTAATAATTCTGAAGTTACGTGTTTTATGCTAACCAGTTGCTTTGGTGAGTTGCGTTTAATAGTATGCAGAAGGTCAACAACACGGCTATTTAATTTTTTTGTTTCAATGCGTCTGATAAGTTTAATGATGATGCAAAGCTGCGCAAAAGTCGTGTTGGGTTCTTATTCACCACGTTTTATGTCAATGAATTGTCTGTATTTGTGTATGTTGATTTTAATAAATAATACAGACATTGTAGTGTCTGATGCGTAGATAAGGAGACTGAATGCAGATAAAATCATATTGCTACACAATTTACGATTATGCTTAAATTTGTTTGCATATTGCGTTTCGTTTCTTTTTCAAACAGAAAACAGAAACATAAAAACAGAAACTTAATAACATAAATTTTTAATATTAAAATGCTCGTTGTTTGACAAGAAAATATACACATTACAGAGGTTTGGATAAGTGTATAATTATATAAAAGATTTGCGTACAAATCTGGCAGTTTAAAGCAGACTGATACAGGTATGGTTCTTAGCTCGAGTTGCTGGCTCATTTTAGAATGGAAAATATATTTCTGGAGTTGGGGATTTTGAGTTTTAGGTAATGTTTACAATACCAGCGGTCTTTTTGTATTGAATATTGCCGAGACAAGCTGAAGGCGAGAGATTCCGATTTTGATACGACACGACAAATCACATGTTAAGTTAAGTCCGGCAGGTTCAATTAAACAAAAGAAAAAACCAGCGGGAAGAAAAAAGGAACACCCGGAGGAAAACCTTCGAAGCACTTTGTGGATCAGCTGTGGGAACTCTTTCACACAAAAGGCCACACCAGAATTGGCTAAGGCTTAAGCTTTTTCAGTGGCGAGAGGCAAGCTAGCCGCTTGCACAACCCATATTTCTCAAGTTGCTATGCACTGAAGTCAATTTTTGTTTCGAATCGCAGCAGTTCTGTTGCTGACACTATTTTGCCTTTAGTTTATTAATACGTTGACATTTGACAACTACACAAACACTTGCTGGCCATCTCCTAATGACTTTACAACCTGAGGTTTCATTCTCAACCTGTCAGGCAGGATTTGAACTTTGGATTAAACTTGAAGTCGCTGGGTTGTCATGGACATACTGACAGTGTTGTTTGAATGTCTGTTTACAAAATACCGTCAAACCAATTATCGCTACTATGTTCCATGAATTGATGTATTATTTAATGCAGACTGCATCACATAAAGGGCACTTTCCCATACAATAATATGTTATGTGTTGGATTAAAGTGGCTTAGCGCAGTGAAGTCACACCTTAACAGGTTTAAAACACCATGGAATGTATACATTTTCTTGTAAGAATGTAGGGTAGCAGGGTAGTATCCTACGTCAAATTAAATTTACTTAAGTTAACAAACTGCAGTTATTTCTTCATGTTACTGGAGTCATGAATGTACCATGTGAGTTCTATATTTCTATTTATGAGTAATTTTCAATATTCCATGTAGTAACCTATTGTCTGCATATTGTAATTGCATAAGATGTATGTATGTGATTGTTAAACTACACCCCCCTTGGAAATCAGCCCTATGCTGAAGAGGTCAGCGTACTAAAATAAAGTTTTTACCTACCTACCTTACCTACCATCTCAGGTTTGCTAATTTCATCACGACTGGCGAGGGGGAGGAGGGGTTGAGGTGGGGGTTCTTCCATGAAGTGTAAAAGCTGGCACACCAATGCGTACAGGTTTTGATTGCCATGTTTATTTGCAACCATAAGCTTAGTTTTCTGGAAACACCACGTAAATTTATCATTGCAAAGGTTTGGATTTTCTTCAGTCCCATTCCTGCAGATTCTACATAATGATGAGCATCTGAACACCACGCAAAACTGCAGAGAACTTAATGTTTTACTCGCACTAAACCTGCATGATTGCAAAGCATTCGATCAGTAAGCTTGGAAAGTAGGATTCTCCATGATGATGCAGATAATAATGATGAAGATCTGAGCTTACCGTACACATCGAGAGCTAATAATAAATTTACGCAGTGTTTCCACAAAACTAACTTATATTCCTTGTCCACCGTGCAAATGACGATGCAGATAATAATGATGATGCAGATAATAATATTTTTATATTAAACACAACGTATTAAATTCGGCAGAAATGCGACGTCTAAAACAGGCCTTATATTGATGTTCACCATGCAAAACGACAAATAAATTATCTTTGTATATATTTTAATGCATATCGTGTTTATCTTTTTTAGATCAGGCGTTTATTTTATATTCTGCAACCATGGAAAAAAAGCCTAAACCAAAACCACGAACAAGGTAAATTTACAGACTATTTGGACAGATTATTTAACACTTATTGACTGAGACCGAGGGAAACAGTATGTTTTGTAGACCCGAGACTGCCGATGTTGCCCAAGGCGAAGCCGAGTGAAACATCGACAGTCGAGGGTCCACAAAACATACTGCTTTCCCGAGGTCTCAGTCAATAAGTATTTTGTTCTATAGTACATGTGTTAAAGTGTAAATAATACACTAAAATTTCAAAAACAGAAAACTTTGAATGAACTTTGGACCTTTACGGTTGACGCGCATGCGCTCTTCACTCATTTTAATGTTTACCGGTCAAAAAATATTTTAATGTTGACCGGTTGCCCTGTCGCCATAGCAATTGATTAAACATGACGTTTTGCGGACCGGCACGTGATGGGCTTTTGTCCAATCAGGAGACAGAAAAATTGAACTTTGACACTAGCTATATAACAAAGTTTAATAATTAACTCGTTTACAGTAAAAGTACTGAATTAATAATTACATTCAGCCAGTTAATACATTTAAGATACTATCATTACAGTCATAATTTAGAAAATAAAACCTGTTAATTAAATTAGTTCTTTAAGACAACTACTTACTTTAGCTACTATAAAAGAGTTTCTAAAACGATCTATAGAGAACGTCGGAATTGAAATGTTTCTCTTTTCCGAAGGTGGTAATTTAATTGATCTAGGAACAAGTTCATTAAGTCTATGGTTCGGATCATTTAAAATTAGTTTCACACACGCAGCCTACTTGCGTATAATGGTTCAAGCAAGGCTTCGTTCCGCGCATATATATTTTTCGCTCGTAACAAAAACAAGTATCGGGTCCGGCAAATGGAATTTAATGGTAAAATGAAAAAAATTTCAAACTTGTCTCGGTTTACTTTTAACTTGTGTCCACATCTACCATCCATTGTCATATTAAAGTGCACATTTCCTGTGAATATCGTCTAATTGCTGGTACCACAAAATGCACAATGTGCTCAGCCACCTGACTTGCGGGCCAGGATGCATTGCCTAAAATCACCACCCCGAACGCCATGAATTGAGGTCACTGAATTTAATACAGAATGTACAATTTAATACTGATTGTATAAGAAAAAAAGTCGATTTGCTATATTCTTAGATAGCTGAATGATACACTTAACTAAAATGTCTTATAAATACACAGGATTTGTTTCAGTATAAAATACATTAAATACAACTACCATCGACATATTGTTTTAAATAAATACATAGTATACGCCAAGAGTATACAATTACATCTCCAGGTCGAAGATCTCAAAGCTTGGGAACTTTTTTGCACGGAAAGCACCCTGGCTAGTTTGACGTGCTAATCGTAAGATTATTCTATGTCTAAAATTGTACTATAAGTTCTAGCAAAAATGCCTTAATCGTAATCCTGATCTCATAATCCTTCGGAGGATGTCACAATGGCATGCATATGCGCCACCTCGCCTCGCCTGACCATGTAATTAACGCATAAAAAACTAAAAAAAGAAACAACTCGATGATTGATAGACTGGTAAAGAAATTTTGAAATTAGCAACTGCACTTGCACATAATTCTAAACCGTGTTCAGTTTCGTATTAAAAGCGAATGAAAGACTGTTAAATATATAAATAAGTAAATTGGCCTCTTGTATCCAAAGCGAATACTTCGCGAATAGCCCATTAGTCAGACGAAAAAAAACCTCCATTGTAGAGAAATTTAGCTTTTAAGTATTTGAACAATATAAACACGGATGCGTGTCTTATTTGTATAGCATTATTACAAAGCATTTTTAAAATGCAAATGAATGGAAGACAAGAAGCGGTAATTTTCTTTATAAATGTTCTGCATTATGTATTTTATTTTTTTAATCAATTAAACAACGTTTACGAAACTTCCCTCGCGTTGTGCGGCCAGGCCATTGTGCGAGCGCACGGAGTTATTATTCGCAACAGCTTCCAGCGATTTAACGAAATATTTGTGGTTGCTGGCTCGCCAACTGTGCATAATTTCACACCAGAGCGGCTCAGCATATTCAATTACTACGAGCTCGTATGTGACACATTGCGAGACGAAGCCATTTAAGGCTTTCATTCTCAACTACAAAATCGATGCCAATTCGTCTTCGCCCGTATAGCAAGAATTTTTACCTCCGAAAGCGGTAAATGGCTTAGTACATCCAGCAATTTTTACCGTAATTTGAAGAAATTGTATTGTCATTGTCGGGATAACATTACACAAGGTAAATTATATATAGCCACGAAGTTTAGTTATGTTTGCAAACCTAATCCTAAACAGATGTAGTTTATTAAAGAACGAATAACTCCACGTATTACTCGTGTTTGCTGTGGATTTAGGGCTAATCCTACGACGTTTAAACGTCTAGCTAGCGTGTGGGCGCGAAATTGAGTCGTTGGCCATAATTAGCACCTCGAATCAAATGTGCAATATTTGTACTGAACATCTTCTTGCTAGTTTGCCCATTTTATTCGGTTTTCTTCGCAATTTTCTTCCCTGCATAATAGGATTTGCTTGCACACTTGCTTTATTTTCCAAATAAAATGCTTTTTGCCGGCGGAAAGTCCTCTTAAAAACCGATCAAAGACAAAGTGTTTCGCGAGGCGGATTTGCACAGACATACTTGCAAAAGTGTTTATATTTCGTCGCCACGTTGTAGAGCTTGGCTATACTTGAACGTTTGAGTTAAACTTTAAATGTAATCTATGTGTCGTGTCTTTTAAATTATTCTATAATAGACATTGTAAATATTATGAAAAGAGTTAGCTGATATGCTTTATCAGACAGCATGCTGTAGCCATATATGTATGTCAAACACAAAGGCAAGCTGGGTTTTTTTTATCGAACTTGTACTCCAAAGTACTAAAACAAACCAATTCAGTTTCGAAGAAGTGGGTCTTACATGGTTTACACGAATTAATTGTGCATAATTTGTCAAATTTTGGTAACACGTCGATGTAGCGATTGAAAATTGCCCAAAAGTTTTGGCAAAACTGAATTTATATGAACAATAATCAATATAATCCTACAGTATACATATCGTCGTCCGCGGCAAGACAGTGTTCTTTCGTTTTATTGTAAACTCGTTTGTCTAACATTTGGGGAACTCGTTTCGTTATAGCACCCTTCGTAAATCTGCTGTCCAAACGACAAAAGCACACTTCCTATAATGATACAACAAATTTTCGGCTCTGTGACTGTTTTGGTAAATTAGAGCGGACATGCCAGGGCAAAACATTGGCCTACCGCCGATAGGTTTAGTCACGGCTTGTTTCAAGAACAATACAATTGAATGGGCATTCATTTTCTTTTCTGGTACACCCTTGCATGTGACTTGCGTGTTGTGTCTCATCATTTGTGTGACTTGCGCGATGGACATATTGGTCTAAGCGGTAAAGCGGCTACAGTTATTTCATCTGTGTTTTTGCATCTTAGCGCACGATACCTTGGGCTTGGCGTACTCATATTGGCTTGATTGCTTGTAAAATGTGTTTAGCCCAAGGCTTAATTTGTCAGTGCTTCCAAGCGAACTACTTTGAGCTAGTCACAATTTGGGACAAAATGTATTCTGATTTGTACATCAGTACTAATTTCCTTATGATTAAATTACAACTTGGAAAATAACCTTTTTAATGCGAAAACGTTGCAGCCAAATTTAAGCTACAGCTCTATATTGATTATGATAGTATTTAAATGTAAAAACAAAACAGTATTCAAGGTATATACTTTGTACTTATGCTCAACTCATATATACACAGACTGTAACATTCGTTTCCTATTTCTAAAGCCAGGTACATCAAGTTCAGATATATTTAGAAAAAGTTGAAAACAAAGGCATTAAACCAGCCGCAGACAAACTCTTAACTTCATAATCTAACCGCCACTAGGTATGGTTAGCTTGCGCTTATACCAAACAAGATACAGATCTTTGCCTCTATACGTGAAAATGGTCTGCAAAAACGTGCTTAAATGTAAGAAGTATGTAGCCAAACCAACCTTGTGACTTCCATGTGCGCACACTGAAAGGCTGAAGCCGAATTATTAGCTATTACTATATATTAACGAATTAGTCCAAGCCCACAAAGTCAAAGAGGAGTTTTCATTGCTGTTAAGATTTAATAAACCCACAGATAATTCTTGTATGCCACAAATTCTGCCCTCCACGTGTTTCTCAAAGCTCGTCCGTTTTTTCAACACTTTCCCCAAAAGTTTTGGGCGATTTTTTTTCCATGCGTGACGAAGTTCAATATTTATAGTCGATTCACGAGCCAATATCGACTTTCAGCGCACGAGAATATATTACTGGCACTGTGCCTTGTATATTTTGTAATTCCGGTTTGAACATGCCATCTCACCGAATGTCTCTCCTTTTAATGGATTGTGGTCAAATCTACGATAATATTTACACAGCTTACAATGCTAAACAACTGGTAGTAATCCTCAGCAAAGCTTAATTTCCGTAGTGGGCAGTTATGTCTTAATATACTCGAAATTTGTGTCCTATCTTGCTTGTAAAATGGACGCTACTTTTAATGGATTCGAGGGTGACTTCGACACTGATTTTGACATTGAGTAAGTGTATTTTCTCTCTCTTTCAAATGTGAAACGTTTGTAAACTTAAACTAAAAAAGGGTTGACAGCTTATATATTCTAACATTGATGTTAACAAATTCTTATCGGTAGACTATTCATCAAACATATATTGCTTGACCAAATTGACATTGTGTACAGAATATGTTTCTTTACATGCAATTTGTAACATTTTGCTAGTAATTGTAATTATTAGTTAAATTAGAAGTATTATCTTTGATAAAGTCTTAAAGATATAATTTCCAGCTGCTTTTATGAACAGTATTAATTTTGTATGAGTTTATAAACATCTTGTGGGCAGTTTTCGTGCGAGACAAGACTCAATATCAACAGCATTATATGTTCTATAACTGATGATTTCAAATGAATTTTGAATTCTAATTCGTATGATAACATTTACTATTTAAAAGCTAAAAACCTTTGACTTTGTCACGTGTTTAAAATGTACGGTTAATGGACGTTGTTCATTGACATTGTTAAAGAAATTCTTGGCATTTTTCAATACGGAACACTAACTTCTTTGTCTGATTTAATACACACAACATCCAGACGTTAATGGCAAGAAAATAGATTTATAACAGTCATAATATACAGTATATCGCAAGTTCTTAAGCACTCAATACATTGAATTGACTTTTTCAGAAAATCTTCTCCGATTTATATTATGGTTATTGTTGCCTACATTTTTGCCATATATAGCAACGTTTTCGCTATTATTTTAATATCTCGCAATAACATATGTATGTGAATTAAACAATAGAGGTAAAAGAACAGATTATGATGAAAGGATAGAATTTAAATTGTAAAATGCGTAACTCAGTGTGCCCAGTGTACACAATTCTGTCATGTACGATACTACAATTAATCCCCTAGTATGCAACAAATATTGTGTACAACAAAGGATTTGATGAATGTGGGATTGCACAATCGCTTAGTTTGTTTCCAAAATTTAAATTGACTAATTAGAGGTTGGTAATTATACTTTTTTATACTTTTTCACTTCCGCCTTGATTCTTATCGACTTATGTGTCCCCTCGAATGCTTTTAAATATTTACCCCTCATAAATGCATGCATGAATTGTGGACGGTTTTTGACTTCCCACAAGCAAGGCCATGTCATTAAGTGTCAACAAGTTGTGGACAAAATTTAGTCGTTGAGATGAGTCTGCGAGATTCTAGGTTCCATTCTTGCTTTGCATTTGTGACATTTGTGTGCACGAAACGTCAAACCTCTATGCCTCTACGGGGGTAGTCTATCGTGCAGGCATCCCTGAATAGGTACTGGAGACTACCCATTGCTTGATCGTTCTCTGTATAGCTGTGCTCTGTGAACAGACGTGAATCAAATGATGTTTGAAAGGGTCGGACACGATAACTAATATAAAATGGAGAATCAGCAATTACCCTATTTCGTACGATTTACGATATTTTAAAACTGGTTTATCTGTCGCAAAGCTGAGTTTAAAAAGAGAAGCATCTGTTGAGAAGGGTCCATTTCTTTAGAATAAACCGAAAAAAAAATTCTATAAATAATGATAAAAGAACAGGATGTCATAACTTGAAAATGGTCTGTCGAATATTTTTTGTATTTTCATTTTTTGTTTGCTCCCATGGCAACCAGCCAGCATAAATGAAAAAAAAAACAAAAGTTAAGTGAGGAATATTTCGCCGCCATGAAAAGTACGTCGTCCAGTCGATTCAAGGGCCTTGGACTTGCCGGGGAAGTTAGTTGACCTTGTTTTGAGGCGTCGATGCTATTTTCTAGTCGTGTTTTGTTTGCGTGATATTGAGTTTCTTACTTTCTGATCGAGTCTTTCATTAGAAATGCTCTAGGCTATGGGTCGAAGAAGTGGGTCGGAATCGTCTTAATCTACAAGTCATTATTTACACCTGCTTAAGGAAGACAGTCAAAAAGGCTGGCTTTACAAGTGTAAGCCTTGAAGCAATAAGATGACATTGCGCAACCATAACCCCTGACCACTTTAGAATATTTGTTCGATGTGCTTGCGTGGTCTTCAAATCTTAATTATGGTAGTGCAATGCAACATTAAGAACATGCATTAAGCCCACACACACAGTGTACGCCATTCATGCTTTAACCAAACGAAATTTGTTAGGTGTTGTATGTCCAAGGCAGAGAGTATTAGGAATTTCGTGAACACAGGCGTATAGTCGAAGAAAATTGGGGAGGGGGGATATTTTGCTTGAAAATAATAGTTTTGCTTTTGAAGAGACTTCAATTAAAATGTTCATACTTAAGTTAAAGTTTAACTTCCACTGCAGGAAGAGGTGGTAGGGCGAAGCTTCTCCGGGAGAATTTTGAAATTTAAACCTAGGATATGTGATTTCCAACGTTCTGAGCTCTTATATAGTTACTGCAAAAAAACTTTGCCATGCATGAAGAACGCATATTTGTACTTTGCCCTATACATATTTCCCCACAGTTTGGGTGAAAACATTCATTTCTGCCTTCCCCCCCCCCCCCCCTCCACTCTGGTGTAATATTAGGAAAATATGTTGCCCTTAACATTTGCAGATTGGTTCCATGCATTTAATCGAGCAAGTCTGTTCATGTATATATATAGAACATTTAGAGAACAAAGTATGCAGGTGAAGATTGTTTTATATTGTCTTGACAAAATAGCTTGCTTTCGGCTATTTCTTTGGTATGTTTCTATAAGTGTACTATCTTTGAATCCAGACTATTATCGTTTCGATGCGCTTGTTAGTCTTGCATTTTTTCATAAATTATTCGCGCACAGATGTGTTCTTGCGAAATAGTTCGTTGTCACGAAATCCAGTGAGCTATTTTTAAAATACAACCAGTACCAGTGGCGCAGGTGATGATCTGATTTTTCATCTCCAAGAAAAATTGTTGACTTCGCTAATTTGTGATGGAAAAGCGAAATCGTATTGTTAGGTAAGACAATAATACTACAGTGTATAAAAATGGCACATTAAAATTCATCATCACAAATATAGATTATTGCGATATTGAGGTGGTGTAAAATTTCTATGAAAATTTTACAGGCTTTTCACATTATCGACTTAGATCGATGCAAGTTCATTTCAAGTTTAGAATGCTTAAAATGAGTCGAACATGATTCGATGTCTAAAGTAGACCACTTCGTAAGGTGGTCTTGGATCCATCTACATCTTAGGTCGATCCACTTTTGTGTACCATGCTTTTGTGTGGCAAACTCACCAAAGTTTTGCAAATATGACACTCCGCGCGCAATGTTGAAGCAAACAATCTCGGACAGGTTAAAGAACGAACTAAAAGCTTTAAACTATAACTGCAGCGAATGGCCCTTCTATGTTATTTTGGGGCATTGCAATTGCTCCAATTAACGTTATGCTACCTTCACATCTTATCGTTGTGTTAAGCTAAAGTATGAATTTTGCATTGCAAAAAGTTATCTTGATTTTACGAACTAGCGTTGCCAGTGCAGGTAGTGTAAGATATAGGTTCTTTCAATACCCGAAACGTCAAAACAGAATTCGATGCCTCAAGCAAAAGCCCTTCGTTTAGTGATCGAAAGAAATTATATCTTTCGTGTATCTTAATTTTTAACGTTCCTAATTTTAGCTATTTATCATTCATCGTTTATAATTGTGATGGTCTTTCAGACTACACAGCCGAGAAAGCACCAGTTGCAGCAAAACTACTGCAGGCTTGTTACCTTGCAGTCATCAAGTCGATATCAGGATTTGTTCGCATCGTTTCCTCCGGCTTGATGATAACAAGTCTGCTGCAAGTTGTCAACCGGCTTGATGCAAGTTGATTTTCGAGACTTTTTCATTCACAAGCTTCGTGCAAGTTGTTTCGACAACGTTTTATGATTTTCACTGACTTGATGCAACGTTGCGATTCCAACAGGCTTGATGCTACTTGATAACAAACTTGCATCAAGCTGGCAAAATCTACAACTTGCATCAAGTATTAGGCGTTTCTGGGCTGTGTATTTCAACATTCACCTGGAGGAATTTGCACACAAAGTCAAACGGTGTCTGGCAACGCTGACTGCTTTCAGCTACAGTATATACACAGTCTTAATTAATAATCGCAATCTATTGTAACTCGACTATTTCGACCACATTATAGGCTTAAGCCTGCTTAAATTAACACCTACAGGTATTCTAAATCAGCCAGGGGTATGATCGGCTAACCAAGTCATCTTAAACGAGGGTGGTGATCAAGAAGCGAGAATTTGCATGAGATTCTTCTCAATGAGAATCAGTTAAAGTTTAAGTCGAAATCTACTAAAGATTAACTATTTATTTACATGTCTTTTAATACTATACAACAGAAATACAATCAATAACTGATAACTGAAACTCTATGGCTAAGAACATGCAACAATGCATGCTGCCAATTACAGCGCCCTTTTAAAAATATATACTAAAACCTACAGAAAATATTTGTACACGGTAGCCTTTCACGATAAGGGATTTTCAAAGGGCCGTGTAATACACAGTTAGGAAATTATACATTACCTATTTATACAAAATATATACAAAAACATACATTTACAATAAACTAAGATAATCTTTAAGGTGACTCGATAGTCAGAATTCATTAGAAATTTTATGTCTCTACGATTAAATGTTCTGACGTGAATGCTTGAGCTTCATTTTAGTTCATTGCACAGCTCTATAGCACTGTTTGCTGTATTTAAAAAAGAATTTCTTAAAAGTTTGCCTCAATTATGAAGACAACCAGCAGAGCTATGCAATGAACTAAACTAAGCTTTACACGCGCACTGTAAAAGATTCTATAGCGAAAGAAGTATTATGTGCTATGAGTTAGACTATCGAGCCACCTTAAGAATTCTAGGCAATGAATTCACTTATTGGCACTCTCTACCACCTCTCGTATCATGTCAGGGGGTAGTTTGTTCCAAGAAGCTGCTCCACGATAAGCGAAACTTTTTATGAGGAAATCTGTTTTTAGTTCAGGAAGACTCATTTTTAGATTATTAGTTCGTAATGAATAACTTGTATTATTACATACATGAAACAGCATTTTTAGCTAATTTGGCGCCATACATTTTAGAATTTTAAACATCATTACTAATTCTCTAATTCTCAAGTACTGTTTTGACTGGCTGTTATTGAAGGGTTTCAAAAATTCGGGTAGATCTAACGCTTTAGTCTAAATTTGTTATTATTCGTGGAGCTCTCTTTTGTAATTTGAATAAATTATTGACGTGAGAGCTGTTATTATCATGCCGGGCAATAATTAAAATATGGTAGCACGGGTGAATTATACATTGTGACTAACACTTCTTGTGAAACAAAATCTTTGGCATTCTTAAAACACTACTGGATAGTCAAATTAAGCAAACACTCTCATATTTTCGGCCATCTTAGATAACGCTTCTTTAAGCCTAGCAAGCAGTTCAGACGTGTAATTGTCAATGGTTTGAGGCTGTTTCAGAAGAAAACTTTACTCAATTTTTCTTATTTTCTAGGCGTTACGAGAAGTCGACAAATCATGTAGAAATAAACGATGACACGCGGGCGGCATTATCCTGCAACACCTCTCCACGCCTGCTTCCGGGGGTAGGCGACATTCTTCACGAAGTTAAAAACTTGAAAAAACAACTGACATCCGTGAAAGAAGAGAGAGACGAATTAAAGGAAGAAGTAAGATTTTTGAAATACCAACTGGCGTACAGAGCTCAAGTACAAGACCTACAAAAAGAGATGAGCGAAAAAGCGAGCGAAGATGCCAAGTCAAAGAAGACGAAGTCGGTACGGTTTGCGGCGAGCGTTGCCGTAAACGACCGACATCCTTCCGAAGATGAAACCGATGATTGTACTGACGGATCTTATTTGAATGAATCCAAGGAGGAAATCGATTCCAGTTTTGATATGGAAGAGTATGAACGGCTCAGAACGCAAGCGGACGAACTGCAAGATGTTCTGTATGATTTTTATCACGATTCAAAAATGGCCGGAAAAAATGGGGAGATACTCGTCGGTGATATCGAAAGTCATCCGTCTGAGTCGATAAGTTCCCTAATATGTCGGGTGCTGGTGAACTTCGATAAATTATGCGAGCAATATCAGATACTCGTGGAGGAGAAGTCGAAATTGGACGAGGATAAGGTTCAACTGACGAACTCGATGGCAAAACTTCGCGAGCAGTTTCACGACGCTGTCGACTCGAATATCGAAGAAATTGAGGACCTGAATTACGAGAACGAGAAACTACGTGAGCAGGTTAAAACTTTAGGCGGGAAAAACGATGAAGTCGGTTCGGTGCTGATAAAAGCTCGCGAAGAATACGTGAACCGTTTAAAAGCTACAATCGACATGTCCAAAAACTCCGAGTCAGATAAGCTTTTACAGCGGTTGAAAAACGATTCGCTTCTAGCTAATATTGAGCTTAAAGAAGCAAAAGAACTGGTCAAAAAAGTCGAAGAAGATAAAAGTAATAAACTAAAACGTGTTCAATCGTTGCCCTTGAATCTGAAACAGGAATTCAGCGAGCCGACAGAACGCGGCGGTCTTCTAAGTGAGCTTAGGACATGTAAGAACCTACAGGAATCCCAACGCAAGCAAATTTCGAAAATCTTAGATGAAAAGTTAGATTTGGAGACACAAGTTTCCGAACTAAAGCGAGAAGTTGTTTTGCTGAAAGCTGAGCGAAGGGTCAACGCTAAAACGAAGTCAAAACTGAGTCAAACCGACGATGGAAGTGAGACGATGGTTTATGACGAACCAGGAACAGAACAGGTCTCCAAGGCTCAAGTAGAAAACCTTGCCCAGAGATGTAAAGATCTTGAACAGAAGTTAAAACAAGCTGCACAGGGGAATCTAATTGAGGACAAGAACCTCAAGCCATCCGGCGACGAACTTGGAAACCTAACTCGAAGGTGTAAGGACCTTGAACAAAAGTTGGAAAAAGTTAAACGAGAGAAGTTAGTCGTTGATCAAGAAAAGACATCTCTCCTGTTGTCTCTGGATGCGAATATTGAGAAGAAGGATGCGCTGGAGGCACAACTTGCTGCTCTGCAAGAGAAAGGTGGACAAGGGAAAGTGGTGCATACAAATGCTGCGTTCACACAGACTGATGGTTCTCTTGCAAAAGTTGAGAAATCACGGAGCGAGACGGGTGGCGGCTTTCAAGCCGGATATAAGGGCATTTCTGAGGCGAAGGTAAGGATTGAGAACCTTAATTGTATCTGCCATGCATGAACAAATTATACAATTCGAATCTGTACCATGATATACAATCCCATCCCATCTTATCCCATACCACACCACACCACACCACACCACACCACACCACACCACACCACACCACACCACACCACACCACACCACACCACACCACACCACACCACACCACACCACACCACACCACACCACACCACACCACACCACACCACACCACACCACACCACACCACACCACACCACACCACACCACACCACACCACACCACACCACACCACACCAAACGTCACCAAAATATTTTTCATTATTTTTTTCACAAATATTTTTTTTGTTTTTAGGTGGAACTTGAGAAGATCCGCGTGCACGAGCAGGATAAACAGATCGCGATGTTGACGCGTGAGAATGAAGCGGTCAAGGAGAAATTGAAGAAGGCTGAAAGCATGTCTGAGACATTACAGACATGCTTGAAGGACCTTACGGATGAAAAACTTGAGCTGCTCGACTCTATTGAAGAACTGAATGAAGAGAAAGCGGAGCTAGAAGAAGCCAGGTGCGTTTATCGTAGTTTTAATCCGTCAGGAACGTGAGGTGAGCTGAATTTTGGAAAACGAAGATAGGAAAAGAGTTGCCAGTACCCCTTTCCTAATACAGTATCTATGATTGAAATTTATTTCAAGTAACACTGCTTTTATTTTTACCGGCTTATTGCAACCTTTAACAAGTTACAAAATCAGGCTTGTTGAAACTTGTCGTTTGCAGACTTGTCGAAACTTGTTGAAAAAATTGCAGCAAGTCTGTTACTCAGTTGACAGCTTTCGGCATCTTTTGCACGTTTTAGCTGTGTAACTGAATGATTTTATGAACTTTTTGTCACTTGCAGATCGAAGCTTGAAAAACAACTTGGCGGAGAAAGACAGGAAAAAGTTGTCGCAGACGAAGTCAACGATATCCGAAATAAAGAGCGGATAGTTGGCGACAGTCTGGAAGCGCATAAAGCTAAGTTGGTTCAAGTTAATGTGAAAGTTCTAGAAGTCTTGACGCTCATTGATAGTGGGACTGGAAACAAGGAAACGAAAAGTAACCCGAATAAAAGCATTGAGGATATGATTGGGTAAGTGTTGAAATGATGTGGTCTTTTTGGACTGATGAGTATTTGTGTACCAATCCTCTCGAACTAGGTGACATAGTTCACTAGGAGACATAGCAAAATATTTCAGTCTCCTTACCTATTTCAGAATTCTTAGATTTTACGTTTTAAGTGTAGCAATTTATTTCAATGTATAAAAGGAAATACAAAAAGTTAATTCGTCAAATTCGCTCTGTTTCAGATGTTTTATAATATCATTTCCTCGTTCTTTAAAAACTTCAAATTCCAATGTTTTTTATTCAAAAATTAAATGCAATTATATCTGCATAAGTAACTTTGTTGCTCTATCCACATTCAATCAAGGAATTGTCTACATAATTCTTCTCGTGCATAAACCTTATTTTGAAGTATATATTATTTAATAATTATAATTATTCGCCAAAGGCGAAGTGATTATCGGTGAATGTTCACGGAGAGAAAGTCGAGGTATATAAATACGTTTCATATTTCAAAAGAGCATCTGTCACATTGACAAAACGACTAGTGGCTATTTTGCAAAAACCGCTTTGGTGATTATTGTCATAATCACCTCTCGAACCAATCAGAGTAGAGAATTTTCTTTCACCTACGTGATTATACTAAATATCTCTTATAAAGCAGTTGAGAAATTGGAAAAGGTATCTGATGTGACTTTATTTATGAACTTTTTGTCATAACAACACTCTCCTTCGTATTTTAGTTTTCTTCTGTCATCTGTGGAAAATCTCAAGGATATTGTTATCAGCTTTAAGACAGCACACGAGAAAACGAAAGAGGACGGTTTGCGCACGAAAAACGAACTAGAAGCTTTCAAGCGCGAGAAAACGGAATTACAAGATCAGGTCACAAATCTAACGAAACGAAATAAAGAAATAGCCGCGTCCTTGGAAAGCGTCAAGACAAATCAGAAGTCGCAGGATCTCGCCGTCGAGAGATTGAAGAAAGAAAACGCGAGGCTCGATAAAGAACTGGGCGGAGTGCGCGCCACGAAAACTGGGTACGAGAAATCACTGGCCGAGTCGCGAAGGCGGGAGGAAGATCTACGCAAACAAATCAAAAACGTCTCCAATAAGCGAGACGACGTACAGAAAGCGTTTGATCAACTTGCAAATCAATCTACCGGAACGTCTGCGTTACTTGGCGCTTCGGCGAAAGAAATCGAAGCGTTCCGAAGTGAAAACAAGAAACTCACGACAGAGGTCGAACAACTTCGAGAGGAACTCGAAGGCACGGTCGAAGACCGGGACGAGTTGCTTGAGCTGTTAGATCGTATTGTATGCGAGAACGGCACGGGCGACGAGAAGCAAGGCCTGGGACTGAAAGTCGAGCGAATTCGTGAGAGGAGTAAGTCCGACGAACATTTACCCGGTGTTGTTGTCGCTGAGTCCGGGAAGACGCAACCGGTGGTAGAAAAGCTCGTAGTATCGAGCGAAATGCGTATGGAGCACGCTGCGAGCGGAGAAAACGAGTTGTTCGAGGAGAAAGGGAAAATTGAAAATGATGACAAGGGAGTGGCAGCATTGCAAGAAGAAAATCAAAAATTAAAAGAAATGGTTGCAAAAATGTTGAATGATCAAAAGAAAATGGAAGCCGTGCTCAATTCTCTCTCCGAAGCAAACGCAGAAGTTAAACAAGGTTAGTAAAAGTTAGTTGTAGACATAGAATATTTCATTCCTTCACTCGTTATCATTTTGTCACAACTCTAAAAGAATACGTTACAAATTGTGACAGGCAATCACAACAGCTTTTCACCAATCACTGTGACCCCAAAGTAACAAACGTACAATTAATACATTTTAAACAAGAACTGCTTGTTGCAGAGCAACATCCATTCCACACAAACAAACGCGCGCGCACACATACATTGCATTAGTACACATGCATATACATACACGCAGACACATTACAATTGAAATTAAAATATAATTTTGTGGAAACACCGCGTAAGTTCATCATCGCAAAGCTTTCCATCCCTAAGTTTGGATTTTCATCAGTGCTAATATTATTACTAGCACATATTTATTATTAGGGAATTATTATTAGCACTGATGAAGATCCGAGCTTACGGATCGAAAGCTTTGCGATAGTAAACTTATGTGGTGTTTCCGCAAAATTACATTTTAATTTGATATTCACCATGCAAACATACAAGAAACTTGTTACATTACAATTAATTTAAAAACAGCACGTAATAATTTAGTTAGGTCTCGGGCCTATAGTGATAAGTAAAGAAAAAATAGACCATGCTAAAATCCTTTTATATCAAATGCTGAGATGGCAGTTTTGTCTGATGTTTTGTTTACAAGTCCTATATACCACTGATCCCCAATATTCTTCAGTTCGCTAATGTTCGTAGCAATGATTATCCAGCTGTAAAGAAGATAAAAGCATGATCTATTTTGGCAACAATATTTGTTAGTTTGCCCATGCAGCGCTTACTGTTTCGAAATTTCATATCCGGCTTCACGTTCCATAGTCCAAAATGCTTTTATTACAATTTTTATTGACTCTGTGGATTAGGAGACAAATAAAGGCTTAAAATTTCCAATTTATCAGATTCCCTGTCAGGATTACTGGAGCTCGCCCGCGGTTGTAACCTGGGGCCGGTTGTATAAAAAGTGATTAAAAGTTAACTATGATTAGTGGAAACGTCAACCAGTCAGAACAACGTATTTTGTATTTAATCACTATTTAACTACAAAACAGTGATTAAAAAAGTGATAAGAGTTTTATACAACCGACCCCTGGTTACCAGACCATCTTCAAATACTGATCCTCCAATGAATGATTTTTCTTTAGACTTGGAAAAATCGTTAGAGCACACCGAACAGATCCGACTTCAAGGTTCGGAAAACTGCGACAGTCAAGATTCTGTGCCCGATGTACTGGTGACGACGTCCGATGAGAACGCCGAGCTTCGCCGGCTTCACGACGCAATGGTAGGCACAAACGAAGCTCTGAGCGCGAACTTACGCCGATTACACGACGGGAAAACCCGAAGCGAACAATTGCGAAACTCGTTCCAGGACGTTAATGAAAAGAACGCGGCTTTGGAGAAAAGTATCGAGGGTTTCGCGAAAGACAAGGAAAGTACAGAAAAGGAAATATTGAACTTGAAAAAGAAACTGAAAGATGCCGAAACGGAAACACGGAGGGAGAAAAACGAGAAACTGGATATCGAGAGAATGCTGGAAGAAAATAACGGCCGAGTGAAAGATTTGAAATTTCAAATTGATTCTCTAACCGAAATTAACCAAGATTTGCGCGAGACGAACGAAAAATTGAGCGGCTCTTCCAAAGAGAACGAGAAAAAATGGTCTAAGTTAAACGATAAATTTCACGAACTTGAGTGTCAGAATGAAGATCTGAAGAAGGCCAAAAAACTTCTAGAAAAAGAGTTGGTCGAGCATGGTAAACAGAAGACTGAAGTCGAGAAAGAATTGGCGGAGCGAGAGAATCAAAAGGCTGGTCTCGAATTAGAACTAGAAAAGTCGAAAGAGACAATTAGCTCGCTTCAAACTGAAATCACGAATCATACAAGAAAAGGTCGCGAAATGGAAGAGAGCCTTGGGACGAGTGAACGAGAATTAAAATTGCTTCGAGAAACCGCAGGTAAGGTTACTCAGCTGGAACAGGACGCCCGAGTGGCAGACGAGTTGAGAACTGCTATGGAAGACGTTAAGAAGACGCTGTCGGAACGGGAAGAAAGAGTCGCCGAACTCGAAAGTAACGTTACTCGACTGAAGAAGGAAATTCAAAACTCGCAACGGTTTGTGAAGGCCGTGAGTCAGGAGAATGACACGTTGCGAGATTCGCTGTCCGAATGGGAACGGGAAGCGAGCAAGATACGCCGACATGTACACGAACTGTCACAAGATGCCGAGAACCATAATCACAGCGAAGGCACCAAGAAGGACTCGAAATCTCAAGACGTCGACAAGGTATGTCGTTGTTGTGTACATTAGTAGAAAGGGATTATTCACTCAAAGTTTTAAAGGCTTATATAACTTCCTCCTGTGGTTCAAAAGTCATAGTGCATCGGTACGTACATTGATAGAAACAACTTTTCATTGACTACAAGTTCGTAGAAGTTCACGCCAGTTGTGGTAGATTCTAACCAAGCAAAACTTGCTTCGTTCTCCGATATTTTTTAAATTTTAGCACCTTTGTGTTGGTATTATTCGCGTAGGTGGTTGCTTTAAATTAAAGATTCTCTGTTGGAGATTCTTTAACTACAAATTGTCGGTTCTCGCATTCGCTAGTGGTTCTTAAATACACAGTCATTCCTGTTCAGCCCCGTCGTCCTAAACCATAAACGATTTATTTATTCCCAACTTGTATTGTAGTTTAAACTACCCGTCTTGGCTTCAGATGTTTGCCTATCCATATTTCAAACAGCTAGCGTTATTTTTACATTGCTATATCTTCACTAATCTTAAGTTTAAACACTATAGGTTTTCAACATTAGTTGCTAGTTAAGTTGTGGTTTAGCACTTCCCGTCTTTTGCGACAGGTATTCGCTTCAAACAGTTAGCTTTTTTTTTACATTGCTGTATCTTCACTAATCTTAAGTTTGCATACCAGGTTCTCAATATTAATTGCTCGTTAATTTCTCGCAGGAGAAATGTCGGAGAGTACCTTGGAACGCTTTTGCCTCTAATTGTTCTTAACAAGAATGAATATGAAAACATACTCGGAATTGTAACAAAAGCGGGTTAATCTATAGGGAATTATAGCGCTACGTTTTTGACATCGATTAATAATAGGTTTGTGTACTAAGTAACGGAAAATGCATGCTTGGTATATTGAAATGCCCTTGAATACAGTTACCTATATTGGCCTGTTCGTTATTCCAGCTGCTATTTTTATTTCGCAATATTGTCGAACTGTGTTTACAAATGAAGCATTAAATATGACATTGCAGTATTTGGCCATTTCTAAAGGAATGTTTACATTGGCGATTTTTATTGCGAATTTTCTCGCGAGTATAATTAGATGAATTTATTAGCATTTGAAAATTAACTGTGCTTGGGTACTTTCGTCAATTGCTCACTCAATTACATCCCTCAGAAAACTGAAGTGCTTTATTTTTACAATAGCGGGTCTGTTCGAACTGGCATTTAGCAAATCCAGATATTTCTATGCAACAAAAACGTGGGCAACTGTTCGTATTGTGTTGTTAACCGAACAGACGTTAATTCGAACGCATTTTGGCAGTTATTAGCCGTAAATTCAACCTAATTTGGTTATAAAGAGCTAAAACAAAGCCAGAGGAACGTTCGGTATTTTCTATCCTTTGTGTCCACTGTACGTCATACTGAGTATAAGTTCCGGTGAACGAACTATTTTGCATAGATTTTGACAAGCAATCTTTCATGGCCAGATAAGGCTACGTGGCGTACGTAGTTGTCCATCTCCGTTCAGCTTCCGCGTTTTTGTCCAGTTTTAAATAGTTTATTTTCCAGATTTGTCTTTTTTTTTACACAATTAAGACACAAACCACAACAGCTTATTGCAGAATGCTACCAACATTGAACCACCAACACGTCTGATCTATCTTTTCATAATATTTCTCAGACACAAATCTTATTGTAGAATACTATACCTACAGTGAACCGTTTGAGATATCCTTTTCAGGTATTTCAGACACAACCAACGATAGCTTATTGTAAAATTCTACCTACACAAGGCCACCACGTTTGAGATATCTTTTTCAGATAGTTTACACACAAACCACGACAGCTTATTGTAGAATACTACCTACACACAGGGCCACCACGCTTGGGGAATCTTTGGAAAATACTTCAAAAAACTTTGAGACTAAAACTACTATTAATGCAGACGAGATTTCTGAAAAAACTATCTCCTCAGAACAAGCTGCTGGGAATTTTGTTTTGAATCTTACTCGTTAACCCAGGGTTAATCTGACCTGCTTTTTAACAACTGGCCACAGAGATTAGCTCAAAACATCAGTCTAATGTAGTCTCCTTCTTACTTTGTCTAGGTTAAATCGGTGAAGGCATTTGAGGCGATGCAAGTCGAGATGGACGCCATCAACAAGCATTTGAAAGCGCAAACAACCGAGAACCAAGAGCTGAAGGCGAAACTCGATATACTAACCAAAGAAAACGCTGCGACACGGGACAGAAACATAGAACTGTTAACTCGCTACGATATGGTGAACAAGGAATTGGAGAAGAAGACGAGCGAGGTAAATAAACTTAACAAGGACGGAAAGGACTCGCGCTCGAAGAAAAACAACGAGAAGCATGAAAAAGAGAAGCAGTCGCTTCAAACGAAAATTGACAAGCTGGATTTAGAAAACAAGCTGCTGAAGAGCAGTTTAACGAATACGTTGAACGAAGAGAAACGGCTTGAGGAAAGTTTAAAGAATTTAATTGACGGTAAAAAAGTACAGAGACAAAATGGCGGATTCATCAAAAAAGATGTGGTCAGCGAAGAATACGAAATACGCACGGAGATTTCGGGACTCGCCACGACAAAGCCCGATCTTATCCGAGATTCTACCGAGGTCAAGGACGAGTACATGATCGTGGAACAGCGAAAATACAAAAGCGAACTGTCCGCCGTTGAGAACAGTGGGACTGAGGCTGACATCAAGGAGTTACTTGCTGATTTGCTAGAAGGACAAATGCATTTGAAAGGTTACTGCTATGAAGTTTCGAAGTTCGTTAAAGAAAAGGACTCGACAAACTTAAAGGACGAAATTGACGGTTCGGACACAAGTAAAGCTGAATTAGAAAAGGCAAATGAACTCAACAAAGACCTAGAGTCCAGTTTGGAAAGGAAGGAAGACGAGCTGGATAAAACCCGCGAAGAAAAGGCAAAACTCGAAGGCGAACTGGCGAGCATTAAAGAGAAATGCGAGAAACTGCAAGCCGTATTCCGTGCACTGATCCTGTTGATGAACGACAAAAAAAGCGGCGAGAAAAAGGGCGAAGAACCGGAAGGACCGACTAGAATAATAGACTATATCAAAGGCATCAAGACCAAGTACTCGACAATGGTGAGCGAGAAGGAGACTTTAGAATCAAAAGTTTCTGACTTGGAAAAGGAAATCGAAGAGCACAAAGCGAGAGTAGCGATGCTGGAGGAGAAAAGAACGAAGGATGGCAACAAGAAAGCAGAACAGAATCAGAACAAAAACATTTCTGAGGACAAAGAAAGAATCTTGAACGAATTGTTACTGTCGACGGCACGAAACAAAACACGGCTGCTTGAAGAACTACAAGAACTATTCGACGAATATTTGAAAGTGAAATCCATGCTCGATAAAGAAGTTGAGAGCCAGGAAAAGGACTCGAACCTCGTGAAAATTACCCAGGAATTTTCACAGTCTGTTATGCACACCGAGAGGTTTATACAGTCTGTAGCTCACGACCGACCGGTTACGGTCGTTGTCGATTCGGCCGACGAGAAGGACCCGAACTTGGAGCTTGCGAAAGAGAACGAGGAGCTGATTGGACGAATCAGTGCGATTAAATCATCGCGACGGCGTGAGGCGAAGAATTATAAAGACGAGTTGACGAAAGTTGAAAAGGACAAAGTGGAAGCTGTGAAAGCGGAAGAGACGAAGTGGAAGGATGAAATGGAAAAAATGAAAGGCGAACTAGAAAAGAAAATGAAAGAAAAGGAACAGGCTGCGAATGAAGTGAAGAATACGTTGAAACAAGAAGTGAGTCAACTAAAGCTCGATATACGGAGGATATCTGACGAACACGATGTCGCGCAAAGGACCGCTCGAAACGAAGCCCGTCTGGCCGCTGAAAAGTTGGAGGACAAGATTAAATTGTTGAAAGCGGAGATGGAAAACAAGCTGGCGGAGAAGGATTCGAAAATGACAGAAATTAAACGTAAAGCGGACGCAGACGTGAAGGAAAGTGCGCAAACGTCGGAGAGGGAGATCTCAAAAGTGCGCGCAAATTGGGCGGATGCCGAGCGGAAACTGCGCGTGGCGTCGGAAGAAAAGATAAAAACCGGTAGAGAACTGGACCGGGTTAAACAGGAACAGTCCGAGGAAGGCACGAGATCCGCACGTGAGCTTCAGAAACTTAAGGTGGCGCTGGAGAGTACCCAGAAACAAGCGACGGAAAGAGAAGACGGACTTCGGAAGGAAAAGGATAGACTGCAAAGGAATATCACCTCTCTCGAAGGACAAATGAGGAACTCTGAGGTGACGGGACGGGAACGCACGCAAGCTAAAATGAACGAGTTCCAACGCTCTCTCGACGAGTTAGCCAAACAGAATCAGCAGCTCGAGACGGCAAGGAGAAACGCCGAGCAAAGTCTGGGCACGGAAAACGAGAGACTGAGGTTTGAAAATGCCAGACTCCAACGAGAACTTTGGGAACATAACCAAAAACGCAAGACAAGTGGGAGCAACGAGGTACAAAGACGTCGTGATCCCAATGCACCCTCTGGTGGAGAACGTGTGAAGGTCATGGGTACAGTGAGACAAAGCCCCGTAGAGAAACCCCGTGTAGTCACCCCTGTAGAAAGTGCCCCAGGACCTTTCCCCGGTCCCAAAGCACAAACTCCTGGTGTTGCGGGTTCTTTCCCTGGTGACCCACAGCGCAGAACGGTCAAAGTGCGGGAAAGCCAGGCGACGAGCGTACACGTGACTCGTGTCCAGGACCAAAGTGTGCGTCGAAGTAGCGACCCACGAGACACGGTAGCCGACGAGCTGGGCGCCATGTTCAAGGAGATCAACAACAACCCAGAATGGATGGACCAATCGCATTCCACAGTAATCCACGCACGACCCATGCAAGCCCGCGCGCAGGTCCAGCCACTACCTCAAAAACAGGCACCTCCACCAGCTCAAAAACCACAGCCCGAGTGGGAAATACGACAAGACAAAACATGGCCCATGCAGAAGAGCTCGCATCGGCACCCGCCTAAAAACACGCGTCAAAAAGACCCACCCCCTGTTCGTCCGCACCCACAACCACAAAGGACCACACACAACAACGACGATTCTCGCCAAAGGCCTGGTTACACAAGTTCCAAGCCAATCACAAGGCAGACCCAAGGAAGTCTCGAGACGGAAGTGACGTTATCCGATGCCCGTCGTGCAGTGGAAATAAAGAAACTTCCGGAAAAAGAGACTTCGCGTCCTGTAATGTTTCCCCGTCGGCCATCAGTGGGATCAGATGACGTATTTATCACGAACAAAGCCAATGCAAATACGAATCTGACGTCGCACGGGAGCAAAACGGGGGAGTTCTGGCGATCCAGGTCGCTGGAGGATTTACTGATTACCGACGACAGAACGACAAAACAGTCGGAACATCACGTGGTACGAGGACCTCATCAGAAAATACCGAAAAGTTACTCGGGTCCCAGAAAGGGCGAACCCAGGATGGCTGAGCCACCAGGAAGAGGCACTGGGAACCAAAGTGCTGCAAGAAAAGTCACTGGTCTGAAAGGAATGGAAAATATATTGTTTCAATCTCAAATTTAACTGCAGAGAATAATTAGTGGATGGAAACTGTTTGCAAACCCCACAAATCATAGCCAAAGTCCTTGAATTGTCAAAAGGGCCCTAAAGGGATCATACAAATAATTTCATGATAAAAAATTTTGGATATTCTTAAGTCTACACTAAACCCATCCTTGATGACGGTAATGATCCATTTCTGACTGTCAGAGTGCTCAGAAGTGCCGAAAATTAAAAATTAAAGTCGTACATGACTGCAAGCTCATCATGTTCAAACAGTTATAAAATACACAAAATCAAATTTCGAGTTGTCATATTCATAAAAAGTGGACATAAGTAGCACATATATTTGGTAAAACATAATAACATTTATAATGATTACAGTGAGCATGGCATTACGCAGGATTGTTATATCCTGCTCATCCATGAAAGGTATACATAATAATTTGCAAGATAATATTTAAGAGAATATATAGAGTAATCTTAACATTGTATTTTTGAAATTAGTATAGAATTTATATACATACGTGGTTTGTTTGAGATTTCTAGTCGGGGATCTAGATCAAGGCCTCTGTCACAGCAATTTCTTTTGAAATGTATTGTTTTTATGGCATGTAAATGTGAGTGAATATTGTCCCCCCCCCCCAATTAGCAAGTTTATGTTTTATAATAAAAACAGAGGTGTAGGGGAGGGGAAAAAGGAGTGATCAAGGGGGGATGATCCACCCCCCCCCCCCAACAATTGTTTGATAATCTTTTTTGTAACATTCAAATCCAGATACAAAGTGTGTGCATGCAGGGGGGTTGAGGTAAAAGGAGACCACACTACAAGAAAATGCTACTGGCCAGAAAATGTTGGAATTGCATTTCAGAAGCCCCTCGAATTTTATTATTTTTTCTTGGGGGTTGCCCAAACACCCCCCCCCCCCCTTCCCAAATGGAACCCCCTGCATAAAGAGTAACGCGTATGGCTTACCTTGATATTCGATTGCTATTCGATATGTTTTCTTCAATCGTTTTTACTGTCTTAAACCTTTTTATATACCAACATTACCAAGCTGTAAATCAGCTTTTGAGCAAGCTGTGCCTCTCCCCCCCCAATATTTCAAATCAGCCAATTAGAATAGGGCAATTTGGAAGCGCTAAAGACAAAATGGCGACCGCTAGTTGTGTAAATGAATTTGTGCAATTGATTTTAAGTTTGCTGAGTTTACGATCAAAACTATCTTGTGAATTAATCTGTGGAAGCTCAGGCGTTTCTCGAAATGAAAAGGAATTAGATTGCATGACAACATCGGTATGAACGGCCGTTTTGCGAAGAAATTTGGAAAGTAATTCTTTTGTGGTGAGTACATGTGTTTCTTTCATGGTGAGATTTTATATCTGGTAAGGCATGAACTGCGAGCATTTTAAACAGCTTCAAGACGACCTAGTTTTATACCTATCTTGTAAGTTTATTGACGAAGAAATTCTTATGAACACCTTGTTTAAGCCGAGAAAATCAAGACGAAAGTTTTGGGTAAATCGACGTGGATTTTTACCACATATAAAGACTCCTTTAGGGCGCATGGTCATGCCATGCAAATATTGCTGTGTTTTTAGTCAGAGAAATGATAATTTGTGAAGAAATTTCAAACTTCTGATTTGAAAATTGAGCAGATTTTTGGACTGCCTTTGCCACTGCAAAATTATAGCCAATGACTTACTGTGCTGTAATATGCTGGTGTCTGTTAACCCACCAACAATAAATGTTGGTTATTTGGCAATCATTATCATGTGATCCCAAATGGGTTAATTGTTGTTTTTTAATCTGATGAGCCTATTGACTGGCAAAAGTTGTGCTCCAGTATGTAGGGGGCTCAGTGGATGAACCTAGTTCCCAGGCTCTTTGCTCAATCATAATCTCAGTCACAATGTAACGTATAAAAGTCGGCTTTTCGGTATGACCTTTGTATACTTACAATGCGGTCGAAATGAGTATATTGCAAATTTGAAACCATCAATGATATATAGTTATGTGTGCACATTGTTCTTAATTTGTGTATTTCTGCTAGAATGGTGCTTTGAAAAAGATAGCTAGATAGAATGGGTTTGCACGCGGGATACAGCTAGATCTAATCTAAACTTGAATCAAAATCGGAAAATATTTTTGAAGCTAGCGACAACAAAAGACAAAAGATGAAAGCTTTTTATAGCAAGCAAAAATGCTTACTGTGCAAATGCTTAAATCACATCCTCAACGCTTTAAAACGTTCTCAAGGAACTTTTTTGTGTCGTCAAATTAAAAGGAGAATATGTGCTCCCACTTAATAGCGGCGCAGCTGCTATAATTTCGAAGGACCTGCTGTGAAGGGTTGATATTGCCACAAATCGATCAAAATAATACATGTTGTTTTGTGGTGTAAGGATCAACGTTTTAAAATCTGACATTTTGAAGAGTTCAATATGTGTATTTTTGATTGCAAATATTATCGTTTATAAACACTTGAAAGCAGACGAAGTCATGCTACAGGACGCAGTTGCGGTATTGTTTCGGAGATCTTAATCTATTTCTAATATATAAACAACAAAATTTCTCCCTTGTTTTTTGGTGCGTTTAAAAAGCCAAACTTTCAGGTTACCGAATGGTTCTGTGGAAAAATAATGCCCCAAAATTTGCACTGCAAATTTGTCATGCCAATATTTGTAATTCATTAAAGTCGTTGAGTTGTAAATGTTTGCTCAGTTGTCAAGTTTTCAGATGCTTTGATTAGCAAATTAGTGGCAGGCCTCAAGTGATTGGGCGACAAGCGTATCTTGAATAAAATATTTATTTGTCGGGAATTAGTTTGACTAAATGATAAAACAACATAGCAACTGCAACGGCGACGTTGTGTTTGTCTCAAGCATATTAGCTCCTAACGGATAAATTTTTAAAGTAAATAATTTTGAGCACGAGTGTATCGAGTGTAGAGAGTATGCGTTCTGCAGGGAAATTTCGCTGAGCTTTAAAGGCAAAAACTTGGATACGAATAACATGGAGAGGTTCGATGTTAACGGATCGCCTCTCGCCGTGGGGCCAAAACCTAGGCAAGGCGCAGCGGATTATGACAAAGTAACATCAGACAATCAGCAAGACATCTTGCTAAGGCGGCGGCGGAAAGCAATTTCGGTTTTTGAGAAAGATAGGTTCTCGACGATCGAATCAGACCAGCGCCAAGAAGCGAAACGATTTTTAAACAACTTGAGAAGAAGCGAGATGATTTTGAAAGAACACGAGTCGACGAAACGGGTCCTTTTTGCCGCTAGGAAACCGTTTGGGCGTCCTAGCGTCGAGAAGAATAGGAACAGCAGTTATGTTTCGAGCTTTTCTAGAAGCACGTTCACGGAAGACGAGAAGCTAAAAATACCGGAGTACCTTGAGGCCGATCAGAACAGAGCCCATTCTGGAAAATTGAGACAAATGAACGATCGAATCGATATACCTTATGTAAAACTCAACTCCTACACCAAAGAAGACTTGAAAAGGCCTTCGACTTCGCTCGAGTTGAAGCGAAAAGCTTGGGAAAAGGTCACTAAGCATTTGGAAGAAACTCGCTCGTTGCGCCCGTGCAGTGCGGATTTCATCGCGAAATGCGAGGGAAACGTTCCGAGAAACGTGCGCGAAGCACGCAAGAAGCTTCGCGAGCTCACGAAAGTCCGACTGCTTTCCGAACTTCCGCCCGCACCGCCGCGGATCGACGTACGCAAAGTCCAGGAGGAGCGGTGCGTCTCAGAACGGATTGAGAAAGAAGTGGTAGGAGAGTTCTGCCAGTCCCTAGATGAACTGAAGCTCGTTCTGCCGCCACAGTTTTGCTGGATGGACGTGAATGAAGTGTACACGAAAAATGCTGAAGTCAAAAGGAAAAATGGCAATGAAAGTCGACAACATGCATTTGTTAAACGAGAGAAAGAATGTCATGATCTCAAAATACGAAGACGCCGAAAAAGGCAATAAAACCGAGAGTACTTACAATGACGTCTTCACCCTTTCTGCGTTAAACCTGGGTTAAATTTTGTAACCTGTTTCATTTTGTGTATTTCAATACATCCCTTTCTTTTAAAACTTAAAAAAAGAAAGCATCAATCGATCCAAGCAAGATATATGAAAAAATAAGCCTTAATAAGTTTACAAATAAGCCCTTGGAAAAGTTTGCTTTGATTTAACCCAGGCTTAAGCTAACCTGCTTTTGAGCAACTGGCTTCGGCATTGTTGAGCCTGAATTAGCCTGTAATCAGCTACAACATTGCTGAACAATATTTTTGACAACATTGAACAATGTGAGCTGCAAAAACATATTTGTAGAATGCTGTTTTCATCAACTCTGAACAGGTTGTTCGTTTCATGTCTGTCAAATGTCAGGATCCTAGGTAGCAGCACTACCTACAAGTGCCTGAAGCTAACTGAGATCCTTGGTCGCAACTAACAAGTGTTGTGTGGTTTGACTAATTCAAGCAAAGTGGGCAAGTTTGAGCCACACAGGACTAACTGCAATTTTTTTTCGGCTACCTGCAAAAAATCCAAATATACAGGCATGGTTTGTTTTAACGCGTTTAGAGTTTTGTTCACGAAAATGGATTTTTAACCTTTTAGGCGAAATTTTGAAAAAAATCGAAATAGGCAAAAAATATTACCACATCTTGAAAGAGCATCCTAAACTTAGTAAAATTGCAAAGTTTGGTTGTGAAATGTTCTAAAATATGGAAAATATAGCCTTGCGAATTTGGCAAATTTTGTATACATTTGTATTACGCACGAAAAAAAAAATACCCAGTTGATACCCTTGGGTATTCATTTCTCACGGATAATACAAAACTGCAGAAAATTTGCCAACTTCTCAAGGCTATATTTTCTATTAGTTTACAACATTTTACAAGCAAACTTTGCAATTTTACTAAGTTTAGGATGCTCTTTCAAGCTGTGGTAATATTTTTTCCTATTTCGATTTTTTTTAAAATTTCGTCTGAAAGGTTAAAGGTCCTTCAAAAAGTAAAAGCTATATGTATTTACAATTTTTCATAATACACTGGCACCTCCACGCGGTTAGAATTAAGAACACCTTCAAGCATATTTCATAGTTTTTTTTTATTCAAATAAAATATACTACAGCTGAATATTTACACGTATTTATGTGTTACGCTGGTGGTAGTATTCATGTATTTTCATTTGACGTCCTTGGATTAAAAGCACAATAACTCCTCCTGGACGATGTGATTTTATGTCGTTGGAGAAATATAACAGAAATGAAATTTGATCGTTTTTGATCATTCAATTTAAAGGCTTTAAATTTAAGTTATTTTGATAAATTTATATAAATTGAAGATTCTACATCAATTACAGAGTTTTTTATTGAGCAATGAGTCGCTTTGAGCCATATCAAAACACCAGGGGCCGATTGTTCAAAGACCGGTTAGCTTCAACATAGATTAACGTAAATTTTTTAAAGTAAATGTCCTAGATCTTGTTCGCAAACTTTGAAATATGTCTTCAGAAATCTTGTCCGAATCAATAGTAGTTTTGGTTTCTGGTGTTTTTAAAGAAATGGAGATGCAGAAATACAGAAACTGAAACAGTTGGTTAAACTTTAACCCAGGGCACAGTATAAACAGTAGGGCCACTCAGCAGTGCAACATGTCCCCCTATTTTTATGCAGTTATCTGGCCAGAATAATGGCGGAACGGCCAGTTCAGCGTTCCTATTGGCCAGAAAAGGCAATTGACTGGCCAGAACCAGCATAATGAACATGCGTAATGAGACATGCGTGGAGACACAAACTTCAAAGGTTCCGACTCGAGTGGCCTTTCTGTTTATTTCTATTCTGTGCCCAGGGTTAGCACTAACCAAGCTTTGAACAACTGGCCCCAGGAGACAAGCGCTTTAGCCAGTTAGTACACGTTATGTCGGTTGGAACTTTATAGCAACTTTCACGACCAAATGCAAACTTGGTTTCAGGGTAGACTACATGCTTCGGAGTAAAACTAATGACATCCGCACCACCTTCTAATCTGCTCGGAACACATAACATGTTTAAAAAAACTCGTTCGACGATTTCGGTTTATAACGTTTATGTTAAATATCCCAAACCCGTTATAATTGTGTACATGTCCTTAAGTCCTGTTCGTCGTCTTTAGCCTTGTTAAAACTGCCATATTGCTACAAAAGAAGGCACCAATTTAGTTTAGTTTTTTTTATTTGATTACAAATAGTCACCAGACAACGCAATGAACTCTCAAACGACAACTTGACCGCCAGTTTTGAGGCAAAATTGACGTTCATGTGCCATTCCCTTGCTATATTTTTGCCAGGAATGTGTCCGGATTAATGTTTTCATGTTGATATAAAAAGTGATTTTTATGGTTTATGAATTTGAAACTTGGTTTTCGATACAGTCTTGTCAAAAAAAGAGGGAATACGAGAGTTAGATATAGCGCTATCCACCGGATAGTTTTTTTGTAAACTTTACATCTCTTGAGAGTTTAATATTCCTGGCGTCATTGCTTTTTTATGCCTTTCTATGGCGAATAGCGCTATTTATCTTTCGCACAACCTGATCCTGAAGTTGTCGTTCCAGAATTTGCAGCAGAGTTCAATACCCATGTATCCATGCACGTACCACAATGTCCACAAGAGTCCGGGCAGTTCGTTCTCATCCATCTACCACTGATGCCCTTTCGTCGACAATATGACCTAAACCGCTGACACACATTGGGATAGCGTGTATTGTCTTCACACGGTGGGCATCCTCTACCACCTGGGCCGATGGCTGAAGTAACGTAATCCCAGCAGCAACCGTATTCGGAATTGAAACAACCTGGCGGCGATTGCGCACCTGAAAGATATGATTTGATTTAGTATGTTCCTCTTACTCTTAAGCGAGCGGATTTACCCAACAGACTATGCCCAATTGAGGTTTCTACGGTTTTTAATTTCTTCTCCGAGAAGGCTCAAAGATTTACCACTTACTGATGTCAGTGTAAAGGCACCATTTCAAGATTTAGTTATTTTAAGAGCTTGTGTGGAGGTCTGACCAAAGTGGGAATCCAGGCCTCCCAGCTTGGAAGACAATGGACCATTCCCCAATTAGACAAACTTTTAAATTCGAAAACAATTTTAACACAGTTGGAAAGAGCTTCGTAAATTTAGTGAAATTGTAAAGTTTGGTTGCAAAATATTGTAAAATGTGGAAAATATAGCCCTGTAAAGTTTGCGAATTTTGTATACTTTTGTATTACGCAAGGACAAGCGTTACCACTATGTGGAAACGTGGTAACGCTTTTTCCCATTAGACAAGAGCGATGACCAGAACACCACACATGGTAAAAGAAACCTTGCAGTTGATGCTGTGAACCACAGAATAAAGATATACAGAAGTCTCGCTCAGGTACCTGCGCATCTGATTTAAGTGCTAGGAAGTTGACGCTGGAGATTATTACTCATTTGTAACAACTAGAATCACATGAGGTCATTAAAATGTTGGATGGTTTATAAGACTTCTTAGATATTATACTGGTTTGATGAATGGAAATTACTGAACCGGCTCAGGTATACCTCTTAGAAAGAGGGAAGTCGTGTGGCCGAAAACATCGAAAGTCTTGACAAGAGTGGGAATTCTGTTCTGTGCTATGAACTTCTTCAGGGCTTTTGAGTCAAAAATCTCCTTCATCGAGGGATTTACTTACGGCAAAATCCACATGTCCTCTTGCAATTTTTCCTCATTCTTTTTTTCCAATAGCGTGTGGGATATTTTTGACAATACTCTTCGGTGCATCTTCCGAAAGTTAAAATATCGCGACAATTGGATACTAGAACAATGGAGGAAAGAATGAGGTCACTCAAGATAAATAAGCACAATAAGGTAACTTGAAAGATCCCCAGGACCCCCTTCCCTGCCCAACTGCCCTGAACAATATTTATTCCTGGGAGAACGCAGGATCAGGGAGTGAGGATATTGTGAGCTACGTTTTAACCGCAGCAAGAAGAACGAATTCTATCAGAGCAGAGTTAGAAAGGGCATCCTAAAATTAGTAAATTGCAAGATGTGGTCGGTATATGTTTGCAAATTTTGTATATAATTTTGTCTATTTACAAGACTGGTACATTTGAGGCGAAATTAGAGTTATACTTTGGTCCCAGTTTAGTCTGTAGTAAGAATTGTCCATTATCAATTTCTGAAGAATGACAAGGATAAAATCGCTCGAGTTAAAAACTCTAAATAAGCTATCTAATAATATTAGACAATCCCACTTTAGCTGCCATCCACGATAGAGTAAAAGGGAGGAGTCAGGAGAGAAGCCTATGGTGGAAAGCAATGCCACGCTGTAAGTGTATAAACACTACTAAGGTATTTTGGTCACGAATCTAGTAATCAATGCCGATCAACAAAAAGCACTAGAATGGACCACAACGGCTAGTGCCAATGCATTTCAACTACCAACCATTCGAAATGCCGCTCGACTTAAATATTCTTGAATACTTATAACAATAATACGTATAAAACTAAGGTACTTGGTAACGAATTTAGTAACCATTGCCGATCATTACTTGGTCCTTGTTAGCAATAGAATGGAGCAGAACAACTGGTTACAATGCATTCCAACTACCCATCATTCAATGCCGTTCGACTTTTTTTTAAACACTAATACGTATAGCACTAAGGCAGACCATTTGAAATACTGTTTAACTTCAATTTTCCAAAATACTTACCAAGCGCCAGTTGGAAATTATTTTGCGGGTATTTGGGCTCTTCTTCCGATAGCGAAGTCTCTAAAAAAATACACAGAAAAAGCTGAAAATTTCATCCAACGTTTTTTTTTTCAAAATAACCCCCCGGACGTCGGAATTTTTAGTAGTCCGTTTGTTTGTCGTGCAAGCAATCCATCTCGATATCTTGCATGCACAAAGTGTTTATTTACTCTTTGATAAAATTCAGAGTATTTCCGGATGGTATGGAATGCTCTCATCTCGTGCATCACGTGCAAAGGCACGTGTAGAAGCGAAATGCCGAAATGTAGAAGCGCGGCATGAGTCGTCCATGTTGAACAAGCTGTAATAAAATTCGGGTGGTATGGAATGCACGTGTACACGTGCAAAGGCACGTGTAGAAGCGAAGTGTAGAAGCGCGGCATTGAGATACAGTTGGGAGTCGTCCGTGTTGGACAGGTTGTAATAAAATTCGGAGTATTTCCAGATGGTATGGAATGCTTGTGTATCACGAGCAAAGGCACGTGTTGAAGCAAAGTGTAGAAGCGCAGTATTGAGATACAGTTGATAGTCGTTCATGTTGAACAGGTTGTTCATTTTTATGCATAAAACGATTTGGGAAAAACTGCAAGTCGAAATGAGACCAAAATGTATGAAATCTTCGCGGAATTAATTTCCTTCGCATATTTGTTACAAATTGTCATAGTTACATTAATGTCATGAGTTCACAGTGTAAAAATTCTAAAAATTAGGCAAGCTAAAAAAGCCCTTTGGTAATTCATTTATCATGAACGAATGAGAACGTAATGCAGCTTTGAAGGTGGTCATCTGCCTTGCTTGTGTCAATTCTAGCTCAGTTGACGTGCTTTATGCTTTTTTAGCTAGTAAATTAAGCCTATTTAACAATAATTATGACATGTTAAGATTTCTGACCAAGGTGACTCAGGCCACTTGAAGCACATAGGGATTGCTGATAAATGGTTTGTGGTATTTCACGACGCAAATTCTTTCGATCCGTGTCGTAAACAAACTTCACCACTACAAGGCCTTTGTTTTTTTCGGGTGCATTATAATTGCTGACTGATGGATGGATGAAGCGCTTTGGGACCTCTCGACGTGACAGCGTCTCGAAAGCAAATGATGTAACCATTGCGTATGCAAATAAACAACAATTTGACGTGCTGCTGATGATATTGCTTCGATTCTATTCATGCTATCAATCTCGTTCCCCGAGCCTGCGATCACTTGGGAAGGAAACGGAGGCTCTGGGATAATCCGTGATCGACATACAAAAAACTGTATGTCGCCCGTACTGTGCATGCGTTGGAAATAAATAGTTCAATAAGACGTAGGGAAGAAGCTGGTATATAACTGACTTTCCATAACCAGTAGGCAAGATACAAATCGTGTCTTTCCGGTCGACAACAACAGCCTTTACCGCTTCGTATTGACACTCCTTCAATTTGAGATTCTTCTTACCTACGCTTCGTCCAGCACAGAATGAAATAAAATAATATTTTCCACTGACATTACAAACAAAATAGTACAAATACTGTTCCAAAAAACTTTAGAAAAATGCTTTTGTGGCTTATTTCCTACGCATGCGCAGTACGGGCGACATACAGTTTTTTGTATGTCGATCACGGATTATCCCAGAGCCTCCGTTTCCTTCCCAAGGGATCGTAGGCTCGGGGAACGAGATTGTTCATGCTATCAGCTTTTTCCCTAATTCTGATAATTGATTGTTCATTTCACATTGTGAATTTTAATTACACTTCTCAGGTTGGCGATTGCGAAAACACCAGAGGAATGATCAGCAGTCATGTCAGAGACTAAAAAGAGGCCGGGTTTGAATCTCTCTTTGGGACCATAGCTTCCTAAAAAAAGGATGACTGGGATACTTAGCAACTTTCTCTAAACTCCAGTTACAGTTTAGCCTTTTAAAAACTACATTCAATACATATGCTGGACAATTCTTGACTGGCACGTCAGCCATGTTGTATGGTTGTGAAGCACAAGAACAGTTATTTGCGAAGTCAGGAACAGTTGCTTTCGTGCAGTATGACATCCTACATTGGCTGCTAAAGTCCTTATATAAAGTGGATCAGGATGGTCCTTCGGAGTTTGATGTCACTCTCAGCCGCAAGTAAGGATAATAATTACCATATCCTTATATCTCAAAAACTTGTGTTTTGTAAAAGAAAGTATAAGTGAAGTAAATAAGCTCTCTGCAGATTTACCTGAATCCTTAATTTATTTTGATCGATTGTGTTTTTTTATATATATCATTGTGACCCCCCCCCCCCTCCCGAGACACTGGGAGTCAATAATAGTGTGATATCACGATTTCGAAGTGCACAATGTGTCCTTGTTTGTCTCCGCATTGCACTGCATTAGACATTCTCGATGATGTGTACGTAATGTCTGGCCTCCACACATCACGAAAATTCAATACAAAAAAATTAAAAATTCCAAAATTTTAAACCTATTAAATCTTACTGGCAAGCTATGTGCCAATGTGACATTTGTGACAATTGATGTGTTAATTTTGCTATTTTGGCAAACTATCATGC
Source organism: Muricea muricata (assembly GCA_963855995.1). Classification (NCBI taxonomy): domain Eukaryota; kingdom Metazoa; phylum Cnidaria; class Anthozoa; order Malacalcyonacea; family Plexauridae; genus Muricea; species Muricea muricata. Next base: position 2,263,965 of record OY979729.1, on the reverse strand, counting down.
CACATTACACGTACAAAAGACATTAATTTTACCCTTCGTGAATAGAGCTTATTAGTCCTAATCAGGAAGTTAAACCAGTGTCTTATGAACCAGTGTCTTAATTAACTAAATAATATTACTCATATATCCGATTAGGAATGCTATATTTGATTTTGTTTTGGGTTTTGTTTCTAAGTATTCAAAGCGGCTTGGTTACTTAATGCTATGTTTAGGTTAAATGTAATTATTGTTCAGCATTTTGGAGTCAAAGTCGCTATTTTGTCTCTTGCGAGTTCAATGTCCCTGGTGTCATTCCTTTTTACGCCTTCCTGTGACAGTTGAATAATCCATCTTTCGTAAAACCGACCCCTGGGGTATATTCAGTTCTGCGAGTTCTTCTCTCAAAATTCAATACTTAAAATAGTAATACCTCAATCACTTCCTTCAGGCAAATCTATTCACATAAATTGATTTGGAAATTTCATAGCAAAACATAGGGATTAGCCAATCATATGAGAGGCTAACAGAGGGAGGGTAACACGGGATGTAATGGTGGGTTGAGGATAATAAGGGATAAGGGCCTATGTAGAATGTACCTTGAATGGAGCTTGAATTTGACGTTTGAAGTTGTTTGACAAAGTTGTTCTCGCAGTGAACAAATCATATCTTTTCTCAAATCGTATCCCATTCTCATTTTGTACTGGGGTTTTTTCTAATGAATATTTGCCCCGGTGCATTGAATGCCATTTCCCAGCCAAACAATCAGGCACTGCCACTTAAGCCATCCTGGGGGTTGTTTCTAATCGATAAGTTATCCAAGTATGTTTTTAAAAAAACGAAAAGTTCGCCTGCATATTTTGCATCGTTGAAAAGTCAGTACTTCATTATGTGCTTCTTGAAGTATGCGTTTCTATTGTTTCGTGTTAAAGTAAGAACAATGTTAAATATGGTTGATGTTATGTGATTTGGGCTAAAAAATCAGCCAGACATACAATTTTAGTTGCGGGATCTGTTGTTGAAGTAGAAACCATATTAAGCTAAGGTTGATGTTATGTGATGGAACTCAAAAATCCGCCAGACAGTTCCACTTACAAAATTCGAGTAAAAACAATTTTAAAAAACGCACAAATCATATAGCTCAAGTGCATGCTATGCGAACAATATACATTTCCTATTTTCCTGCATTCCCATATGGTGTTTGTTTGAAAACATGCACTGGACAACTTAATAAATAGTATATCGTTTTGGCAAACTCTGGCTCATCTCACAACAAACTTGCACTTAACTGCTGCCTTTTTCGAAAAGTGATTTTGAAAATCGTCTTTCAATGAATACTTTTTCGTTTATAATATGTAGAAATGGTCCTGTTGGAATGGATTCAAAAAGAAGAATTATAAACCCACTATATAGACCAATTTTTTTGTGCTTAACATGCATCGAATGCCAAAATGTGTTTTAAAAAGATGTGCGTGTCGTTGAAAGATGCAGTAAATTATTATGTTTACACGACATACTGGATTATATACCAAATTTGGGGCGGTTGTGGTGTTATAAAAAAAGAATATTTTGACACAGATTTGTTTTCCTCCCATTTTAGCAGGATGGATTCAAGCCATTAACAGCTCGCGCACGTCATGGGACTTAAGAATGGTTTGATATACATGCGTATAAATGGCTCAGCATCTCGTTAAGTGGTTCTCCTTGCTCATTTATAGGGCGTTGATATATTGGAAAAGTACTGTGAATCGAGGGGTGAGTTTAAACAACAAAATTTTATCTAAATTCTTTGATTATAGGTTATGAAGGTCGAAGCTAAGCCTGCCAAAATATACCAAATCTAGCTATGGTCTGTTTTGAAATGTTTGTTTGCCATCAATATCCATGACAATGTGATATTGTCATGTCATGTTGTTTTAAGGGTAATTCATGTTAAGGTATTGAATCCTAATGTATTTGGGTTTGTTTCAAGATATTTTACTATTTTGGCTGAACGTTTGCAGACCGATTTACCCAACTGCTTCTCATTTATCCACCTATAACTTCACTATACTTTTGTTAAGTTTGAATAAACTGGATCTGCATGTTGAAGACATAAGAAACTATTTGCATGTTTTAAAACGGTGCCAATAGCTATCTGAGGAAAAAGACAAGTTTTTGAAAAACTAAAAGTCGTTTATTTTGATATTATATTTAATTGGCATCAAGACAAGGCAACGATATTTCATGATAGTGACACTTCAATTAATTACCAACTAACACAATGTCTGAAAAGACATTAAAGATATATCTGTCGTCGCATATACAGACACACAACGTAACAGACCCAAAGGGTTAGCCCAAGACATGGGCGTATTTTTAAAATTCAAGGTCATTCAAGCCGCAAAGCACGCCATTCTCCAGCATGGGGCGTGTGTCCTAATAATTGTGCCAACTTAATATGTTTGTACGCTTTGGAAATAAGATTAAACCGTAAGACGGAAAAACTCTATGATTTATCTAATTTGCGGCAAAAAGGAAATGCGTAATTTCCCCAGTCTATTTTGGACCACAAATGCGTTTAGCCCTAAATTCCGGAATTTCACATCCTGGCGTCGAGTAAAATTGTCATTTTACCTGGCATGAATTGGTCATCTGGAACTGGCTGAAACCACAAATCTACGAATCCGGGGAGTGTAAACACAGCATTATAATTTTTGGTTGTTGCTTATATGTCAAAAACATTCATTAACACAGCCTTTATTTGGCTTGACAAAACAATCTTCAGTTAAATAACACTAGATTGCTTTCTCCTGCGTTAAGAATAGTGTGGCTAATTGGAACAGACTGTTTTTCTATACGGTATTTCGCCGATGCATATTTACACCCAAGTCCACACAGCATACTTCATTAAAAACATTGGCAACATGTTGTAACTAATGAGAAACGTTGCGGCGTCCTGCCAAGATTAACAGCGTTTTCTCTCTAATCTAAATTTCTAATGTTCACCCATTGTGGGAAAGTTTTGCGCTTGATTTTTACAATATGCTAAATAGAGTACCAACCATAAGCGACGCGGTAATTTTGTATACTCGACTTAGCTAAAACTAATTGACAATTTAATGCGAATCTTAGCTCTCATGTATGATCCAATGTTGCTGACAAAAATCCTTTTCCAAATTCAAAACGAACTATGTCTGCTGATGGAATTAGCCTACAAATACTCTATCTCTCCAAAGGTTTTCTTTCCGAGAGGGGAAATATTTTTCCGGAATAGTTCTCGTTGTCTGATCATACCCCATCTTCAAAGTTACACACGCAGCATTCTTTCTTCAGTATCCGTTATCTGTTTTCAATAGCATACTATATAGATGCCTTGATTGATGTCTTCTTGTCATTAAAATATCACATATCCCCACACTTGTAAAGGCACTTCTTTGATGATGTAAAAAAATTCGTTAAACATACCTTTCGGTTTTATTACACATTAGCGCTGCTCGTAAAACCACAATAATCTTAATGCTTTGATGCCATGCAAGAATTGCATGCATGAAACGTTTGCATTTTGAAACAACATCGATGCTCGCACGTACTGCTTTTCGCATATTATTTTTCGTCTTATTTGATCTTCATATGTAGCTAGCTCAGGCCCGGGGTCTTTGAAATTGTAATATTCAATTCAAAGCTCATGCAAGATGTGTTATTCGTGTAAGGTTTATAAATGTCGTGCATAAATTTCTTGTTTCCACCAATTCTCCTCGACACAAATGAAACAGTTCTCATATATATATAGTCTTATTTGCCTGAGGGTATGGGTGAGTTGGGAAATTATCGCCTGCTAACAAACAATGCTTTTCGCTGCAGTCTAGTAGCTTTCTTAAACCTTTACTATTATAAACAACGTTTGCCAAACATAGCACTTTAATGCATCCTACTCTAATCTGTTTTTCCCCCATGTTGGGATTGGTATCTATACCAAAAGATACAAGCACATCACAGCCGCTTTGCGTAAAGATTATTAATTTCACCTTTTTTTATCGAGCGCAATTGCGAGACGGTATCATTCATGCGCGCTAAATTTAGATCAGGTGTTAGGGTGCAGAAATTCTCGACACTTTCCGGAGCAGTTAGCCTATAAGATCGTCGCTCAGATAATGGCCAGAAATATTAAGCGTTGCTGTTTTGTAGAAATTTAGAATTCCGCCTGAAGATAACTTGGGTTTTTTTTCCGCTAATGTAAAAACGTCCATAGCGGGGTGATTTATTAATACAAAGGGTTAAAGGTAAAATTTAAAGCTAAGCACATATCAAAGTGATTTCACCTCTAAGGTGACACGACCGGCATCATTTTTCCGATTTTAATGTCTGTATTAGATTTATATCTACTTAGCTTTTAACACAAACATGGCGTTCGTTTGCAATTTACAAAGAAATGCTCAGATTGAATTTTGAAGTTTTTCATGTTGACTGGAAAAACAATCTTCGTGCCGTGTGCTCTATTTGGGATCGTTTCATCGCTGTGTGATTTTGTTTTGAACAGTACTCAACCAGCTGGTACTCCAATGAGACACAAGGAGAGATCCATATCTCATGTAATCTCAATTGTTGATTCTTCTTCTCGAATGACTCGACTTAGAATTACAAGAGCCGCGTGTAATTTCAAGCCCGTCTCCTAAAAGATGCCCCTTTTAAAGATAGTACACGCCTTACAAGTTTAAAAAAGGCTCTAAATACTTTACAAACAAGCGCCTTTAAAAAGCATGATTTTTATGTTACATTTTTGTACAGTCTCTAAGTCCTATTGGCTTCTGTCTTTTACTAATCTTGCATCAGATTTTTGACTTACAAAATCTGACCATGAATACGCGATAAGTATTAAGTCCTTTAAAGTTTGAACACCACGATAAAGTCCACGAAGGCAAAAAAACAAACAAACGCAATAATACATTTCCAAACCTACTATCGTCGAAGTGCTATCAGAAAATCTAAAATACTCTTTGCTTCGAGTCGCGCATTCTATGCCGCTGTTCGTGCGCTATTAATCCAATTGGTTTCTAATTATACGTACACGCAAGTTGAATATGGTGTTAATATCAGAGCAATCAAAAATATTTTTTGCACAATCGATACGCTTTAAACACGCGATGTAAAAGAAACTAACCTTGACGTGATTCCGTGAATGCAAAAACACTCGAATACAAGAGGACACCAAAGGTTAAGAAAAGCGCGGTGATCTTGACCGAGGCCATTCTTTCGTTGAGGAGGTTTTGTTTCCGAAGCCAGAAAACTTGATAGCTGTCGCCCCGTTCTGCGCAGATGCGTGTTTAAGATGAGAGGATAGTCGTGTGTCAATTTATATTCTTCGCACTGAGCATTGGAATGTAGAGAATGCGCCTAAATTGCGGTCGTTAGAAGTGGCAACACAACCTGTTTGGTGGGAGGTCTTGTCGACTGTGGCGAAATATAGGTCACTGTTTTTATCTGAACTGTACACGACGATTATTTTTACATCACATCGTAGTTTAAGCTTCAGTTCGACAGAAGTCCATGCAAATCTCGCACATTTCTCACAGGACAAAGAAGCATTTATATTCAATTGCGGTTTTCAAAAAAAAACTTGATCGCAAGCCAAGTGCCGTTTCTCCTTAGATAATACTCTTAAATCGTAACGGGTCAAGCTCTGCTGTGAATACGCAATTGTGCAATCTTTGCTATGGTGTGGTTTGGCAACGGTCTTTCCTGATATTTGTTCAATTGTAACGTGGATATTCGCGGCATAATTTCTAGTGCTGTTTGCGTAAATCTTTCCGTTGGTGGTAATTTGTGAATGTTTTGGGCAAAGATATGCGTAATGGTCGCATACTGGACGATTCGGGATTATTTCACTGACACTGGCTTGCATCTGTCATGGTAAAGACCTCGTTCCTAACATTTCGGGAAAATACTATTGGCATATTGCAAATTTTTACTCAATAATTGACATCACTAGTGCTTGGCCTTGGGTTTTTTAATGTTTCGTGTGGCATACACGATCCATTTGTCGTTGAATAATAGGAACTTTATGGTCCTTGTGACGCTCTCTAACAATCAATTCATTAGTAGGTAGGGTCACACGCTCATAGATCTAGTATGCATGTTCTCGAAAACGAGCCACCTGATTAAAAAAAAAGCTCGTGTGATTATGCTTAAGTTAGGTTAGATCATACAGAGGTGATACATATTGTTAATTGCTGACCATCTATGAAAAATCTGTTGTTGTCTAACACTATAGTAACGACTAAAGTTTCTTCAGTGCTACATGTCTCGAGTTAAACTCTTTGAATCTTCAAAACGCCCTTAAAAGTAAAACCCATGGCAATAGAGCAGTCTAGTATATATAAAGCCCGTTACTTTTTTAATGATCACTAATATATATAAGCTAAGGAGTCATTTTGTCTCTAGAAGGACTTGTGTGGCTCTTAGACCTATTCTTACAGTCGATTATAGACAATATTAGTGACAAGAACGTCATGGTTTTTCCATCTTTGGTGAACAATATTGTTGCCAGTGGAATTTTAGTCTATAATCCTCGTTTTGCCAAGGTGGCCTCGTGGATTAAATGATTAATGGATCGATATCAGATTAGTCTTGTTTTTTTTTTAAATTATTTTTGTAATGTAAACTATGTTGAACTAATCTGATGTTGTACAGATCTAGCTTCGGGTTGGTACATGCTTAGATTTAACAAAGTTAGTGCATGTTGTTAAATGTGTTACGTAAACGGGTCATCCTTGAGTTATCTGATGTTACACACCTGTCAGATTACATACGCATAGCACATGCTCTTGAATGTGAGCGAGCTTTACATGATCTGATGTTGTATATAGACTGCAGAGTTACTTGACTTGGTCTCCCTTAAGTTAAGCTGATTGATGTTGCACAGACATAGTGCACTGCTTTGTTAAGCTGGTTTGACCAATTTGAATTTGAGCTGCTTTAATAAGATGATCTGATGTGGTACAGAAGTACAGAACTCAATGCTGAGCCAAACATTGTTAGATCATACAGAGGTAGTACATGTTTTTTAATGTGAGCTGATGTTACATGATCTGATGTTGTCTAGAGACGCCAGAGTTTCAACTGCTCTTATTGATTTTGGGCTTCCATTTAGCTAAGGTGATTGATGTCGTGCAGACCTGTTATTCTGCCGAGTTGAGCATGGTTTGATCAATTTGAATATAGTCTGATCTGAAGTTGTACGGAACTAAGTTCTGATTACTGAGTTATTTGAATATAGTCTGTCTTAAGATGGTCTAAAGTTGAACAGAACTCATTGCTGATTATTGAGTTATTTGAATATAGTCTGCCTTAAGATGATGATCTAAAGTTGTACAGGACTCAATCCTGATTGCTGAGTTCAGCATGGTTAGATCATTTGAAGGTAATACATGTTTTTAAATGTGAGCTGAAATATAAAGTTACTGATGTTGTATAGAACTCGCTGATGAGTTATGAGGTATAGTTCAAATTCTTGAATGTGAGCTGAATTAAAGTGAGCTGATGTTGTATGGAAATTAATCCTGAGTTAGACATGTTGTTTCATAACTTATTTTTGAACGTGAGCTGCATTATTTCCATTCAAGCATGTTTAGACCACGCAAAGATAGTATATATAGCTTGAATGTGAGCGTAGAATTACCATATGTTTTCTTTGTTGATTAAAAATATCAACGTTACTAACGATAAACCCTGTTTACCTTGACTTCGGGAATATTTTAGCTGTTGATCGGAGGAAATTGATTTGACCTGCAAGTTTGATGCCGCCTTTGACTTTTTTATAAATAAACTGCAGTGACGTCAATGGGTTTGGCGAATTAATGCTTTAAAACATTATGATGGGAACAAAATGTCGCCTTTCGGTGCGTTTTATGCGTTTCAGCTGACCTTTGTCAGCACAGAATTACAAGAACTACTTTAGAATGTGCGTATGGCTGAGCTATTATAGCTCAATGACGTCTTGTACTTGCTGGCATAATATATATAATTTTTACCGGTATAACGCCAACAAAGCCGTAATAGAAAAATCATGTAACTGAATATGACTCAATACACCATTTTAAAACAAGCTGTGAAAGCCATATTTATAAACACAATAGAAATCATGAGCGTGAAGGAGTCTGAACAGATTTCTCTTGCTTTACAGAAACGTAACAAGTTCCTTGTACGATTGCATGGTGAATATCAAATTAAAATATAATTTTGTGGAAACACCACGTAAGTTTATAATCGCAGAGCTTTCGATCCGTAAGCCCGAATCTTCATTATTATTAGCACTGATGAAGATCCGAGCTTACGGATCGAAAGCTCTGCGATAATAAACTTGCATGGTGTTTCCACAAAATTATATTCTAATTCGCGCCCGGGTTGTATTAAATATATGACTCTCGCCTTTGTATATCAGATAGAACACGGTCACTCGTGTTGGAAATAGTACGTAGAAGTTGACACAGTTTGGAGCGACTCGAACCCACGTGGCCAGTGCATGTCGGTATTAATTTCACGACCGAAACGATGCAGGCAGAAATACGATCGAACGCTTAAAGCCTACCACAAAGAGCTATCGTAAATGAGCAAAAGATAGTTACTCGCGCTTGTCAGCTCGGCCGATAGGTCGTTGTGTGCGGGTGAATTTTGGTGAGTTTTGTGCCTCTTGTAACCTTTTCTGTCACATCAAACATGTTTGCTACGCAAGAAAACATTACATGAGGCATAAAACTCCACCCGCAAACGGCGAGCTATTGGCTGGGCTAAGAGGCACATATTTATGCTTGTATGATTTACATATAATTTAAAAGAATCAATGAATGTAAAGCGGTTGATCCAGTCAGAGTAGAAATGAAGAAAAGTTCACTTGAGATTTGGAAGCTAGCTTAAACAAAGTGTCTCAAAGTTGGTGTCAATGACAGGTGCCGTTTGCCGGAAGCATGCGAAACTGTTTAGCTCACGAGTTTTACATTTGCGGTTAATAAGTGTTCAGCATTTGCTAAGTCATGGGACATAGGCATGTCTTCTTAATATTGGCCCGCATCTTTAGGTTTTTATCAGTGGAGACAAAAACATGGTGTTGATGAGTATATTGTCAACGCATTACAACTGTTTCGACTCGAGTGTAGGCGACCATCCAACGCAATATACTTGACAGCAATAGTTTTTTTGACATTTGGGCACCGTTAGTATTAGAAACGTCACAACTAAAAAAGCCGTCAAATTCGAATTAACTGAGCGAGAATATTTCATGACCAACAATTATTTTTTTACCAAAAGCGGAAAAAACTAGGCTTATAGCTCTGTCATACACTGATTACAAAGATCGATCCTAGTTCTCGCGTGTCGCTGGTCTTCTTTTTCAGCAGTCATTCAGATTCAAAAAGGATTTTGTAACTTAGTAACTTATCATTAGTAACTCCCCACGGAAGTAAAATTGTCAACCAAGTCAATCTATCGTTAATTGTAAACATGGAATTCGAAAGCCACTTGTCCTCCTTTCCTTTCTGTTTATTTTTCCCATGTTTCTTCTTCTGATCCCGGACTTCCGAGATGAAACACGGGTCATCAGAGAACAGGCGTACAAAAACATCCTTATAATAAATATTCGAATCTATGCGTGCACGAGAGCCCTTAGCGCTGAATTAAGGCAACATCAGAACCGCGCCTTTGCCAAACAACTCTCTCGTCTCCGTGCATGCATATTTTTGCCAAGGATATTACCTTTAAGCTGCATAAACAATGGCAAAACGACAGTGGTAATATGAGTAAACTTTGACCGAATTTCATCCGCTCTTATGCGTCCTCATTTTTGGCTACATTCACGGCGGAAGTGTGAAAACTTTCACACAACTCATGGTTCGCAAATTCACATATACCCTCGTAGTTCACCAGAAACTCCGCGTTTCACATTTTATGGGAGCATGCGAAAAGAGAACTCTCCGAAACTCATAACATCAAACCAAAACAGAAATGTCAGATGAACTAAATACCCTGTTCACTCGACACTAAATTTAGATTTCACATGTCGTATCTCTAAGAAATGACCCCACCCCTTACATGAATTCTAAACTGAAAAAAATTGGTGCATGCGTAGAATTTAAGCTCAAGAATTTAAGGCTTGCAAAGGGCAACGTATTTTGTATTGGCTTGCTGTTAAACAATATATTTATTATGATAATTGAATATAAGCTAAATATAACCTCACGCAACACATTTAGCTTCAGAAAGGAACTTCTCACAGAAAGTCTATACTTTAACTAGATTAAGGTAAATATGATATAATAGCATGAAACAGTCTCTAGTTAAAACATCTGATCAGTATAGTCAAACAGGGACATGCAGATAAGCAAGAATTTGAGTGCTTGAACTCGGTTCCCTAATAAAGGTAACAGACTTTAAATAAGGGTTTAATACCAGCACAAAAGATCAGGCTTTATGATTGACATTTTATAAGCAAATGTCATCGTTGTTTGTGGCTCGTTGTTCAGAAAACTAACTCAAGTCTATATTTTGTCTCCCGTTGTTATGACCAACCACGTACAAAGCCGACATTGCAAAGCTGACATTGAGTAAACCGCCTGGAACTAGCTACCGAATGAAAATGTTTTCCTTTAAATTTGTTTTCCTTTATGAAACTTGTTGAAACTATGTAATCATGTTCAGTGAAGGAAATTATAAGTACAGCAGAAATTTGGAACCGAAGTAAATTATACTTAATGAGAAATTTGCTAGTTTGGCTCGAAAAATGGATTTCTATTTGACAACTAGTGCCAGTACTTTTGCGTGTTTTCAGATCACCTAGAAAGCATTCAATATTTAAGAAATGTAAAACATTTTCCGTGTTGATATACAGTTATATCAACACGAGTGGAAATTCACGAGTGTTGATATAACTGTATATCAATACGGAAAAAACGTTTTATGTTTCTTTTATAATATAGCACAAAGAACTTTAACAGAAGAGTGGCGGGAAATTTTCCGTGTTGACATAGAGTTATATCAACACGGCTCTTAGCCAATCAGCGTTCAGAATTTACAAATGCTATATTATAAAATTAGATCGTGCTCAAAGTATGATAATTTATTTGTTTTATGACGTCTGAGTCATGCAGTCTACGTAATCTGAAAACACGGAACGGTACTGGCACTAGTTGTCAAATAGAAATCCATTTTCCGAGCCAAACTAGCAAATTTCTCATTAGGTATAATTTACTTCGGTTCAAAATTTTTGTGGTGGACTTATAATTTTCTTTACTGAACATGATTACAAAGTTTCAACAAGTTTCATAAAGGAAAACAAAAGATATAAGTGATTAAAGACAGCAAAATGGATTTATAGTTCCGAGCCAGATCAGATCAGCTGTGTCGTATATGTTTACGATGAATTAAATGAATTAATGAAACGTGCGTTGGAGAAACGCATAAATTCGATTTAGTTTGGCAGAAATTACTATAAGCAGTTGGAGTATATAACACTAAACAGTCAAAGAAGCTAAAGTGCTAATGATTTCCGTGCATGACAAGCCTGATACGCTTAATTTGACGGAGGGTCCCAGTGAACTCTAAATTAGACTGGAACGATAACTTGGCCGCCATCTTTGAAGCCAAATTGGTTATCAATAGATTATCAAGTTCAGTCCTTTTCTATTGTTTCTCTCGGCGCGGTTGACACCATTCTTCTGGGAATGTGCCGATATTTGATGTTTTTATTTTGATTTAGGAGGTAATTTTATGGTTTATGAACTTATAACCTAGTTTGCGATACAGTCTATTTTAAAAATTGCAAATACCTCGGCAAAATAGTACTAAGACTGTTTACGACATTTGCAGTTGTTGCCGCCATCTTGGCTTCACCCAAACGTAGGGTTTTTATCTGGAGTTATCGTTCCAGTATTTAAAGAGTTCCCTGGAGGGTCCTGAAGAGGTAAAATTGGAGCTGGGATTTCCTATTTTTTCATTGCCAGGAAAATAGAATTCCAAAAATTTGGACTAGTATTTCGGTGGTAAAGGGAATAACCCCACCCCCCCCCCCTTCCTTCAGGACTGTTGGAACTTTCAATTTCACTTTAAATATAGGCCACGGTAATTTATAGTGGTAAACTAGAAAGGCGATATCGCAAGCGGCATTTACCAAATAAGTGGCCGATCTCTATCACTGTATAAAGTTAAACATGTATTTTAAGTTTTGCTTATGAATTAATGGGTTTTTGACATGCTTTTTCATCAGAAAGTTAATAAAGTTGAAAATCATTAATGAATTTTGTGGCAATAGCTTTTAACCAAAATGAAAGGGCGAAATTTTCTGCAGTCAAAAATAGAATAGTGTAAAGACTTCGTTGATTGTTACAGCATATATAGCTTTGTTATCACAACTGATGTGCGGTTTCAGAAATTTCATGACGTCAGTTTCCGTATGCGGTTTCCTTTGCCTTGTTCATTTAAAACAAAAATATTCAAATAATTTGCTCGGTAAAATATATCACTACTTCAAACAACAACTTCTATCAAGTTGAATGTACAAGAAATATGTACATGTTTTTTAATAAAACTTTAATTTGTTTAACAGACTAAATTCTTTGTACAACTTTCTTCTTACACCTCGCTTTATAATATTTTTGTTCGCTTTTCTTGAACATTAGGGCTTTAACTCGCATTTCGAGCCTATTCTAAACAAACACAAATTGAAAAACATGCACTAAGGAAGTAAAAAAAGGCCATTATACCATAGTTGACAGAGATATTGCAGATAGCACAACATCATTTTGGCCCATACAACACTTTAATTAGTTGAGCCTGAATATACTGGAAACTATCAGATCACCGTTGGTATTTAAATAATTGCCATTTACTGGAATCGTTACTGGGCAATATTCAAATTAGTTTGCGGTTTAAAATAAATGCATTTTTCATTTGTCGTCTGTCCATATGAAATAAATTTCTTGATATGTGTTCACTACCCGACGATATTTAGAGTTTATGAAATGTAAGTGTATGTTCGACCGAGAATCTTTAGAGATTTAGAGCTTGTTCATATGGACAGAGTTAGCGAGAAAACATTTCGACAAGTTTACTAGCGAGATCTCGTTTTGTTATGAAATGATGATCATGACAGGTACATGACAGGGGGAAACTTCACACGGTAAGCGGGATACCATTTCTCAATATGAACAGAAAAAATTATTTGACTTGGCAAATTGTTTTCTCTTTAACCAAGATTACTTCTGCCCATATGAAGAGGCCCTTATAGTTATTTTATGAGTTTATGAACCCATCTTCCCTTTCCAGTTATCGAGCTTGCTACGGCTTTCGTTAATTAAATGATATGACCCAGAAATTTCTCGACGATACTTTTTACATGAAATTAGAAGACTGTTCATTTGTTTTATAGCAACATTTTTCTTAGTAGTTACACCCATGTTTATCGTTAAGGCTACGAGAGCTCATTGTGCATTGTGATATCACATTGTTTCCAATGAAAAGTTTGAAAAAATTTAAGTAGAAAAAAGTTTAGCCGTTAAGGGACGATGATGCATTAAGTAAACAACTTGCCAACCTCGTATGACAACTTGCCTGAAATTCAAAATAGATTTTCGTACTGTCTGAAGGAGAACAGTCAGATATATAAATAGACGTTTTGATTTAAAGTTTTATTTTAAAGTTATAGCTACAAAACTAGTCTATAGATATTATAGTAGCCATCTTTCAATATACAGTATTTTTACAATTATTTTAAATGCGATGTACGGTCACATAGGTGCTACCATGGTTCAGCTTTTTCTTGTGGGTTTAATTTCTCTTCGCCTCGGTTTTAGTACAGCAGGGAAGAAACGAAGCAGTAATAGAGGAAAACGAAACGGCGAGCGAAAGAGAAACCTCTGGTAAAGCCTATTTTCCACTTGGCGACTTTATTCCCGCGATGCGAAAACAAGAATTCGACAACGTGATTGGTTAACATTGGTTGGCGAAAAAATTCGCCGCGGAGAAGTAGGAACCGTTCCGACTTTTTTCTCTGTACGCGCGAACAAATTCGCCAACGGGCTTAACAATTAACTGTTTTCGCCTCATTTTCATGCTTTTGAATTCTGATTTTAGATCAATAAATCAGGAACAACAGGAAATAAAATTTTCCACTCCTACCGTCCAAAAATATAAAATTTAGCCAATAGTATTTCACGGACAGCAATTAGAACTATGATGCAATCAGAACACGCGATGATCAGAATTTGACCGCATGAAAGTAAGGTTGCAACCAGTTGTTACCAGAGGATTCTTCTTTGCCCGTCTTTTGTTGTTCGTTTTGAGCTCATAGAGAACCCATGCCACATATATTACAAGTAATTTCCGATTTCCTCTTCAAACAATTTCTTTCATTAAAAAATCGCACGTCTCAAAGACCTGCTAAGATGCTAATATCAACTATTTTTTGTCTAATCATTATCGCGATACAACTGTACACAGAGTTCCTTGTGGCGAACTTGGCCACAGTCCTCTACCCTACCCTCCCGCGAGGCACCATTCTATTGTCCACCATATTCTTTAAATTTAAAAGGATTTATCAATTTGGACCAAACGTAAATAGCTCCACGACGGGGGGAGTCATCAGAATTAACAAAAATACCATTGACTGGGGGTAGCGTTATCTGGACTTTCGATTTCTCTGTAGATTTAACTGCTACAAAAAGATTAAACGATAATAAACGCAGAGCTCTTGATCCTTGATCATATTATAGCCTGTCCAAAGACGCAGCGCTTGCCTTTATTTAATGCTGATTTGTCATAAGTAAAATTCACCGTTTACACAAGCAACTATTTTATGTGGCACATACATTTGCTGAAAACTAATTTGTCAGTTTTTATGTGCCACCAATGATTGCCAATATTGTTCTTGTATATGACTCGTAACATGCATTTATATGGAATATGCAATTTAGAGCATCTTCGCTTAAATTATCTCTTGCCTGTTATCTCGCTGTTAAAAGCAAATTTTAGCGCGAGGCAGAAAATATTTGTTGTATCATCTACGCGAACAATTGTATTTGTTATAGAAAATGTCTCCCAGAAATTGGTCGTGTGAACATAGTACTATTTTAAACCTATTAAATTCCAGTAATATGTAATGCAATTGATTTGCCATGTCCTTCCATTCCACATGACATGTTCTAAAATCACATGTGATCACATACATGTCACATGTAATAACATGCATTTCACATGTGATCTTATGCCTTTCACATATGATCACATGTATTTCGCATGTGGTTTTTGAACGTGCGATGGGGAATGCATGTAACAAAGGGCAAAGAATTACACTTACCAAAGCAGTTGTTGCACGTGCGATGGCAGTGCTTCCTGACCACTTGATGTTCAACAGGGCGAGAGCTGTTATGACAATGTCGCTCCCACATCCCACATAATGCCGCGAATACCTTTTCGTCTTCGCAAGGGGGACATCCTTCTCCTTCGTAATTGTGTTGAGTTGTCACACCATCCCAACAGCAACCGTATGTTGTCTCTTTACAGTTGAGATTTCTCGGTGGCGCTGGAGCTTTGTTGCGCAGGTCTTGAAGAAAAACACCATTGAACAGTGAACACGCGCGAAAATCTGACAGTTTTGCCAATATAAGGCAGCCAACAAGCTTTCGAGGGTATTTTTATCACTGGGGGCCAATAAACCATCCTTTTAATGTTCTCAAAGAATTAAAGGAATTAAACAATAATATTACTCACGACAAAGATGGCAGGTCTGGGGACAGTAGCGATGCATCTTGGCATCACTGCAGCCAATTCTGGACTTTCCCCACCGACATCGCACTTTGTTCATCAAATCTTTGCAATCTGTTAAATAAACATTTATCCTGTCTGAATACTACTCTTTTTATATTTTTCTTTCGTATTGATTTTTTTCATGTTTAAAATTTGTGAGAGCGTTAGGAGACGTATTATAAAGCATGTAAATGCGGCTAAAATGTTTTTTAATTGAGTGGGAAACATTTTTGCTCCCTAGGAAGCAAAATTAGTTTTGCCACAACAATCTTTCTCGAGGTGAACTAACTAGGAAACATTGATAGGAAACA
The DNA here is from genome assembly GCA_963855995.1 of Muricea muricata. Lineage (NCBI taxonomy): Eukaryota > Metazoa > Cnidaria > Anthozoa > Malacalcyonacea > Plexauridae > Muricea > Muricea muricata. Next base: position 2,247,910 of record OY979729.1, on the reverse strand, counting down.
CAATGTTTCCACAACAATGTTTCATGGACAAACTATCCAACAATGTGTTTCTAAACTTGCCTATATAAAGGCTTTAATTATTTATCACCCAAGCAGAGTCTCTTATTCTTTTTTTTACTGAGAATTAGAGAAAAGGCCCTTGCATTTCATTTGTGGAGCCAAGGTAAAACAATTGACCGATATTCTATCTAAAACAATATCAATTATATCCAAACTGCTATTCTTGGGTTTGACGCGACGTCATGAATTTCACTGGAGGTCAACTCCATATCAACAATACACGGTCATTCAGTTGGAGTGAAATAATTTTTGAGATTCTTTTACCCCAGTACAGCATAATAATCGGTACATTTTGGGATGACCCCCACTCAGATTTACTGCAAAATGTTCGAATGAAACCCAAGAATACATGCATCACGCTAGCGATCTGATCACACAATCTGATCATTTGCATATTTTAGAGGAGGGGTCTGCAGACTGTTCACTGTCTAAATGACACCCGACCATAGATATCTCATATACTCTATAGCTGGCGCATCTGTCAAAAAGTGAAGCCAAAAATCTCAGCGGTATCCCCTCATAACAATAGGCGGCGGCCATATTGGTCGTTCCCACTCATCAAAAAAATGCTGCAGAAAACACTATACTTTTTTGCATATGTGTATTGAATACTTCTTAGCTGCAAAAAAGAGGACTTATTGTCAACTTTCTTCATTTTCGCAATTCAAAATACACCAATTATCATGCTCCGTGTCAACTCCGTGCGAACGACCAGCGCCTGCGATCTGGCTTTAATTTTCGCCTGCCCACAGTGTGGCATGCACCATCTAGTGTATATGATGTATATGAAATATCTATGCACCCGACCCGTACATTTCCAACTGCATGTATAAAAGACATGAGCACTCACTTGAACTAGTTGTACTAGTGGAATCTTCTTCATCTCGGTAAATGTAACTTCCTGTTAAAAGATTAAAAGTTGTTTAGCATTTCTGCGTGTTCGTCATAACCCAATATGACTCAGTTTTACGCGAAAGCAAGTTAGATCATGGTTTGTCAACATAAACAATTTAAATTTGATTAATTCGTTAAGTATAAGTGATCAATGAGATCTTGTTATTCACAGCAGGATGGTTAAAATTGAAGGAATTGGAAAGAATTTAAGGCGCTTAGCAGGGTTATGAACATATTATTAATTTCATCATGCATGGGAATTAATGTAAGCTGCTTTGTCGAACCGCACAACGAAACACAGAGTGTATTGAATATGAAACATGCGTATTGAGAGAGCGGTGATATGTAGTGCGAGCTCAAATTTGTAACTAAGAAAAAACAGAATGTATAAAATCAATGAAATTGAATGTAAAGTTTTTAGACTTCAATGTTGTATACTTGGAACTCTGCAGCAAACTGTATTTTTAAATTCAACATGTTTGTTAGTGAAAAACCGCTTTGCATCAGAGGAGAACCGGGTCATTAATTGGTCCAACGGAGAAGTCTGGAATTGAGTTTTAGCGGGAACTAGGGATAAAAAGCAATGACTGCACCGAGGATATTGAACTCGCAAGAGTTAAAAAAGTGACTTCAGCTCGAAAATGATGAACTTTTATGTGAGTTCAAGCAGATACTGAACATGTTTAGAAAGTTTATAACGCTTTATTTTGCACCTTTTCTACAACTGACCCCTGTTTTATTCATTATTTACCATCTATCACTTTTTCATATTAAACTCGAAACGCAAAATGTGAGTTCCAGCTAGCTTGTCTGCATTTGGCCCTAATCCCTGCAAGCAGATTAAAGAACAGTAATGAAGTACTTAAAGGGATATTGACTTGGATTGTGTTCTACCAACTCTGCCTTTTTCTATATCAGAAAAACCGCAACAAGTCTGAAAGTATATTGTATGCATGCAAAATGGCGACAAAACAGATAAGCAGGAGGTCGTAGCTGTATATTAACCAAAACCAACCAATTGTACACAATATATCGTTAGATTTTGTTTTACTTCAAGGACTTTGGCAGACTCGGGCAAGTTGCAAAGATTAATGACCTTGCTCACACAATTTGAGATTTACAACATCCCATATAGTAGAATTTACTAATCACAAAATACATATGTAGAGACATTTAACCAACCAGTGTATTATATTATTTCTGGACATGGTCGACTTAAAGCGACTGTTAAGAAAAACATGTTTTTTAATGTGGACACCTATATAATTAATACGTTAGATAAATAAGTCATACTTGGCTAACACCAATATGCTCTCAAATGCAAATGACGGTGTAACATGTGCAATAAGATGTATTTACATACGAGAAACAAGACGATAAAGGGCTATAAATAACTCTGATAAACATTTTAAAGTGTTATTGTTGAGCAGTTGGTCCCCATTTTAGTGTTGTCGTTTTGGATAATCTTTGATAGGCTTTCAATTTTCATGTCCCGAGATAATATAATCGGCTCAAACTAGGTTTGAAACATGACAGATGTAACGCTCAGTTTCTGCTGGGCTCTTGAAAACACACCTACAAATGCCCCAGTGATTCTGTGTGTAAGGGGAGAGGGTCTTTCCCCCAGAAAGGGATACTCCCGGCCCCTTAAATATTTTTCTATCTATGGTACTCATTTTCCAGTTTAATTTTTGTCTTTTTTACAATCTAAGATTTCAAAATTTTGGTATTAAGAGTTTGATGAAAAAATAATTTTTTCGTGAGAGACTCCAAAGTTCGATATTGTTACCTTCGCCCTAACAGCATATCGGCCAATTACTGTTGGTCTCGAGTACCTGTAACCTACTGACCATCCTATTAACTCTCCCATGATTTAACGGCATTACGTTCAATTGTGTACCTGGAGTTATTCTATCGAGCAAAAAACAATTTCGTATTTGCAATCAGCTTATGTATCACCATTGCTATCAAACAGAAATCAAGTAACTCTACTGTAAACTTGAGATGCGTTTTATAAATATTCCATGGCAGCTAGGTGCTGACTTCTATTGGAAACAAGCAATATTATTGAATATATTTAAATATGTCTGAGGCGAAACCAGGATTACTAAGTTTGTTGCAAGCTTTGTTACTTTTGAATAAAGTAAGTTCATTTTAAATACATATATGATAAAATTTCATTAAACATCAATTGAAATACTTGAGTCCTCTAAAAAGTACGCATTTGACATCTGTAAATTTGCATTTTTGCGGTGAGGTATCGAAAGCATGCGCGTCCAGGGGGGGATGTCCATTGTGGCAAATGGCGCTGCGACTGTGTAGGTCAAGTCTGTCAGAATCACGCGTCGTTTGGAATGTATTTTGTCGCTAAAATATTTTATTTGGCTTGCAATCATTTTTCCCTAATTCATCTCGACTTGGACCAACGTGGCGTGCAAAGCGTCTTGCTGAGTCCGTCAATTATTTATGTCTAGCAGCTCACAATGATTATTACGTAACCTCTCAAGCAATATAAACCAGCGCGTATTATGCCAATTAGATTTGCATAGCTTGATTTTGCGAGCTGGCTGAAAACGGTTCAGAGACATCTGCGTAACCATCGCGATGAATAGCAAGCTTTTTGTTTTATAGCAAGAGAGATTTCTTGCGTAAATCTGTTGATATTGATCGTGAATCTTATCTTAATCTCTGGCATAATACACATGCCTTGTGATTCGAGCTATGATAAAACAATTTATAAATTAATACTTAGTGATAAATTTCTAAGTGAGCTTAACACTACTGCAGGCAATCAACAGTAATTCTTTACCAGTTTGCCTAACTCAAATGACAAATGAACTGTACTGATATTACCAATCTAACAGGCCAAACAGGGATACTTAACTAGTCATACTGTCTATCCAACTATAATCAACTATAATCAATATTTGAGACCACTCAAGGTGATTGAGAGCCCTATGAGTTGGCAATCAGACGCACGCGAGATGAAGGTCAGAGGCACAACGAACAACGACTTGTGCGTGAGGCGAACGCGTGCGGTTTATGCAAACGCGATTTTACTCCGATTTCCAACACATCATTTTGTTACACACGCAGAGAAAAGCTCAACGGGTGAAATTTTGTGGCTAGACTCACCCCGAGACGCATTTATATGCATGGAATATTTCGTCAATTCGGCTTATCAATATCAGATGCATTCAATGTTTTGTGGTTTATATTAAGAGCATATATTTACTAATCTTGAATACATAGATCTGCACATATACATTGCGAAACTATATCATAAATATGCCTTACACAACTTGCTAAGTCTTTGCGTCTTATTTGTTTTAATATTATGTATATGTACAGGTAATCCTGTGTGTTTTCTGTTTGTCTATACACCTAGGCAACAGTTCAGATCAGGCAGGATTTAAATGTATATATAATTAAAATGAGATTGTTTTTCATAAATGCCTCCGTTCGTCTTTTTTTTTTGAACTTTTTATTGATGCAAGTGCCATTTTGTCAGCGCTATTTCTTAATCCAATTTCAAAAAAACATTGACCTGTGTAAGTGGCTGTTTGTATATGTGCGGTTTTCTAGAGGTATCTCTTGCGTTCTTTGACTCTTCCATCTCCCTGGTTCTGTTTTTGTGCATACCTTCGTGCACATTTGTTCATGTGTTTTTTGAAGGCATATTATCCACACTCTAGGATTGCTGTTTTTGTCAAAAGGAAACGACATTAATTGTTTTTCGTGTCTACTCAGGTCTGATCCGATTAAGCCAAATGTTCGCGCTGTATTTTTTCACAAATATATAATACATGAATAAGTTTTAAACATCAACTTCACAGCTTCTTGAAATTAGATTCAAATTAGCGCATTGCTATACTCGCAAATTCGAAATGTTGTTTGCCTGTATAGGAGGGGTGTCGCTTTGTCTTTAACCTCATTCGAAAATGGGCAAATAGTCTCAGCTAAGGTACTCAATAGAACCTAGCTGACAGCGATGGTAAAATAGCAGAAAAATTTAAAAAAAAATTATTTGCTTAATGCATAGTATTTTTTTTTAACGGGCGCGAATTCATTCGCATGCGCAATAATGTCGAGTTTCTTGGCTGAAATTTTAAATGAACCATTAGCTGACTGTGTAGCTGGATAGTTTTTCTAAAAATTTGATTCTTATTGTATTGTTTGTACGTCAGCATGTAGCCGCTGTTCTGTTAGTGCACAGCGCAGAGGGTTTGCTGCGAACAAACTACCGGGCCATTATTGAATAAAGCAATTAAGCCATTGCGTGCAGCTTTTGAAAATTGGGCTCAAATTGGGCTCTGTGATAAATTGTTTTTCTTTGAGGACGAACCACGTTTAGTACACAACAATCTTCATTCGTTTTTAACTTGATTCGGAAATCGGAGTCGTAATTGAGGAAATTGATGAATGCAGTTGAATTTAGCAATTTATTAAAGAAATGGATTATGTTTGTCGCACTAACCGTGTTGGGGCTGGAGCCCGTCAGTCACAAGGACACAGCCAAGGAACACAAGATATAAGATTGACATCCTTCGAAGTTCTTTGAATCTTCTCTCTTCTTAAACGTTTTCTGCGTTTCTGATCACGGAGATGGCACTAACTGACCCTTTTCGCAACGCGCCGCGCTTTTTATGGGCTACTTTCTGCGCAAATGCCGTCAATCAACGCATAATCCGCACAAAGCAAGCATGCCAAGTTATTTTTAAATAGGCCAAACATTAGAGCTTCTAATTGACAAGTTATGTTAATTTTTGAGCCAGAACTTCTCTGGCCGTAAATGGAGCGCAGTTCACGGGAGGTATTGCAAAAAGAGGAAATTTAGGCACGATTTTTCGACTCATTTAAGAACGATATGTTTAAGGAAGTGCTTTATGTTATTTGAAGATAGGTCCAACTTATTCCACTTAGGCTTTGCATGGGAGACAGGAAAAGCAATTTAGTCCGACATGCGGATTATACAATTTCAAAACGTTAATCGTGGTTTTAATAACTTGACCTGCCTGATTTTTCTATTAATCCTAAACGTGCATGTATTCAGTTGGTTATACAATTCTCCAAATTCTCTAAATATAATTTGAAAAAGATTGTAGCGCAGATGGTATAACACTTCCTCCCCCCTCGGGGAAAATTAGCAGTTGGTAATTTGAGGTAATTAGCATTTTTGGCGCTTTCAGTCACGCTAATGAAAGCGTTGGAACCCAGCTTTAATCAAGCGCAACCTTCAGAAACTGCAGATTTTTTATTTGTAGACATGTTCAAAATGTTCTCGGAAGGGGAGATGGCCATACATCTACACCAAACTTACTATAATATACTTAATGGGTACTGCACGTGTTATTCTTGAATGTATCTGTCAGTTTATCTACCTGTCTGTATGTTTATCTGTCTACAAATGTATTTACAATGAATGATTGTTAGCGAAAGATTTTTGCTACAGCTAAGCGTTTGTAGACATCGAGATGTGAGAGATAAGATTATCACTGAATCCAATCTAGTAAAACCATTATAACATAAGTGCAAAAAACATACTCCGAAGAATAACATTATTCAAGATCTGAGCTTTTGTGCATGAGATCTGAAGTTGACAATATTGATTCTCAATTCTGGTTTGACTTTGGGCTAGAGTAGAAATATCACCGTTTTTTGTCTTGTTGTTGAAAGCTCACACCTTGAGTTTACAATGTATGCTTTGGAGGATTTTTAGACTCATTGAATACGGTTGTTTATAGACATTGAAAATCCAATATAATAGTAAGGGGATCGATTATACATATGGACCCTCCCTTCCTGGGCGTTGTTAAATTTAGTCTATAGTTTTCTTACTCAAACTTGCAAAAACAAAATCATCTTCAAGATCGGAAATTGTTTGTTGGAATTATACTGGATGGGGTTTTGAATCCTGTAATCTCTCCTAATCGCTGAAAAGGCATTGAAGAGCATTTTGTTCGCGGAGCATTTGTCGGCGTTTTTGTAAGGCTTAGCCTTTGCTTTGGTCCTTACTGCAAAACATTCCTTGGTATTTCAGCGCTAAACCTAGAGAAGAATGCGACAACGTTGGCTGAAAATGTGAATTAAAGCTAATTACCAGCCAGGAAAATCTTCTTTTGGTGGCCAAAATGGAGTGAAATGCGAGATCTAAACCGCTCAAAATGATGAGCAAATTTCAAAAAAGCTCCACGCGTCATCTTGCAATTCAAAATTTGATTTGAATATAAGATAACTCGCAATTGAAACTGTGAAATTTTTACCGTACTTCCAAAACATCATCAGGCAGAAGCGACAAAATGTAGTTACGAACATGGTTCCTTTCCCATCTGACGTAGCAGCGGAAGTAAAAAATAAGATACGATTATTGTTAAAACTGATCAGAGTTAATCTCAAATCACAGCAACGGCAGAGAGCTTGGCTCGAATCGTCGATTTCTGTTCCATCGCGTTTCAGATGATGAAAGAACCTACTATTATTATTTTTTGATTAATCCGACTGTTTGAGCAAAGTAGATTTATGATTTACTCAAGTTCTTGGCACAGATTTACTCATGATAAGCACTGAGTTTTGGGTGAGCATACGTTCGAGTAGACTGCGAGCAGTTTCTAAAGGAAAGGAGTTGATGAAATGAGGGACTGCAAACAAAGCAGAAAGAAATGAAATCCGCGTTGCCCACACAACGCAAAATTCCCAATGGTAGAAATGCTTTTCCTTTAGTCTAGAGACTGCTTGTATTACCTAGATGGGTTTTCGGACGGACACATCGATTTTGACGGATGCGAATTTTGTGTTATGTAAAGAACGTGTATATTATTTCGTCCTGGGTTGTCTGCAGTCCCTTTTTTCATCAACTCATTTCCTTTAGGGACTGGTCGCATTTTAACGTTTGAGTTACAAGAGTGGCCTTTTGGGCGTTTCCCGCGAGACCATCATATTAGTTTATTGTTATGCATCGTATATCAGATTAAGATTCGCAATTACGTACTTGCAGCGATACCTCCTTGAACAGGAAAAGAAAGATTGTTCCAAATTTTCTTGTTTGTTTAAAGTTTGTTTAGCTCTAGGGACAAAATGCTCTGGAAAAATCGAGTGGACGTAATATAAAAAATTACATATCCTCTAAAAAAAAAGGTCATTAAACGACGATGAGAGTTGACAGAAGTTAGCAGTCGCACGGTCTTGGTTGACCATTTGTACCTGATGCTTTTCCAACACAACCATGTATTTTTACTGAAATGAAAACATAGTCGAAGCACTCATTCTTTTATTTTTTTTCAGTGTGAAGCGTTAAATGTCCTCTGTGACAATTCGTGACTCTGATCAACTTTCATCATCGTTTGACCTCACCTTAATAAATACGATGACGAGTTGTCAGAAAACTTGCTTTAAGTATACGAGTGTTAATTTGCTGTGATAAAATTCTGTTGGCATTTAGCAATTAAGTTTAAGATTTAAGGAAGAGTTGGCTAGTTTGGTATAGGTTGTGTCCTGCACAAAACAATATTTGAAGTCATTTTTGTCCATGAAAGAATGTACCACAAATAGCGCCATATATATTATTTGGACTACGGTGAATTTCGTCAGAGAAATCAAAATACAGATAAGATATAGCTAAAAAGCTCTCCACATTTAAATCCAAAGCTCACTAAAAATTTATTCCAAAGCTCACTAAAAATATAGCTAGAAAGCTCTCCACATTTCTGAAATTGCACTCGATTTAAATTCGCATGCAAAGAAATTCTTCCCACATTGATCTTCACACATCACATTCCATCACCTTTAGTGGTAAACAATGCTTAGTATCAAGTTGTGGCGTTTTATAAATTTTCGCAATCTGTCCTTGTGGCTTTGTGGCATATGATCTCACCTTGCTAAGACGGGAGGAAAGGTCGGGCTGATGGACGCTTTCGATGTGAAGAAAAGATTTAAGTTCACAGCACATGTTGCTTAAAACAGTGGCGGATCTAGCGTAAGTCAAAATAAATTACCACAGCTCATTCTAGGATATATTTACATTTTAAAATACCTTCAAAGCAACTTCATTGGTTAGATTTTACTCTTTTGAAATTCATAACCTATGACATTGTTATAAAGTTATTTTGAATTTAAAATTGAGCTGCTATGATTTATTTTGACTTACCCTGGATCTGGCTTAAAATATCAAAATGTTCGTTAGAAGATTTCTGGTAGTTCAGAAAGACTAAATTTTCTGTTTGCTTGCATGGACGATCTTTCGAAGTATATTATAATGGTAATTAATCTACTACTTCTAGGAAAATAATAAAATATTGCTGGGCGATGAAGCATGAGATATTTCGGTAAATCATAATCATTGTTATCTCGCCCTTGATCTTATCAACAACCCCCGAGTACCAACAACTATAAAGTTGGGCCACACATCACAATACGGGCAAATGATATAATTCTAAGCAGATAGTTATCTATAGTCAAGTATATTCTTCTATCAGTCAAGCATATTCTTCTATCAGTCATATAATGCGGCAAAGTATCATCCAATTCCAACTAGATCTTCGATCTCAGATTTAAAAGTTTCTTCAGTTAAGACAAAGCAAGCTAAATAAAAGATTTCTTATCCTGTTGCAGGTTTATTTACTTCTTAATTTACCTTGAAAATGCTACGAAAAAAGCTCAAGTGGATCACGCTAATAAGTTCCGTTTTATCAAATGTAATTTGCTTATATGCTGTTGCTTACACCCTGTCATTGTGTACGTATGTGGCTGTATGTTTTAGACGTAGCGAATCAAATAAAAAAATACAATCATCAATTACTCTTCTCAACGTTACTCTCAAGTAAGACTTTTCATATTCGAAAACAACGATGGCCATCAGGAAGAATAATTCTATCAATTATATTCAATGCAAATAAATGATCAATGTATTTAATGATGTTAGTAATAACAATGTATTGTCCATGTCGTATCAAGGTGCAGTTGTATCGGTGTATTGCTGATTAATGTATAAAAATTGATGGCAAGGTACAATACTTGAGCTTACACATGCAAAGTGAATATTTCAGTTTCACCTTGTTATAGTGCATGAAGTCGAGTCTTTAAGCTGATTAACCTTATTTAGAAGTAAACAATTACGAGTTCTGAGTATGGCTCCTACAATAAATTCATGAACATTTCGTAAAAGAAATCCGAGATGAAAATGGTAAAAATACAGGTGCACTATCCAGCTCTGCTACGGAACTTCGACGCATTTAGAATCTCAAAGCGTTTCGATATTTTAGCATGCCCTTTTTTCTATTGCAACACTGCATGTTTGTCGGTCCTGGTATGTGTCTATTTTAACGAACGTGTCGATCTATGCGCTGTATCTTGCATAATCGAAAGTCGTGCATGTTGTATGTCGAAAGAATTAGTCTGGATTAGCTGAAATTCCAACACTCTTTCAGAAGCATGCATAGATGTTTTGTCTGCTTAAACTCTCTCTGTAAGGCTACGGTTTCCCTATCAGGTCAGGTAAAGAATTATAAGAAATGAGCCGACGTCTGAATCGATTTAGTCTAGCAGATAAACCTTATTGGTCCATGGCCACTGAGACGAAAAAATTCGTTCTGATAGAGCTATCCAGCGTAAATTAATATTAGTTTAATTTGCGCTCTCTTAGCTCGGATCATTCTCGACCCCTGAGGCTGGGAGGAAACGTTTGGAGTAGAGTACTTGTATCGTAGAGTACTAGTAAACGTGTTGTGTTTGGTTTAGGTGTTCTCATGTAGTAACACTGCAGGGATCAGTAAGAGATGTTCTTACTACACCTGTAAGAAAAACGATGTAGAACTGTAGAGCTATCCAGTATAGACAAAGTTAGTTTGGTTCAGGTTTCTTCCTGTAGTAGCACTGGATCAAAAATAGTTTAGAACAAATCGGACTATCAAGTATGAATAAAGTTAGTTTAGTGTAAGTTTCCTCCTAACATAATGCTAATTCAATTAGTCATGATCTTTACTAGACCTTTGGAAGAACAGTCCAGAACTAATGGAGCTATATCCTGTATAAATAAAGTTTTTTTTAAATTTTCTCCTGTAGTAACGCTGGATCAATAAGAGACAATCTTTCTTAGATATCTAGGAAGAACAGTTTAGAACTAATAGAGCTATCCAGTATAAATAAAGTTAGTTTAGTTTACATTTCCTCTTGTAGTAACAATGGACCAAAAGGAGATAATCCTTACTAGAAATCTTGAAAAAAACAGTTTAGAACTGCTGGAACTACTCACTTAGGTCATTTCCTCCTGCAGTAACGTAACTGGGTCAACAAAATGCTTAGAAAATTGAGTGATATATCCGCATTGTGGCGTTAAGACCCTAAGTGCATTGCAATCCAAGATAGCTATATAGCGTTACTATTAATTAAGACATGATTTTGATCCAGTAAACTCTATATATTTACGCCTAAAACGATAACTTGGCCTCCATCTTTAAAGCCAAATTAAAGGGCGCTATTGATAACCAGCAGCCGCAAAAGTCACCTATTTTCAAACGCTGCTTTCAACCGTAGAATAGCGCTCTTTAAACCCTGTTTTAAATCATCTTCTAGACCTAAAACATGGTTAAAAAGGCGCTCTTCTAGGGTTGAAAACCGCGTTTGAAAATGGGCGACTTTTGCGGCTCCTGGTTATCAACGGCGGCCTTCAATTTGGCTTGAAAGATGGCGGCCAAGTTATCCTTTCAGGCATAAATATATGGAGTCCACTATTTTGATCACCGCCTATTTGAAACACGGGAGGCCTGCATATACATATTTCATAGATAATTTTTTCCAGATTTTACGGTGTGTTACCAAAATTCCGCAGATTGTTGAAATCGAGAATAACACCAAATTAAGCCAGGGTTGTCATCTGCTGAAGTGATGAAGGTCGTTCGTGTTGCCACCACGCAGGCGACTAGAAAAATCGCCCATTAAAATATAATTGCGGCAATTATTCTAAGGTTTACATGCTGGGTTGTTTGGTCTGTTTGCGTGAGTGCGTAGGAGGTTTGATGGTAAATGAATTTTGTTTATCTCACTTTTTGCCTCATGGCACGGCGATATATGCATAGCTTTTTCAAGGGAGGGCCGTAATTATGAAAGGCTCTATTAGTCTGCATTGGTTGCGCAATCAGCAGAATAAGTTACGTTCGTCTCTGAGCTTGTGCGCTTTCGATAATCCATTCGAGCTATGTAATGACAATTCTATGAATAAGGGTTTTTTAGGTACTCTAGTTTCCTTCACAACTCACAAGGAATGTTGAAAGGGGATTGAGATTAGCAACTAACTGATCCTGTGCTTTGTGATCGGACAGGAGTCACAAGGTGGCTGTCAGAGGGAGCCTTAGATACTTTTCACTGCATCTGAAGGTTGAGCTTTGTCGTTCGTAATTCAGCTTAGCTCTCATGCACAGGTATAATAAGGAGATATTAGGGCACCATTATTACAAACTTTGAAACAAAATGAGGAATTTTATTAAAACATAAATAAAGATTGCGTGCGTGGAATTTCATTTATTTTTCAAACATGTTATGTGGAAAATGGATTTTTCACTCCATAATTCTGCATGTCAGAGGATGCGTCCGTTAATTGACTCCGCCAGACATGGCATATATGGGTTATTTGAATGTTCGTATTTTGTCACCATTCACATATGTGACCTTCGTTGGCTCTTGCAGATGTCCAAAGAAAAAATGCCAATTGCATTCTCCAGGGAAGTATGCTAGAGTACACGAAATGAAAAGCCAGTATAGGTTATGTCTCTGCTTGAAACGATAAAGTGGAAATGAATTTTTTGGGCGAAGGTCCTTCGCCTCAGCAGTTAAGTTAGTAGAAGGGTCTTCGCTTGAATTGTCAATTTTCACTTTATATATCGTTTAAAGTAGCGAAAGAACCTATACCTTTCGTGTACTATTAACTGCATGCACTAGCTACTCTGGCAACGTCAGTTTAAGTTATTCTAGCTGAATGTATTCTTTATTCTTCACACCCTCTGGCCCTGTCTTGCGGTAAATACTAAGAATGTTTTGTTATTTTGAATGGAATTTCGAATTGGGAATCGTGGGTGGTTTGCAAGCGGTTATAGCGCGTTTGTATTTGTATCGGGTGTGGCGGTTCTCGAAAGGTTTTTGATGGTACTTATGTTTGATTCCCTCTCTCAAATCGACACATGTACACTTAAGCTTTTCATGGGTCCAAATAAGCTTTTAAGACTGCCACCCTTTTGACGTAGATATATCTATTGCGTCAGCAAAGTTTTGGATCAATTATATATTTTCAATTTTTTCCAGTGAGGGGTATATACTTCGAACTAAACCAACACTTGAAAATTTTCAACAGTTCCAAATACATTTAAAAATTGCCTACATCTGTACATGCCGAAGACACCGATTATGCAATCCAAAATATTTGTCTTATTTTAAACCACTTGTGCTGTCTTTTGTAGATAATGCTGTCGTCGCCGTATTGGCCAAATGGCTGCTATTTCTGGCGAAGGTAAGACGCTTAATAAAAAATTTATGGTGTGAAAAATTCTTTGAAGAGCGAAGAGGCATTAATTGTGTCTAATAATGTCGACGACGATGTCGACATTAGGTATTATTGCATTGATTGGTAAAATAGATAAAGTGTAGACCAGCGTTGCTTAAACTCAAAGGCGATCACGGTAAAGCTGAAATGCATTCGTTTTACATGTGAGAGAAAAGCGAGGATTTCGGGAAATTTAAGACAACTCAAAACTGTAAAAGCCAACCGTACGCACATCGCTTGGCTGCGATCCCATAAAAGCTGCAGGAGGAGGCCGAAGTACTCTCGGAGGCGTTGAGTGACAGATAAATTCATAAACACAATTGAGCAAAAGTTATTTCAATTCAGCTGTACACGTGGGCTCTTGATTAAGATAGTATAGCTCGATCAGCAGGCCCCTCCACATCAAACAAGGATGATAGAGCTTTGCCTTACGTACATAAAAGCCCTCGCGAGTTAAAGTTCTCGGCAAAAATCATGATCACGTTACGTACCATGCGATTAGCAATCTCTCTTACTTCCAAAACTATAACATCACCCCCCCCCCCCCCCCCTCCAATCAATCTTCAATGTTCTCGATCTTAGGTGAGTGGTTTTTTATTGCCAACAGGCTGTTGTCTAATTGATAGGGAATGCCAGTTATTAATGTTTTCAACATCCTTATCCGTGTATCAATGTAAGCCTAGCTTTTTCTTCTCAATTTTTTATGACCTTGAGTAGAGCTCGGACAAAGATTTGAACTTGGGAGTTGGGTCGACGGATTTGGAAGACCAATCAAGTTCTTAAACTGGGGCCGTTCATCTCATACCCAGGGTAGCAGGCTGAGGTGACGACCACAACTCTACTAGCGCTAATTTCTTGTTTTAGTAAACTTCGCCAAAAACAATTAATCAGTGTACACTGTACATAAATCTAACTATAACAGCAATTCACAATCATTTCGAAGAAGACATGACAACAATACGCAGTGGCAGGATCACAGCAACCCCACAAACCAATTACTGTGTCATGGCGGGGGACATCATTGAAGGGTACGGACAGCAAGCTAGAGTTTGAAGTGGTTGGGAAATGAATAGAAACTTGGAGATTGACTTTCACATCTTCTTAGTTCTTAAGCTTTCTCACGTTCTCTTGTTGGAATTACTCTTGGGTCACATGTGACGTCATAGAGTTCAAGGAGGTGCCACCCTGAATCGAGACACCGTCAGAATTTAATGTTCATGGTATGTGTTGACCTCGTGTTTGATGGGATGAGAACGGGCAATCTCATATCACTTGCTCACTCCAATACAGCTCAAGCCTCGATACAGTCGAGGTTTAATTACCCCCACCTATATACACTGCATTAAACCGTGGTGAAATCCAAGAATTGAAGGTGGCGGGGCCGGGGGGGGGGTTTGATTCTCTTCGCTCTACCTACATCAGCAACACATGTCTAAATGTGTTTACGCCAAAATGCGTTGTTTATCAGATTGCGTGCGGTATAGGTATAGGTATATAGAAAAAAAAATTAAGTGTCGGTAAAACGGACGAGCTTAAAATATCGTTAAGTCCGCTCAAGTGGGTTTGGGATTAAAAAACTGAATGACCCCCTGGCGTAGAATATAATTTCTCGTTGTTTTTTGCTACACATTTGCACGAATGGTTCATTGAAATTTTCGACCTTGACCATGCATGCTAGGTGTACTACTTTCATCGCATCAAAAATTTCCATACATGATTTTCAACTATTTTAATGCTGATTAAAAATTGATTTTTTTATGCAAATCGATTTACCGGCTGTATTGGGCTTTATGCTTACAAACAAAACATTCGTGACCGACTCAGAGACACTCTGGACACATCGCGACTTCTCGGGCTAGAGTTGGGGATCATCACTAGCATGCATTAAATGCAATTTCCTTTGAAAATCTCGGGCGATCATTTCAAATCCAATCGGGCCTAATAGCTAATTGACAAGTTTTAAGTACACTTCACATTGCTTGCACGCAAACACGCAAACGCTATGGAATTTCACTCGCGTGTGTTTAAAAATCAAAAGAATGGACTGGAAACGCAAGCTAAAGCGTCAATGTTGCTGACGCGACATCCGTGATACGGCCTGATATGCTATACTTTGGAACCCTGTAACTTCACTTCAAATATACTTCAGGACTTTCTATTTACATATTTTAAACAAGAGCGGCAACGTCTTTGACTCTATGCATCTATCGACGTTTAAAATTCTTTATGGATATAACAAAGCAAAAACCCAACGCTGAATGTTTGCGTTCTTTTTGACTACAGAAATGTCGCCATTGTTGTTGTTGAAAAAGGTTTACGGAAACATTAAATGGTGATTTTCCGCCTTGTTTATCTCCCTGAAAAGTTATTAAAGTAGATAGTTGCATTCACATTTCTGTTCTTGTTTAAAATATGTAAATACGGAGTCCTGAAATGTATTTAAAGTGAAGTTACAGGGTTCCAAAGTAAAGCGTATCACGCGGGATGTCGCGTAAACTTTAGCTTGCGTTTCCAGTCTATTCCTTAGATTGTCTATATTTAAAGTGAGTGTCTTTTGGCCAATTAAGTCTTTCACACACGAGAGCTAAGCAATTGTCACTCGTCACTGTCAGCTAAGACGATAAGTCACCGTGTGCGGGTGGATTGTACTGAGTTTTATGCCTCATGCAATCTTTCCAAACATGTTTGATACCCGAGAAAAGGTTGCGTCAGGCACAAAACTCGGTAAAACCCGCGCGCACACTGTGAGCTATCAGCTGAGTAAGGCACGAGTAATAATTGCACTTTAAAAATGTTGATATTATGTCGAAAAAGTAAGAGAAGGAAATCTGAACAAATTCTTCTTTTCGCCTTCTTTTGTTGTACTGTCTTGTTGACTCGTCAGTTCAGAGATTATTTACGAAAATTTGTGCAGTGTATTCTTGTCTTGTGGTGATTCTCTGGGGACACACTAAACAGTGTTTCTCGCCCATACTGGCTGGTGCCCACCATAAAACTGATAAATGTTCTAATTTTATCTTTCACCACCAACATGGCTGACGTGCAAGTCGAAAGTGGTAAAAATCACTATTCTGGCACGTTCTCTCGCTTGTTGCCAATTTATATCCAACTAGTGTAATGTAGTATATACAGTGTGTCTCAGAAAAAAGTCCCCCTTTTGAAATGACACTATTGTTGTTAAATGTACGTTATTATGCCATTCATTTAGACAATTCGTTTAATTTTCTAGAGGCATAACAACACACATTTAATAACAATAGAGTGATTTCTAAAGGGACTTTTTTTTTGGGACACCCTGTATATTACCTTTACCTTGTTTTGTACCAAAAATTAATTGTCAACATGAGTATATTTGTCTAGTGACAACTAGATGGTTTGTGGATTGACCTTTCATATAAAATTTTATGTCTCAGTTCTTCTTCATCAATGTATTATACTACTGGGGCCGGTTGTATAAAAAAGTGATTAAAGTTAACTATAATTAGTGGAAACATCAACCAATCAGAACAACGTATTTTGTACTTAATCACTATTTAACTACAAAACAGTGATTAAAAAAGTGATTAAGAATTTTGTACAACCGGCCCCAGGGTGTTAAAAAGGTATAATCGTACTTTGGAGTGCTCTAGAGCGCTTAGTATTTGATATATAGAAATGATTCTTTCACAGTTCGAAAGACCTGTTTGAATGTCATCATTGTTGCAAAATTTGAAAAAAAAAATTGAGCAAATACGAATAAAATAAAAATTGGCGGTCGAAATCGCATTTTTTTTTTAACCGTTGGATGTTTATTGAAAATCTGTTGAAATTTGATCCCATTTGAGAATTAAGATTTACAAATTTTACCTTAGGTAGGTAAAATTAATTCGACCCGTTATTTTTATTTGATTCCTATTTGCTTATTTTTTCTTCAAATATCACAAAAATGGTAGCAATCGAAAGATAAAAACCTGGTCTTTCCAATTACGAAAGAATGATTTCTGTATATTAAATAATGAACGCAATAGATAAAAACATCAGTTACACGTGTAAGTTACATACAGCAGTACAAGAAAAAAACATACTCCGAAGAATAACATTTTGTAAACTTAAGAGGTATATATGAGCATTATCAACAAGAAAAGTGGATCTTTCGATCTATTTCAAACCAGAATAATCTATGATACCATATAGCTAAAAAGAACCACGAAGAGATGGCGCATTGGAAACATCACACTATTGACAGACAATGATACTTAGGAAAACACCACACGAGTTGTGTAGACCCTTTTCAATCCATTATTTAGCATGGGATTTCTATATTTAATATAGAAAGCTTCAAGAATGTTACTGAGGAAGGTTAGAATTAGTGTGTTTAAGAATTGGAGAGTTTGAATGTTAACCTGGATAAAATTGTGATATGTTTACAAGATATGATTTCTCTTTTTAAATTGTCTGCTGGTAATAGTTTTTACTAGTTTTTGGTCAAGTATATATACAGCAGTGAACTTTCTTCTACATACAGGCTCTTTGACTTGCTGCATATGTTTGTTAGCAAATTTGTTTGTATTTTGCTATTTTCAACTCTAACCTTAAGCCCTTTAAAAACTCTCTTATAAACACGAGACTTACTACTAAAAAAAAGCCAGCTGTCCCGGGTACATGAGCTAGATCGCTTGCATATAAACAACACCGAATATCATTACCATATTTATCAACAGGCAGGTTTGCCCTGCGTGAGACAACAATTAGTTTTTGAACAGAAATAGCTACATTTGTAGTTCAAGGTTTCTCTCCAGTATCTCTGTACTTATAACGACGCCCACATTTCAGGTGTCATTACAATTTTACAGATGTAAAACTCTTTTATCAAGTGGCGATGAAAAAAGAAACGAAAATTATCGAAAATTTTTGTTCTAGATCTGCTAGGACTAAAAATGAAATCGTTTTAAAGATGTTATGGTTTCAAGACTTCAAAAATCTTCTTTTTAGTTGCTGCCAAAACACTTCCACTCTTTTCCCTATCAAAAATGTTGGATATAAATTGTCTTCCTTGTTCTTAGGTAAGCGGATTTACCCAGCAGATTATTGCCCAATTAATGGAGATCTGAGGATCTAGCGTCCTTATCCGAAAACAGATAGATACATAGATAGTTTAATTAGTTAAAACTTGCAACTCGAAAGTTGAATTACTTCTAACTTTACATCTTTATACCACAAGAACTTTAGATACTTCATTTAAAAATGAAAATTTTCAAACTATATTATAATACGCATAAAAATTTCTGCGATCGCACGTCAAGACTTAACATTTACTGAATCCTATCCAAAGGCAGCTCTTTTTCCTCAATCATTTTAAGACCTTGAGTAGTGACCGACCAAAACTTATATCTTTAACACTTTCTCAACTTAATCCACAAATTCATAGGGCGAACCTATGGAGAAAATCCACGACTCTTAGCGGAGTAAATTGAAAACGATAAAATCAACTGGGTGTCTCCGATCTGAATGTCGATCAAATGCTTAAGGAAATGGGGGAAACAGCATTACAGGTTACCTGGTATGATGGTTCGCACTAGACTGTGGTCTATAGCTAATAAGGAACTTTACTAAATTAGTACAAAGCCTTGATTAGTCGTCAGTCTTCTTAAATTGCTACACGAAGCAAATGCTCTGAAATTTATATGAATACAGCCTTCCTTCGTGGGTATTTATATACTGACTCCTCTCCTCCTATAGTAGTAGTGTCTTTTTAAAGGACACCTCCTTAAAAACTGTTTTGTTTATTAAATTGTATACAATTAAATTGTATTATTAAATTGCATACAATGTAATTCGTTTGTCGTGGGTGGACATGCTCGTGATATAGAATTGGAGATGACTTTCCCATCTTGATTGTTTGCATGTAAGTCAACAGTCACAGGTGAAAGGAAATTTTATTAAAATGGCAAGTCCATTCTCTTCTATGCAGAGACGAGCATTTTTATGATTCTGGTCCTCAAAAAATTTTGAATCATCCTGCTCAGAACATTCTACTCAAGTCGAGCAGGATGATCTGAGCAGGCTATTCCAGAATTACTTGCTGTCTTTGTATGGGGAAGGGGTTGAAAAAAGTGAGAAATAAAGGACTTTTAAAATAAAGAAATGTATCTAAAAGCTTTGTGTGTTAAACTATGTACAATGGAGCTGTAATTCGTTTGTCGTGGGCGAGACATGTTCTTTATAGAGGATTGATAATGACTTTCCCATCTTGATTGTTTACGTGTGACTCAACGGTCACAAGTGAAAGAATTTAAAAAAATGTCAAGTCCATTCTTTTCATGCAGAGAATGGTACTTTCATAATTCTGGAACTCATAAATTCTGTACCTCCTGCTCAGAACATTCTACTCGAGTCAGAATTATTTGCATCGAGTTGTTCTTGTATGGGGGGATTGGTTGAAAGAAAGTGAGAAATAAAGAACTTTTGAAATAAAGAAATTGATTTATAAGCTTTGTGTGTTTTTCTCCATTCTTTCCCAGAGACAGGCATTTTCATGATTCTGGAACTCATAAATTGTGGAACTCCCTGCTCAGAACATTCCACTCAAATCCGCTGACATTCCACTAGAATGGAATGGAATGTGCTTAACATGGTTTCTAGAATTTATTTGCACCTGTTTGTCCTTATAGGGGATAGGAAAAAGCGAGAAATGAGGAACTTTTGAAAAGATTATATAATATAAGATATTTTTATATTGACCCCCCACAGTAATGGTCTTCTGGAAAAAATTTCCTTCCATTTTTTTTTACATAGGTAAACTGATAGGATTCAAAGTGTATCGAGGTCAGTCAACGTGAACTATCTTGTCATGCATGAAACAAATTTTAGTTCATTCAGTCATTAAAGAGGTGAAATGAAGTTACAGTTGTGTAGGACTGGATCTAATAAATTTGCAAAGTCCTCTTTCATTTGCAAAGTCTTTGCGTTCAAAATTTATTTTTACTTGTCACTGTTGAAATGCATGCATGTAAATAATCAAGATGGAAAAGTTATTTTGAAACCTCTATCAAGAACATGTCTCGCCCACGACTCACGAATTACAGCCCTATTGTACAAATGAAATCAATTTAATAAATCTCTCACATAAATTCAATAGATATGAACACACAAGAAGCCACAAATATTGTCCAAGCTATCTCCGAACATACTATATTGTTCGAGGATACTTGAGTTCGCCAGACTTCTGAACCAGTTCAGAGCCTCGACGCTATCTCTAAACAGCTGGATGACATAATTTGCAAGAATGAATAAGCTAATAGATGTCAGGTTTGTTTATTTTTTAACCCATCGATTATTTATAACTTTAAAATCGCTAAAATTTATCTCAGAACAATTATGTGCCTGCGTCATAGTCGCGCATGCGGTGAAGTGTCCATACTTTGGACGGCAATGGGCCACACGATATGTCATTGTCTAGATTATTATTATATTTAAAACTCATCAAAAGTGTATCAAAAGTGTCACATGTGTAGATGTATCTTTTTACATCATTCTTCATCCCCTTTATGCCATATGGTACCCCTCAATCCTTTTCTATCCGGCTCTATTCCACCTGATCATTCCCTACCTCACTCAATCCATCTCTACCACTCTTAATCATCCTCTACTATTTCTCAATATTCTCCTTAATCCTTCTATATCATTATAATTCCTCTAATATCACTTTCTGTATTTCTTTATCCTTTTCTATTACTCTCCATCATTTTTATCCTCTAATTTTTCGATTCATAACACTTCTTTGGTACTACGAGTCGCGCAGTGAACATTTTATTTACAATCTTATTTGATATTCTAAATACAATTTCATTTGTACAGTACATTTAAACATTTTGCACCTTAAAATTAAAGTTCCCCTAGGGTGTTTATCGTAAAAGGTATATTTTGACGTGGAAGACACAGGGACATTCTGAAAAGAACACAAACTTCTCTGGGAGACCCTCATAATCATAAGAGTTCCTAGCGGTTCCTATTTAAACACATTTATCATAGGATCTCATACTTGAAGTACTTATGAGTTTAACCTGAAACATATAAATATACAACGAGTTTAACTCGAAGTATCCACTGTAGTCATTAATTCTTTTGGTTCAAATTTATATATCTATTTACTCCACATCTTTATACCATCATTTTCAGTTCATATCTTCGTGTGGTTTTTTGGCACTACACTAGGTCTTGCTATGTAACTATTTTAAATCTTTAAACTTGAGCCCACGGACTTTCGGAACACCGAGCTCTTCATCATTTCTCGATGTCCTAAACTGAATTCCACAATGGCGGTTAAAGAGATAGATATTTAGTGTAGATGTAAAAGATTCCAGAACGAGGTTTGTCGTCCCTTTGTTCCTCCTTGTTAACTGGTGGATGATATGCCTTCTTTTTCTGAGGCTTCACTTTTGGTGCATCTACAATATCTGCCGCCATTGGACGTTTCAGTGTTGCAACTGTGAACAAGAATAAACAAAAGTAATTAGTGTATAAAAATCTTTCTCACAGATAATTCTTTGCATAGCACAAATGAAAACATGAAGTGGGGTTTTTGATGCAAAATCTTCATTAGCAATTGCTGTGAAGTTCCCTTTTTTGGACTATGTTGACTTGATTTATTGAGTTCCTCACTATTATTAGGCAAGTGCATTTACCTATCATGCATTCTCCGGTCGATGGGAAACTTGAGTTACCAACGGTTTTAACGTCCTTATTCGAGAAGACGCGAAAAACTTGAATTTACTGATGTTATTGGCTTATAACATTTTGCAAGAGTGATTTTCATTAGACTGTTTGACCAATTAACAATAGGGTGAAAATGGATCTCGTATTAAGACATCTTATAACCCATGTTATCCAGTCTTATCCTTCTGGTATCCACTCATATCCTTCTGTTATTCCCTCGTATCCCTCTGTTATTCCCTCGTATCTCTCTGTTATTTCCTTGTGTCCCCTGTTACCCTTACCTTCCTCTTTTGTCTCCGTCTCTCCTGACACGCAGGTTCCACAGAGTTTTGGACACTTTCTCAACGCTCGCTTCCTGAGAGTACTTGGTAATGTGAGACATTGCGTGATTTTGTAATATTTAGTCAGCATTTCACAGATAGGACGGTCCACACAAGTATTTTCTATAATAAAGATAAATAATAAAAAAATTATTTCACCTCTTTCTGAGCGTCACTTCTTTGCAAAGGAAATGTTGACAGTGTAAAATGGGATGTTACCCAATCGTGATTCTGACTTGTCTTGTTGTTTTTGCTGTTGTCTTGTTGTTAACTAGATTTATACTAATCTGACACTGCAGAGAACAACGCACGTCCTCAAAGACAAGCTTTAAGTCGTCACAAAAATACTTCATGCACTTCAATTGGATAAGACTCGCTACCAATCCCAGTTGGCTCGATAGCTCAATTGGTAGAACGGCGGTCTAGAAACCCGAAGATGCGAGTTCGAATGCCGCTCGAGACAATGAATTTTTCGTTGTTCTCTGCGGTGTCAAATTAATATGAATCTAGTTTTTCATATCTATGAGGATGGTTCTTCTTGATGTTGTCGTTGCTGTTGTTGTTGTTGTTGTTGTTGTTGTTGTTGTGTTATTCTTGTTGTTTTTGTTATTGATGTCGTTGTTGTGTTGTTATCGCAGACTCGCTGTGATTACTATGGTTGTTATGACGAGTTTTGGTTTAAAAAACACAGCCAAAGAAACCGACCTGGCTTTTTCTCCACTTTCGGAGTACACAGACCACAAGTCTTCCTGCAGTATCTTGAAGCGTAACGGGCCTTCGTATGTGACGAATATCCTAATCTTGCACAAGCTGGTTTTATTGACGTGCAGAATTCCAGTGTGCCAATATCCCTGCATACTTGAGTGTCTAAAAATTGTAGGGCATCTAAATAAGCGTCCTGTGACAGTGGTTAAGATCGTGAGCTATTTTGGCTCATTGCATCGTATCACTTTTTTTTACCGACGAGACGATAAACGAGACGATGCATCATAATCATTAGCGTAGCCAGCCTGACATTTAGTCTTGCTGTGCAAATATTACGTGTGAAAACAAAAATTTCTAAAGAAATAGTCAACGGTTATACAGTTGAAATTATCGGGCTAGTTAATCCACTGATGGATTGGTGATACGCTACGCTGCCAAAAATTATAAGTTCCAGGTTGTTGAGTGCAAGTATGTTGTGGGAGAAACATTGTTGCTGGTTGCTAACAATATTGATCAATCGTGTTGAGCTCGAATCCACTCGCAACCAGATGTAACAATACTGAAAACTATTGTTGACAGCATTGAACATTTTGTCTCCAAAATATTGTTGCGAACTTGCTAATTAAAACCTTATTTGTATTATCATGCCCCTTGCACGGTTGTTCCAAGGCCGATGCCATCGTAATAAAAATATAAACCCAACCCAATGTGTCGTTGTCATGAATCGCTCTTGTTATATAATAGAGAGGTTCAGACTTGGCTTCCAATACCGCTACCTTAATCTATCTTTCAGCCAATCACATGTGTCGGACCTACCCGATTAACCAATCAAATTGTTTAAAAATCGGGAAAAGGTAGCGGTAGTGGTAGAGGAAGTCATATCTGAACCTCTCTCATAACTGTATCCAAAGTCAATCTAGATATGGCTGGAGACTCGGCCAGCGTCTTTGTTCTATCTTTTTGTTCGTGTTTATGCAGACTTGTGCACGGTGAAGACAATGAATTTTTGGTATAATGAAGTAATCGTCCAATAGCGTTGCCTCGCCGAAGCATTCAACCGTACTATTGAAATATTGATAAGCAAAATTTCAAAAGATTTGTGCACAGTGAAGCCAGCTCAACATAAAATGATAGCTCATTATAAATGCTTTGAAGTTCGCCGGGTTTCCAGACCATGTCTAGATTGACTATGCTATATCAAACCTGTTAGATTAACCTTGTAACAGGTCTGATAATAAGTTGTTAACGGCTTTGTCCTAAATTCACACCAACTTTATGGCAGCTAGAATTGTGTTGTTGCATGCTGTTTTTTTGTAAACGGGATAGGTTTATTCTCAAAGTGTTTAAGATAGGTAAAATTATATACCAGTTTTATATTCAGGAATTTGAGGTAAAGATTCAGTTTTTCCACTGGTGCACACTCCACACGTATTCTTGCATCTCTTCTTAGATGTGGGGAAATTACAAAGGTTTTTCTCTTTGACTTGTCTGCAGTAGGCTATATCGACAATGTCTCTGCATCCTACAAGAAAAGAAAAGTTTATAATCGTTTAAAAGCAAGGCCTATATAGGGGAAAGTAACGAATGACCATGTAAAAATGTTCTTTCCATGCTTGTGTAATCTCGTACAGAAAAACCAAGAAAGTTGCTTGCTTCGTATGATTTCTGAATAACAAAACAGGAAATATTGTTTCCTAGCCATGTTTCCTGAAAGTGGACAAACCAGGAAACATTGTTTCAAAGTCATGTTTCCTGAAAGTGGACAAACCAGGGAACATTGTTTCCTAGCCATGTTTCCTAAATGTGGACAAACCAGGAAACATATTGTTTCCAAGTCATGTTTCCTGAAGGCGGGAAAACCAGGAAACTTTGTTTTCTAGCCATGTTTCCTGAAGGTGGAAAAATCAGGAAACATTATTTCCCAGCTATGTTTTCCAGGGGTTCGAAAACCAATATAAGCATTATTTCCTAAAAACATTTTCTTATTCTTTCTAGACGGAATACATGTGTTTACTAGAAATGCCTCAGCACACAGTCATGCTGTTTATATTGGATTGGTGAGATAAACTTATATATTGTATTTCAGGTAGAAAGCGTAGGGGGTAATGTATACCAATCAATTTCAGCATCTAATTCCCGTCGTTAATGGACCATTCCCCTATTGAACAAACTTTTGAATTCCAAAAACCATTTAGCACGGCTGGAAATAGCATCCTAAATTTCATACAGTTGTCAAGTTTGGTTGCAAAATATTGTAAAATGTGGAAAATATAGTCCCGTGCGGTTTGCGAATTTTGCATACCTTTGTATTACGAACGGAAAAGCGTTACCACTGTGTGGAAATGTGGTAAAGCTTTTCCCAACGTGATACAAAAGTATACAAAATTCGCAAACTTTACATTACTATATTTTCGACATTTTTTAATGTTTCACAACCAAACTTCACAATTTCACTAAATTTAGGAAGCTCTTTTCAATTGTGCTAAAATTGTACTCAAATTTAAAAGTTTGTCTGATCGGGGAATGATGCATTTAGAGTTAGACATTCTAAACTTTGACCATCAAGCCATATCTTAAATCTGTCTTTCGAACAAAAATAGCCACAGTAATGGTTACACTGTCAGCATGCCAGCCTGCCAGGCGACAAAAGCAATCCGATTAACTAGCGAACGACGTGACTTATACCCAAAGCCGTGAATTCACTTCACTCAGCATTTTCTACTTACCAACGCTTGATACTTTAGTTCTTGTGACATATTGGCCACTTTCTCTTTGTCCTGCTGGGAAAATAATGCAAAATTATTCTCTTTCGTCTCTCTGTAATCTCATTGTGAAGAACAAGGGTCTGTTCTCAGTGACAAGCCCTCAGTGACCTTTATTCCCAGCTAAATTACCGGGGGGAATGAACCTAATTTTGAGGTAAATAAACCTAATTTTAAGCTTTTTCTGTCAGTACACATTTTGATAAACGTTTAGATAAACTAGCAGCCACTCATAATGATAGATGTAATCACTTATTTAAAGGCTGATAATCGCACTTATGTTGTGATTAAAAAATCAAACCAACTTTCTTGTAATGGTCAGGTCTTTGGAAGCTCAGGTTGATTTGGGACCGGTTGTCTCAAAAGCGTTTGAATAAGTCGAAAATATAAAACTGTTTTTACATTGCACCAACAAAGGAGCTATGTATCTTTAAGCTTAGAAGAACAGTCATCCACAAAACTAAATATTTATTCCATAAAATTTATCTCTATAAAATTTAAAGTCATTTCATTCAAATGAATGTCGGTGAAATAAAGCACATTTTATAAATGCAATTTTAGAAGTTATCAATCCTGCGTTTTTTACTGTATCAATACACAATTTGGTTATCATCGTGCACTGAAATTGGATGTGGTAAAATTGGATCTGTTCAAATCTAAGCAAGATATGTGTACTACGACCTAGTTAACAACTCAGGCTTTTGGCATCTCCATAACCAAATCTTTGTCTTTAGCCATGGAATGCATTAGATTGTCGTGTATAAAACCGTCGAAAAACAGTGCCACCCAGACAAACAGACTAAAAAATGTAGCATTTCCTTGAGTGGACTCTTAGCGCGTCATCTACATCCAATTAAACGAGTTTGCAATTCTTCGTAGAACTCCTGCTGATGATAATTTTGCTGAGAGTTTCTTGAAAAAGGCCTTTTATATGCATGGCCTTTTATGGCGCCTTTAGCGAGAGGTTCATCAGGAACAAAGCTTTGATTTTTCAAATGATTTTTTAAAGTGATCTGTATATATTGTACATTGAAGCCGTTGTACTGCTTGTATTCATCCTTATCAAACTCGTTAACTTAATTCATGAAAAAAATTGAAAAGAAATACAGTGTCTGTATACCAGTTGATCTGAAAACACGGAAAAGTACTGGCACTAGTTTTCAAATAGAAATCCATTTTTCGATCCAAATTATCAAATCTCTCATGAAATATATAATTTACTTTGTTTCTAAATTTCTGGTAGACTTATAATTTTCTTTATTAAAGACAGTTACTAAGTTTCAACAAGATTCACAAAGGAAAATAAAAGATATAAGTGATTAACAACAGCAAAATGGATTTCTATTTGGTAGCTAGTTCCAGGCCTTTTACTCACGGTCAGATTAGCCAGAAAACTGATGCAGAAAGATCCTGATTTGCATAAACTTTCTCGCCATTTTTTGAGCTTTGAGCATTTTTTAGACGTAATTTGAAAACATGACTGTTCGAGGTCTTCTGATAAGCAACTTACAAAAATCGTGTCCGTTCTGTTACAACAGTGTACACAGATAGTCGTGCAAAGCACTTGTGTCTGCTTCTACACTAATACAGAACAGCCACTCATATTGCATCTTAGAGTTATATTATATGAAAACAGAATCGTTTTACATCACAAAACAGTACAGAAAATTGAAAACTGAAAGCGATTATTAAAAAGAAACTCAGACATGAAAATATGTCAGAGATGTTAATAACTTTATAATTATATATGATCTTTGAGATTGAGAAGTATAATAGATATAATATTTGGTCATAAAATATAAGATCAATACCTGTAATTACCAAAAAGTGATCGTTAAATTAAAGCTTATAATATAGAGTTCTCAGCTTATGTAGCTAAGATTATTTGTGTCTCCTCTTAATTTTAGATAAATCTGTCTATTTCAAAATTTGTACAGTTTCCATATAGATTCGTTAGTAGGGAATATAGCAAACTTGGTAGTTTAGTTTCGCTACTGGATCCGTTTAAATTCTCGGAATGGTTGTTATAAATTAGGTTACAGTTATACAAGCTAAGACATCTGATCAGCACCAGCGTGAAACTAAATTTGGATTCTTTCCAGGCTTGTCTCCCCTTTTATATTTGCTGTTTGTTTTTAATTATGTAGTATTGTCGTAAATTAAAGTGCAGCGCTCCTTAAAATAGGAATATTCGACGTCTTTCCGATAGTGATCCGGTATCGTGCTAACAGGGGCTTTAAAGTGATGGCAAGGCAGCTTCAGTTTGAAAAGGTTAACTTCAAAGGTAGACTTTACTTTTTCGAAAAATTTTCTTTTGTGATATACATGCATAATGAACTTTATTTTAATAGATTGTAAATCATATTCACAGACAAAATGTACGTTGACATAGAATGTAAATTTAAAATAACTTGTAAAATATTTGTAAAATATTAGCAACAGTTTGTAAACCGCCATGTACATATTATGTAAGAAAGTCATTTTTGGTTGCGTAATCGACCTTGCATATACCAAGTAAATGCTGTTTTACAAATGATTGCCAATGATTCATGAACAGTTTGGAAGTTATTTTAAATTTGCATGCTCCGTCTGTCATTGTACATTTAGTTTGGCAATGTGATGTCAGTCTACTTACAGATACAAGCACACAATATTGCACGTTTGTGTCGCGTGACTAAGTTCTTGGGTGTGTAGCAGTGTAAGTGGTAACTTCTTTGTTATTTAAAAAAGTGCCAGGAAAGCAATTTTAAATTTGACTTAAGTTCCTTGTATGATTCCATTGTGATTATTTATAGTCAAAGTATAATTTTGTAGAAACAACACGTAAATTTATCAGCGCAAAGCTTTCGATCCGCAAGCTCGCATCTTCATCAGTGTTAATAATAATTGAAGATCCGAGCTTACGGATCGAAAACTGTGCGATGGTAAATTTACGTGATGTTTCCACAAAATCATACTTTGTCTAAATTTGACTTGTTATTAAGTCTATGCGTGCGTTAATCCACGCCGATGAAGTAAAGACCTAAAATCTTATCACATAAATGCAGGCCATTACATATTATTACGGCATATTTGGAAACTAAATTTTCTTGAATTGAAGGATGAAAGAATGTTTTTCTTTTAAAATTGATTTTCTTGAAATGCTAGTTTAATGGCAACAACACATGCTTGATAATTTGCAACTCTTTGACGTATGGTTGCTAATTAACCCTGGCGTTTACCTAATTAAACATTACTTACCAAATGTTTCTTAACAATTAAGAAATATTAGCAAATACCTCACATGCACGAGGTAATTAATTTGAACAAAACGAGCTTTAACACAGGCCTAATATAGTATAAACACCGACGTAAAGTTTTGAAAAGAAACGATATACGTTATGAAAAGACTTCACAACCTAAAAAGGTAAACTCGACAAGAACTCTGTGTGCTCTCTGTTTGTCCCTTTGTGTTACAAAATTAGTCGTAGTTGTTGCGATATGACCTTTTATGTTTGTGATCTAATTATATAAATCCTTCTAAATAACCTTAGGAATAGCAGAGTATGGCTAAATAGTCAAGTTTTCGGCTATCTCACACGTGTGATAAATGTGAAGTTGAGTTCTTTGCTGACGATACTGGGCAGTGCTTATTATTATAATTTAGTTATGGATACATATATTTGTCATGCAGAACTGGTTTCTTTGTCTTGTAATTAAAGTTGCTTTTTTGTCAGGAGTCGAGATAGTCTGCAACATCTGTTGATTATATTAATGTGATGCCACGAAATGTGTCCAATTATACTCAGTTATTTCTTAACCATCCTGCAAGGTGACGGTTTAATGATGTTTAATTAACGTCGAATAAAAACACAGTGCAAGTATTATATAAATAGTCTTCGCAATTTGAAATACTTGAAAAGCTAATCTTTTAGCAGAGACGCTATCAGCATTGTTTGAAATCCAAATACATTAGCACGCGTTCGTTTCAACGTTTGCGGTAATTGTTTATCTAATAAACGTTAATTAATGAATCGTGCTTAAAGTTCGGCGTTTTTGAGTGATTGCTTCAAATTTAGCCGCACTCAATGGATGACAGACTATTTACGATTATAACCGAATGTCAAGGAGTATCTTGTAAGCTAAGCCTACTTTTAAAGGAAACAGAGTGTTACATGCAGTTAATGCATATTATGGAAGTCTCACTATTGCGTTACGCGATCAGACCAAAAAAAAATAGAAATGACAAAGGCACTATTCGAAGAGCCAAAGCCCCAATAAAGATCTGATAAATAGAATTGGTTTGGAAGCTGGTTTTGTTTATCTTAAGTTCGTGGAAAGATCGCGACTATGCGAAACGCGTTATGTTTGATTTTGAATGCTGCTTTGGCCTTCACAGGTGCCATTCAGGTCAGGCTAAAAAAATATAAACTGGCTGTGCCATTTTTGCCCGTTGAAATTTTCTGTTCGCAAATTAGTCTTGAAATGTGCGCATGGCGAAAAAAACATGCTACGTGAATATGTCAGCACAATACGATTGTGGCTCCAAATTACTGCGCTTTGCAACGTCAGCATTATTAGATGCACGCACGACATCTGAAAAGTGCGTGACCCAGAGTGATCTATTCGGAGCAAAATATGCCTGAATTTGAGGGATAATCTGGTGAGATCGTTTGAATGAGCATGATTTTACTATTTTCTACTACAACTCCGGACAACTATAGGTCTTTGCGAATCTTAACATTTTACATATATTTACGTACTTTCACGTTCACCAGAATCTCATAAATCTATCTAATCTTATCATAACTGATAGAAATTCTCCGTTCCAACCTCAGAAATCCCTACGATAGAATGCAGATAAGCAGAGCGAAAGTATAATGATAAACAATCAATATCAACCGCACCTGTCTCTTACGGCACTCTAATTATAGGATGGAAATGCACTCGTGTATGAGACCTATAATTTACGATACGCTTAGAAGTTTCGGGAAGCAATGTTGGCGTGCTAGCCTGACTGTTCAATTTATCGCACCTAGAAATTCCAAGCTTGAGGCCTAATTGACGTTAAGAGAAGTTTAAAAAGCTTAATATACTCGCGATTGGTTAGCACTAATTAGCGAATGACACGAATCAGTCACCTTTGTGCAACATTTTCAAGCACGATCGACGCAACTAACACGAACACGTTATTGTACGGTTTTAAACGTCGTATATTGTTCTTTCGACAGGACTCTGTTGAAAATTTGAAAAACGACAACTCAACGGGAAATATTCGCATCCAACAGATTGAAGGCCTAGTGTGTGTTTCTGCAACTGGGAACAATTGCTGAATTGCAACATTAATGTTACATGTTCCCCCAAAACATGGCGAGAGGTCGTACAAATCGTGGGACTGCATTAGCAGTGTTCTGGTAAGCGTTTTGAAACAAAACGAAATTGAGCTTGCACATACCTCGAGATCTTTCAGCAGCGCACTTCCTTCCAACTAGAACAAACACGCAAGCAAGCAATCCGAAGCGATTTGCGAAATGCATCTTCGATCGATAAATTTGGAACGGCGAATCGACGTGCGACGAAGGTAACGATTTGTAACGAACTCCACCAGACCTGTTGAAACGATCACGGTTTAAGAGTTAAGACGCGAACTCTTTGCCCTGCGCCTTG
This sequence comes from Muricea muricata, assembly GCA_963855995.1. Lineage (NCBI taxonomy): Eukaryota > Metazoa > Cnidaria > Anthozoa > Malacalcyonacea > Plexauridae > Muricea > Muricea muricata. The sequence continues at coordinate 2,216,303 of OY979729.1, read as the reverse complement.
CAGCGAAAACTAATAAGGATTCGTCACTTGAGCGTGTTTATATGAGCTCTGGTGACAATAGGAAATCATTTAGTCAGTGGGTGGTAAGCCGGCCTAATGTCATGATCAGATTTTTCTCGTCATCATTCGCTGTGAGACTCGTGCGTGCTTGAAATTCCTGGGATAGCCCACAAGCTATTTCTAACACCCGGGGAGTACGCTTTCGAATTATGTTATATGTGTGGAAGCCGGGAAACCATTTAAAGCAATCAATTCATTGATAAAACAGTTATATCGCGTAGGTGCATTTGGATTTCATATAAGGCGTATACTATAAAAAAAACTGTGCCTATCTCAGGAGGACAATATTCAACGGCAGCCTTTGCGCACATGTTATGATTTGTCTGCTTGTAAGCTATGATGTGTTTCTAATTTTTACTGCCGAATTACGCAAGGCTTATGCAATGTGAAAAATGGGCTAAATCTGAAATATTGATATTCTTTCTATCAATTGATATTCTTTCTATTGATATTCGATGTGGATATTGTCAGTTGCCCTGAAATTGGGGAGATGATCACATTAAATTAAAAGCTGTGAATTAAGGCCTTTAAAGGCGGCAAAATGTTGACCCCAAGACGCCAACATTAAAAGGGGACGTTTTACAACATCAAATTGGGAGCATTTAGCCCCGAAAAGGCCCGATTGTCCCTGTTCCCATTAGGGTCACAGCAGCCCCAAGTTTTTAAAGAAGCCAAAACATCCACTCTGACTCTGCCTGGGTGTTCAGAAAACTATGAAATACGCTACGTTCCGCTACGATACGGTTGAAGTGGAAAACGAGCTTTAATTCGCATCTACGTAACCTAAATCCTGTTTCAAAATCAAGCTTATAGAGATATGAAAAACTACATTCGTATTAATCTGCAGAAAACAGCGAAAAATTCAGTCGTCTCGATTTTAATCACAACTCGGCTGCACGTAAGAAGCAAAGGTTTAGTTTTATTGGGAGCTATATGTAGCCTTGCCGGATCATATCGCTAAATATTTCTTATTGGAGATGTAGAAAGAGCATTTTCTTCCGGCACCTGTGCATGCGTTACAGGCAAGTAGAAAGCTGTTCATATCAAGAATTCGAACCTTGTTGATTTGTGTACAATGCATGTATGAAAAATAGCTATGACAGAAAATTTTGATCAATTATGTCATTCACTTTATTTGATTCATTCATTTGATTTTATATTGCTGGCCGTTACATTGAACAAAAGCTAAACATTTGATAGTAAATTTCCCATAATTGGTAATCGTATATTGGTGGTATGAGTAATATAACAAACCGATTTTAAAAACCAAATCCGGTCTATAAGACTATATTGTTTTCAACGTTGCACAAAAACATCGTACGACTATATCATGAATTATAAGCTGTTTTTCATGCGTATATTTTATCCGCACAATATTTATTTATTTCTTCCCAAGGGCACAATCCGGATGCATCGTCTGCTTTGAAAACGAAGTGACGGCGATATGATATCCGGGCTTACAGATGAAAAGCTTTGCAAAATAAATAAAACATTGTATTTTTAAAAAACAATTCCAGAACGCGTTCACCTTGGAATGGTGCAGTGATGCTAATTTGTTCGGTGATGGAGTTGCCCTGTGCACTATTAAATAAATCAAATGAAGTTACGTACAGTTATGAAAAACACTATTTGTTAGACCCTAACGTGTTTATATCCAGTGTGATATAAGTATTTTCTATACTTGGTTTTCATGCAATACAGTATGTATCAACATTAGCTCATATGGGATAAATTTTTCCTCTGTTATTCTTTACCGACTAAAACTGCAATTGAGCACAGTACAGAAGTGTTCCCGTTTTATTACTGGCTGTTTAGTTCAGTTTTCAGTTGCTGCATGTGCAGTGGTAATATATTCTTTATTTAAAATAACCCCTGCTTTGAAGGTATAGATCGCCTGCGCAAGCAATTTAGGGTGGGATTTTTTAGAAATTACATAGCTTCGTCTTTATGCTGTGTGGACGAACTTTAAAAATACTTGACAATGAAAGTTTTCTGAAAAATAACAAATGCGTTACCGCGAGTTGTCTCCATAGTGTGTGTGGTATTACCTTGCATGTATACATAGTTGGGATTGAATTTAAATGTCTTATATTTGACATGAATACTTGAATGTCATTCATGGCCTGATAACGAATTACAGACGAAATTTTACAAATAATTTTGCACGCCTGTGTTGTCCGACGACAGATTTGGCAAAGCAATGCTTGTCCAAACGTGGTCGGAGCTTTTTGAAAATCTTTGTTCTTGAATTGTGGTTTAAACCGGAACCATGAAGCTTATCAAATTAGAATCTGCTGCTGAATAAACCATCTCCGACAATTCAAGCGTATTAATATCACTGCAATCTCTCAATCTCGAGGAAGTTGTAAAGATGAGTGTCGCTAAAGCGTGCATCAAAGCGCGTCAAAAGTATTCACATGAATCAGAAATAATCATGACACACGCGGCAGCAAGATTCAATTACTGTTTATTAGCGATGCGGAGGAAATCTGGGGCGTCATTCACGCGAATGAATAATCTATTGACATCTAAATTGGGTAGGATTGGTCGCGCAGCTATTAGTTCATTTGGCTTTCACCTCTGTGGCAAATATTCAACTCCTGAATGTCCGATTATGCGTTCGCCTACGTGCCATATGTGTCAGAAGTACTCTTCGTTTCACCGCTTGTAAACACCTGCTTTTTCAGTTTTTGTCCGAGAGATAACCTTATTGAATCTGCCGAGCTGCGTAAAACTGATATTGAGCTAGGTAATTCATACTTCCCCCTGTTGTAACTGGATTGATGGATGTCGTTACTGTTTACGTCTCTTTGGGAAGACTGTCTAGAACTGATAAAGCTATTTAGTTAGTCTATAGTATAACATTCGATCAATAACAGATGAACCTTACAGGAACTCTAGAAGAACAATCTAGAACTAAGTTTAGGTTTCAGAAATCCAGAATGAACAGTCTAGAACTGATAGATCGATTATGCACTTGCAGTATAAGTAAATATAGTTTGGTCGAGGTTCCTCCTGTAGTATCACCAGATCAATAACAGACGAACCTTACAGGAATTCTCGTATAAAAAGAGTTTAGAACTGATAGATGTATTCATGCAGTATAAATAAGATTAGTTTAGTTTAGGGTTTTTCTTCCTGTATGTAATCACACTGGATCAATATGAGATGATCCTAACTAGATCTCCAGAAAGAACAGTTTAGAACTGATAGAGCTATCTAGCATAAATAAGGTTAGTTGGTTCAGGTTACCTCCTGTAGTAACACGTGCACTGGATCAATAAGAGATAAATAACAATAAGAGATCAATAATAGCAGTTTAGAACCGATAGAGATTATATCCAGTATAAATGAAGGCTGTTAGTTTAGTTTAGGTTTCCTCCTGTAGTAATACTAGATCAATAAGAGATGGTCCCAACTGGATTTCCAGGAGGAAGAGTTTAGAACTGATAGAGCTACCATAGTACAAATAAAGTTAGTTTACTTTAGGTTTTCTCCTGCGGTGACATTAGTCCAGTTTCGGGAAGTCACTTAAATTGTTGCAACTTTTTATTAGCTATTACTGAAACCATTAAAATTATATCGACCGTTTCCTGTCTAACTAAGCGATCCGGAATATTGTTTTTCAATTGGCTTCATTTAATGGCTTCCTTTCAGACAAATCATTTCTTATCGTTTAACTTTTGTTCCGTTCACGCCTTTTGTTTACTCTCCCAGACAACATTCGTCTTACAGAATTACGGTTTTGTCTCGTTTCCTAGCCGTTCCAGAACCTTCTTGGCAGACAGAAAGTGAATACGGCATCAAAACACGAAAACGGATCACAGTTTGTGCCTCTGTGCGTTCAAAAGATACAGCTGATAATTTTAAGGTATTTGGTTAAACTCGATGTAAGAAATGAAGGATACTCTGGTAGCAATATGGGTCGTGATTCATTTAGTTGCTCGCATGCGCTTTAAATCCGGTTGTAAGAAAACAGTGAAAACTTTCAACTTATGCTTTTGCCCACTTAGGGTGAATTTTTTGCCAAATATAAACTCCTCAGTTCGAAGTACTTTAGCTGTTTAGAAGTGTGTGCTAACTTTCATTCGTGCTATCTTGCCAAGTACTTGGATTCTCTGAGGAGCTACATCGTATATAAAACTGATTCATAAGTGTTGTTTTTCCGCTATTTCTTCTAAATTTGCATGCACAAACAATCTGGGCAAAGAGAGGAGTAGACTTCGCTTGAGTTATCGACCTGCTTCTCCTAGAGATAACAACTGAGCCTGAAAATCATCATGTACGATATACGTCATTCTGCCTTGAATAGAAATGACTAAAGCTGCTTATTCGTTGACCTATATCTCAACATCTTTCGAGTACACTTCAGATTAGAGTATTGACGACCGTTGAAACGTTCAGACCCATTTTCTAAACACAAATTGAAAAAAACATACATTGTTAGATTCGTATTGCATCTGAATCACCACGAATAGAAATGACTGCGGTACAACTGAACATGGACTCTGTTGACCTGTATGACGTCATACATCGGGTACGCCTTTCCACTTGACTTTCGAGTGAGCTAAGACACATTTGCCTAAAAACCATCAATTATTCAGGAAAGAAAACATTGTAAAATTCAGATTGAAACACGTTTGTTTTCAGTGTGAAAGTGAAGGAACTTGAAATCTTCGAACTGTTGCTAGTTTGAGGTTTGTGACAATGGTAACATAAGTTTAGTATTCTCAGTGCTTCCTTGAAAAACAATATTCACCTCAAGGCGTTATTCTGAAGGACTCTTAATTCGGTCGATAAAAATATCATGCTACAATTCCCAGACATCAACATGCGGTTACTACAACAAATACGAAAACAGCCAAACCCCAGTAGGGAATGTTATTTTTAAACAAAGTAGCTCGCTGCAGTCTTACCTGTTCTTACAATAATCACAGTGTATTCCTTTGCATGCTCAATGGATCAAACACATATCTAAATTTCGCATTGTCACCCCACAAGGGGATAAAGTCAGCATGCGTATCTAAATTTGTCCGCTTTCGTGTCGGGCTTTGACGTAGTGCTTTTCATCTTCCTTAAATCATCACGAACGTTGGACGAAATGAAATGGCTTTCTAAATTGTTCACAGAAATGTTTAAGTCCGATTTACCTTTAAGTTTGATACATTAAAACGACACTATGGTAATATGTGTATGGTGTTGGATGGAGAAAAATGAATGAGCCTTTCATTGAGATTGTGCAATTATTACAACACCACATTTCGAAGCAATTTTATATTTAAAATATGTCCATAGTTTTTCAGTGACTTTTCAGTCAATATTTAATATCTGTAATATTTGCCATGTATTTTTGGTGGAACTTAATGAATGTGAAGTGCCGGCTATACACAATAACGCATCTCGTTGATTTGAAGCGAGCGTTTACACAATAGTCAAAATGAAAATGATATGAACTGTAAAAATTCTTATTGCATAAAGTTTTTAGTTTTTGTCCTTAGATGCTGGTTTTCATTAAATTATGTCAACAATTAAGTCGGGAGATTTTTGAAATAATTCGGAAAAGTCTCAACAACCTGTAACAACTATTATTTCTGGCCATGCATATATGGACGTAATTTGTGAAGGCAGCCGGTATATGTACTATAACACCGAATATTTGTCTGTAGGTTAGTAACACCCTGCATGACCGTGTATTTTAGCACGTGAAACAACTTGTCTGACTTCCTCACGAAAGGCCTGCCTGATTCAACAACATAACCGGGACTAGCAACATCAGTTCGATATGTATATTGCAAATACACAAGCGTTTACACCGTATTTGGTAATAAATAAGGTTAGACTAGTTCTGATCAGGACCTGATTTTGATTGCGCCTATCCAATGCGTAAACTCATTCATTCTTATGATACCAGTGAACGTATTACATAAGCGTTATAAGAAAGAGGTAGCCTAACCCTATGTTTTTAAGTGCTCACTATGATTTTAAGACGTTTCGTCGAGCAAAATATCATGATCCCGGCATGGAGTAGAACATTCGATTTGAGATTTGCATAATCCTCCTAAGCCAATCTTACTGGTACTCAAATTAACACTTATAACTAACAATGAAATATTTCACACTTCTAGTACATTTTTAGCTCGGTAATTTATATTGATTATGAGTCGATCCAAAGCCGTTAGCTTGGAGTTGGACTGATTGCATGGAGTGCCCAAATTTGCACAAAAACTTCATCAAGCAGTTAATTCATTTACCACACAGTGACGTGCTATGCAAAAAATGGACCAATCTAAAAGTTGAAGACCACCTCTGGAGACACCAAGCGGTCTCAAATCAGTCTTGGCCCATTTTTGCTGCTCCGCAATATGACTCGATCACATTAAGCTGGCTGCCTTATTTACCGATGCAAGTTCGGATGTAGACATTTTTATCACGGGAAGAAAACACCCCTAGAGTTATCGAGCATTTCTTCACCATTTGCATGACCAGTTCTTTGATGGCATGAGCTTTTGCGTTGCAGTTAATGACTCTAATATGAGTTGCTGTGCGTGTGTGTAACTATGCGAAATAACTTTAAAGACACCGTGACTATTGCGAAGACATTTTAAGCGTTCAGCAATTAGGGATGTTCTTTGGTTCGCTCTCACAGCGGCCCAGGCCCCCAGTTCAAACTATTCGCTGATTACGATGTTTTACGTGATTTATTTAGCACCAAAAAGGCACCTGCTCATGAAAACACCAGAATACTGCAAAATTTCGCTGTCTCATTTCGACATTGACTACCCTTATTTTAACTGTGTCTAGCAGCTTGAAAAATAAACTTAAGGGCCCCCTACCTCGCAGTAACAACAGTCATTATAAACTTGCAGCTTTAAATGGAAATTCGCCCAGAGAGATCCAATTAAATTTATTTCTGTCCCACTGTTAAACATTTTGAAATCGATCTAAGCAAATATTTCATCACACGGGCTGTGAGACTTTCAAAAGCTCCTAAAATACTTGACATAATTCTGGATGCATGTGGCTGTGCTTTTGATAATATCGTTTTGTGAATTACGTCTTAATTGTAATGGCCAGTAGCGCCAAGTCGAGGCCATATAAGTGCCAACATGTAAAGTCCCCATTGCAAATTACCACTCGAAACTTACACTAGCATATTATTTGGGGTTTTTAAACAATTAAAACAGTAATCTGCTTACCCTTGGAAGATTTAGGAAAGGTATAGATCTGTTCGTCTGTTGATTGAGATATATCGCTGGGAATATCGAAGACGATGGATCCTTGTTTTGCAACTTCGTGGGATAAAATTACCAACCAAAACACTATCTTAGTTAATTGAGCCCAGAGTTCTATCAGGCCTTAGTCCTTAATGGTAAAGATTTCTTGTTAGTACTCAGTTAGGTTACTGTCAGCCTTAGTAACCACTCGTGTTCCATAACATTATTAACATGCGTTAAGTAACAGCGAAGAAATCAATTGGTTTACATGCATTAAAAGTCTGTTTCTCAATTAGTTAATTGAGTGGTTTGTGTGTTTATTGTTTATATGATTATGCAAGCGTTTGCCTTCAAAAAAAAATATGAGGGGAAACGAAAACCTTCAACCGACCGATTTGAATAGTTGACCTTGAATTTCGTCTCAAAGCACATTTTTACTGTGTTCAACTTACCCAGCGGTGTGGTGACTCTAGAAATGACCTAAAAATAATTACCACCTACCCAGCTAACGACAGACGTAGTCTACGCGTGGGTCTCGGCTCAGTGCATCGCAGAAGTAAAATATGTTAGTAGTTAAATACATGCACAATTCAATATATTGAATTCATGCACACACGTTAGTGGCTATGGATAGTTTCTTCCTAGAGGATTCAATTCCGTCATGCTATATGCCACATAGACTGGTTATCATTTGATCTAAAATGAGTTTGTTTTGTGTATGTATACCCGAGGAATAGCCGAGTTTTTTTTACAATGCAGTAGATTGCAGCTTATAGGGATAATATTCTCTCGATGTATTTGTCAAATTCATATAGTTTTGAAATGGAAATCATGATCCATGGCTATAGACCTTGACAGGACGACAGTTTCGTAAAGTGTACGATGCATTTGATCCTGTGATATATTTAACACGTTTTATTTCAAAACTATCATTGATGAAGGCAGTATATGAGAGATGGTGACATATTGTGAAAAGTTTTAATCAAAGCAAAATTTGATCAGAGAAAATTGCCATTGTAAATTGTTATTCAATATAAGTTTTCGCGATATAAACAGGTAGAGAATTATTTTACATGGGCACATTCCACGTTTTCACGAATTTTCGGCGAAAATAAATCGGTGTTAATATTAGTCAGTGTCATCGAAATTTTCTTTCAAATTCTCTAAAACTTGGAATTTATTCCCATCGGAAACCCTTGCTGTGATTTACAAAAACTCTGAAATTAATTGTAAACTATTCATGCAGCCTTTTGAAAGTTAAAACCAGAAATTCCTTATTGAATTCACTGTATTTTTTAAGCTCTGAGCGGCTGTATTTGATCAATATTGCTATTCATCTGATTAACATCGAATTTCGAGGTTTTCACAGAGGTCAATCTAATCTGCTTCGCCTAAATATAAGACATTCGTGTTCATTTTTGTACAACGTTTAGGACGAAAATCTCTCAATTCATGGACAGCCTAAGATCGTTGAGTGATAAATCAGAACAGGACAAAGAAAAGTCGGAAAATTCCGCATTCCAAAATTCTGCGGCTTGTTCTGCACACGCAAACCGGATGTCCTTGCTGACGAGAACATCCCTGATGCGCTTGAAACAGCCTTTTGTCATTAATTGCAATCATAACAGTTTAAGAAAGTAAAGTAAACATTTACAAGGCGTTTAAAAGTCGATTTTTAAGATTACTGTCTAGAGGGCAGTTTTAAAAAACAACCTCATGCCAACTGAAGATCATATTGAAAAGAGATTAATGTTAAACTGCAGCACAAAAGCGCTTAATAGAAAATCCAGCCGATTTCCTCGGACTTCAAACTGCAATAATAACAAAAATAATCGTTTTTGCATCCTAAGAGCTGCGTATCTATGCCAGCATCTGAGCTACTGTGTATTTCACAATCAGGCTTATCTACCTTCCACAACTTCTACAAGATTACCACATTTGATGTACAAACTAATGATTGTTTGATAATATACCATGTGTTGTTAGATATGGTAGTCATAGAAGAACTCATCTCTTAACACAGTAGCAAGAATGACTGGCTAATTTTAGACATAAAGTTCGCATTTTTAACACATCAAATGATCATCATTAAGAAAATAAATAAACTAGCATCCTCTTAAATTTTTATTTTTCTCGTCATTCAAAGGTCACGAAAAAAAGCTTATAATAGTTGTGAGGATGAACAACAGTTCCAAACATGTTTCTCAACTGCTTCAAATTTTGCAATGCAAAGCATTATATTCTTCCCAGGCATAATAATAGACTGTCACTTAAATTGAGTTCTTATCTGAAGAATAATACTGCAGATAAAACCAAAATTATGTACATTAAATCTGTCAACATTACTCTTTGAATTTTCAAGCCTGGCGTGAAAAAAAAAGATCCGAGAGTGCAAATCATGTGTTAAAATCGTTCATGCCAAATGAATTATCCCAAACAAGAAATGACTATGTTTATACATGTCGAGTAAAGTTATTGAAATCGGTGCGTTTGTTTTTATTATGGATGTCAAAATGGTGATACACGTTTTCTCATGTAAACATTGATTGATTAATGCAACACTCCAATGACCCGCAGTTCTTGACTTTCTGTATAATCAAATGTCACATCGCATTCAAATATCTTGTATATTTTCTAATTCAACAAACATGGGTACAAATGCGACGGCAGGGGGCTCGTTCTAACCGCAGAACAAAGGAACTCATGCCCTAAATATAGCCAGATCCGAACTAGAAACGGGTACATTCTGCAATATGCATCTATTACTTTATCTGTTATCTGCCATGATGAATGATGTGTGAAGGCTCTTAGTGACACAGACATTCCTCACAGCTGGGATTTACTGATTTTCTAATACACTTTGCATATTTCGTTGCCTGCATATCGATATACTGTTGCAGTATGCGGTCGTATACACTTCAAATCAAGCCTGTAAATTTTCGTTTTATTTTGTACTGCTTGTGAAACAACTTTCAGGTGATAAGGGAGTGGGTGGGGATATCTCTTACCTCTATAGGACTGGGGTTGGTTTTAGGAAAGGTGGAAAGCGCTATCTACCAGATAGTGATTTTTTAACTACTGCATGCAGAAAGACATAGAAAGCATTGAAACCAGGGGTGTTGAACTCGAAAGAGAAAAAGAATTGCTTCAACTCGAAAATGGACGAATTTTAATACGGGTTTACCATGCAGTTACTGAACATGTTTAGGATGTGTTAGAAAATCACTTATACTCTCGTACAGCCGACTCCGCAGCTGCAAAATGTTAAAAACATGTGGGTGATGTAGCGCGATCACATAAATGGGGCTGGACCTTTATATATTACTATTATATAGTAACTTGTTCTAACGTACATCAACATCACATATTTGCCCTATTTCATGCTGTACTGGAGAATTGAGGGGAAAGTAATAACAAAAACAACCTGAGTACTATAAATTATTTCAACTTTATTTAATTTAGAGTGTGAAACTCCAGGCAACAAAAATTAAAACACACACTATGAAGAGAGAACGATCAAAGGTTAGATTTTTTCGTTTATTACTATTTATCAAAGTTTACATAAAATAGCTTGACACATTTTCTAACTATATCATTTATTTTAGTATTAGGAGGGACATTGGCCATTTCTTAACCACAAAGCATGCATATGGATTGTCTGGAGGGACAGTACGATAGACAGCACAAGTCACGAGACATGGAACGAATATTACAAACAATTTTTGAGAGTTTTCCTTAAAGATAATGAGGCATGTTTTATCTTTTCTTGCTCCAATTTTAACTTGTAAAGCTGCCTGACAGTTAGTCTTTTCCCTTCAAACAATCCATAGATACTTAGCCTGTTCACAGACCTAACTCTAAAAGAGTAAGGTCTGTTAAGACTTGAAGGATTACTTGTCCTGGCCGAGAGAAGAATGCTAACTGTATTCTAGGTTTACATGGCAAATATTTGCTTCTAGTGCAATTTATCGTAGAGATATTTTAGAGGAAAAAATGGAAACTGAAAATTTTCTTGATGTACTATATTATATGTTGCAAAAATTAATTCTTCCAAACTTGACTTTTAATTTATGCATGGACAAGAAATCTTTCAAGTATTCACAGACCTTAATCATTCTGATTTAGGTCTGTGCACCGGCTAGTAGATACTTAGCGGTTGTCAATTTCGACAATTTTCACTCCACCTATTCATATTATAATGCGTTAACTAGATTAATTACTTTTCTAAGTAAATTAAAATGTCCTTACTAATGGAAGGAGGCAAACTTTGAAATCAATTTGTTGACAAGGAATTATCCAAGGCCATCCAAGTTCGTGAACCCTTCAAATGCAGGTTTACACGTTCTTGCTACAATTTGCAGTGCGATTTCTCTCCTTCTGAAAGATGTGAACGAGTGGATGACAACGAATGTTCTGAATGTGTGATTCCTCATCTGAATGTCCCTGACTGGTTCCCTCGTTCACATCCGCCAAAAGGAGAAAATCGCAAGTGTAACCAGACCTTCAGAAATGTCCTTTGAATGCCTCATGGTGATTCGCCCAATTTCCGTTTCCCATAGTACACTGCGGCGATTCCTCCGAACAGCAATGTCACAACAGCAGTCGTTACACCTCCTGCCCTGAAATAATTGAGATAAAAAGATATGTTTCATCAGAAATTATTGATTAGCTTGAGGGCTAATAATAATAATCTAATATATTCGTTAATATATACATCGAATTGAGTTAGTGAAATTACACAGGAAATGGAAATCCAATTAAGGCCAAGATTATTGCCGGTTTGCACATAACGTCGTGGCCATTTCGACCATGTTTGAAACAATAAGAGCAGGCATACCCGAATTGGGGGTGGGGGGGGGGGGGTGCTTCCCTTTGAGATTTTGCACCGAGGAAGGAACTGAAATTGAAGACCTGGTGAACGTCGATTTGGTTTCAAAGATAGCAACCAACTTATCATTCCAGTCTTATATAGAGTTCACTGAGGAATTAGGGAATACCAAATTTAGATTAGAGAGGGGGTGGGCCCTAAATATTTCCTACCGCACATTTCGACATAAATCTGGCCGGAGTGTAAACCACCAATACCAGCTATAGAGAGTTGGCCATTCAGTGATCCAACTGAAGCGATTGATCTAAATTTTATTCTCGTGCCTATGGATGAATGTTTTACTTACCATAAAAATGTTCTTATTTTCGGATTATCCAAGAATGGATAATATTCCCTGACTTTAAACTGCTTGTGCCGCCGAAATTCGGTTAGGATTCGTTGAGAGCTATATAGCAACGAAACACATAAAGGAATGTTATAATTCGTTAATTTCTGATTCAATATAGGACTCCATTGTAGGTAGTCTATATCTCAAAATTGGTGGTCTAGTGCAGGTAGTATTCTGCAATAAACTATCACTGAAATCTGAACAACTTGAAAAGATATCTCAAACGTGTTGGTCCACTCTACTGTTGGTAGCATTCTATAATAAGCTGTCGTGGTTTGTGTATTTACTGCCTGAAAAAAAGATATCTCAAACGTGGTGGTCCATTGCAGGTACCTGTCGTATTCTTCAATAAGCTGACACTGAAATCGAAACAACTTAAAAATATATTTCAAAGGTGGTGGTCTAGCACTTTTATATATAGTATTGTGCAAAATTTAGCTGTTGTGTGGTTTGTGTCGAGATATATATCTCGAATGTGGTGGCCAAGTGTTGGTAGTATTCTAGACTAGGCTGATGTTGTTTGTATCTCCTATAAAGATGTCTTTTTCATGCTCTTGCATGTGCTAGTTGGTAGCTTGTAGCTTCCAGCTAGGGATACAATCCGGAAGTATTTTACGATAAGTTGACGTGGTGTGTGTCCGAACTGCTTGAAAAGTTCGCCGACGTGGAAAGTAACGTCGTTTCGTCAACCAGCACCCTGAATGAACTTTTCAAGTGCCGTCGAACTATTTTGTTTTTCCTTTATTCAAGCAGTTCAGACGTAAACCAAATCGGCTTATTTTTTATTTCGAGCCCTTTTTTTCGGCATTACTATGTATTACGTGTTTACGAGCTTAATGCCACTCGTGCTCACAGACTCTTTGGATGTTCGACCTACAACATAACAAGCTGTTTTACTAGAAACAATGCTCTCTTAACATGCTCTTGAACATGTGTCGTGGCGGCGCTTGACAAGGAAAAAAACAAATCTTGCTTGAATGGATATACCAAGCAGATTGAAGTGGTTTTGTTTTAAATAGCGGTTATAACCAAAAAGCCTTGGCAGAGGTGCAAAAATCCCTAAGGTGCCAGCGAAGTTTAGAAAATCTAGCATATATTTCATTTAACGCATACTTGAGAATAAATTGGATTTGAAATGACCCGTCTGGATACAAAGCTTCCGGTAGCGTGCATGAATTGGTGAAGGAAAAATGTGGTAAGAAAACTGAACTTTTTTGTGAGTGAAATTGATACCAGTCGGAGAGAAAATGAGGACACGCCCTAACAAGCCTAAATCCTTTAAGGGTGGAAAACAATTGCTGCGGCTAGTGAGTATTTAATGAAACATAATTCCTCAAATAAACATCTTAATTCTTCATAAAATGTATGGTCTGGGGACTTGGCTAAAACACAGTATCCAATCTCGGCACGTGTGTTTTGTATTTACTTCGAATCATCCAATAGAAACAGATACAAACTAAGCGTCAGTTTAGTTTGGCCAATTGTTCCCATTATGCATGAACAGCAGAGTCCAAAATTCAGCTAGCTATTGGTTGTTTATACAAAAAATAAAATAGGCACTTGATGATATAGATGAAATTTTTTTTACAAACCTATGGACAATAACATAGTTAATGAGTTCAACTGTCTTTCATTAATTGAAAGAAAAGCCCTAAAACCATGTATGATTCTATTTATTATTGTGGCATCAATTTTTTAAAGGTAATAAATAGGGGTTCGTACTATAAAACATAATATAAGATTCTTTTGTTTTTGAGCTACCAACATCGACATGTGTGGGAGCTCTTGAAAATCCTAAGAATTGCATTCAACTGTAGGCTCGGTATGACGCCTGGCTTATGCTATACGTCGGATTTTAGTTGTGTAAAATGCAATTACAACACTAGATAGTGAGGTTAATTTGACGGGGCCAAAAGTGGACCTTTAAAACTATGGGCTATGGTTATCTACAACATGCGACAAACAAAATATGACCGAATCATCATTCATCCTTACGACTAAATTACACTCGAAATCTAGAAAAAGCACTGTTCATTTTATTGCTGGATTGTATTTTTGTACATGTGTTTTCAAAATCTGCGCCCACTTGATACTCGTAAATTAAGATGGCGATGGATTTTATTTGACGTGTTCATGAGGGCCTATTCCATATAGGGCAGAAATTAAAGGGTAATGTTCTAAACCAATCAATTTTAATAAGGTCAAGCTGAAAATAGTCTGTTACTGGAATCGTGACTGGAAAGAAAACTACATATACCAACCACTTTGCTATCGCTGTTTCCTATCTCGAAGATGCAATCAAAATCCATTGGGAGGGAATCTGCTTTAGATCGTCCCTGACTGTGTTTGCGTGCGACAGAGGTTTGCGTGCAACAGAGGTTTGCGTGCAGTAGAGGTGTGCGTGCGACGGTTTGCGTGCATATTCCTGAGCGAAGATCAAACGAGGTGACAGAAAGTTTGCGGTCATGCAGCTCACGCACACACGCGACTTTGTGCAATTACTCCTGAAGCTTTCCTAACACTATCATCCGTCCTGCATGTAGAAGTTAAAACATACAGTTCCAAGACTCAACAAATCCCCTCTATTTGCTTATCTGCAGCCTAAAATATACGTCGCGTGCATGTTAATGCGTTAGCGACTGCGACCTCTCATTAACACCTCAGGTCGTTTAGCCGCGACTGTTAACCGCACCCTTGAAACTTGGAAATGAATTGGATTTCAAATTTACTTGCAGGAAACAACACACTCGAACTGAAAGTTCTCTCGAGGTAATTAATAGTGATGAAAGAACAGCGAAGTCGGACGCTGTATCCCCTTTCACGGGAGAGGAAGAGTTTTTCAGGGTTCAGGTAATTTTACGACGCTAAAACAGCCTCGATTGCGATAAAGGCAGTTTCCCACTTATGCCGCATCGTCGCAAAACGTAGCGTATTCTATATTGTTCCCATATCATTAATTCTGCTTGAATATTGACGAAACAATGAAATTCGCTACGTTTCGCTACGATACGGTTGAAGTGGAAAACGACCATACAATACTATCGCTGCAATGGAAGCGTTCCGAAAATATTTGACCAATTCATTTGCTCAAGTTTAGGAGTTCTTCTGATCAATTCCTCCAAATTTTGAAAAAGTTCCCTAAAAGATTCCCAACTTCCTGTTACTTGACCATGCAATCAGAATGCTATGTCTTATTCGTGAGCATTCTGATTGGTCACTATGGTTGTTGCAAGAAATAAGTGGTGAACATTTCAACGAACTTTGAGGAATAACGGGAGGAACTGATGAAAGAAACTGCTAAACTCGAGCAAATGCATTGGTCATATATTTTCGGAACGCTTGTATTGCCGCGTCTGCATGTAACTCAAGTTGAACTGAGTTTTGAATCTCGACTTAGACTTACATTTTCATATGAGCGGTCGCCACGATAGCTCTGTGATCATCTAACACCTTCACATCCAGTGATCCAAACTTGTCTAATTCTCTTAGTATCTGGGGAAGACGACTGAAAATGTAACTTTTGCACAGTAAAAAATGAAAAACCTATTCTGGGCTGGCGAGAACATGCCAGTTTCGCTGCCCACATTGTTCAATATTGACAACGATATTATAGCTTTATATATGTTAAAAGATCACAAATAATGTCTAAAAGTACAGAAACTAAATGCCTAAGGGAATAAAATGAAAATCTGAAGAACAAAATTGTAGAATTGACGGAGAAAGTAGACAGCGTAAGCCAAAATATCAAATCGATGGAAAAAACAAACGGTGCATGTTAATGGCCGACAAGACGACCAAGAAGTAGCGTTGTCATCTGAAGTAAAGAAACCAATCGAATTCTTCAGCAAACAATACAATAAAGTTCTGAAGGAGCTTGATCAGAAAAAAGTTCGAATAAAAGAGATATAGAGTACAGAAATTTCAGATGCAATAAATGCAATAGAAGATGGGCTAACAATGCCGAACAATATTTTGACAATATTGAACACTTTGGGTAACACAACCGTTGTTTAGGCATGTTTTCGTCAGCCCAGAACAGGTTGTTCATTTTTTGCAGTGGAGCTGCAAACTTACCTGGCCAGCAGTTAATCGCTGCTTGCGACGACGTCGAGAAATGTGAAGCCAGTGTGGTTTGTTGGATTTTGGATCGTCACCAGCCAAGTTCTGAACCAAACAAAACACAGAAAAACAGAGAGCTGCAATGTTGTTCGAAAAATTTTCGAAAATCAGAAAATCTATCGCCGTTCAGTATTAATGCTCATATTATTATTTTAGAGACTGTATATTATTTATAAGAAAATTTGCAATATTTAATCGTTGTTAAAGTTACTATACATGTCGTCAAAAGAAGAATTTTGCTGCAATGAAACAAAAGAAAGGTGATTACCAACTCCTCTTGTGACGTCTGGTAACTTTAAGAGCTAATTATTATGAAATTTTTCGGTAACAAAATATATTGCGAACTTTCTTACACCCCTTAAACTTTCAAGATGTGCATTGTCCAAAACCATCATATCTATAGGCACTCGTCTATATCAAGGGTCCTAAACCTCTCAATTAACGTGTTTGATAAACTTCTCGATTAACAATAAAAATACATGTCTTTTTTTATGCATCTTACCACAAACGGAACAGTTGCACGGCTAATGTTGACCGTGTTCCCAAATTTTTTGATCTGTTCAAAATAGTGACGAAACTCGAACGGGCCTTCCATGCTTGATCTACACATCACAGAAAACTTCATCAAGGATATACGCAGTTGTGTAGGCCAATATTCCAACTTGCCTGATAGTTGTCGATGCATTAAGTGGAAAAGTTACATTTGTCTTACCCCAAAGTTTTGGCGGTCAAAATATGTGCCATTCTCAAGAATACTGTGAAAAAGACAACAACAACAACGGCATTTTACTTTCATGGCTATTTCCTTACAAGAAAATGTTTTCTATCAAATGTTTTGTCATGTTCCCCAGTGTGAACAAACTAGGAAACACTTTGGTGAGAAACATTGTTTCCTATCAGTGTTTTGTCATGTTTCCCAGTGTGGGCAAACTAGACAATATTTTTGTGAGAAACATTGTTTTCTATCAATCGTTTGCCGTGTTTCCCAGTGTTGGCAAACTCGGAAACTTTATAAGAAACATCGCACGAATCTTAAAATCTCCTCTGGTTTGCCTAGGACTTGATCCTGGGAAACATTTAAACGTGTATAATTGTGTAGTTTATTCACTGTCGCGCTCACCATATCCGGAAATGAATGCATCATATCCTGCCTCGTGTATGTTGTGGGAATCAACTACATAAGAAATTAACATCGCAATTCGCTCGTTTCTCAAACAAACATACCCTTAAAATTATACTAAATTTATTCCTGGTAAAATAGCTTACCATATTTTTGACAGAGTTTTGAATGTACAATTGTCGGCGTGTACAGAACAAAATAAAGACCTTTATGACTGCAAAAAATGATATCTCTACTTTAAAATGAATGCAATTAACTCAGTAGTGCATGAAGGAAAAACGCTGCGATTAAAAAAATAAAATAAATAAGCCTATACCAACTCAGTTCTGCGTGTAATTCTTCAAGATTTGTTTTTCTAAATAAATCTGTTTCACGTAATAGCTAAAGCAAAGAAATGCAATTCTGTGAAGCCTATAAGCACACTTAAATCCTTTACCTGCAGACAATTTAAAGAAATATAAGAAAATAAATACTCCGAATAAAAATTACATCTTGTAAACTCAAGATATGGGTTATTTGAATCAAAATATTAGACACAAATTAGAATGGTGACATTTCGACTCTATTTCAAGGTGATGTTCATAGGCTTGCTAAGTTTGCTCTCATAAGAAGTTTGTGAATATTAATCGGAAATTATACAATGCCATACAATGATCCTCACTTCGTGTCTGCGAAGAGCGAACGCTATCCGTTTAGTATCAAGAATATATGGAAATAGTTGATGGATGTCTCGCTTGAAATCATCATAAATATCTATATAAAACACAAGAGTATGTCTTCCAATATGTAACCAGAAAATTACATTGAAATATCTTGCATGCCAAACTTGGAATGCCATGTTGGGTCGTCGCCAGTTTTATATATATTAACAGATTTTGTGAGTGGTTGGTTCGAACAGCAAAAGAGAATAAACTGTAAAAATCGACTTGCTAGAGAAAGAATCATAAACTTTCCTTTCAATCCAACCAATCACAAAACCTAATTGTTTTAGGTTGGTATTTCACCCCAAATATTAGCCAATCTTTTTCATCATCTTTCATGTGCCATACCTTACCTGGAAGACTATTGTTAAATTTTTCGTACATAAATAAAATGTCTGTCAATAAGTTATG
The DNA here is from genome assembly GCA_963855995.1 of Muricea muricata. Classification (NCBI taxonomy): domain Eukaryota; kingdom Metazoa; phylum Cnidaria; class Anthozoa; order Malacalcyonacea; family Plexauridae; genus Muricea; species Muricea muricata. Next base: position 2,197,462 of record OY979729.1, on the reverse strand, counting down.
CCCAACCAGCGGCTAAAAACAAAATCATCAGTGAATTAATGAGCAAAGAAAGTTATATGTGAACGTTTTTTCCTTCACTGTCCATAACATTAAACCCTTTGTAATAAAAGCATGCAAAAGTTACCACAAGCGAAACGAGACCATTAATGCCACAAATACTCTAGGATTGTTTATGTCTGCAAAGTTTAGGTCAACCTCTACCTTTTTATATTTCACCAGCATATCGAAAACTCTTGTAAATCCACAAGACTGATGTACTATTCTACACAAAAAGAAATGAGTTGAACCATTAATTAAACAACGTTTTCACTGACCATGTGTCCTAGAATATCTCGCTCCTGCCTATCCCAGTTTAAATTCTTTGAAATTATGCCTTCAAAGTGTAGTCTCCACTCCATCCATTTCTCCTTCGTTCGTTCTTTTCATTTATCGTTCTTTTCATTTTCCTTCCTTTGCTTTTTCTATTCTTGACCCCTCTACACCATTATATACAGACCTTTCTTCTGGCTGTTCTATACATATACAATAAAAACTTACTTTAAAATCTCATGCTCGTAATCTGGACTTTGCTCATCGTGTGTTTCTCTTGTCGTGACGAGTAACTACAGTATTAATATAACAACGCACAAGATTGTGAAATAATTATATGCAATTATATAGAGAATAATACATGGTTGCGCGGAAATACCAGATTTATGTCGAGTGTTGAACATGATATCGCAGCGAACAAGTGAGAAATATCATGTTCAACGCGAGAAATAAATCTGGTATATCAGTTTTATCAGTGCCCGAAATCCTTATAAAGTACTGTACTTTATATGATAAATATCAATTTCACTTTGTAACTTTACATAGCAAGTGAGTCGAACCTTTCCATGCTCTTTGACCTCGCATCCTAACTGGACAAACTTCTTACGAATTTCTTGGTAAAGTAAATACTGAGAAAAAGCTGGAATGAATGAATTGATCGTAAGTCGCTGAAAATATGAGTTAGTTACCTTTGTTTCATCCTATGCTTGCATTATCAGAACAGTGGTAACTAGTTCTATGCTTACATTATCAGAACAGTGGTAGCTAGACATGTCAGTTATCTGAAAATGTGAATTGGTTACCTTTGTTCCATTCTATGCTTGCGTTATCTAACTAGACATGTCGGTGAGTTATCTGAATTTTTGGTTATTGCATTGCTATCTGTTTAAACATAGTACCTCCTTGGCATTCCAAGACTAGTGTGTTGCTGTCATTTTGATTCTTTTCCTTGAGCCATTTTTCGATTTTGGTCCGTTGTGGCACCAGAAAATCTTGCTCAATACCTCTATGTCGAAGGAAAACAATCCGTGTTGAAATAGGTCGGCCTGCTTCGCTACCTAAATCAAGGTTATCCAAAAAAACAACTAACCTGTTAAGAGCACTTGCTATTTTCACGTGGTTCTTCAAACACAACTCTTCAAGTTCAATTCGCTGAAACATTAAGAATTTCAAGAAATAGAGATAACCGTTGCTAGATCACCACGTTTGGAATAATTCATTTATACCTGAGTTTTGTTCAGATATGGGACGCCCTCGTACATAAACTAAAAGAACAAGATGAAAAATGCGTGTAAAGAACTTTCCTAGCCCGTACAAAGAGCGTTGATTGTTAGTCGAATATCAGCGTTCTTCCCGCAGCGGGAAAAATCGGGCAGCGTTAGAAAGAAAATTTTCTTTAAAGCAAAATTAGGGCAAAAAGCAAGGACGAAGCAACATTAGGACGAAAGCAAGTGAGTTAAACAAGTGCCGCAATACCTTATTGAAATCGAATTTATGATTGCATAAAAACTCCAAGCTTGAAGCCTAAAATTAATTGAAAATCAATTTGGAATATTTGTTGTAGGTCGTAATATGCATCGCACAATAAACAAGCACTCGCCTGGCAGGCGAATCGGACGTCACTTTGCCCAAAGGATGATGGGAAGAGATGAAAATTAAAGGTGTGAGCTTCGTACCTAAAATTGTGTCGATTAAAAAGACGATGGTTCGTCAGAAAATCTACTTTATGCCGATAATTTTCAAGTTTTTTCTAGGAGCAGAAAATATGCACAGAAAGGGCTTTACTTGGTCTTAAAGAAACTTTTACGTTTGTAAAATATGATATGCTAACTGAATATTATCTAACACCCATTCTGGTTTGCTATTCTCACAAGTGAATGCGAATTCAGAAAAAAGTTCAAAAGATACGAAATTGTCAATGACAAACTTGCAACAGCCTGCACTTGACATTAATGATAGCAATTCATCATTTTTTAAAAGCTTCATGCAATACACTTTATCATAATGATGTCAAACGCAGATTCAAGATGCTACACGAAATTTGATTGGCTCAGGGAAAATGTCGAGCCAATCAAATGTCATGCCAATCAAATGTCATGTAACATTAATTTTCTTTTTTTGACGAGGTTTTTAACTTACAGAGATGAAGATACTCGCCTACTTACGTGTTTGGATATTCTCGGCTTTTCAGGAACGCACTGATACCTAATTTAATATATTTCAAATTTTTGACAAAATCATGTACGCATGGTGTACGCATTTTTAATCTTTTACGCATGGCGTACCTATTTTTATATCTATTTTTAAATTGGTACGCCATGCGTACACGATTAAAAATAGGTAAGCCCTGCGTACATGATTCTTCACAAATTTCTTTTAAAAAATAGCCAGTTAAATATTAATTAGGCTCTAGTAAAATAAACAAAGCAAGAAACGAATACACCAAAAAACGAACCAAATTGACAAACGAGAAATTGGCTGACCATCCTTCTCAGTTTCTGGTATCGCTCACATGGCGTGTCGAATAAGCTCGGACGTTGACTTTCATTGACTGCCAAGCCAGTGAATTCAGCATCTATAGCTAATGTAAAGTTGTAAGAATATGATAATGCGTATTTACTGCCACAACTGGTAGTTTGGTATATTTCTGACCAGATTGTGGACATGTGCAAGTTCATGCAGTTACAAGAACTAATTATATATAGTGACTAACTATGCATTATGAACCTATTTTAGCCAATGAGAAGTGGTTGGTAGCTTTGTGGTCAATGTATGTGGCTGTTTGATGTGAGCTTTAGATCTGATCCCCTTTATATAGAGCGGGCTTTTTACTTTTAATACGGTACTTTTTCAAACACAAATAATTTACACATTTCTTCAGGGGTTAGCATTGGGTTTATCTTACATGAGTCACCAGAATTTACCTATCACGTCTATCAACAGCTATACCACCACTGACTATTGGTGCCCCCTATGGTACCACCCAGAGCCTATGGTAGCACAATATACACCATCCAGTTTAATATATAGTGAAACCACCTTACCAACAAATTCACATTCCTTTAATGCTTTCTCGATCTGTGGCAAAGCATCTTCGAAATTTGATCGAACCACATCCATGATAAATAGTATATATCTTAGAATATAAATACTGCCTTAGAACCATGGTATATTTACAAACAAACCGTAACAAAACACAAATTTCCTTGAAATCCACAGGCGTGCGGGTAAATCTTTGCGGGAATAAATAGCGGGAAAATTTCAATGGCGCCTGTTTCAAAACATTGTATTTCCATCGCGAAATTCAGCTCCCAAGTAAGTAAGAATCTAGCACTTATTGCAGCTTTTCTGGGTGCATTTTTGTAAAGTAGCTTACGAGTAAAGCCACTGTGTAATTTTGGTGTGAACAGGCATTGGATTGCATGCTTTTCATGTCGTTAGTTGGGTGAAATTTATCTCATAAATACAGAACACTGACTGTCTGACTCACGTTTAATATGTTATGAATTTTTCTCCAGGATCCTCTAAATAAGGCTGAAAATATCTTGCGAAAAGATGCTGGGAAATGGTTATCTCATAAGGATGATCACACCACACGAATCGAGGCTGAAATTCATCTCAACAAAGCAATAAAAATTGGTTTTATCAATGTTGGTATGTGATAACAACAGCATATGTAATAAATAGGATAAACGTGTTTTTGTGTTCTTTGATAGTATAGCACTCGTATATAGGACTAGTGTAGGAGACAGAAAACCATTGCGGAAGTAGATGAACTTTATACACTGATTCTGTAAAAAAACATCAAACTAAATTTTGTGTTTTTAATATACATATTTCAACCATATAAGGCTTCAATTTGTTTGTCACATATAATTTGTTTCACCTGGTTGACTGGCTGGCCATATGATATTATCCCTGACTGTTTTATCAACATTGGTCAATCTTTCTTGTGAATGCAAAAAGCAGGGTGTTGGGTTAATAAAGTAAATTAAAACATACCTTAATTGGAGAAACATTGTTACTTTAATAGCCCAGCCTAATAAAGGATGCCTTCATCTTTCATAGGGAATGCAGGGTCAGCATTTATTGAACTGTTGGTGGGCAGCTCAATGTGGCCTTCAGGCAAAGATTACATCACATTACTGCCATCGACAATGCTGATGTCTCCAGTTGACAGCAAGTTGGGAAAGAACAATTCAGGAGTCAAAATGTTTGATGAAGGTATAGAAATGTTATTTATTATCTTGTTGAAAGACAAAACATATAGCATTTTCTGCTCAGAATAATTAAATGTCTTATATTTGATTAAATAAATTAAAACCTTTACCTTTCTTTGTAAGGTGTGTTTGCAAAAGGAGCTGCAGACGATGAATGGGATCGTCTTCGAGTAATTTGTCGCCAACCCTTTGCAAAGAGAGCGCAGTTTGGTCTGCAATTTGTTGATATCATTGAGGATGATAAACTCAGGAATAGCGAAACAGCCGATGAATTGAAAACATCTCCAGACCAGTCATTAGCTGCATTTCGAAAGTAAGTATAGATCAATACTTTAATAGCACCCCCCATCTATAACTACTAAAACATTGTTTACCTACGCAGATAAGAGCAGGTCAGGGGGGGATTCTGAAAACAAAATAATTATTTATTTCCAACAGTGAACAGCAATGCATCTATGGGTTGTTTAGTAGGCCAACACAAACAGACAGTTTAATGCTTAAATTAGAGCACGAAAATATTAAATATGCTTAATTATATCTAAGGAAAAGCATTTCCACATCTCTTGCACCTCGTGCTCTCTATCTCCATGCACGATTTGAGGCCTCTCTAGATTAGCAAAGCAGCTAATTTACATGATAATAAACAGTACTGGGAATGGTGTATTTAACCATAAGAACTCAGGATTGGATTTGGAATTTTGGGGCCATTTTGTGATTTGGTTGTGGTAGGTAATGTATTTTGCATCTGATTTTTACCAGAAAATTGCAAGTAAGATCACCAGACACCAGTCCACGTCTTTCAGCGCCAAGCAGTAGTAATTTCTCATCACCACCTTCAAGTCGTGCAGCTGGGCTGGTACGAGCTGCTTTGAGTGGGCATGTGAAGCCAAAACAACAGGTAGGGGAGAACCAAGGCATGACAGAATATACACCAAGGTTGTTGCATGTTTGTAAGTAAGTGGGGGGGGGGGGGGGGGGAGGTTGTCTGGTGATATATACCTGTAATAAATGAGAAATGTTTAATAACAGGTTATTGAAAACTGTAAAGTGTGTCGAAAATGAACTGCTAGTAGTCTAGCCTAGTTTTTTGAAGGTTTTTTCTATGCTGGTAATAAAAAATCAAGTTTTTATCAAGTTCCAACAAGATGCATAACCTATTTCAAATAACTTGCTTGAAATTTTGTTGCTATGCCTATGCAAATGAATGGGACTTGTTGGAACAACTTGTTGCGAGTCTATTGGCGTCGTCAAATTTACAAAAAAGAATGAAAGAAATGGCATTTACGTATAATGTTAGCAGGACGTCCTTTTACTTTTATGAATAGAAACCTCATGAAGCCAGGATTGTACAAAGAGTTAAGAGTAGAGCTTTCTTAAAAATGTTATGTTTACTTGGTGAATTTTTGTTTGATAAAGTTTATTTCTTTGTTACATGTTCTTTATTGTCAAAATTGACAACTTATAAAAAACCGAATTACTTATTTAGGCAAGTGACGGCCTAAAACATCCAAGAAAACATCAAAGACATGGTGATAAAGTCAAACGAAGTGCTCCCTACCAAGGTAAGTTCGCGTGTTCTTGGTGTAGTATAAAAAACGCTCTGAAATTATGCTAAGGTTTGACCAGCAATTCTGGTTCAGTTCTGTTGATAGTCAATGGAAATAGCACAAGTTTAGTCGAATTTTAACGTTCAACTATCAAAGTATCAGCTGCGGTAGCCACAAACCGAGAGTCTAAACTATCACGGAAAAAACTCCGGACAAAACCTGGATTTTTATAGCAAAGGCCTTCTGTACGATATAAATGATGTACACGCAAAACTGTAAATGGTAATGACGACCCTTTAAACTAGGTGAAGTAAAATTATGCTGGCGTGTCTTAATTAACCAATTCCTTATTATACAAACTTTTAAAATACTTTACAATTTTACTAAATTTAGATTGCTCTTTTCATCTGTGCTAATAAATTTCCCTAATTCAAAAGTTTGTCTAATAGGGAATTGGTTCATTTATACACTTGGTCATCTCTGCATTACAAGTATGTGGTCCTTCTCCGGGCGCGAATCCGAAGTTTTAAAGTCACAATTTATTTACGTAACTACTACACGTTTCTGCTTGGCACGAACAGGCTTTTTTCTACGTAGTTGTTCATATGTCAGTGAATTTATAGATGAATGAATGGATTTATATTATAGTGTAGCTGCCAAAAAAGTTGTTATGCAGCAATATTTCAGTTCTTCAAAGTATTAGTGACTGTTTCCGCAACATCAAAATTACTCATTTCCTGTCTTTTCTGATACACCACATACGCGAATGGCCATGATCCCGTTCCAAGCTTGGGTCATGGTCATGTCAACATTGCAGTGGTTGCAAAATGAGTTGATCCCATGATCCTTTTCATTCTCCACTTCCTGCCAGTATGCTATCCAGAGGCTGCTACGTTCTGGCTTCCGTGTTTCAAACAGAATTACACTTGAAATAAATTTACATTCGCTCTGAGACTTTCCCTGTAGCCCAGAACAACGTTTCAGCGTGTGTCTTCGTCAAATGGCTTCAGCCAGCAGCTCTCCTTCATCAAACCAAAGACAGAATCTAAAAAGCTTACTCGTGTGTTCAATTTGTCTGGAGACATTCGATAATCCATGTACTTTGCCCTGTCTACATTCATTTTGTAAAAAATGTTTGGAAAATTTTGTGGAGGGGAAACGCGAAGATGAATTGAACTGTCCTGTGTGTCGATGCAAGTTCGCTTTGGATAAAAAAGGTAAAAATATTACAACTGGAATTTTTTGTTGTTCAAATTGTTAGACAAGGGCGAGTTATTGATTGGGCGTGTTTATTTAAATAGTTGCAGCATAGGCGGCCCAAATATGCCTGCAAATGTCTGATTTAGGTTGAGAGTTTAATGGAACGTCTGTTTTAATGAACACAGAGCATACAGAGATTCAACTTCTCATTATGGCTTATGGTGGTTTCGACACCTAAAAACGCACACTGTGAGGCCAACAACAAACGCGACAACGATTCGCATGAAACGCTCAACCTAAATCGGCTGTATATTTATGAAATTCATAGCTAAAGTGTGGGCGAGGTTGTTCAAACTAAATCGGCTGTATATTTATGAAATTCATAGCTAAAGTGTGGGCGAGGTTGTTCAAACTAAATCGGCTGTATATTTATGAAATTCATAAAGCTAAAGTGTGGGCGAGGTTGTTGCGTAATTAAATTTTCTTGAGTGATGAATATTGAATAACTGGCCAATGAACTCACTGATTCTTAATGAGTGTTTAAATATTACCTTATATAGACGGAGTGGCCGGAATGACGAGAAACCATTTCATTTGTAACATGGTCGAGATGTTATCCACACAACCCCAGGATACTTGTATATCTTGCTCTCACTGTCAAGAACCATCTGTAGGCCGTTGTGTATCCTGTGAACTGTTTATGTGTGAGAAATGTTTGAAACCTCATAATGACTATCCAGGATTTAGTGATCACGTTGTGCTAACAATAGAAGAACTATCAAAGCCTGAGAATCAGTGGAAAATCAAAGGGAAGTCATACTGTAAGAAGCATTCAAGTAAAAAGTTGAAGCTGTATTGTGAGACGTGCGAGGAGTTGATATGTACGTATTGTGTAGTTTTCGAGCATGTCCGACCCGACCATATTTGCTCACCTCTTGAAGAAATAGCAGGACGGAAACGGGAAGAGTTAAAGACTGCATGTCAGAGTCTGGAGATTAACGAATGTTCCGAGACGCAAGATCTATGCTCTGAGTTGGAATCAACTTCACACAACTTAAATCAAGATCTGGAAGAAGTAAAAAGAAATATACATGAGAGAAAAAACGAAGTGCTGGCAGAGGTAAAGAAAATCTTGGAAAGAGAAGCGAAATCCCTTATCTACGAAGAAGCAATCCATGCTGTACGGAAACAAGATGAAATTGATGAAGAATTAAAACGAATTTCTGAACACAAGGCAGGACAAAGGAAAGTTTACGATACTGCCATGGCTCTAGTCGACAATGGCAGCAACGAACAAATCATGTTATCACACAAGTCTGTTAAACAAAGTGTCGAGAATAATGCTAAGAAATATGAACGAGCGGCTAAAATAGAGTATCAGTTCTCCGAATATGGCGATCAGGAGTTGGATAATTTGTTTTTTCATAAAATCGTAACAGGTAAGGAAAGTAAACTTAATTTCAATACATTTCTGTAGATTAACTCTTCAATGCCAGGGTTAAAAGGTTAGCCGAAAAGCCAAAACGTCATTAATGCCATAACGAAACAACTCTCCCATCCTTGCTATCTTACTTTGCTTATTTACCTTGCTTACTATTTATCTTGTTTTATATCTGGGGAAACTTGCTAAGGCATGGCCTCTCGTGGCCATTCGGCAATAGGTAGCGAACTTTAAATCTTCCCCTTCAAGCCATAACTTAATTACATATTAGAAATCTTAAGATTGTCGTTTACGTGTAAGGGCCACTAAATCAAAATTATTTTACATAAAGTAAAGCATTAGAATGTTTAAAGTAAAGCTCTAGAATGCCGCTAACCTGGGCTGCGTGTACTATCTGTCTGCGCTAGGGACTTACAATAGATGGTTCTACTGCTCGCATGACTTGAGGTGTATGTTGAATTTCAATTTGTGGTTTACAATTGGACGATCATGCATGCTCACAGCAGTTCATCAGCAAACCTCGGGCACTTAACCATTGCCTATAGAAATTTCAGTGGTCATAAGGCATTTAGATCATTTCAATAAATCGTATGATAATATTGTTCGTTCAATAAATCGTTCAATAATTTTGATTTTGTCGCAAAGGAAGTGGCCAAAGTTAGCTATTTGAGGTTACCTGTCTCCACATCTGTTAAGATGTCCTAACAGCATTTTACGAATATGATCGTATCCCTGAATGCTTTGGTGGGAAAGGGAAGCTTTTCCTGACTAATTTGTTATTACTGCCTGTGCATTGAGCGCACTACACTGGCAATTACAAAGGCAGATTTTTTATTCTTTAGGTGTACGTAAAAGAGAAAGTTTTACAGAAATAGTTACACTCGATTCAAGAACAGGAAAGTTGTTAGTCGTTAAAAAAAATGTGCCTACAGCCTGTAACACAGACAATCATGTACGTACCGAAATAGAGCAAATATGTGGGTCAAACGAATTAGGTCTTATGTAGTTCTTCTAATGAGTACTTTTGTGGGTACCCACTATGCTATTACTGTAAACATTTCGTGTATGTATTAGATGCGCAATATATTAAGATTTTTGGGGGACCAATCAGAACGTTAGAATTAAATACGGTATTCTTCAATATGTCGTTGTATTTCAGAACTTTCCTCAGAGATATGAAAAGCTAGATTCCTGATAATTTAAATTTATGTTAATCATATATTAATCTGGATCAATATGGCGTTGTATCGTTTGTGCATACGTCAAATCCCCTATTTTGGCCTAATCTTTGCGAATTAAAAGGGTACTTATTGGGCGATAAAGTTTTAGATTTTTTAGTTTAACTTGTATTTATCATGCGTCTTCATTTTCAAGCTTCATTTTCGCCCCATCCGCATTTTGTAACCTAGTAAAATATGTGTATCCAGTAACCAAATGAGATTGTATTCTTAATGGAAGGTTCAACCTCAAATGTATTGATGCCTATGATGTACTGGAGAGAGCAAATGATATGGAATTGTACGTTTGCTTCATATACTATGACCATTTACTCCACTCTATGACCTCATGCATATGAGACCCAAGAATTAGTTCTATGGTAATATATCATGAACATAACTTCAGAACCAGACGAGGATCACGAAAATTGTATTAACTTAATCGGTAAAGACCGTCACGTATCATAAACTCTTGTAAATTTTAAATTGAATAAATATATTGTTTCTTAAAAATCATTTTTTGTTGTTATGGGTTGGGGTTACCCGAAGGATTAAGGGTTAGAGTTACCCGAAGGATTAAGGGTTAGAGTTAATGCACATATTTGTAATGCAGAGATGGTTAAGTGTATCAAAACACGCCAGTATGGATTGGCTTAACCCAGATCAATAGGATCATCATGTTCTAGTTCGCTGACCACAACATGAAGGTGTTCAAGGAGGGGGGGGGTGGGAAAGAAAGGATCCAGTGGAGCTCCAGACCGGACTGAGTTAGGGATGAAGAGGTTGATAGTGAATCAGAGGTGGAGAGACATTGACCAGGACAAGTAAAAGACTCGACTCATTTGCAGTTTTGCGTGCACATCCTTCACATGCTTCCACAGTTTTACCAACGCTTTTTACAACCAGCTACACACACAAGTTGTAGAATTCTCAAGTCTAGAGATTTTCTGTGTATTTTAGTTGATGCGCAGTTGCAAAGAAGAAAGACGCTGTCCAGACGAACTGCGGGAGACGTATGTAGAGTATATGACTTGAATCATACTAGATCAAACTTTTGTTGTATTTGACTGATCTATATAGATAGACTTGATGTGATGCTGTGGGTTTATTATAGATTGAAGACGAAGTGGAGTGCTTTCTAGAGGCGTTCGATTTTGACAAGTTGCCGATGGAAAAAGTCACGTATCGACGTAAGTCATTTCCTATGAAGATATACTTGAGTAATATATTAAAGTTCTTATTCGTTACAAATTCCACCCTATGTAAAGCAATCCAATGGGATTTTTGAAATACGGTTTGCTATTAGTGGATACTGGATTGTTACTAGTAGATTTCGGATTCCTTCTAGTACATTTCAGATTCCTACCAATAGATTTTAGATATCTACTAGTAGATTTGAGATTTCCGAAAAATAAAGTCATCTTGCAATTCAAGATATGAATAAAAACAAGACAAACAATTGAAACAGGGAATTTTCGACTTTATTTCAAAGTCATCGTCAGACAGAATGAAACATAACACTTTGCATACAGTTCATGACTTATATTTCGGAATATTCTTATACTGCATGACTTTATTTTTCGAAATTTGTTTCTTTTTATATTTTCTTCAATTGTCGGCTGGCCGTGGTTTTTAGATTTGAGGTTGCTAAATACTAGTTGATTTTGGATTCCTGCTGGTCGATTTCTGATTCCTACCAATAGATTTTAGATTTCTACGAGTAGATTTGAGATTGCTACGTATTAGTAGATTTCGGATTCAGACTAATAGATTACAGATTTCTACTGGTTGATTTCGGATTTCCACTACTCCAATTTCCAATACTGCTTTACAGTACAGAGTGAGCAATTTTTTTCAGATTTGAAAGACGAGATGGAAGAGCTTCGTGGTTGCCAGCTTACCAAGCCAGAAAGGAAGATTTTTATGCGGGTACTTTATGTTAATATCCTACTAATCTTGCAAGTTAGTCTATTTATTGTACGGCTCATGTTCCCAATGAGTCAATTCAGAAAATTTCCACAAACCGTAGGTAAGTCGAAGGAATTGACGAAAAATACAGGCTGAAGCGCTAATGACATCCATGTCACGATCTGATACGCATTTCTTTGAAATCCAGTTTCTTCTTTTTTTGCTTTACAGTACATATATCTCAAATGTAATAAAAAAGAGCATGCAATGTCTGTGCCATTTTTTTCAACATTTAAAAAAGGCCGAAATGTATGTTTTCGTGAAACGTTTTAGCCAACATGCAATGGCGAAGTTGATTTATTTCTGAACTCAAACTAATAATGCAAGTAATACGTAATTAATAATAATTCATACAGTAATGAATATATTTGGTATGGAATGTAAACAGTAAATTTGCAATTGTGGTAATCTTATCGACGTTCCCGGTAATCATGTCGCTTTGAAATTTTTAGTTAGCGGAAAAACACGTTTTGGAAGTTTTAGATCGGCGCAAAGACCTCCAAAAGGTATACCACGTATATTTTCAACTTTTTGTTGGGATTCTGTTTTTCTGCACTGTTGTAAACTTGCTAAACCAGTCGTACACTGTAATTACACGAATGTCGGAAGTACATTTGCAGCATTTTTACACACAACATCAACTGAACTACGGTGTGTTTAGTTTGCCAGCCAAACTTGAGATGCCTGTTATGTGTACATCCACATCCAGCGCTCAGGCTGGAAAACGTGCCTGGTAATGGTGGAATTGGGGAAAAAACATTGGGAATGCGGCCATAATATGTAGGAATATTTTTCAGCCGGCAAGGTGTTGATATATTGTAACTCACCCAGTGTAGCTCACTCACCTCAAACATATTAGAGGGTTCAGATTTGACTTCCTCTACCACTACCGCTACGATTTTTAAACAATTTGATTGGCTAATCGGGTAGGTCCGGCACATCTGATTGGCTGAAAGGTAGATTAAGGTAGCGGTGGAGCTATTGGAAGCCAAATCTGAACCTCTCCAATATTCACCTGAGTACATAACGCCAAGGCATGTTAAAAATTGAGATGCATGTCATACAGTATATGGGGCTAGTTTCTCTGTGGTTGGAAAGCTAGGAAAATATTTTTGCAAGTAAAATGCACAAACGATTAGGTATATGTCCAATAATTTGATATCATTTTTCTATCTTCATGATTTTTAAAATTTTTCCTATAATTCAGTAAATGCAACGAGTATGTTCGTATTTATTGTAGAGCGTCAATTTCACTCGCGATTTTGCTTGTAAGGAATTCTGACAAATTTATTTATTGTCATTCCATTATAGTTGGAGGAAAATCCTGCCGTTAACGGCTTGGCGTCACCATCCTCTACTAAAACCTCTCCAACCCCAATCCCCAAGTCATCCTCCCTACCTAACACGTCCCCCACCTCACGCCCTACTCTTCCTGAATCAGTTGACCCACCTACCACCTCCTCCCCGCTCCCTGCTGACTCTCTACACGAGTGTCCTATCTGTGAGGGATTCTTCCCACGAGACACCATAGAATTCCACGCGTCAACTTGCGTGGGCGCCTCGACATGCGAGACAGTGGCGATGACGTGCCTCGCGCGGGACAGTGACGTAAAAGAAATTCAAACGACGGCGATATATTCACCAGTCAAGAGCTCTGTGGTGAAGGGGGATTCCAGTGAGATTGTTTGTTGTCCAGTGTGTAATCGTTGGTTCTCCGAGTCGAGAATAATGGTCCATGTAAATGTTTGTGCTGACACGCAGGGGTTGGCTTCATGTTAAGTTGGAGGGGGGAGGGGGGTTTTGACACACAGGGGTTGGCTTCATGTTAAGATGGAGGGGGAGGGGGGTTTTGACACGCAGGGGTTGGCTTCATGTTAAGTTGGAGGGGGAGGGGGGTTTTGACAGGCAGGGGTTGGCTTCATGTTAAGATGGAGGGGGGTGCTTCAAGGAAGCAATTGGGAGTTTGAGATTCACGACCCAGCAGCTCGACGATGCGCCTTAAAAGCAAAGCGTATTTTAATAGTAGAAAACATATGAATAATTTTTGGTTCCAGGAGTATTCTCATGTGCGTTGGCATGCCCAATACGACGTCAAACTAAGCATTACCACGCTCGTTGAGAAACGGGAATGTATGTTGCCACGTGAGAGCTGTTTTGGAACTAGTCGATCTATAGCGTTCGTTTACTTCAAACGGTTATTACAGTAATAAAATGCAAAAAAAATTATTCAAATATATTGACGCTAAGTCGTCCTGCTTGCCGCATCGTCGATCTTAAGGTGCCAAATAATATTGTATGGTGGCACAATGGTCCAAGCTCTGTTAAACGAGGATGAGAGTTTCGAAGTATCGGGAATTTTTATGCACTTATAAGTCAACTTTTAACTGGTCTAATTTTTAATGCGGGTTCTAGAAAGCTATTGCTCCTTTGACGTATAAATATCCACTCTCATCTATTTTCACACAGCTCTTACGTCCCGTTTAAACGATGACATGAAAGTTGACCAAACTCTCATGGAAACCATGGCTTGTCCACAAACGAACGCGCCTTTCAACTCCTTGACTTTGAGTGATGGAGTAGTGCATTTTTGCCTTGTACGAAGCCATATAAGAAAAGATATATGATATATAGTTGTGTTTCAATTGACAAATTATTGACATTGTAGCTTTTCACTTCAAAAAGTACACGATAATATATGTTACTAAATTTTGTATAAATAACGACTGTTAGACATTTTTAAATGTTGTTAAACATTTTTAAAACTTACTGCTAACAGCATTTTTAAAAAGGTAAATTTACTTTAATGCTGTAGCAAACGCTATGTTTTAAAGGAAAAACAACAAAACATCCCTTTGGTAGAAGGGGGATGAACAAAACAATTGGTTTCATTAGTTACTATTAATTGGTTACTATCAGGTAGTCTTACAAAATTGCTCAACTATCCTTCCTAACCCAGACCAACTGTTTGATGTACCTGTTTAAAATTTATATACTTCATTTGCACACATTTAGCCTGTTTAACAGATGGTTTTCTAAATAGTCCGCTGTTGAAAAATGCTGCAATGCTATCCTTATGTTCCTAATGGTGACCAAGTGTTAAAAATCTAAAGCCTCGAGCACATCTTTGCTTAGTACATCTGACTTCGGATCATCCCAAAAATTCTCCCTCTGTCGTTCCGAAGGAAACACTTCTTCGTCGCTTATTGCGATAACTCTACAATTACCCAACAAAGCTTTAAGCGCCCGAGTGCTGTTGATAAGCTCTCGTCTTGTCTTGCTTTGAGAAATCTTGCTTTGAATGGGAAACTGGGTTTGGCAGGCTTCAACACTTGGATTGGCTGGTGCTTCAGATGACTTGGTTGCCACAGGTGTACAGGCGTGGTCCAGCAAGGGTTTGTTCTTGTACGAAACCTAACGGAAGAAGAATTACAGACTTAATAATAGGTACACATACTTAGAACATTGATGACTCGTTTTTACATATTTATATTTCCAATATGCCGCTTTGAGATGGATGGAAAGCCTTTAACCCATGAAGATTTCCGAGAGCTTTGCCGAAATTTTGACAAAACTCTCATGGAAACCATGGCTTCTCCACTAACGAACGTGCCTTTCAACTCCTTGACTTTCAATGACACCCTGTAGTATACTTCTGCCTTGCACGAAGCCATATAAGGAAAGATATGATATTGTAGAAAGGGAGTGAGAGTCAGTAGCGGTGTGAGATGCATTACCATTTTCCACGCGAGCTCGTTCTTTACTTTGCGTCTACTTCCTAAGATTGCTTTCAGCCAACTTCTTGGAGAGGTAAACCCTTCTCCTCCGGCCGAGACGATTGTGCCTTTGTCAGAGAGTGACGCTGAATATAGTTTGCCCTTTGAAAAGATGCAGATAGAAAATTAGGCATTGTGTTTACCCTTGAAAAAGAATATGTTTCATGTGCAATTAGAGTGAAAAAGAACATGCTCCATGTGTAATTAGAATGAAAAAGAATATGTTCCATGTGCAATTAGAATGAAAAAGAACATATTCCATGTGCAATCAGAGTAAAAAGAATATGTTCCATGTGCAATTAGAGTGAAAAAGAATATGTTCCATGTGCTATTAGAATGAAAAAGAACATATTCCATGTGCAATTGTGTGATTACATGGTAAGTGTGCGATTTCACCTCAGATTCAGTCGTAAGAACATTTCTGCCCGGAACAAGAACTCCTTTCTTCACTAATTTCTCTAGTGACAACTCAGCAGTTTGTTTCGCTGTCGTTCCTTGCTGCAGTACACTCGATTGTCTGTCTGTGTTCCATAGTTCCGATGAAGAGAGTCTACTTCTTGCCAAAAGGTCATGTTGTATGGCTGAGCTAGGGGTTTTACCAGTGGAAAAGGTAGAAGAGTTTGGGCCACTGATTGTTGATCTATTGGCAACAGGCTTGAATGCATTTTGATTCATTGCAGATTGGTTGGAGATGCAAGGTATATGGCGAGACGAATCTTGAGGTTTTGGTGCCTGTGTTGTAGTAACCTTATTTATTGCGTTTGTGAATACCTGATTTGGCCTTGTTGAAGATGGAGTGGGATTTGTTGAAATCGTTGGCCTGGTGGTATTTTGATTGATGCCAGTGCGAGGACGCGTGTTCATGGCGATCTGAGATGGTGTTTTGATCACAGTAGGTTGGTTTGCTGATATCCTAATTGTAAGCGGTTGACTTTGTGTCGGTGTAGAATGGCGTGAGTGTGTTCCAGCTGTTTGAGACAATGTTTTGTCATGAATAGTTTGCGGCGTTGAAGGGTTCTTTGATGGAAATTGATTTGTTTTATTCGCTTGCCTCAAGGCCATGGTGTTGTTTATCCTAGCCGAGGTGGCGTTATCCACAGTTTGAGCACTAACGGTTGACTTTGTCGATCCACGCGCTATGAACGCAGAACTCAAACAATCGGATTCGCTGTTTGGATGCTGGGGTGGGACTACGAGGTTAATTGAACCTTGTTGGATTGTCTTAGTAGCAGCAGGATTCAGCATGTTTTCTGTCACGACCCTCGGTGTAGTAAGTACGTGACATATTGATATATTTTGCGATACCGCCTGAACGCCGGCATCTGAATGCTGTCCGGAGCCCGGAAGTTGAGCAGAACTATTTAGCGGTTGACCGCCATGTGTCGAGTTCGGCAAAGCCATACTACTTCCAGCTGGCTGGTTTTGCGATGTGTTTTTTAAATCTTTTATCGCTTTCAGCCTTTGAACGATATTCTTGTATCGCTTGAAGCTTTCCAAAAGAGTCCTTTGCTTCTGTACCAAGTCTAAAATCACTGCTTTCTTTTCTGCAGGAAGTTGTTGACTGTTTTCAGCATCCGGCAAGATCATTTTTCTTTTCGCTTGGTTTTTACGATTGGTTTGTACCAGCAGCTTTTGTATATCTGCTAGTCGCGACTTCGCATCTTGCAAAGGTTTCCCATCGCCGACGTTTTCTATAGATAAGAAATGAATTTTTTCTTCTGACTCAGGGATTATTCTAAGCTGAAGGTACTAAGCTGAATGAGAAGTATATGTCTACTGTGGAGTTTGGAGATTAGAGTTGAGAATGTTTAGATACCACGAGCGGTCCAGTTGTACAGTAAAACCCGCATAAAAGAACCACTGGGTTAAGAACCACCAGCCTAAAATTTGGGCAAATAGGTGCCCAAAATAAAAGAACCACTTCAGGCTGAGAAATCAAACTGGTTCTTAAAAATCCTTATTAAACTTTTAGCTGAAATAGGTGCTAATCATGTACTGGGAAGAAAACAAAATACTGTGATCTTGCCAGCAGGAATTGTCTTTCAACCACATCCTGCATGCATATGTTTTATCAAAACAGCAATCAATTCACAAATAATTCATCTTCATAATGTCTTCAACACATTTGATACAATAAGAGGTTTAAAACTCTATACCAGGAACAATTGCTTTTGACTGGAAATAAGAACCAGTTAAGAACCTCTTCAGCCTGATTTCTTTTCTAAGTACCTGTTATATAAGAAACCTGAAACCCTTCAGTCTGAAGTCAAAATTAACTGGTTCTTTTATGTGGGGTTTTACTGTATTAAAAATGCGATCGTTCGCCATCTACTCGGCTATATTCAATACAATAACTTAAGGCCGCTCATATTGTAAGCATTACATAAAGTCAAAGCTCTCAACCCTAGAAACCTATCCCCCATTCCAAAAAGTCGTAGTAACTCCAGCTTAGAATGATGACTTGTATTGTTTTTTACTACAGAACACGTGGAGACAACTGGGCTAAATACACGTGGTATTTCAATACCTCTAGAATTCAATTCGATATCTTTCGCAAAATCTTCCACAGATGTCAACATTTTTTCTAATCTCTTGTCGTCATCGGCAGTTGGTTGTGTCTCCGCGATGTTGGCGTTTGAATTCTTTTCTCGTTCAGGTGCACTAAAAGACAAATTTAAAACCTCTAGAGTCCGGCCGCTGGGTGCCTTCTCTTTTTCGTGAGATATTTTTTAAAAATACCTTTGGCTTAGAAATTCCTTCGAGTTTATGTTTTTCGGGTTCGACGTTTCCGCTTCCGTATCGTCGAAATCTTCTGAAATTAGAAAACAATCACTTGGACTCCTGCAGGGTCGAGTCGTACGGAAGATGAGTTTTACCAGTTACTGAACATGTTTGGAGAGTTAAAAAAAGCCCGATCTGGTAGATGGCGCCTTTCGTACAACCCACTCCACTAAACTAAAGTAGAGAGACGACCCACAAAGGCATTTCAGATACTTTTACTGTATTAAATATGAACATATATGTGTGTATACTCCAAATACCTTTACGTTTCAAACCGCGAGTGATGAGCGGGAATTCTGGTGAGATAATCTCTTGACTTTCGACCGTAACATCACCATCCAAAACATCCCTTCAATAAAATATTACATTTCTTTTAAAAGACTGGTCGGCTAACTATTAACCAACGCTCAAAATATTACATTGTTTACTTTATTGCACCCTTCTCAAAAACCCGAACGTTACTTTTAATACGAACACATTTTATCTTAAAGTCTTTAGCCATGCAGTATGCCATTTTATCTTAAAGTCTTTAGCCATGCTGGCCTCGCATTTTGAACGTCTTTTTCAACTATAAAAAATTCGTTAAATACCTTTTTTCTTCTCCCTTTTCCGAGTTCTTTCCATCTTTTTTTGTCGAAAAAACGGTTTCAGTTGCTGGGTGCCAGTTGCTCAATATTGAAGGCGAATTTTCCATATTTTCTTCTCCGCTTTCATTTCCACATACTGTCTCATCACTGTCACTCATTGTTGATGTAAAAATTGCTTTTTTAAACAAAATTTTAGCAGCTATCAAACGGACATTCTCTTTCGAATTTTGGAATTAGTCTTTTGATTCTTCCATCTCTCAAACGAAGGTGTACGCTGTTAGGTTAGAATACTCGTTGAAACAGCCAGCAAGTATAGCAACAAATGTGGAAGAACTTGTCATTCAAAACTTTTTGAACTATTATTCATTATCACATCAAAAACATGTCAAAAGCTCTTTTACTAACATGAAAATGCCGACTAAGAACTGACAGTGTTGTATTCTGCACCTGTTCATCAGTACATGCATGTGACGGTACAGGTCATTTTCAGAGATGCTTTTTAGCAAAAGCCATTCCAAGATGGCGGTCGCGAGCGATCTTCCAGCCGAATTAGTAGCTCGACCTTTAAGCCTCGTAGCTCTGAGCGGTTTAGAGATCTCAGCAAACACAGCTCACAAGAAGATCTGGGAGTCTTTCACGTTAAACAGGCAGGCAGATCGGATTTCACTTGCATTCACACTGGTGCCATATGACCATCAGTTTCCCAAATGCAAACAAAAGGTAGGAAGTGGAAGCTCAAACTGCTTTTTCATAGTACATAATCTGGTTTATACTTTTTTCTTTGACTGACTGGTTAATCCATGTAACTGCTAGGACTGTAGCTTATTGTTCTTTGCTATGCCTGGTGCCAGACTGCCAGGTGATTTCAATATTTACGAAGAGTTGTGGACTGGTGGTCACTGATACAGCTTACTGGTAGTGACCCAGTGGTCACTAAAGCTGTACATTAATTTCTCTATAGGCTGTTATAACAACCAAGTTGACATGCTATTATTGCTATACATATTAGTGTTTCTAATGAGAAAGTTTTGGTGTCATTATCCTGGACAAACAATATCGGCATCTCAGCTTGATTGATTGTGGGGATTTTTCTTCAATAGTCGATCCTGAGGACTGAGAAATGTGATTTTGAAAAATTTAAATTAAATTCAACTGGGTTTTCATTGCAGTATTAGCGAAATGGGGACTGGCTAAAAGGAGAGTTATGAAGTGGAGAGTTATGACTCTGGAGAGCTATGTCTGAACCACGCCCACTTTTCCCAATGACTACAGCCAATTCCTTAACTCTTCCAATTTTTCGTTGAACTAACATGATAGAGTTATATTCGAGATGACTCTCTTTCTTGCCAATATCTATGATGATGTTGGAGAGTTATCATTCTTTTTATAACTCTAAGCCACGTTCACTATTCTGGCCATAAAGAGAGTTTTGTCCGTCATTACGAGAAAGCCTTTCTTTGTGAAAGCTTATGCATACATACCCTTTCCACCCCAGAATTGTTAACAAGGCTCAGAGTTATAAAAGAGTAATAACTCTCCAATATGTTTATAAACATTTCAAGAGAGAGTCACATCAAATATAACTCTGTCATTGGAAAAGTTACAAAAATGGGTGTGGTCATTGGAAAAAGTGGGGGGGTTTTGGGCGTGGTTCAGATGTAACTCTCCAAAATAGTAACTCTGTGAGATAACTCCCTGCTCTATCTCTATCTCTTTAGTCATACCCATTGAA
Organism: Muricea muricata; assembly: GCA_963855995.1. Lineage (NCBI taxonomy): Eukaryota > Metazoa > Cnidaria > Anthozoa > Malacalcyonacea > Plexauridae > Muricea > Muricea muricata. The sequence continues at coordinate 2,176,687 of OY979729.1, read as the reverse complement.
ATGCCACACCAGTGTCCACTATTGGATGGATGCAATATCAATATTTTTGATATATTAGTATACCAAACATCTTGTGTGCTAAAATGCTTGGCAATTTAGTAAAGCACCATAAACATGATGTAGGTAACTTCATTTTGTATAAACATAAAATTATTCCAATTCTTCCAGAGGACCAATTACGACTGGTACTTGCCGAAAGGAATTTTGAAAGCAAAATGGCTGCACAAACATTTGAACGTCATTCCTGCCGTGGTCATTTTTTTCTTTGATCTTGAGTGGGATCATCCGAAGTGGAAAGAGAAACAGACAGAATGCTCAACAAAAGTCCAGCAGATAAGGTTTGGTTTGAGAAAAAAAATATAATTATTTTCAGTCTTTTTAGAAATTTCTAAAATTTGACCTATAGACCTATTAATGTAGTATATTTCTATCCTAAGTGCTGTATAACTTTATGAAGAGAAATCATTTTAGAAATTTCTAAAATGTTATGTAGATGTACCTAATATTAAGTCCTAAGTGGTATTTCTTGTGGGTCATTGATGTGATGCCTAAGAATCATGTAATTTTACCTATTATCCTGTGGTATCCCCTATGGTATCTAAATTTCACATGAATGGCAGAATATACCTTGTTTAATGAAAGCATTATTTTTGACCACCTAATTCACAATGACAATTCACAATGACCAACGACAATTCACAATGCGTATGAAGTTGAACAAAGTTTAGTTGGTTTGCCAGCCTGTTGTGCAGAAAATTGTGATTGAAAGTCATCCTGTGTAACACTATACACTTTGTGATAAATCTGCTGCCACCAACAAGCAGTGGCATAGCCACGTAGTCATGTTATGCAAGTTTAAATCGTCACTATTTATTTCCACAGAAATTAATCGTTATAAACACGGGAAATATTTGCATAGCAGGACGAAATTGTCTTCACTGTTGGTAGCAAGTTGTGTTTGTAGCAAGATCAATCTTTTATAGCAGCAGCAATGTTAATTTATGAAATGTTTTCAGGAATAGTTTACAAGGTCGAAATTGCAGAGTGGGTGTTGTTCTGGTGCAAAAAAATGCCCCCATTCCTCCAGGTAATTTTCAGATATCAGACGACTTTTGCATTTGTAACGAATTCCCTCAAAATTACTGGTGTTAGTTCAACATTTTTTTGTACGACTTTTAGGTGAGGACACGCAAGTGTCGGAAAGAGTCGCCGCTCTTTGTAGCGCATGTGATTTGTCTGCCAAATCTCTCTTTGTCCTGCCGTTTACGGAGCATATGGTGAATTTAATTGGATATACGACAAGGTATCGTTTTGGTCTTATCAGTGTTATTAATATTGCATCATGATGTGTAATTATCATGTTTCCCTCGCTGGTACTGTACTTTGTTTATGTTTTGACCATAACAAAAAATATGGCAGCATTTGCCGTAATGCTTTTCAGGCATGAAGCAGAACCAACTGGAAAGGATGCCAAAAAACACCGAGCGACATAAAGCTGTAACAAAACAAACTCCTCTCTTATTCCTGCCCTTCAACAGATGTCAATTTGCTTTTTTAAACGATTTCCGACCTCAGTGCATTCTGGTGAGATGTACAGTACATTCGCCAGCTTTTTCGTCCAGGGTCAATTCATTCAACGTTTCGATACTCTGGTTTAGTGTCTTCATCTGGGGTAATGAATGACGTCTTTTGCGAAGAACGTGGAGCATGGTGACTGTACAATGCCGCTAGCATGTGCCAGGAGAATATTTCCAACTTACCGGCAAAGGGTTTGAAAATTAACGTTTTGTCATCCCTCCAGTACATAAATAGCCTTACAACATCATATCACTCCCGATGAAGACACTGGACCAGAGTGTCAAAACTATAGGTCGCGAATGCAATTCGATCGGACTTTTTATTTCAACATAACTAGGGTAGCGAGCGAGACATGATGATTGCAGAATAGGCATTGAATATTTAAATAAAAACGTTTTGACTCGTCTGAAAAACAAGAGTAAATATTAACTTCAAAACACGATGAAAGATCTTGTCAAGAATTGGAAAAGAATCGAACATTTTATTACCTTGCTTGACAACATTCATGCATCGATCTTGGCAAGATCATGTCCTTTAGTGCCATTAGCATGATGTAGCCTGCGTTATAGACGCCGCGATGCCAGATTAGAATTTTAGAACAAAACGTAGGCTCGCAAGATTTTCCTAGGATCATTACAGAACGTAACCTTACCAGGGTCCTGCACCAAAGGGGAGTTAGCTCGAAGATTTTGTTGCAAAATCGTGAAGCGATTAATTGTATATTTAAGCGGGACGTATCTCTTTTAGGCTGGAAAATGCATTCCATGAATTAGCTCAAAATTACTACCAAGGCGAAGCTAAGAGAGTGAAATCTCACAAGGTAATAAAATCTCACAACTTATCGACGAATGTGTTCGCAACAGAATAAGGCCTGTTACAAAACTTACGGGTTTTAACTTCTATGCATTATAAACAGACTTCTCTTTCTTTCTAGGAATTTCTAAACAAATCACTACATCAGGTAACATTCATTAATCTATATTGTTTTACCCACCAAGTTATTTCAACAAACGTTTTGTACAGTATTACAGCTGTAAGTAAAACAACATAAAGTGCAATACTTTTTACCTTTTTATTGCAGCAATTTTTTGTTCGGCATCAGTTCAAGATTGCTTTCTTCTCAGAAATGCGACAAGACTCACATTCGGCACTAAAGTAAGACGAAACTAAATACATTAAGTTTCGTTGTAATGTTCACCGCCCGTTTCTTGATCGCAACTAGCTTTTCCGATCATATATATCCTAGATATCCTACATAAAGTTAAACAATTTGTTTCAATAGCATATCTCGGGTATGTAGGCAAATGACTTTAACTCGTGATAACTGTGAGTTATGTTATTTTCTTATGTTATTTCTCATTTACTTTCAACCTGTTGCTCTTTTCTTTGGGACTTTTTTAACCATCACAGTTTTACCCTGCTTTTAATCTTTTCTGCAAACCTCGAAACTTTTCTAGGACAAATGGACCTGTACTGCCCTGTTTAACGATGTAAATCAGCTTTGAACTGTCGGGGTTTATTTTAACGATTGCTATATATAAAATACTGTAAAAGAACTTTTTGAACACTTTTTTCATATAGGCATTACAAGCAAGCTTACTCCTTGCTGGCTGAAATCAAACAGAATGAAATGAATATTTTGGAGATTAAGATCGTGGCTGGATTTATCAATTATAAAGTAAGGTTATTTTCAAGTAAATGACTTAACTGATAAAGAATCTACGAAAAGGATTGGCAGTGGAAGAGAAAAATGAAATTTGACAAAGACAAAGTCAATCTAGATATGGTCTGAAGACTCGCCCAACGTCTTTGTTCTATCTTTTTGTTGGTGTTTATGCTGACTTGTTCACGGTAAAGACAATGAATTTTTGGTGTAATGAAGCAGTCGTCTAATAGCGTTGCCTAGCTGAAGCTCTATTGAAATATTAATAGATTCAAAAGATTTGTGCACGGTGAAGCCAACTGAACATAAAATCGCAGCTCATTATAAACGCTTTGAAGTTCGCCGGGTTTCCAGACCATGTCTGCATTGAATATGACCAAGAGGAAAGCGTAAAACGAAAGAGAAAAAGGAGCAGATATGTACAAATTTTTATTCAGAGATGTTTATTTACTAGATTTGTCATCTAAGTTTTCGTCTCAGCGCTCCACTTGACGCCATCTCGCAGTTTCGAAAGCACGTCGACTTCTTCAAAGAAAAAGTAGGAAATCCTGAACTCGCGTTTGAGCATCTTGCTTGGTTATCGAAACAGTAAGTCTGTTAAAAGTCCGTCTATACACACGTTGTTCTTAACAACTTGCCACAAGCTTGACGGAAATATCAGACTTGTTACAAGGAATGTATGATTATTTGTGTTCAGATTCAGCGTGTTTGGTGATCTTTTCGACGAGGCCATCAAAAATGGACTCACGGCGATCCAGGTAATGCCAAATCGAGGCTGATAATTAAGAGGCTGTTGATTTTTCCGCCCGAAGTACTTCGCTTGTTGGTGAACGTGTCTGTTTGGCCGATGCTGGATGGGAACGAATATTATCGGTTGTGTGTAAATCTAGAAATAAGAGAAAGAATGTCAAATCCATTGCGTGCCAACTGAAGAGCTGCATGTTGTTTGATTTTTAGACACAGCATCCAGGCTTTTATTACCAGCAAGCTGCAAACCATTCCGTTATTAGAAGACAGCTGTCAGAAGGCTTGTGTCATCACATTGTAAGTTTTATATTCGTTGGACGAATTTTTCCCAATGGAGATAAGAAGGAACTTTCTTAATCAAATCTGAGCGAGATGTTTTTATGTAGCTCTACATCCTGGATAAACTTATAATCTATGCACTGCCATAATCTACAGTATTATATTGAATTTTACTTGAAGTTGTTAGACTTATTCTATTTATGTTTTTTCTTGGGTCGTTTTCAGTTGGGAACTCTATTGCTGTTACAATCTTCTGTCACACGAGTAATTATGAATGCGTGCATATTTTTGTTTAGACGGAGTTCAACAGTCGTTTAACAGGCCGCCAAAACACTACCTCATTTCTGTCGCTATGCCAATTATATATAGTAGAGAGGCTCAGATTTGACTTCCTCTACCGCTACCTTTTTCCGATGTTTAAACAATTTGATTGGTCAATCGGGTAGGCCCGACACATCTGATTGGCTGAAAGATAGATTAAGGTAGCGGTAGAAGTATTGGAAGCCAAATCTGAACCTCTCTCTAGTGTACTACTACTTTCCTTATTTCCTAAAGGTGCTGTCGAACTTTGTCCAAACTAGATAGTTTGTTTTAACATTTTATTTTGTTGCTACAAGGTCTTCTTCTTATTTTTCAGCCACCAGACACAGTATCGTTCAACCCTTTGGAACAGGCGGGAAATTTGGAATATTTTGGACAAAGACCTTGGAGACAGCAGCACCAAGGTACAATTGAGTATGTTTTGGGTTATCTATGGATTGCACCAGCGCACTTTACCCTTTTTGATTAATAGTTTGTTGAATATAGATTTCGAATAAGAATATAATTCTGATGCAATGCGCGCGTTTTATTACTTTCTTGTCGAACTCACTAGCTACCGCTAAAAGCAACCTCATTCAAATTATGATTAAGCATTGAAGGTTTGGTTTCTCGTAAATTCTGATGCAATTATTCAATATTAATTAGCTCAGAATAGGAATTGCAAATGCTCGCTGGTCAATTCTCGTGCAACTCTAATTCATGTTTTGACAGAGTAATTGGGAAAACGCTACACTAGATCTCGTTTGCTAACCTTCGTACGCTTTCGTGCAACCTTGTTTTCGTTTGAAGAGGGCAAGAGAGAATTGAGAAATCTTTCATGCAAAATCAGCTCTCATATAGCGCTTGTTTTTCTTTGCCGGAGACAAAGAAAATTAGAGGATCTCTCGTCCAAACACCTGCTTGCTAGCTCCCATCAATTCTTGTTTGAGCCGTAATGAGACTCTGATTTTCAGGTGATAAACCTCCTGACCAAGCAAAGGAAAATGCTGGAATCCTAGCCCTTCAAGCGCAAGAGACAATGGTCGATCATTGTGTAAGAAAAACTGTAAACTTTGAAATACATTTTGTATATATTCTATTGCTTTTTCCTTGTCAGTCAATCCCGCTTTCTCTTTAGTGGATCATTATTCCATTGCTAAGTAATGCTGTGACACAGTTCAAGAAGTACAAGTCGCCCAGAATGAAACGATTTCTGAGTAAGTAAAATGGTGGCATATGGTGATGTTGCTCCTTGTATAAAGATTACAGTTGTGGGTTTCTTCAAGCATAGAGCATGAGCAGTATAGGCAAGAAACGCAAGCTAAATCACTGAATACATCCGTGATACGAGAAACTTGCTCATCTATAACCAGCTTTATCTATACAATACAGACGTCTTCAAACTGAGCGTAGTTATTTTGTCTTTGCAGTGGTTCAGATGGGTGAAGAATATTATCATGCGAGGGACTATACAAAAGCCTTAGCGTAAGCAATGCCAAAATACTCTTTATTTATCCACATTGCCTTTGTCATGCTGGTGTAGTGCTCTGAACAGAATAGGTTAAATGGTAATCATGCGGGTATAATTTTGTGGCATTAGATTTTTCTATAGAGTTTATCGTAATCTTTAGTGATAAATATCACAAACTTATTTCATAGTTGTTGAAATCCTCGAGCAGTCTTACATAAATGTTCTTAGGATTGTTTATAACGTCTGAACGTTTTAATTTTGTTCTTAAGTCTTCTCGGAGTTGTGACCAGTGATTATCGGAAGGAGAAATGGTGGTCCTTATTGACAGCTGTGTTAATAACTTCTTTAAGGTAATCTGGAGACATGCCCTTTACACATTTGCAAATTTTGGTCAATTTTGTCATGATTTTTCGCTTTGAGCTTATAAAACGTAACATTCATTCAATGTCTTATTTTAGATGCGCCTATCTTTTGGCAAATATTCAAGAATATTTGACAATTTGTATTGAACTGATGGGCCAGTGTATCCTTTTGAGGTTATTAAAAGTGAAGTCAAGCAAAGGAAAGTTACAGAGTTAAACTAAGTAGTAACGTTTTATTACTGGATTAATCGCTTCTTTTGCTAGTCCTGTATATATGTATGTGCCTTTTGCTCAACTCAGTCAAATCAGCTAGTTGAAAGAAGAGGAAAGAAGGCAGAAAGAAAAGTAGAATAGCAAACAGGAAAAAAGAAAAGAAAGTAGAGTGAAGAGATAAAACTGAGAGCGTACTTGCTCCTTGACTACTTTTGCAGATGCTCTTCATTATGCTGACGAAAGAACGAGAATTCAGATGAACTTAATCCGCGTTATCTCTGTAAGTAAACTTAATCCTTGACGTTAATCTGTAATCCGCTGAGGTGTTGCTACTCCTTAAACCGCCAACGTGATGTTAATCCTTAAACCGTCAATGTTAGTCAAATAATCGATATAATATACAAAAACATGGGACGACATAAACTCTACCTAAAAAGATCCTATGTTTTTGTGTGCTTTTGGTTGCACTGCCGATACTGGCGACTTACGTTAGTTCGGATTTATGTGGGTTTTATTAGTACGTCGTTCTTTTCTAACCCTTATACTGTTGCTATGAAGTGCATGGTTTCAATGTTAACTAGGGTGATTCTCCTGACCATGAACCAGGCTGTGATGTCGAAGCAATGGAGGAAGCCAAGGAACACTGGAAAGCTCTAATGAAACAAGGACCTCATCTTATTACAATTCAAATGTCCAACATCGCTGCCTTTGGTAAGTCTAACATGAATTCTTCGCTTAATCGACAATCTATTGCAAGGAAGAAAACACGCATCAAACAATGTTCTGCTGGCAACATTGTTCACAGTTTGGACACAAAGTTTCTTTCCACTGGGAGTCAGTGGTTGTTCAAAGCTAGGTTAACGCTACACTGGGTTGAAGTTCTACCCAGTTTTAGTTTCTGGATTTCTGAACCTTCGTTTATTTCAAAACTTTAGAAACTAAAACTACTTTTGATACAGACAGGATTTGTGTAAAAATATTTTCAAACTTACAAACAAGATGCTTTGAAATCACCCTCAAACTTCAGGCTAATCCAAGGTTAAGTTAACTGACGTTTGAACTTTGAACAACCGACTCCAGACCTCTAAGTTACTGCTTTTCCGACCTCTTAAAAGAAACTTTAGGAATCTTACAGGCACATTAAACATGCTTATATATTTTCGTTTGCATTTCTTGTATGTTTATGTCAACTGGGTAGTTGATGTTTCCCAAACAAAACTTTTAAAACCAACATATCGACAAATACTTGAACACTATAATTATACCCTACCGAAAATACTGTGCCATTGACAAAAGCGTCCCGCGTACAATATATTTTTAGTGGAATGCAAGGCCATGTTCAATTCTCGTTCTGTGTCTGCTGATTCGTACGTTGTTGTGGATATTTATCTGAGGTAATTTTCTCCCCCTTCATAAAACAAATTGACTCACGGTAAAATCTCGCGTATAAGAACCTACATTTTAAGTTATGCTAGGATTACGTTTTTCCTCGCCATAGATTTGTCTCAGAACATGCGAATTTGTATGTATTTTTTCACAGGGATCTGTTTTCTACGGTAAAAAGAAACAAACACTACCTCCTAAACAAGAACAATATGCTACAATTATATAGGAACATGTTTAGGCTAACTTGAAAATTTTAGGTTCTTATGCGCGGGATTTTACTGTCGCTTGACACGATCTTTTTCAGACCATGTAAAAGAACTTTTAAAAACTAATAGTTTAATCATCATCATCCACCATCATCCACCATCAACAACAACAATTTCACGATCAAAACTACAGCTCAAGTAGAAAAACAAAAATTCAAACTGAAGTATCTCGTCATCAAATGGTTGGGGCTTTAAAAAAGGCTATAAAAGAACTTGTATTACAATTTTAAAAGTTCTTTCACATAATGCAATAAAAAAACTTGTGTCATGAGCACTTTAATGCGAAGTAGACACACATACAACACCATAAATTTCTTTTTCCAAACTAGAACGACCAGTCCGTTCCCCATACGTTTCAACAGTCTTGCTGTGTTCTTCAACAATCCGAAATACAACTCGTTGTGTCTCGTAAACGTTCCTGGTACGGACAGTTCCGAAGTTTATGACGAAGGAGATCTTTATCTTGAGCCGAGGAAGATCAAAAAACTGACATTTACTTTCACCCCATTTCCCGAAGACGTTGGCAAACACGTCGAGGTTTTATTTCAATCTTTAGTCTTGTTCACGTAAGAATCGGTGGTGGATTCTTCTGGCCGACGTGATTGAGTGATTGCTATTATATCCTTTGCAAAAGCAATCTTTATTTGGTCTTGCTAGACACTCATTCACATACGTCAGGAGAAGAAAATCGCCGAGGTTTTCGTTCCAAGGTGGTTAGTTTAGTATAGGTTTGCTCGTGTATAGGATTAATAAGAGATTATCAGAGCTCTTGGAAGAACAGTTTAGAACTGATAGAACTATCCAGTAAGAAAAAAGTTAGTTTAGTTTAGGTTTCCTCCTGTAATAACACTGGATCAATAAGAGATGATGCTTACTGGACCTCTAGGAAGAGCAGTTTAGAACTGATAGAACTATTCAGCATAAAAAAATAAAGTCAGTTTAGTTTAGGTTTCATCCTGTAGTAACATTGGACCAATAAGCGATGATCCTCACTGGACGTCCTGGAAGAACAGTTTAAAATTGATAGAGCTATCCAGTATAAACAAAGTTAGTTTAGTCTGGATCAATAAGAGATGATCCTTGCTGGACCTCTAAGAGGAACAGTGTATAACTGATAGAGCTATCTAATATAAATAAGGTTGGCTGGTTCAGGTTTCCTCCTGTAGTAACACGTGCACTGGATCAATAAGAGATGATTTTTACTGTACCTCTAGGAGGAACAGTTTATAACTGATAGAGCTATTTAGTATAAATAAGGTTAGTTTAGTTTAGGCTGCCTCCTGTAGTAACACTGGATCAATAAGAGATGATCCTTACTGGACCTGGATTGACTGAGCAAGTCATAAATGACCGTATTCAAGGGTAATCTTGAGTGGAAATGATACATCTAAATATCTACTGGAGAACCTGTAATAGTTAATAAATTTTCTTAACTATTTCCAGCTTGAATTTCGACCTATCTTGACTCAAGACATTTCCACTCAGATTAAGACACATTTTCCCAAGACATTAGCATATATTAATAAATTAGAAATTAGCATATGATTATACATATACATAATTAATAATTATACATATACAAATTAACATATGCTTAATTAAGTAATTATACATATAACCCTAATAATTAACATACACATAATTAAGAAATTAGCATATATTAATACATATTAACTTGAGTTATGAAGTTGCCAATGGATTTCTGCTTACTCTCCAGATAACAAAAGTAGTACTTGAACTTGGTTCCAGACAGATGTGTTGCGCGATTCTTGTGTGGAACGGAGGAGGCAGTAGCATCGCAAGCAACGCAGACTCGACTCTTCTAAATCTCAGCAACCAAAACGACGAAATTGCGAGCAATGACACAGGGGAATGGAACCGTCTACGTATTTTGTCGAAGTTAAGGTAGGCAGTTGAAGTTTCTGCCTATTTGCAGCCAGCAATACTTGGATACATCGTGCAGTTGTCGCCGTTTGAATTTGATAGTACACACGAGTAAAAATTTAGCAACTTGTAGAAAGTCTGTCAATAAGATGTGAACAAGTTGTGTTCGCTCTGCTTGTTCCAAGCTGTCGACAAGTTTGGAACAACTTGTTGACAACTTTTAACAAGCGTGACGGGAACATCGGACTTGTTACAAGGTTGTCCTAACAACTCTTATACAGAACTGTTGTAAAAAGATTGTCACCAAGTTGACAACACAAGGATGTTGCAATATTGTTACATCATGACTGTCTTTTTGAAACAACCTGGTAGCAAGTCTGATAGTCTCGTCAAGCTTGTTGCAAACTAGTTCCAACAACTTGGGACAAACAGTGCGAACACAAGATGTCAACAGCTTGTCAACACGCTTGATATAACGTGTTTGCAGATGCGTTACAACTTGCGAGTGTTCACGCGTGTACAAATCGTTTATTTCAGCATCATTCCACGTGAGCCGCGCTTGGAAGTCACGTTCGAGCACGATCAGCCTTCATTGATCGACGAAGTTTATCCCCTCAAGTTACGAGTAACAAATCACGAAGATTCTACCATATCAAATGTCAAGTAAGTAAGGCTTCACTCTTTCTGGCGGCTTTCGAGATGTGTTGCTCTCGTTTTTGTCGTATATAGTTATTCTTGTTCCTGTTTTATATGATTATACTGTTTGTCATTTTTAGGGTTGAAATTGTGCTAAATGCTGAAAAAAGTACCACAAGACCTGAACTAGGTAAATTTAATACCAAAGATGTTAAATCCATCATTTTAATTTGTGTTTCATCCCATACAACATTAATTTAGGGGCCAAGGGGATTTCTCTCACTAAAGTGTGAATCGTTTTCATTAATTTCTCAGTGATTGTAAATAGCGCTAGAAAAATTATGTTAATAATAACACTTTCTTTCTTTGTTTAGTTTGGTTGAGTTTGGACAAACCAGATTTTGAAAGCGAAGAGAAAAATTCACTGACGTTTGATGTTCCAGAAATTTCTGACAAGGTTGAATTATTTTGAAGAGTATTATTTATTTATTTATTTATTTATTTATTTATTTATTTATTTATTTATTTATTTATTTATTTATTTATTTACCTTCGCTACAAAGGCAGGGTCACCACTATGGGTCCGTATCGCCTAACCCAACCTTTTGACTTTCCCTGTGGAAGGAAACCGGACTCCCCATAGAAAACCCACCCACAGGTCATAGAATAATTCTATTCCTATTCTATTCTTCTCTAATAATTTTGTTTAGACCGAACGTGAGCTATTCGTAAAGACATCTCTGGCTGGCAAAACTGTACTTGATGCAAAGGTATGAAAGAACGTAGTTTCTTCCGACGGCGGACGGGCCTCTGGCTAAGGTCCTTTTGTCCATACTTGTCACGATAGGCGATCATTCTTTTATCTCACTAACTTTACATTGAAAAAAACGTTTGAGGATCCAAACTTAAAATCCAAATTAAGTCCTACATAATACACATGTACATTGACAGGGTCAATGCAATCTTATCCATCTTTGCATTTTCCAAAATTTTTTCTTCAAATCTTTCAGGTTGTCTACGAAGTTTCAGTGCCGGTTGGTTCCTCTGGTCATGTTGTGAAGTGTGTTTGTTCCAAGGTATTGGAAAGGTCTGAGTTCGGTGGAAAACACATCGCAACGTTACTACTAGACGTAGATAACTCAATAGACAATCTTCAGAAAACGAACCTTCCGATTTGAAGATTCTGGGTCCTCCTGGAAAATGAAGTCGGTGGAGTAGTTTCGATTCACACTCAAAGACAGTATTGGTTTTTTAAATGATCCACTTTGAAAGCATTTCATAGGAACGTATGACTCGTTTAGTGTAGATATGAAATAGTTAGCCATATTTCATTTTATGCTATCTGCATTATCAAACTTCAAATTCGTTTGCAATTATTACATATTATTGTACAATGCTTACGCATTCTCAATTTTGATTGGTTGACAGCCTACAGACAATTCTCAATGTCAGGCCACAGGCAACGAAATTGAAAAAAGTCTGCACTCTGCAGGGACCGTAATGACGTCTTCATCGAGATTCGCGACTATTTCTGAATTGTATAATAAAACAATTATTGAATTCGGCTTCCGCATGGTATCAAGCTTTATCCAGACCTTGGTCTGGTTTGACCTCGGTCTGGATAAATCTTGATATCACGCTCAGCCTCATCCAATAATTGTTAAATATAAATTTAGGGTAAAGGCCATTGGTTTGCAGGCATTAGCTGTTCTGTGTTAGCGCCATAAAGTAAACTTGTTATCTTGTCTTATCCCAAGGTTGCAACAACAAGTTTGGACAGTATTCAGCCGTTCCAGACAACGTTTTCGCTTGTCACTAAGGTAATGCTAATTCGCTAACTAATTTCTTGTGGGTGCAAGTATAATAATGAATTTTTTAGAAGCTTCACAATAAGTAAATAACAATCGTTATTCAGGATAGCATACATCACTAGTACAGGTATTTTTCCACAAGGGGGCTGAAACCTTTCGAGGAAGTAGTTCTGATTTCATTAGTAGCCCTTCCCGCCTTTCAGGAGTTTTTCCGGCTGGATAAGATATATGAAGGCGAGTTGTTTATGTTATTGATGGACGTCAAATGCACCTCGCCTTGGCCCTTGACTGTCATCTCTTGTAAACTACAGTTGGTAAGTAATTTCGTTGTTTTTGCAGTTTGTGAAGTGTTTATCTCCTGACGTTTAAACTCCAAGGGTCTGTTAAAACATTCTCCTCTCTTCTTCATACATGTGTGTGATTATTTTGTTTTAGTCGGATGAAATTCAACTCGATGATGATGACAGTGAATCGCGGCTATCTGGAGGTAGCATGTTATATATTTTTGATCTCTGGTACACAGAATTTCACAGAACAGCTAGCATGTCTCAAAGCTTAACATGCCTGTATCTTCAGTCTTTGTAGCAAATGTATATTTTGTTTTGATTTGCAGTTTCCTTGCAAAACGAAGAGTCTGCATCAGATTGTTTCTGTCTCGTCAGTAAAGCGTCAGAGAATGTGTCTCGGTCTGTTTATCTCGGCCAACTTCGTATTGAATGGAAAAGGTGAATGCATTGACACAGTGATAGCACACGACTCTTTTCGACAAAAGCTTGACGTGTTTTATTCACGCGCATTAAAATTGTCAAAGTGCTTTTTAGCAGTCTATCTCAAACTTTTGAATGTCTCAGGATACTCTGGAAAGCGTGACATCATTATTGACATCCGACATTATAGTCTTTAGTGTCAGTAAGGAAATAAGTCAATGAAAAAGGTGTCAGCAGTGTTAGCTACACGTGGCACTGGCTATACATTGTATAATTCGTGAAGGAAGAATTGAGCTTAATTTTGCACAGTTTGGCAGCTCTTATTTCTGTTTTAGAGTTGAACAAAGTGCTGAATTACCATCAATCGTAACTGATGTTGATTTGCCTACAACAACTATTGACAAAGTACCGCTAACCATCCATACAGGTACCACATAGAATGGTAATAATTATGTGGTTATCTGGGATCGTGACTGGATCTCTCTTAGGGTGAATAGATTTCGGGCCCGAATAGAACAAGATAACAACAAGAATTTAGCGAAAGAAAGAAGAAATATTAATTGAAATAAAGTCAATTTAGATTGACTTGATAACAATGTTGGATGATTTCTTTCGAATTCTTGGTTGCGAGCAATATTCATTTGATTTAAATAATTAAGTTTCTGTGGTTCGATGATTTGTCAGTTTGTTTTCAGATTTACCATCCTATGGGACAGTTCGTACCGCGTTGCCCTTGTCGTATACGTTGTTTAACAAGACAGCAACTGTGCAAGAAATCGAGGCGAAAATTGAACAGAGCGAGCACTTCATGTTCACAGGGAGTAAAGAGGTTAGTTAGTAATACAGTATGTATTTGTGGGGGGGGGGGGGCTTAGGATGGGTGGGGGAAAGGGAGCGTGTATCGAAACGATTCTCTTGGGGGGAGAGGGTTATAGACTTCGATTTACAGACCATAGCTCGATCGACAATACCCAAAGTCCTTCTAACCGCGATGCAATCGATTACATTTCAGATTCATTTCAGTATTCTGCCATCCGCACGTCACACATTAGACTACAAACTATTCCCACTGTCTCCTGGTTACGTCACGTTACCAAAGTTGCATCTAACTCTGCCTCGTTACCAAGGTGACATTGATACAATAGTAAGAAATACGATTCCATCGCATGTATTTATAAAGGTATGCGTAGAATTCATTTTTTCCTAATACTACATCACTAGGGAATATAAACACGAGATATTCGAAGTAAAATTTGGAATCTGGAAGGAAGCCCTGTAGATAGTCTAGAGCTGAAAGAAGAAACTGACCGCGAGAAACTTAATTGATTTAACGTCAAGCTTGTAAAAGTCAAATTGGCTCCAAATTCTTGATCAATCTCAGATAGTTTGAAGAAGGATTTTGGTTATATAGGTGCAGATAGTGAACTTTTCATAATTTTGGTGGGTGGAGAACAAGTGACCCTAATGACTTTATATACGGCGCTGTTTAGGCGAGGTCAACTTGGATTAATCCGTCTCTTGCTAACGTGTGGACAATATTTTTTATGTTTTTAGCCGCCAGGAAAAGAGCTAACCTCCTAGTGTGCTGAAAGTGCTGAAAGATATGATAAAAGAAGATCTGAAAATATATGGGCGCTTGAAACAATAGTTGCCTTTAAAATCACATTAGTACAAATACAGCAAATTCAACGAAGGCTGGCGTCGACGATATTCGTCAAGTGTACAATATGAGCGACAGAAGAATGATGGAAATAATCACAGTTTTACATGCAAATGTAAAAAATATCATACCAAGTACTATAGTTGTAATTTCACAAGGCCACTGATGTGGCCTATGAAACGAAAGTTTGCACAGTATTTTCTTGGTTGCATTGCAAATATCACTTAATACCACAATGTAAGTTATATTGTGGGATTTTTGTAACTCGGTTCCATCTCGAGATATTCTGCTTTATTGGATTTGCAAATAATACAACGTGTGACGTCACATTGCATAATGATTTTGAATAAGATTATTTAATTTAGAAGTAGTCAAGCTACTGCACATAAATGAGGAGGCCTGGTGACTAGTCATAGCTTATGCACATACAAGTGCAGTTTTAGATATTTTATTGTTATATGATGCAAAATAAGCAATCTCATAGACACTCATTATGCAGTTTGATATCACATATTGTATGCAAATAGCATATCCAATAAAGTTAAATGTCTCGACAAAGGACACAGTTACAAAAATTCTTGAAAAGAAGTTATACTGTGAACTTAAACAAAATTTCGTTTCATAGGCACTTTGATTAAAATTATATTTTCTTCATCATTTTTTTGGCGCTCATATTGCACATTTGACTCCTGTCGATGTCAACCTCAACTGAATTACCTGTATAACAGGAATACAGCCTACAAATACTAGACTACAAATTTACTCGCGCGAGTATGCCTCGATCTAACTTTGCCAGTGTTGGTAGTGCAGTCAAAAGTACATGAAAGATATCGTTTCTTTCACTACCTTTCACTCGACGTTTCGAAAGGCGAAGTTCTTTCACGAAGGCTCTTCAAAGAAGTTACTGTTGGTAGTGATAATAAAGTCACTACTAACTTTGTGACAAAGAGCCTTATTTCAAATCTTCGAGTTCTGTTTAATCTTTTCAGATAGTCAATACCAACATGAAATCATCAGGCCTTGTGACTGGTCTTTTGCAACAAAACTCATCATTGTTTGTGATTCGTTGTTCAGAAAACCAATTTCTATAGTTTATTGTCTCTTTCATTGTTATGACCAACCACTCACAAAGCTTGTTATTATTGGTCTGTGGCGACCCCCTTCAGATCAAATGCAAATGTTCAAAACTTCTCCAAGTTCTCTGTAGTGAAATTATGAATAAAAACTAATGAATGCGTTATCTGTCGAGACACACATTGGACCTGTCACTATGGAAAGCCATAGCTGTCTTAAGTGATAAAACGTCATTTCATTAGGTGCTTTATACATTATATACGGTGCTTTAAACATGACATGCGGTGCTTTGAGTATTATATGCGGTGCTTTAAACATTATATGCGGTGCTTTGAGCATTATATGCGGTGCTTTAAGCATTATATGCGGTGCTTTAAACATTATATGCGGTGCTTTAAACATTATATGCGGTGCTTCGAACATTATATGCGGTGCTTTGAACATTATATGCTGTGCTTTGAGCATTATACGCAGTGCTTTCATCATTATACGCAGGTATTTCATCATTATACGCGGTGCTTTCATCATTATATGCGGTGCTTTCATCATTATACGCGGTGATTTCACCTTTGTACGCGGTGCTTTCATCATTATATGCGGTGCTTTCACCTTTATACGCAGTGCTTTGAACATTATACGCGGTGGTTCCAGCGTCATTATACTCAGTGAGCCAGTACCTTTGGTCAGCATTGTGGAATCTTACACGATTCTGCTATACGTCATGTCATCAAGAATATCTAAACACTCATCGAATATTCATAGGGCGATCACGTGTCATTTCCTGCTTGGAAATTTACAAGTTGAGCGCAGTTATAAAACGGTAAAATATATAAGACTTTTCTGGCGTTTTAAATCGAAAGTAAACCCAGGGGGTTTGAAATATGGAACAAATACTGCAATCTTTAAATTTGGGGACTTTGCGTGGCCGATTTGAAGCACAGCGAATAGAACCGCAGGCAGTTTTAAATTTAATGGGAAAAAAATTGAAAAAAAATTTGAAAAAAATTCGGGAAAAAATTTTGAAAAAAAATTTGGGAAAAAATTTTGAAAAAAGTTAGGGAAAAAAATTTGAAAAAAAATTCTGGAAAAAATTTTGACAAAAAACTTTGACAAAAAATTCTGAAAAAAAAATTTGGGAAAAAATCTTGCAAAAAAATTCTGGAAAAAATTTTGAAAAAAAAATTGGGAAATCATGAATAATTCATGAATATTTCATGAATAATTCATGAATTTTTCAGGAAAAAATCTTGAAAAAAATTCCCGAAAAAATTTTGAAAAAGAAATTGGGAAAAAATTTTTTTGTCAAAACTTTTTCCTAATTTTTTTTCAAATTTTTTTCCCAAATTTTTTTTCAGAATTTTTTCCCAAATTTTTTTTTCAAATTTTTTTTCCCAAACTTTTTTTCAAAATTTTTTCCCAAATTTTTTTAGAATTCTTTTTCCAAATTTTTTTTTCAGAATTTTTTTCCAAATTTTTTTTCGAAATTTTTTCCCAAAAATTTTTTCCCTAATTTTTTTGGGAAATTTTAAAAAAAATTTGGGAAAAAAATTTTGAAAAAAAAATTTGGGAAAAAATTCTGAAAAAAATTTGGGAAATCATGAATAATTCATGAATATCATGAATAATTCATGAAATTCATGAATAATTCATGAATTTTCCAGGAAAAAATCTTGAAAAAAAATTCAGGAAAAAATTTTGAAAAAGAAATTGGGAAAAAAAATTTTGTCAAAACTTTTTCCTAATTTTTTTCAAGATTTTTTCCTGAAAAATTCATGAATTATTCATGATCATGAATTATTCATGATTTTCATGAATTATTCATGATTATTCATGAAATATCATGAATTATTCATGAATATTCATGAATTATTCATGAATTTCCCAAAATTTTTTCAAAATTCTTTCCAGAATTTTTTTTCAAGATTTTTTCCCAAATTTTTTTCAGAATTTTTTGTCAAAGTTTTTTGTCAAAATTTTTTCCCGAATTTTTTTCAAATTTTTTTCCCAAACTTTTTGTTCAAAATTTTTTCCCAAATTTTTTGTTCAAAATTTTCCCCAATATTTTTGTCAATTTTTTTTTCAGAATTTTTTCCCAAATTGTTTTTTTAGAATTTTTTCCCACATTTTTTTTCAAAATTTTTTCCCAAATTTTTTTGTTCAAAATTTTCCCCAATATTTTTCATGAATTATCATGAATTATTCATGAATATTCATGAATTATTCATGAATTTCCCAAAATTTTTTTCAAAATTCTTTCCAGAATTTTTTTTCAAGATTTTTTCCCAAATTTTTTTCAAAATTTTTTGTCAAAGTTTTTTGTCAAAATTTTTTCCCGAATTTTTTCAAATTTTTTTCCCAAACTTTTTTCAAAATTTTTTCCCAAACTTTTTATTCAAAATTTTCCCCAATATTTTTCATGAATTATCATGAATTATTCATGAAATATTCATGAATTTCCCAAATTTTTTTTCAAAATTTTTTCCAGAATTTTTTTTCAAAATTTTTTCCCGAATTTTTTTTCAAATTTTTTTCCCAAACTTTTTTCAAAATTTTTTCCCAAATTTTTTGTTCAAAATTTTCCCCAATATTTTTGTCAATTTTTTTTTCAGAATTTTTTCCCAAATTTTTTTTTTAGAATTTTTTCCCACATTTTTTTTCAAAATTTTTTCCCAAACTTTTTATTCAAAATTTTCCCCAATATTTTTCATGAATTATCATGAATTATTCATGAAATATTCATGAATTTCCCAAATTTTTTTCCAAATTTTTTTCAGAATTTTTTGTCAAAATTTTTTCCCGAATTTTTTTTCAAATTTTTTTCCCAAACTTTTTTCAAAATTTTTTCCCAAATTTTTTGTTCAAAATTTTCCCCAATATTTTTGTCAATTTTTTTTTCAGAATTTTTTCCCAAATTTTTTTTTTAGAATTTTTTCCCACATTTTTTTTCAAAATTTTTTCCCAAATTTTTTTGTTCAAAATTTTCCCCAATATTTTTCATGAATTATCATGAATTATTCATGAATATTCATGAATTATTCATGAATTTCCCAAATTTTTTTTCAAAATTTTTTCCAGAATTTTTTTTCAAGATTTTTTCCCAAATTTTTTTCAGAATTTTTTGCCAAAATTTTTTCCCGAATTTTTTTTCAAATTTTTTTCCCAAATTTTTTCCCAAAATTTTTCAAAATTTCGAATTAAATATAAAACTGCCTGCGGTTCTATTCGATGTGCTTCAAATCGGCCACGCAAAGTCCCCAAATTTAAAGATTGCAGTATTTGTTCCATATTTCAAACCCCCTGGGCTTACTTTCGATTTAAAACGCCAGAAAAGTCTTATATATTTTACCGTTTTATAACTGCGCTCAACTTGTAAATTTCCAAGCAGGAAATGACACGTGATCGCCCTATGAATATTCGATGAGTGTTTAGATATTCTTGATGACATGACGTATAGCAGAATCGTGTAAGATTCCACAACGCTGACCAAAGGTACTGGCTCACTGAGTATAATGACGCTGGAACCACCGCGTATAATGTTCAAAGCACTGCGTATAAAGGTGAAAGCACCGCATATAATGATGAAAGCACCGCGTACGAAGGTGAAATCACCGCGTATAATGATGAAAGCACCGCATATAATGATGAAAGCGCCGCGTATAATGATGAAATAACTGCGTATAATGATGAAAGCACTGCGTATAATGCTCAAAGCACAGCATATAATGTTCAAAGCACCGCATATAATGTTCGAAGCACCGCATATAATGTTCGAAGCACCGCATATAATGCTCGAAGCACCGCATATAATGTTTAAAGCACCGCATATAATACTCACAGCACCGCATATAATGTTTAAAGCACCGCATATAATGCTCAAAGCACCGCATATAATGTTTAAAGCACCGCATATAATACTCAAAGCACCGCATGTCATGTTTAAAGCACCGTATATAATGTATAAAGCACCTAATGAAATGACGTTTTATCACTTAAGACAGCTATGGCTTTCCATATGTCACATATTACTGAAAGTGTAATGATAGATGCAAATGTTTTGCTCGTTGCTCGTGTTTTAGGGAAGGCACCCTATTTTACCTATCTCCATAGTAAGTTGATTCTGGTTTTTCTGGGCGAGTTTTGTAACCACAATATTTTTCTCTAATTTCGAGTGCTCACTCCAGGTATACATAAGCTCACCTGAACCACAAAGAAACGCGGGCTCAGGACGCGTATCGAATGGTAAACAAATAATTTTAAAACGAAAAGTGAAAGCGAAAGATTACAAAGTGGGACTTAACGGTAGACAAGTCATGATTTCTAAGAAAAAAAATTGCTGAGCTATGCTGACGATTGATATTTACAGCTTTCGCTTGCTCGTGTCGTCATCTTTTCTTTCATCCGTTCGTCTTGAGTCATTTCTAGTTGATCTTCTATTCTTCTGAGCAGAAGGAGCGAAGTTTATGGAAATAAACTTAAAAAAATTGACTGACAGACGGTAGTTTAATATCCAATCGTTAAAGTACTCGGAAACGAAAATGGCCGGTGAAAACGAAGAAATCAGAACAGAGCATTGTACGAGCTGGTCAGTATTAATATGGTTTGTAAAAACATAAGAACTGAAAGTAAAGCAAGGTTATATAGTCGAAACAAGTACTGCAAGTAACGTAACTAAGGAAACAATTCAAGATTGTCGTATCGTTCAGTTATATTCTGTTGCATCAAACGAACTGTGCCGAGAATTGATCTTTATCTGACATTTTCCGTATTATATATAATTTTATTGCAAACTTTCAGTTCCCCTGCATAGAGTTCCCTTGCTATTGCAGGACAAAATCTATCTGTCCCCAACCCATCATTGAGTTAAGCTGTCACTGGTTAGCATGAAAAGCAAGACTTGTAAGGAAGATCTTTGATAAACCTCAAACTGTAAGCCCCCCCCCCCCTTGTGTATAAGCTCGTCTATTATTTTACCAATGTTCAGGCTGCTCTATGTAGAATCTCCCCCCTGTGTATAACCACCCCTGTGAATGTGTGCGTCGACATTAAACAGGTAACTCCAGGGGCATAGGAAGGGGGGCACTGGGGACACGTGCCCCCCAACTTTTAAAGTGATGAGAAAAAGTGCCCTTTTTAAAAGGAAAGTGCCCTTTTTGCATGGTTGACAATAACATTGGTATGCCCTTCTGAAAGTTACAAGATTGTGGCTGAATGATTGTTGGTAAAACATTTTGTAAGGTCCCCGTATTTCACTACATCTCACTACATTTAAGGCTTTTAGATGGGGTTTTCTTGCCCCTTGCGATATTCACAAACGAATAGGTGCATGAATTACAGACACTCACTATTTAACAATTTCAAAGACAATTGCGTTGTATAGCCACCGTAAATGAATTTACTTGAAGGTGCCCTTTTTATGAAAAAGTGCCCCTGAAAGCCAGAGCCCCCCCCCCCAACTTTAACTTGCTTCTTACGCCCCTGGGTAACTCGGACAATTCAAAGTGTAGTTAAGTGTATATATACAGTGTATTTATTAAACTGCACCTTCTTTGAATCAATAGTAGACTAGTTTGATCATTTCTTTTATTTATTAAAGTTGTTTTGGTCAATATATAAAGTAAAGTTTATTTCAGTTTCACTGTATTTTTTAAGATTACAGTTATAAATAACTAACCCAAAATGTCATCCTTGTTTAAGCCCTCTTGCGTGCTAGCTCCCCATTGTATTAGCCCCATTAAAATATGCTTATCACATGACCCCTTGTTGTTGGAGGTTTGCGGTATGCAGCAAGCATGGAATCTGGGTTTAGCTGCATATATTGGATGCTTCAAATGTGAAACAAATCACTGTTTGTTTATTTTAGCAAGCAAGATGTCCCGAGCAAAAACTTTGAGATGCACGTCGTTCACTGCAAGAGGTTTCTCACGTCGTGTCCTCAATGTGGTGAATCTGTGAATAAAAACCTGCTTGAAGAGCATATTGATGAAAACCATGCAAAAGTATGCTAAGCATTTTATCAGACTCAAACACAAATCATCAGCAAGGCTGATCATCTGCTGACTTCAAACTACAGTCAGCGGTTGCTATCATCTGCAATGAGTATTCATTTCTGGATCATTAATGCATGTTTTCCATAGCATTGCACACTTAAGCTCTCTAATAGCCTGTTTTGTCTGCCCATCTAGGTCAGGTGCGATCTTTGTGGTGAAAGTGTGGAAAAAGTGGAGCTTGAGGACCATAAAGTGAGTAAATATGCACCAGAATTTGTGGAATGTTGTAAGAGCATTAGCTTGTACAATCTTAGTTTACAAGTTACCACTACTCAGAACAATCGAAATTTTCAGAGAACGTCGAGCCAGTTGTAGACACAGGGGCATGTGGGGGAGCAGGAGACATCTTCCCCTAGGAAATAAGCATCAATTTGAAAGTATCTGCAGTTACAGTAAGCCAACTTTGCAGGATTTGGAAAGCTTACCACCTTGATTGGCCTGGTGTGCTTGAAAGTAACCAAAAAATTTCATTTGTAGCAAAAGAAAGGGGCATCCTCTCTCCATTCCCCTTGGCTTCACGATCTTTGATTTTGCTTGGGGGAGCAAACAATTTTTTCCTATAAAATTTTGTGTCTTTATGGAAAACCATGCCCCACAGCTACCCCCCCCCCCTCCCTAAAACCCGATGTTGCCACTGGAGGTTGGGGAACAGCCTAACTAGCGTTGAAATTTCAATGATTTTCAACGGGTACAAATCTAATAATCATCTTCTACTGTTAGACATCAGATTGCAAAAAGAGAAGCGTGACCTGCAAATACTGCGAGATAACCCTGCCCTCTTGTGACATGAGCGAACACGAGGAATCATGCGGCAGTCGTACTGAGGAATGTGACAATTGCAAGAGAAGAATCTTGGTTAAAGACATGGAAGGCCATCTTGCATCCGGCTGCCAAACGGCTGTCAAAACAAATGGCAAAACGGAGCGAGATCCGGGCCTAAGCAGAAATGTGCCCGAAAGGCTCATCGGCGGCCGGAGCGGGCAGCCTCGAGGCTTTGGTTTTGCCGTCCACCCGCAGTTCTCGTACGCGTACACAAACGACGAAAGATTCAATCCCTATGTCCCAGAGTGTAAAACTTCGGATTTTTTAAACCATGACACTCCTAGAGTTACGCCCGCCCTTCGAAGAGCCATACAAGGTACGTCACCGAATCCCGGTATTTTGAATCCCATGCCGCCTTCAAGAAACAGGTTGCTGAACCCAGAAGCCAGGCAAAGCAGTTATACTGCAAAGCCTAAAGTTGAAAATAGGAAGGCCAATGAACACGTGGAAAAACATTTGGTGCAGAAGAAGGCGGACGAGCCTCGGCAAAAAGAACGCAGCGGAATTTACGACTCCGATAGCGATAATGCCATGGAAGGTAAATACTATGAATTAGCGAGGATTATAGCCTGGTCCTAACACATCTATTGTATCCAAAGTTGTCATAAATATACTGTGGAATATTTCACTCTTTGCAGTTAACTGTCGTTATAGTGGACAACCTGGGGACCGTAAAGGCCTGATTCCACGCCAGCGAAATTCTTTGCGAGAAGCTGTTTATGCGGAATACAGATGGTTGGGCATGACTGATTCTTTTCAATTCTCTCACTTTTTTCGCTTTCGCAGTGAGTAGAACTGATTTCTACTCACTAGTGAAGCGAAATTTTTTCGCGCATAGAGTGAATTCAATGGAACTATTCATGTGTCACACGTTACAATTTTTCCCGCAACTTGCGACTGACGACAATTCTGCTCTTAACAGGTGTTAATTACTGAAGGATGTTCATGTAAGAAAACATTCAGAAAATGTAATGAAGACGCGTCTATGTTACATCTCTCAAGAGTAGAACTGCGTTGCAAGTTGCGAGAAAAATTGCAGTATGTCTCAGTGCCTGTAGTGTTCATAGTAGTGAGAGGTTGCAATTGTAGCTGGGTGCGGACAAAATTTGCCGATGTTTAGGTGCAGATTATCGGTACAAAATAACGGTGTCCGTTGTAACGGGATTGTGCAGAACAATAAAAATAAAGTGTCCGCAATAGCGAGTGTTTTCAACTGCCATCTCGAGCTATTGCAATTCGGGGTTTTGTACTAGGATTTATTTAGCTTTACTTTTTTTTGTACACTGTTGTTCAAATTCAAATTACCCTTTTTTTCTAGAGAAAACGCCATATCCCGGCTTGACAGACGACACGTTTCTTCCATGTGAATTTTGTGACGAAATGTTTCCTGCTGATTCGCTTGGATTCCATCAAGTAAGCTTTCCTTTAATTTATTTATCTCCGTAGCTGGCGTACATGCGACCGAGGCGTTGTCTTCCACCACGAAACCCCCCTTTTAGCCATACCTGGTATCGGGCGTTTCGTGTAAGAGGAGTTTTCGTTTGCAGCAGGTGATCTCTCTCATCCTTGACTTGACTTGTTACTGGTTTAAAGCAATTCAAAGTTGTAGACACGGGACATGGTCGTTTAGGCTCATGTATAAAGTGCACGGCTATATGTCTTAAATTGGATAAGACTCGCTACCAATCCCAGTTGGTTCGATAGCTCAAATGTTAGAGCGGCACTCTAGAAACCCGAAGATTCGAGTTTAAATCCCGCTCGAAGCAACGCATTTTTGTTGTCCTCTGCAGAGTCAGACTAATATGGATCTAGTTTTCATATCTCTAAGGATGCGTCTAAAATATGCCGTTTATTTTTGAAAAGGAGGAGGAAAAGGGATCTCCCGGAGAAAAAACATTCGAAGCACAGCCCGTAGAGGCTTAGCTTTTCAGTGGTGAGAGGAACAACGTGGTGACCGCTTGCACCAACCATGCTCCCAGGTGTCTTTAGCGTAGTCTTGTACTTCTTTTCCTTTTTAAAAATCAACACACATAGGGGGAAGACCACCGGTTTATGAGTAATGATTACGGCAATAATGCTCAAGCGGACACAAGACGTTGTCACAACGTTGAAATTTGATTGGAAATATCGTTTGATTTCAATGTAACATACGCTGTGTTTCAATCTTATTTCTAGGCCAACTGTGACAATGTCCCACCAACACCGAGGCCGTTCTCGCCGCCGAAGATGAAACGGTTGTCTCTGGACCCCTCAAGTAGAGCGCCGCCATTTGAACCGTATCAAGACGAGGCAGCCGCTATCCCCAGAAGCGACTTTCCATTTCGCAGAAATAGTCCTGGTACGGTAAAAATAAATGAATTTTGTAGTTTTATTGTGCTCTCCCGCCTACGAGACCTTCATCTGTTGCAGGATGTTTCAGTGAGGACCGGTAACGATCGGTAACCAATTGGCCGATCAATTTTATTCTGTGCAGACATGTCACTGATGTCAATGTTGGCATTGTTCCTTGCTATAGTAAGAAATAAAAATGTCTCAGGAGTGCTTAATAACGTTGTCAAAGCAAGAACCCGTTCGCTTATATTTTGAAAGCCGCAGTCCTGCACGTGAAACAATATTGCGAAGATTTCGCACTGTACTGTACTCCATAAAAAGTACTAGTTTTCGTGTACTTATTCCCATGGCTCGCCAGAAGAGTTGGTGGTGAATCATTCGAGCAACTCTCTTTCTTCATCGCTGCCAAGCACTGGGTCTACTACCATTTCGCTTTGTAATAATGTCCTGTGGATTTTCCTGGTGATCAATTTATGTTTCGGTCACTAATATGATTCTATCCCCAAGTAACCCTAACCCTTAATCAAATGCCTAGCCCTAACCTCTTCTACCTCTAACCGTTGCCTTAGTTACCGAAACATAAATTGATAACCATTTTCCTTTGCAGATATTGGCGACGGCGTTGCACCGTGCGAATTCTGTTCCTTGTCCTTCTCTCTCGTTAATCTTGCTTTCCACCAGGTTTGTGAAATTGTATTGTAGTCAATTTGTCTTTAAGATATATAAAACATTTTCCGTGTTGATATACAGTCATATCAACACGAGTGGAAATTGGAAAAACGGAAAATTGTGTAGAAACTCGACGTCTTCAGGGCGGAGTGTTTTCACTAAATTTGGAGTTTTTCCAATTTCCGCAAATTACAAACTTACTTCAACGGATGAGCGACAGGAATTTTCCGTGTTTACATTGAGTTGTACAAACACGACTCTTAACCGATCAGCGTCCAGAATTCACGAATTCTATAATTATTATAATATATTACATCAATCATGCAAAACTATTCCAGGTTACCTGCGGGGCAAACCCCAACCTGCAGGGGTTCGCTACACCTGAACACCGTCGTTACTCGCTGGAAGAACCAGACATTGAAAAGACCACCCTACCAATGCCTCATCACCCGAAATCACCAGCACCACGGATTGTACCGAACAACTCGGAAATCACAAGACCAAATCTTCGTCCAGCCGAGCGACAAACTGAGCCGACACAGCCAGCGAGCTCTGGTCTTAATGCTGCACAAACGCGCGAAAAGCGAAAACTTGCTCCGAGCTTTTCTGTTAAGGAAGAGAAGCCTGCATCGTCGCCTTCCTCGGAGACGAGCGCATCAACCCTGCCAAAGAATAAATCCATCGCGCATAATAATAGGAGATCGACCGGTGCAGTAGACAGAAAATCACAACAAACTAAACGCAAGAGTAAGCCTATTCCTAAAAAGATTCCACGTCCTCCACAATCTTTCCATGAGGTGAACATGTTAGGCGGTGAAAGGCAGCAAAATGAAAGGCCTTTTTATCCCGGGAGGTTTAACAGCAGAACGTCTGAAGTACCATCTCATTTTTTTGCCACTGATCCTGAACGACGTGATCCGCTTGTCAACAGGTCAGTCGGCCCAAGCCAAGTCACTAATCCACGAAGGAATAGTCGGGGTGCGCGGGCAAGAAATTCGCGTGGACATTATTCATCGCGAGGACATAACCCCACGCGTGGGCATAACCCCACGCGTGGGCATAACCTCCCGCGTGGGCAATTCTACGGTTCGAGGACTGTCACCCTTCCGCCAAGACGAGCCAACAATCTGAGGCAGTTCAGCGATATTCATAATGCAGAACGTGATGTAAGCTCACAACCTGACCTGGCTCTTCAAGGCCAGGCTCCGGAATTTGATCGCCGGCGAGGTCGTGGACAGCGGTTAGGCTCGGGAGACTCTGGTTCTGGACCAGGTCAAAAGCAGTTCTATCCTCCTAGGAATAATAATTGGGATTAATTTTTTACACAATTAATGACTATTGAGTTTTGATAATATGTACATATATATAATGAATATATAATGATATATAATGATATTTTAGTTATATAAAATGTTTTAGTTAATGCATATGGTTAATGGCGCTCTTACAAAAGGCAATTTTTGCTACACTTGCAACGTAATATCTCGAATAAAACAATGGTAGCTATCAGAGGTACCAGAAAAGCTGGGGAAGGAATTCATAGAGTCATATAAATCCATTTCAGAACCATCCTCAGAGACATGAAAAACTACATTGATATAAAATCTAGTTTTTCATATATCTGCAGTGATGGTTCTGAAATAAAAAAAGGAACTCTTAGCATACCTTTAACACGTATTCTGTTAAATTTTGATCCATCAATTTTTACGCATAATTTTTCTTTCTGGACAGATTAATTTTGAAACATATTTGTCCCATGCATTTTTGGGACCCATGTTGATCCATCAAGCAAGTCCGAAAAAAATTTGTAATTATCCGAAAAATCTAGCAAATCTGAAGGGAAAATTCCGAGAAGTAAAGATAACCCGAGAAATGTTCTGGTAAATGTGACATCCAACAAAAAATCCATCAAAATTTGGTTTCAATTCCCGAAAAATCCGGCGAAAAACTCCGTGATGATTGCGGTGAAATTTCTCGTCCTTCGTCTGCTTTCTGTACTTTTTCTTGCAATTAGCGGCGAAATAACTTTGCTTTATATCTGGATTAGGTTGCAAGCTGCAGCAAAATAGCATCGTATGAACAGCCTGTAAATAATTAATTTCTAAATTTTATTGAATATGGATATATCTTCCAATCGTGAAATACAGTCACATATAATGTCTGGTATGTAATAAATACGATTATATTGTGCGCGAGTGAGAGAGTGAAAAAGGCTCTGGGTACGAGAATTGTTCTTCCCTGTTTTTTACCTACACAGGAAAAAACGAACAACCTGTTCTGGACAGGTGAAAGCAATTTGAACAATGTTTTGCTGCCCACATTGTTCGATATTGTCAACCATATTTTTCAGCATTGTTCAGCCCACTGGTTCAGCCTGAATTAGCCTGAAATCAGGTGTAACAATGTTGAACAACATTAAATATTGAACAATGTGGGCAGCAAAACATAGTTCAATGCTGTTTTCAACAAACCAGAAGGAGGTATAGGAAAATATGGCGGAAACTCAAATGAGTGTTTCCATTTTATACTCGCTCTTCAAACTTCAAGCTTCATCAGACGCCTGTATGTCTCGGTTAGTTGGGCTGACTAATTTCCTTTATACCCACAGCAGCTTTAACGCTTATCTAAAGTAAATATAGGAAAAACATATCACGAGTTGTTGAAAACTGGATTAAACAATGTTGTGCTGCCCATATTGTTCAGCACTGTTACACCCGATTGCGGGCTGGATTCAGGCTCAACAACCTGTTCAGTATTGTTGACAACATTGAACAATGTGGGGGCAGCACAACATTGTTCAATCCTGTTTTCAATTCAAGTCGTGATATACTTGTCTTTGGGTAATTCATTATCGTCTTTGGTAACCAAGGGGAAATTGTCATGATTTTTGTGAAGTTGTTAAAACGTAAAAATTTTGTTGCATCTTCACATTTATCAGAAGGTGTGCAGAGGCGCGGTGCAGACCACTGATCATGACACACGCAGAGGGTCAAGTTTAAAAACCCGCTACGTGCCCTTTTGGTTGTTTATGTAAAAACGATAATTAACTTCCCCATTCAAGCTGAACTAAATATGGAAATGATGTGTTGGACCTGAAATTATGACCTTGAAGTTAATTACTGGTGGTGCATGTGCACGTGCAGATAATTGGCTTAATGCGTTTGTCTAACGAAATGTCGTATTATATTACGTGTTGCTCAGTTTGACTTTTATTTGTAGCACCGGCAAATCTCGCTTGAAACTGCTAATTAAGCCAGTAATATCAATTTAAACTATTAATTTACATGCTATATTAGCATGTTTACCGTTGACAGCCTACACGGTACCTATTTTGGTCGAACGTTTTGCTGCGCTTGGCTAATGGTGATGTTATTTTGAGAAAATTAGTTAAACGATGTTTAAGAAAACAATCGCAATTATTGGAGCATATTGTAATTTTGAGTGTTCTCCACTATCAGTTTTAAATTTCCACGTCATCTGGTAATCGTTCAGATCATTTCCCTTTTGTACACTATATAATTGTTAGTTTTCCCCTCCGTTTCTCGTGTTGTTTTGTGGCTCCTTAGCGATTGGTTTAGGTCTGTGTTTCTTGAAGTGAATCAGTGATTAAGTGATAAATGGCTGGAATTCCCAAAAACATCCCCACTTCTTCACAATCACCAGAATGAATGAGAAATTCAGAAACATCCTTAATTTGGTACTGTTACACAAACACTCTTAAAAGATTAAGTCATTATTTAACACTACACTAACCACACTGTCAACACCACGACCTGTGTATACGTGTAGGTGCTATAAAATACAAAAGACTAACTCCGAATAGCATTTTGTTGTGGCTTTGTTGAGTCTAAGTTTTGACTATACATCTTAATCATCGTCAGGCCAGATTGACACTGTCATGAGTACTAGAATCTATTCAAACGTGCTAGATTTAATAAAGCTACAAAATGTTTTTCGGCTACCATAAGTGTGCCATAAGTAGTGACATGCATGAGTTCAATGACAAAGCGGGAGTTGAAAAAACGCAAGGCGTTTGCTCTGACCGATTGCACCAGCAATGCTCTTTGACTTTGAGAGGCGCTATAAAGAACTCTGACATCAATAGCAAGCATAAGGCGGCTCTTTGAAGTCAGATGATGTTTCACAACTTACAGAGATGAGGTTTATTTTTAGTTGTTTAATTAAACAAGCAAAACAACAGCGTTAAATTTGAATGCAACGTCAGTTTAATGGTCCAAACAAAATTCATGTCTATCTTGCACGCTATTATCACGTTGATAACCGCAGCTTTGTCGGGCTAGCTTAATAAGTTTAAAGAATTCTTTGTGTAACATGATACGCAAGGTGTACGAGCTTATGTTCAAGTGTCGCCCTTCAAACGTCATAAACAAGTCCGCATATCATCAGTTAGCGATACTCCTTATACAGGAGTGCTCCCTGGCACGGGAGACAGTCGAGTTGAAGTCGTCAGGAGAGAAGGTGATAGCCAAAGTCAGTCAAGTTGAATTCGTGATCTATCAAAAATTTTGCCGAGAATTCGCTCTAGTGGAACGAAAAGGGCAAGTGCTCGAAGGCAAAGTTGTGGTGCTAGAAAAAGAAGAATTTCTCAAACGAAGAGTTTCGCTCAAAGGAATCGTGTTTAGAAGATAATTCACGGCGAAAAGAAGAAAAGATGAAGTGGGTTATAGTATTGATTGTCATCCTCGTTGTCATCTCACCGAGCTATCCTAAAAGAAAGAGTAAGTTATGATTTATTTATTTCAGTTTTTTCTGTGTATTTAATTTTCTCGTAACTTCTCTTTTCCATTAGGAAGATTTTTTGAATACTTATGTAGCAATCGTATTGTATCTAAAAATAGTGAACACGAATTTTGCATCGGTATAAAACGGCTTGAAAATTATCCTAATACAACTTGAACAAACATTTCATGAAAGGCTTGCCAAGACTAAGTTGAGCATGTAATGGCTGAATTTCATGGTCCGGAAGACGTGACTACAGCATCATTTCAAATCGGCTTAAGACTAAGAGAACGTATTTTTCGTGGTTTTCTGTAGTGCAAGTTTATAGACTTAGTAACAGTTGAGTTTTATATTATGCGCGACTCAAAACTTTGTAAGAGGATGCATAACATGTTTCAAAGTTCAAACCCGCACGAAACAAAAGACTGGTATAGCAATCTGCTCCAATCCATGCTATCACGAAAATGTGTTTACAACGCTTTGTTGACATTGTGCCAACGTAGTAGGCGATTGATGTCCTATCGTGTTCATGGTTGTCTGGCTCAACTATTTCAACGACAGGTTGTTCCAACTTTAAATCCCGCTACCCACAATTCAAGAACATGTACAAACAAATAAGTTGCGAGTGCAAAATGCGACAAAATATCACATTAGTGCTGCAGTAACTTCTTCACAAACGAGTGCTAAAAATAGCAGAATATATATCTTCTTAACAAGTAAAGAGTTTTACATGTTTATATTTTGTTTTCTTCCATTGCGTTGTCTTCCGTTTCAACTACACAGACCCAAGAAATTTTCGGATATAGTTGTATAACTGATCCAGTTTAGGAATTTTTAGGAAGTCGAAGTTCATTTTGACAGCCTCTCAGTGCCCTCAGTTGAGCTCCTTACGGACGCTCTCTCATTCTACGAACGCACTTCCTTAATCCGGAATGTGACTACTACATTCCTTTTTGTTGATATCCGCAGAAAGAGCCTTCCCAGTTTAAATTAAGGCCAGGGTCATGTTTACGGGTTAAAGACTTTGTTAATGATTGGGCTTTGGGTGAAGATAGGGTTACGTCGGATACGTTCTTGTTATAAAGGGGTACTTTAAGAGACCAAAAATAAATTGAACATATAATTTAGATATTTTTTTCCGCAACCACGGACGTATCGTAAGTCCTGGCCGATGGAAATACGTGACAAACCAAAACTAACAATATACATAGTGTTAGTGAAAATGAAAGTAAAAGTAATTTATTTTGGGTTCAGTATCTGACATTGCTGAAAGAAAGAGATGGGAGGAGCACACAAAGCCTTCTTCAAGCCCTTAAAAGCATTTTTTAAGCAAAGTTCCTGTCGAATTCACGACATGTTATGCTTACGTCACGTCACTGAACTTTCGGATTTCCTCTAATTCGAGGACGAAATTCCTGGCTCTAAACATGTTTGAAATGACATACATTCCTTTCTTGAGCTTGTTTATGTGGTTCGGCCTTATAAATTTCTTGAGAAAAGCTCTGAGAGAAATTTCTTGAGAGAAATGTTCTGCTAACAGCATCACCGTGTGTGCCAGCTATATATAGCATGAATGTCATGATCTAATTTAATAGTTCGAGGTTATAGGTAAATACAACAACCAAACACCTCGAGAGCATTGTGTTAATTAAACCAGGATATCAGGCGTTGTAGGGACCATGTTCGTTTTTCTAAGCTCAGAGACCCAAGTTCAAAACTTGATTGGTCTCTAATTAAAGGTCTTAAAATAATTGAGGAGAGAGCACTGTCTTTGTATTGACATCAGTAAATGGTAAAACGTCGCGTAAGACCTCTGGTAAGGACATTAAACTGTAGGTATACCTCGGATCCACTATCAATTAAGCAATAGCCTGTTGATTAAATTTGCACGCCCAACAGCGAGGAAGATAATAAACCTCTCCCCCATGAAGTTTGGTCGATTAACCTGGAAGAATGTTTCTAATTTTATTTTAAAATCATTGCCAAACCAATGTTCTTGGTTTGTAAAATTTATATGTATTTTTTTCATTGAAATAGGAAAGCAAAAAAGAGTAAAGAATGCATTGAAATGTGAGTAATTCCTGGCAATTCGTGTGTTTATACCCTCTAGAAATTGCATGGGCTATGCCCTGACAAAGACTTTAAAAATATATACAATTATAATATATAATTATACATTATTTAAAGCATTTCCGTTGTTGCTTAAAAGGTCTCATTGTCTGTGACCACTCTTTCATTTTCGCTGAATCATATTCATGTATATCCGAAGGGTACTGCATAGAAATTTGAATTTGCTGAGAAGGAAGAAAGTTGGAAAAATTATATGTCAGACATTATATTGTCATTTTTAATTATGCGAGCTTTGCAATAATGCAATCAACAAATACTTTGCTAAGGTAGTCTAGGTTTATTAATATATATGATCAGTGGTGATATCATGCGCTAGGCACGTGCCCTTATAACCCCAGCTACGTCTTGACACCACATACCACAGTATTGAATTTTGTGTCTAATCGCATTACGCATGTTCATCATACAGGTCCTGAGCAATCAAAAATATTTTCTGTCCGTTCAGCCATTATTCTGGCCCACAAATCTTCAATTTAAAGCTGGGTTAGAGCTAATGCCGAGTTAACATTTGATTCACTGTTTTTGTTCTCTATTTATACACATCTGTTTTCTGTAAAACGTCAGTACCTAGACCTACCATTAATGCAGACAAGTTTTCTGAAGAAATATTTCCAAAGTTTTAAAGAAACCGCAGGGGAACTTCTCTTTTAACTTTTCGTCAACCTAGGGTTCGAGCTAACCGACCTTACGGCAACTGCTGCACAATACAAAATCCGCCAATACAAATGTTACTCAAACAAACCGAGTTGTCTTGTGTGAAATTATAAAATTTGACATTGTATGCCTTGTTGTAGATGTTGGATGTAAGCCCGAAGACAAAATCTGTGACCTACGACCGAAGCGTTACTGCAAGTTTAAAAGGTTCCGTTACCAATGTCCCAGGAAGTGTGGGGAATGTGGTGGGTATTCAGTTACTGTTATACACGTACAGTCAACTTGATGTTGATTGCTTTTCGTATAGACGATAGATAGATAACTAAAACCATCAGATCCTTAATCTATGCTGCCAATAAGATCTTCTGTACTTTATCCTAACTTTACCTATATTTACCCTCTACAGCACCATTCGAACCCAGGTGTCCCAAGGAGCACGTTTTTGGCTGTTGTTGGGACGGAACTGCAGCAAACGACATAGAAAAGAGCAATTGTCCAGGTAAGATACGCCATTAATTGTGGTTAAAACTTGAGGTCTTGTTAGGGGAGGATTCCTGTAGATCATCAACTTTTTTAGGGTTGATAGGGCCGACAATTCACACAATTTCATAACGGCGTGACATAAAAATCTATTTTTCCTTCAAGGGAGGGGGGGAGGAGAATAGGTTCACGGATCGACGGGTTTAAGCCAATAACTTGTTCGGATTTTCGATTAATCGCGGGTTTTGCCGGATTTGCGGATCCTGAAAATGTAACGGATTGTAACGAGGACACCTTGGAATTTTTTGTTAAAGCATGGAAATCGTGG
This sequence comes from Muricea muricata, assembly GCA_963855995.1. NCBI lineage: Eukaryota > Metazoa > Cnidaria > Anthozoa > Malacalcyonacea > Plexauridae > Muricea > Muricea muricata. The sequence continues at coordinate 2,142,449 of OY979729.1, read as the reverse complement.
ACAGTTTGGGATCTTCATGGATCCGGATGTTATCCCAAATATTCTCGGGTTTGCGGATTTAGTAAAAAATTTTCTAGCTAAGCTTATTCACCTCCAGCCCCCTCCCCTTCAAAATGGTGAAAGCTCAGTGAATTAATGTGACGATTATCAATTTGTTTTCTTGTAGCTTGCTCTGACGTGAATTCAGTGATATGTTCACGTCCACATATCAGACGATCTTGTAACTTTGCCAGGAATACTCGCGTGACAAGATTTCTTTGTCCCGTCACGTGTGGAGCCTGCGGTGATTATGGTCAGTTAAACAACTGCATCTACTGATCTTGATTTAACTCTGGATCAGCGGATCCTCACGTTGTAACACAATAAAGTTATTGATGACAACGTTTGATACTTTTTGGAATTGTCATTTCATGCATATGAAATGAATCCTTATTGGAGTTCCAATACTTATTGGAATTGTCATTTCATGCATATAAAATGAATCCTTATTGGAATCCCAATACTTATTGGAATTGTTATTTCATGCATATAAAATAAACCATGATCCAAACCCCCACCCTAACCGTGATAATCCCCATAATTTATTGGATACAAAAATCTGATAATAATCTTATTGAGTTACAACGTGGTAGAGTATGTAATATATGCAACTTTGTTCTACGTGTATAAAAGTCGACTAATCGTGGTTGTTTCCACATGTTTTACAGGAAATGCAAGACAACCGTCGCCGTCGCACACATGCGAAGATAAAGACCAGCGGTGTTACAAAATTAAGGATACTTCCTGTTGCAAGGACAATGAAATCCTGCTAGATTTGTGTCAGAAGACATGTGGAGTGTGTCAGAATTACTATTGAGGTTTTGAGAAGAGGGAAACTTTACTCTTCGGCTAAAGATATTGAACAAAGTATTCGGTTGGAAGCAATACCCAACCAATATTTAAATTTGATACAACAGATATATATGTTATTTTCAATAACTCTTATTTATGGACATATTATATAAGTGCTTGAATTTAGCTGCTCTTGGCTTTATATAACTTTAGCCAGATTTATAACTAAATGGTTACTCAGAGACACGATTCATTGATCAAACATGGAATTATAACTTGCTTGGCCGTGCAAGTCAAGGCAGGACTTAAAGCAAAAACCTCATCAGCTTACTAGTAGTAAATTAACCCATTTCAAATCACATGATTGTCGAAAAGCCAATAGAATTAAGCCATTTCTTACCACATGATGTGAAATAGGTTAATTTACATGTAAGCTGAAGAGGTCTATTCTCATTGTCCACGCTTTACAACCCACCAACGTATATATTAGGTCCGTATACCAACTTAGAACTATAATGAACTCACGGTATATGGAATGGACAGTTGGGCCACTCAAGTGAAGTTTGTGAGCGAATGTCGTATTGTGCATGTCATTACAACTGTGTCGGTCTGGTCAGTCAATATGGCCAATAAGAAGGCTGAACTGGCTGGCTGGTTGCAGCCAGTAAACTGCATATTAAGAAATAGGGCATGAACCCATTCACAGCGTATACAACGGTTCGATTATCAAACAGGAATTAGCTTTCCTATATGTATATGTTTAAAGTTATAACTAGATAATTACAATGATAGATATAATCAATATTTAGCTTGTAAATATTTACAATATAAGGTAAAGATAAGGTAAAAATGGTCTAGGCGGTTGTACTAGTAGGTTCCAAAGCTGGCGGCTAGGTAGCACAAACCTTGGGTTCCCCCCACTGTTTTAGCTTCTGCATTTCTACACCTCCGTTTCTTTCAGAACTTTAAAAACAAAAATTACTTTAGATCTGGGCCTGCTCGTCCCCAGTTGCTTGCTGATAGAACGACGCGTTATGAAAACAGTTTACATTAAGTAATATGTACAAATATAGAAAAGATTTCAGATTAAAAAATCTCCCAACTCCAGATAAGCTGTCGGGGTTTCTTTTTTTATCTTTTTCGGCCAGATATTATCCCCATCCGCAATTTTTCATCCGTATTTTTAAATCCGTATCCGCGTTTTACTGGTCATCGGCCAGGATCTGAACTATTTAGTATGCAAAACCAGCTCGGAATTGGTCGACAGAATGTCGCAAGCTTCGGTTTCCGACGGTGCTCAAAAATTTTCCGATGTTTTTCAAATTTTTTGTGTGCACGAGAAACGGATCAAGTTGTTATGGGTGCGATGAAATAGTGTGTGTATGTCTTTGTTTTAAGGTAAAATGCTTTATTTGTCCATCTACATTTGTAGCATACTATCTAGGTTGCTCATTGAGATCCGTTTTTATGAAATCGAATTGGATTTAAGTACAATATTGGAGTATGAAGTCAGTACTTTCCAAGCTCCATAATGGAAGACCAAGCTTAGAATTAGTTGACATATATCAAAGGCTTTGGTTGAATTACTTGATACTAAAAGAATAAAATTACTTGAAATCCACTACAAGTTACTAACTGAGATCTATAGTAACACTTTAATAACCTTCAGACAGTTCTATAGATTTGGATCTTCAATGATCTCCAAGTTTAAAAAGGCAATGTTTAAAAGAGCTTATATTTAATAAAGAAGGTGCTAGCAAAACGTGCGAATGAACTGTTGACAAATAGATTTATCCACTGATTGCAGACTTGTTCCTGGATGCATTGGGGGAGGGGTTACCTTTGAATGTGCAATGTGATGAAATGAGTTCAAGCAATTGCAGAACAAGTCCATGGTTGGCAACAAACTTGCTTGTTGATGGCCACTAACCCTGCTAGTGTGAAACGTCTTTAGAAGTGTTCCAAAAAATTTTGCCCAATTCATTTGCTCAAATTTAGCAGTTCCTATGATTAATTCCTCAAAATTTAGAAGAAGTTTCTTAAAAGTTCACAATTTCCTGTTAATTGACCTATTAGAATGTTATTTCTTATTTGTGAGCATTTTGATTGGTCAATATGGTCAATAAACAGGAAGTTGTGAACATTTCAAAATTGAGGAGTCACTGGAGGAGTTGATGAGAGGAACTGAGCAAAACTTGAGCAAATGAATTTGTCAAATATTTTCGCAACGCTTCTATTGCCGGTACTGTAATAAAAAAAGAAATGCCAGGCTACCTTGGCATGATTTAAACGTAGAACCCCTTGCTTTGTTATATTTTCTATTTACTGTTTCAGTTATTCATATCTGAAATAAGAAACTTTGAATTTTGTTTGTAGATCAACAAAATTTTATACATTCTCTTGACAACTGGCAGACTGCAAAAGGTGAAATTGTAAGAGGTATTGTCATCTTTCAAGTATTAATATTTATGAGATTTTGCAGGATACAAGTTACAACTACATATTAAAATATCCATGCCATCCCTGTCATAAGTCAAGGTGATTTTGATAATTATTGGCCAGTCTATTGTCTTACCGTTTCATTTCAACCATGAAACAAATATATATTATTTAAATAGTCCTTCGATATTTACTCCAAATTGTAGCAATATGCACATAATTTTTTGGAAAATACTCCTCATTCCTGTACAAAAAATATATTGGCTTTGCAAAGAAAACATGCTTAAGGCATGAGTCAAGTGTGTTGTTAATCAACCAGTCAGATTCCTTTCTCATATAGATGTGCCTAGGGCCTTTCCCAACAGCACCTAACAAAAAGGTGCTGTTGGGAAAGGCCCTAGGCACATCTATATGAGATAAAAATATTCTAAAATTCAAATGTCTCAAACCCAGGGGTGTGCGTATTTTGAAACACATTCAAAATTGATTGTGCGCGAAATTAAAATTTAACGTAATTTGAGTTCGTACTGTAGGTAGGAAATACAATGGGTGGATAAAAAAAAAGTGGCCCCCCATTATAATACGGTTGTTGTGTATAAAAGACAAAAAGTTCCAAAACAGTTCAGAAATATACACGGTGCCGTCCAGATAAATAGCAAATAACATTATGTAAGTGTCAATTTTACTACTTAGCATTCCAAAATGTATTAATCAGTTAAATACTGAACTTGTTTCAAAGTTGTGTTTCAATGTACGGGGGTGTTTATCGTTGAATTGTGTTGGCGATCTGCATCGGGTAAAGGGTATTTTGACTAGGCCAGAATATCGGAAAATTTTGATTCATCATCTGGTTCCATCAGCCAATCGATTAAACTCTGAAGGCTTTATCTTCCAACAAGATAACGACCCTAAACACACTAGTAACGTTGCTAAAAAATACCTTCAAAATAAGAAGATAGAAGTGATGAATTGGCAACCCCAATCACCGGATTTAAATTCGATTGAAAATTTATGGGGTCATTACTCAATTGCTTAACTCAAGATCGCAATCCACAAAACGAAGATGAGCTTTCTGACATTCTGAAACATGTTTAGTACTCCATGCCTGATGAATACCTGCATAACCTTGTTGAAAGCATGCCAAGTAGGTGCAAAGCAGTTATTAAATCTAAGGGATGGATAACCAAATATTAACAAATGTTTTTGACAATGTGAGAAATGCGTAGACATCTTGTAGTTAGTGAAGTGTTCGTGTTATGTAAGACTTTAACACACTGCCCATAATTGCAAATATCATTGACTACATTTTAAAAAATGTGTTCAGTTTCTTTATACTTCCAATGATTGCTTTGTTGTGTAATTCTCACATAAAATTAATGCTTAAATGATGTGATTTGCCACATATCTGTTTAGTACCATGACTATTTATGAATTGTTTGTTATCCTTCATTGTTTCTTATACATCATATATACCAATACCATATTTATGAATTGTTTGTTACCTTTATTGTTTGTTATACATCATATATACCAATACCAGTATTATAATTGGAGGGGGCCACTTTTTTTTGTCCACCCATAGACAAATTTGGCTAACGTTTGTTTATACCCAATTCACATTTTAAGATCACTCACATGCCTAGTTACTATTATATTAGCTTGCGGCAGCGCAACGGAGAACAAAAGTAACTACGCATTTAGAAGTATGGACATGAGTGAATAACTCGTATTCATCATTCGTATGCATGGTTACTTTTGTTCTAGTGTACTCTTCCGCAAACGAGAACAATGGTATCCAACCATGTCAATAATCCAAAGTTGGGAATTGGGTGGCAACGGCAAAAACATTGTTAGCCAAATTTGTCTATTGTATGTTAGGTGTTTTATTGCTGTTCAAAATTTTAAGAAATTTGATTGAGTTTAAGTCATTCAAAACGTCTTGCGAACGTATATTTTTCTTAATAAGAATGTCGTTTTTCTGAAGAAATTTCAATTTTAACAAGACGCCTGCTAAGGTGTTCACTCCGCCTGCCAAACGAAAATGGGCACAAGGCCAGGCAGGGCTGTAACTAGAAAGTTCATTGGGGGTGGGGTACATTCACTTATTTCTGTTCTGTCCAACTAATTCCTTTTTAAATCAATTATTATTACGGTACCTTCCAAGGCATTTTAAGACATTGCTAGCACATCTTATGCAATCACTAAGATAACCAAAAATCAATGTCTGAGTGACCTGCCAGGCACTCTGTCCAGAGTCCTAGTAGGATTGCATTTTTTAGAATTTAATTTAGATTAAAGACTTTAATAGTACATATGTTAAACAAGATTCTTTTGCCATAATGCCACCAACAAATAGCTGTTTTATTTTGCAAGTAAAGAAAATTTTACTAAAAGTGTATACAATACATCAGTCTATTAAATCCATCAATTTATTAAATCTATTCTGTAGCACACTGCCTGAAGTCTCCACGATATAATTTGTTGGGAAAATGTTGGCTAGCCTTTTGATATATTGACCAGCTTTGAATTAGATATTTGATGTGTTGATAAGGTGTCAGGTAAATATTTGGCATGTTTATAAAATGTTGGTAAGGATTTTGACTAGTTGACAAGTTTTCGAGCAGACTTTTGACATGTTGATAAGATCTGAGTTAGTCTTTTGATATGTGGACAAGCTTTGAAATGGACTTTTGACATGTTGATATGCTCCTAGTTAGATTTTTGGCATGTTGACAAGATGTCGGTTAGGTTTTTGGCTTGTTGACAAGATGTCAGTTAGGCTTTTGGCTTGTTGAAAAGATGTTGGTTAGGCTTTTGGCTTGTTGACAAGATGCCGGTAAGGCTTTTGGCTTGTTGACAAGATGTCGGTAAGGCTTTTCACTTGTTGAAAAGATATCAGTTAGGCTTTTGGCTTGTTGACAAGATGTCGGTTAGACTTTGACCTGTACATGCCCACAAGTTGTCAGTTAGACTTTCGACACAGTATAAACAGTAGGGCCACTCAGCAGTGCAGCATGTCCCCCTATTTTTATGCAGTTATCTGGCCAGAATAATGGCGGAACGGCCAGTTCAGCGTTCCTATTGGCCAGAAAAGGCAATTGACTGGCCAGAACCTGCATAATGAACATGCGTAATGAGACATGCGTGGAGACACAAACTTCAAAGGTTCCGACTCGAGTGGCCTTTCTGTTTATTTCTATTCTGTGCTTTCGACATGCTGACAAAGTATTTACTTCCAGAAAGCTTCAGGTGTCAGTTAAAACATTGGTATATAGGCAGGGTGTCTGATAAAGTTTTGGCAAATTAAGAAAGTGCCAGTTGAAATTTTACTAAATTTAAGTTAAATTTTGTTCTTTTTTTTATTTTGCATTTTTGAGTTTTTTTCTTGCTATTTTAATAATTATAGCAACAATCTTTACAGTAATCGACTTAAAAGTATTTCTGTGATCTGTATTTTCTGTGATATCCAATTTGAAATCCTTTCTCTGAGTCAACTATTCAACGTGACGTTCTAACAAAACAAGTATTAAAATCGCTCATAAAAACAACAAAAATTAAAAATTAGACTAAGCTATTAAGTCTGAAGTCTCCACGATATAATTTGTTGGGAACTTTAGACTAACATATGTATTTCTGGAATTGGAATGTAAAATGTCTCTTACCTTTTATTTGCCGTTTTAAAACATTTCTGGAGCAATTTTTTGATAAAGAACCTTCCTGTCCCTTTTTGTTGACTATTACATGTTAAAAATTGTGTTTTGTATGTAGATATTTCAGTAGAATTTGCGTTTGATTCTTGTGTAGAAATTTCTAAATTTCCTTAAAAGTAGGAATACAACAGAAAATGACGGAAGCACGCTCTCATCGCTCCTCGGTAAAGTTTCGCGGTGGAATTTGTCGTTTTAAAACATTTTGCATGAGAATTTTTGCACGTAAAACCTTCTTGCGGTTTAGATGTTCTAGCATACATGTTAAAATGCGTGTTTTGTTGACATATTCCGCTGGAAATTGAGTTTAAACGACGTGTTTAGGTCGGCTCACGCGGCTTGTGCCCAGCGGTATCACCCATTAGCGGCGGCACCGACTGCTGACACCGAAAAAAAAAAACAGAAACCGGGCGAATTTAAAACTCCGCCTCGCCTACGGCAGGCGGAGTAAAAAGGCAATTTAATTTTAATTTTGTGAATTTCGATTACAAAACATGCCTTGGACTGTCGACCAATTGATTTCGTCAGGCGATTACAGACTTGTGAGAGGAGGGGGGTAGCCTAATTACTAAAATGTAGTGAAAAAAGGACTTTCCATCTAATGGTGGGAGCAGGTTGGCGGGAACACTGGAGAATAAAGGTCCTGTCACAATGCAATTTTTCTTGCAACTTGAAATGCAATTCTACTATTGGGAGATGTAAAATTGGCAAATGCAAGTTTCCATCACAGTTTGCTGGGGTTTTTTAACGTACCAAACATTTGTCACAAATTTACTTAAGAGTAGATTTTCCCTGTAGCAAAAAAGATGGCAAATGTCGATTTTACCAGAGTGCATGGTAGTCTGAAATTGTTTAAAAAGGCAAATTAACGTCTTTTAAAGAACAGACAGAAGACAATAGGTTATTCTCACACTTGTGTTAAAATTTCAATGCAGTAGCTTTGTTTCTTGTCATCTTTTCCCACGTATTCCTTCTTGATACCTGCAATGCATTCTGGTAAAATCGACATGTCGCCATCTTTTTTGCTACGGTGAATGCAAGGAAAAGTGCACCGTGTGACAGGGCCTTAAGGGTAAGAGGTGGATAGAGAAGGAGACGGAGCAGTTACAAGTACAAGAAAAATTGCACCGTGTGACAGGGCCTTGAGGGTGGGAGGTGGATAGGAGGAGACGGAGCAGGATGTGGGAGTCGTGCAAGGAATGTTATGTTTTTAATGCCTTTTAGACTTTTCTTGAGGCAATTAAAATTCAAACTGTCAAATCCAAACACTGTACAGAATGGCCGACTTTACGTGGTCTTTAGTTTTTACACAACCACTTGCATTGTTATCTTTTGCAGTTTGTTTACCATTTCAGTTATCTATCTTCAATAGAATTCTTTGAAATTTGTTTGTAGATCGACAAAATGCTTAACCTCCTCTCAACAACTGGCAGATTATGAAAAATGAAATTGTTAAAGGTATTGGAATATTGCATGTACAATATTGAATATGGGACAATTTGGGACGGTATAATTTTGGACATGACGGTTTCATCCTCACCTAATTTGACGATTATTTTGTGGGTACACATACCGTGGAATCTCATGTGCTCCAGAAGCATTTTAATCTTAGAAAAAGTCAAATAATGATGAACTGTGTTTTAAAAGAAAGTTAGAATCTTATTTGGTTCAAATCAATTGAATTATGGCCCAAGAGTTCATGAAAACACATACAAAAGGCTTTCTTAAAAAACTGAAATATCAAATCCAGCAATTTTATATGTTATGCCTCTAAACAACACAATTCTGTTTCTAAAAATTGGTACCCTACTAGACCTATATGCATGATTATACTAATTTGGACATATTTATTTTTACCCATTAAAATATAAATTTGTGTTTAATCATTCGTGTTTGTCATTATTTGACTTTGTAATGTTGGTTAAACATAAGGAGATTGAGGTGACTTTGCCAGAAACAAAAACATCCATTATTATACTAAAATTTCAATATATGTAGCAATTAAAACTAACCACAGGAAATATATTTCTACTTTTTAATTGAAATGTTTCTGTTATATGCACTATATCATATTTTTGATAAAAAATTACAACACCTATGTTATTTCCTGGTTTACTATCTCAATCATCTTTTGTTTAAGCTGGCTTTGAGTGTTCATTTGAAAGTTTGGAAAGTTCATTTGAAAATCACAATAGTTCTCAATGTTATATTGGACCCTTTAAAGTTAAAAAAATACTTTGTAATATTTTATACTACTGGTAATTTATCTTAGATACAGACTTTGTGATTTTGTACTAGAATGTTGACTTTCAAACTTTAAGATGAACTACTTATTAAGGACAAAATAAGCTAGCATATTGTCTTTTGTTTACAAAGTGGAACTTGTTTGGAATTGAGATGAACTGATGCAGTTGTTCTTTAACTTTATCAATTAATTACATATCTTAAATGAAAAAGAAAACCACAACTTGCCAAATAAATTCTGTGGGCTCTTTTTATTAGCAAAGAAAAGATGTGGCGGATGTAAGAATTTAAGAGTAAAAAAGTTTCCTTGGACTAAAAAAATTGACAGTATGCCAGATTTTCTAGATAAACAAGCAGTACAGATGTTGGCCAATAATAAGTATAAGTAACTACAATTTTTAATTTTAAAAGTTTTCTATTGATGCCTGGATACAGTAAATACTTTACCAGAGTTCTTCGTATTACATCGACTTGAAAAAGTTTTAAGTCACATGAAGCTTTTAGTTGATACTATGCAATTTCAAATTTTACAGACTTCTTAATTAACATGCCAAATTTACCTTGTTGAACATAAGGTCTTTCCTGAGAAAAAGTAAAACTGTCTGGCATTATATGGAGTAGAATAATTTAAATTAGTTTGAGACTTTGATTTGATAACAATTTTGATTTGTACTATTTACAATACAAGTGACCGGGTTGTATCGGATATAGAAACCCAAGCTGAAGGCGAGATATCTGACATACACAGATGCGAATGTTGTAAATGGCTTGTGAAACTCGTCAATTTTATACATCAGATCTATAGCAAAGTGATTTTGAAAATACCGATTCTGTAAGATGAGAAAATGATTTCTTTTGTGTTTCCTGTATGATTTATTACTTTATAAGTTTCTTAATTAAAATTACAACATATTGCCTACTGGAACTTTTTATATTGTTTGGTTGTGGTGAATTTGTATTTTGGCAATTGAAATATTTCTGAATTTGCATGTGCATTTCCTTTGCTTCAGTTCAAGTTTACATTTCAAATATTCCACTTTGTAATACTTGCGTGGTAATAATAATATAAGAAAACAGGTTTACATGGCTCTTGAATATAGTCTTTTCAACAAGTAAGTAAAGATGAATTTATACTTCAAAGAGATATGTTCCTAACCTGACAATGGTACCTTCCAAAAAGACTAAATTTAAATTGATTCTTCGAATAAATTTTTTACTTTTCAATCCAAGATCAATCTAAGTTATGTATTTCTACTTTTATTTTGGTCTCTTTAACACTGAAACTATCAATTGTATATAAAGCAACTTCACTATCGAGTGACTTCATTAGTTGCTGGGCAAAGCCAAAGCATTGATTTTTCGGCTGTTTTCAATGAAAAATAGAATTTTGCCCAAAGTTATCTCAAATAAATTATCACAATTTGAACAAAAAGCTTCTGTTCTTGTGCCCACCAGAAAAATGAGATGTCTGAGACTTTCTTTGTATTTTTTTGCGAAAAATAGATCGCATGCACTGTTATGCAAAGAAAAGTGTAAGAGATTGGTTTCTGAAAAATGTCGTGCTACACACAATATTCTAAAAATGCTTGGTTTTTATTCTATGTATTTTTGAATTTTTTGTTAAAAAAAATAAAGGTAGCAATGTTTAGTGCATTTCACATTGTCAGGTTAGAAACGCAATAAGAAAAATGTGGCTCCGAACATTACAGCTTGGTCAATTTGGAATTTATAAAAAAATCGTTTCTTCGTTGTTTTTCGACGTTTTGAAGGGTTGTTTCGAGTACAAAAAAGTATTTTTAGGAAGAATTATGTGCCCACGTTACATGTCTCAAAGCCATCAAAATTCGTTGGTAATTCGTGCATGTATTTTTTCTGACTTATAAAAGCACAATTGATTAAAAATGATATTTTTCTTTTGACAAAAATACCTTTCTTCTGTGAGGCTGGCTGTATTTGAAAAAGCGTTGGTCAACGCTCCGCCAAAACTCGTGGGTTTTCTCCGGGTACTCCGGTTCTTCCCACTGGGAGAGTTGACAGGGTAGTTACATATGGTTATAAAAATGTGACTAACTTTTGAAAACCTTTCTACTTAGACTTGTTAAGCCTTCTCGTCCTCTCTATCAGTTGCATGTTTTGAGCCACATGTTTTTCTTTGTAATTGTGAAACAACTCGTTATATGCTGGGTAAACTTTTGCAAAACTCTCAAAATTTATCACTTCAAGTTGTTTCATTGTTATAATATATTTTGAAGTATAAACATTTACTTACGTTGAAAAGACCCAAGTTTTTTAGGACTTTGTTCATTCACTTGTGTTATTGTTCTCTCTGCCATGTTCTGTTTTCTTCTGTTGTTATTTTAATAAGTACAATGTGTGGTAGTTAATCTCTTTTTATTGTTATTCAAATTGTATGTAATCTTTACAATTTTTTTCAATAAATTGTTTACAAAATTTACTTGTGACCCCTTTTTAATTAAAAATTCAATTCCCATGGGAATTGAGAAATTGAATAAAAAAAATCCCCCTACCCCGGCCAGCTCCCCAAGTGCCACTTCCACCTAAGTAGAAGTACTTATACATGTAGTACAAGTACTTCTACTTATTCACGGTGGAAGTAGCACTCGGAGAACTGGCCGGGGTAGCCGGCAAAGAGAAGACCAACTTTGCAAGTGCTAATACAATTGCTAAGTTGATCTTCCCTAGAGAGCAGCCGCGCGTACCTAACAAATTAAAACAACAAACGTTAGTGACTTAAGTACTTAGCATGCAAATTTGATTCCCAAAGCCAAAATGTCAAGTGCCCCCCGCTGATCCTACCAACTGCCTACCTGCCTCAGTTCTAAGCTGTCTTCCTCAGTTCTAAGCTCCTGCATTCCATTCGTTACCTTCACTTTCCTCACCATCGCACAGTCACTCACAGCTGATAAACCCGCATGCACCACCACCACCCCGACTGCCACCCAATTTCGAAAATTAAAAGAGTTAAAATTTCGGTAAAGTATGCATTTTAAATGCAATTTATTTGGATATTTTAGATCAAACGTAAACAGAAAAAGCTCGTACATAAAAACAGGTGAGAATTCTATTTAAAATTTGCTTGCAAAATATAAAACTTAATTCGCATTTTTCTTAGTTAATAGTATAGATCAATTTAGTTGATGTTGAAACCTACTCTTAACTGTTTTGTTAGAAGTGACGACAGATTTTGGTTTTTAAGCATACTTTCAAAAATTTTAATTCCTTTAATAAACCTAATCCCATGCAACTTACACACGGCGCACACCCTCGCAGTCCATACATTTAGCTAATAAATTACGTTATAAACAAAAAAGCAAAATAAAAAGATAAATTACGTTATCTCTAGCTACTTAAACCCACTTAGACTGAGTTTTTGATTGAATTTTCAAACGTAAAACCTTAGCTGAATGGGCATGGGCTTTTCGTTGTGTTAACTGTTCCGGAGTAAATATAAACCTGGGGCCGGTTGTATCAAAGGCGTTTAGCTTAAACGGTGGATAAGTGAAATTTAAAAATCAGTTTTACACCTAGTACGGAACCGAAATTATGAGTTGAAATAGAATAAATATTTAGTTTTATATATAATTGTTCTTCTCAGGTCAAATAACTTCAGCTGGTTTGTTTATACAACATGGAAACTTGTTTCATATTTTTGACTTATCCACCGTTTAAGCTAAACGCCTTTGATACAACCGGCCCCTGATACTTACCAAAGTCCAAGGCTGGGTCAAATAAGCATGAGAATTAGGCAAAAATAAAAAGCAATTGAAACTCAACAGATTCACTAAAGTTGTTTTTTTTTTGGCAACTTATATCCTTAAGTGTAGATGACATGCAATTTTTAATGCCGTAATTCTCACACTTATTTAACCGAAACGCCTTCATTTGCATGGTACCTCGCAGCTGCTCTCAAACCACCTTCGTAATTTGCTTTAGTGTACACAAACAATGACTTCATTGTTCCTGCTTACCAAAACAAATCTGAAAGCACCAAGATACTTATCATATTAATAATCAAAGAGGATTCGCATTATGCAGTAATTACCATAAACAGACGCATCACCATTGAAACAAAGCATGCTGTATTCCCATGGGAATTTAAAATGCACAAAAAAATATAATGATCCTACTGATTTGCATGGATGTATGAACCAAATTAGCTAAGAAACAAAGAAATGATATATTCCCTTGGGAATTTAATGTAGCAAAAAGATGGCGGGTGTTGATTTTACCAGAATGCCTTGCGGTCTGAAATCGTTTAAAAACTTAAGGTAAATTAACCTCGTTTGAGGAACAGACAGATAGGTTATTTTGTCACTTGTGTTAAAATTCCGTCCATTAGCTTATGTTAAATATCATTTCACTGGTATTCTTGATTGATACCCGCATTAAATTCTGGTAAAATCGACATGCCACCATTTGTTTTGCTACGGTGAATTGGAATACAAGTCAAATTTTCTCGCTTTTTAACCAGAGAACACATTCTTTAAAGGTAGAACGACGGAATTGATCGTTTACAATCGACGCCATCTTTGTTGACGTTTGAAACACATGGCAACCACAAAGTATCTATTCATTATATCTGATCCTATCGAGCCATACATCTTTAAAGTATCATTCATAATACGCTAAAACTAACGATGAAATAGTAAATTGACACTAGTGTTTCGCTGTAAACAGCTGAAGTAATCTGCAGAGTCAACCAAGATGGCGCCCAATCACACGAAATGACGGCATGTGCAAACCAAAAATAGTGACCAAATGCATCAACTATAATTTAGTGGCATTATTACGAAACTTATTTTTGTAAAACGTTCAATCCTACATGTTATTTTGTTTTGTTTTTAGAAATATCCAAATCCAAATGTTAGAGACGAAATTTCCAGGCGTTAAGGTATTGTTTCTTTAAAAAATATTGTCGACATTTACCATATTTTTACCTGTTTTTTGACTCGAAAATTGACTGCCAAACTCCTAGGTATTCTATTTAATTATTTTGTTGAATGTATTTGATATCAATGTTATTTCAATCCAATTTTTTTCACTTAATTTGCTGTCTTCTCTTTTTCATTAACGAGAAATATCTATTAAATCCTCTTTGATCCCTCAATAATAAGTATCTTGTTTTCTACTAACTTGCACATTACCACTACTTTCTATTACAATGTCGTGTCTTCTCATTCTTGTGGATTGTTGTTTTGTGGGTCTTGTCGTCCAGGATCGTTCATTCTTTTCTTTTCTTGTGCGTTTTTTTCACATCCCATCACCCTTTGCAATAGTAGAAAGAATTAAATCATGAGATGATAGTTACGAGTAATTTATAAACTATAACATATTAAACAATTATTGGATGAGGTTTTTGTGATATGCGGAATTATCAATGTCGAGGTAAGAGTTATCAGCCGAGCCGAAGGCGAGTCAGATAACTCTTACCGAGAGATTGATAATTTTGCATATCACAAAAACCGAATCCGATAATTGCTTTATTATACATTTTAAGTCTTTTTCCTCGAGCAATTGACGCATTTCGCCCTCGGAAGAGCTTAAAAAGGAAGATGCCATAGCATGAAACAGAAAATATCGAAAAAATGTTGTTGCCATGCCAACCATTGATGCCAACGAATACCGCATACTGTAATAATCTGCACCGTAGGCTCAACATCCAGATAACTCAGTTATCTGCTAGCAGATAACTGAGTTATCTGCAGATTGTGTGATAGTCGCATTTATCTGCATACAACTGATCAATCACAACGCATAAAACAACTGCAATGTATAATAAAATAGTTTATTAATTAGGCCGGCCAAATTATTGTGTAAGCTGTTAATATGAAATTTTTTTATTAAAATCTCGAGAATCATTAGTAAATCGTGAACAAAACACAAAAGAAAATCATAGCCGTGAAGGAGTCTTTATTTCTCACACGCACACAACTTGCAGCTACCCTAATTTATGATTTTAAATCAAAATATCTCGAGAATTAAACAACACGTAAGGAATGTGTAAATTCTTAAAGCTCTTTCGAACAATAAAAATTAATATCTCGCACTAATCTCTCTCAAAAGCTCTCTCAAATTTATTACCAATATCTCTTCAACTATTACTTTGCAGGTGAAATGTAACTTCTATCAAAACTAGCTTACTTCAAGTTGTTTGGGAATTAAGATTTTACGTGTCAACGAGATCAAATATGAATCTAAGATGGCAGACAGCGCATTAAATTTCTATCTTTACGACCAACTCCCCAACGAAAGGCTTTAATTCGCTCGAAAGTCGAATTTTGTTTTTTTATTGTTTAATGTAGTGAAAGATCCTGTGTGCTTTTTACAGCACTGCCAACACTAGCAACGTTAGTGCGAGATGTTAATTTTTATTGAAACGAAAGCTGAACTGCTAAAGAAAATAGAAACGACAAGATAAAATCAAAAAACTTACTTTCACTCTATCTTTGGATCTTCTTGGCTTCGGTTGTTCTCGTTTCATCATGCTGTTTATGGTTTCATCTGGTTGGCGCACTCTCTTCACGGAACATCACGCCGGTCCAGTAGGTAACTAGCTCACTCGTGTCCAGTCAACCAACATAAAATAAGGAGAAAATTAATGTTACAAAATATTTTAGAATATAGGACACTAAGCGTTAATTGAAATTGACTTTAACAAACCGTACATTGTGATAGTATTTGCATCTTAACATCTGATGGAGACGGCTTGTGATTTACTTCTTATGTCGATATGAATTCTTTCCCATCTTGTTGCGTCATTAGTTGATGGTTGTTGTATTCACTTTTTACTTGGCATTCTTTGAAAAAAAAATTACGATGTTCAGAAAACTGTTTACAAGATAAGCAAAGAAAACTACGTTCACAAGCATTAGAGAGGACTAAGTAATTAGAATAGGCGTGACAGGTCACAGAGGTTAGTCGACGAAGAAACTCATGGACAAATTCCCGGCATGATGATATTCCGATAGCAAGAAGTACAGCAAGTGTAGAACGTGTACGTGTAAGCTTAAACTGTATCTATGCAACTCCAAGAAAAGCGCAACACAAAATGGCGGAATTTAAAGACATTTCTGGTGTCATTTCCAGTTCCCTAACTTTCGCGGACAAATATATTTATATATTTTTCTCAAATTTTTTTGAAGTAAATCTAGATGGATTTTGTGAATAAACAAATTGAAAAAAGTATTGCCCACGTTAGGAAACTAGAACGGGCGCCCAAGAATGCCCACAATTTCTCCAATCTGGATTATATTTATTGATTGCGCAAATGACTGATAAAAAATAAGAGAGTAATAAAATACCAAATGGTTTCCTCTTCAAGATAGTGTCATACATGCGCGCGGCATTTCGGGATATTTGGGAAAACTCATGTTGAAGTTGAACCTAAGGCAACATGCCAAGTACATGGATGACGCTATCCTGCTCAGGAAACTATTTAGTAATTGTCTTACAAAATGATTACAGTGAAACACAAGTCAACGCCACGGCATTTAAATTTCTCGTGTAGGATTGTTTGATCCTGCACAGTAATAGCCAAGTGGCGCAATCGTCAGAGCAAACGCCTATCACATGTGAGGTCGTGGGTTCAATCCTTACTTCAGACTCGTGACACCCATGTGAGGAGTTAGTCAGTCGTGGGTTTATCCCGGGTACTCCGGTTTGCGAATGTTGACTGGACGGTTAAAATTGTAAAATATCAGTAATCACCGGAACACGGGTACTTAACTAAACTGCTGACGATGAGGCGGAACTCATAATGAATTAATGAAAATGTGTTTCACTGTAGTTATCATATAATGTAATTGCCAAGCTGAATGAATAATTCTCCAGTAACTACGTCATATGAATAATTTACAATTATGAGAGTAGTGGGGGGGGGGGGGGGGGCAGGCAGCATAAAGATTGAAGTAGTGTCAAGGAAGGGGTACTACCCTGACGGGTACTAGGCGAAGAAGTAGAGTAAACAGGAGGAAGAAAATTAAATTGGAGTAAATAAGGGGGATTGGGGTAAAGAAGGGGAGAAGCAGGATAAAGAAACCAGTGGAAGGGGGTGCTATCCTGGAAGGAGTACCCGGGAAAGAAGAGGGTGAACAGGAGGAAAAGTAGATTGGAGTACAGAAAGGGGAAATTAAACGGATCAGGAAATTCAGACTTGCAATTCAAATGAAAGGCAGCTCATTGGTCATGTAAACACTCGTTAAATCATGGTTCTCGCTTGCCTTTAGCTTGGAATCATCTTTGAATTTGAACTGAAAGTCTGAATTTGCATGTTTCTTGTATAGAGTGCAGTGTATCAGAACAGAAGAGGTTTTGAAGAAAAAGAAAGAAAGAATAAAAGTAAGTTAAAATTTGTAAAGAATAATGAAGAAACTATTGGTACAGCACTTGATACATGATGATAATCATCATTATAAACTCTCTATTAATCCGGGGGGGGGGTATAATAGAGAATTTGCAATGATAGTAAGTATATTGTAATATTTGGGTTTTTACCACTAAATCCTCTTGAAAGTTCTTTTTGGCTGTGGCTTCTCTCATCACAGTTGTCTGTGCTTGTCTTGCAAAATCTCTGGAACATCTATAACGTGAAGGTCAATATTTAAGATTAGAAAAATAGAAACCGTAAAATAGAAAGAAATTTAAATCGTGGCGAATACTTTTTACGGTCTTGCTGGCATGACAAAAAGAGAGTATAGATTTATAAGATCATGTTGATTTATCCTTTATCTGAACTATATTTAACTTAGATTTTAAAATAGATTTCACCCTGGTAAGCAGACCGAATGGGTTTTCAAACAAGATAACATTTAATGACTAAAACGTGCACAGAATAGTTAGAGAATGCTTACATGTCGAATAAAAATCCAATACTTTTAATGTCCAACTACACAATAGCGATTTTCGTTGCATTTCTAGACTGGAGAAGAAGACGACGCCATTTTGATTTTGATTTCTCCCGACAACGGCAGATTTGTCTTCGCAATTTTTTTCCATTTCTTCGTCGTTTCAGCTCCAATTTGCTCGTTGTGTTTCTTTCGTACCTTCCTCGCCATTTCCGTACAACCAATGGACATTTATACTCAAGATTAAGACTGTATTGAGACTTTCAAAATGTTCGTCAGGAGACATAAAAATCGAAGCTTCTTCTTCGGGTTGCAGAAGCAAATGACGTCAGACGACCTTTGTCCGCCAGCAAATACCCGTATGTATAACATTCAATGATCTTTTTAGGAAGCTGAAAATCGGTTTTTATTGCGCGAACGAAGTGTTTTTGCCATTATTTCTTACTCAGGTCTTTCTTCTGCTACTTTACTTCATGTTTACTTAGGTAACTTGCCAAAAGAAACGCCTGTAAGGGACAATTTTGCAATTTTTTTTATTTGGATGCTGATGAACAAGGGAAGACTCGTTAAAGCTTTCATTGGCAAATATCTTTCCCTCCGTGGCCGAGAGGTAAAGACAACTGTCTTGACTTCGATTTTGGGTGGATCGAGGACCGGTCCAGTTCAACTGAGTTTGGTAAGAATTTAATTCTGATCGATGCTCGATCCACCCAAAACTGAAGTCAAAGCTGGGCGTGGAGTGCAGGAAAACACTAGGCAGTACCGCGAGGCCGAGGAGGCAAACGTTATTTTCCCAGCGTTGTTAACTAATATTTAAGCAAATTTCATTAACTTGACTGTTGGGGACAGACCTGTAGGGTTGGTGCATTGAAGACTTCTCGTCGTTATTTCCCTTCGTTCAAGAAGACAAGTTGTCTTCATCGAGAAATAACGACGAAAAGACTTCAAGACACCACTAAACCACTACACTGTAAAGCTACAGTGTAGTGGTTTAGCTAGCTAAACCACTACACTGTGCCAATAATATATGGCTGACTTCTTCCTAACGCTTACGGTACGACCATGGATGCGCAAAGATGCGCAAACACATTAAAGCCTTGAAAGCAAGTGTTTTCTTTTAGGAAAGAATCAAGGACGACAACGCTTACTAAATCAAAGCCGTCTAGTCATGTTTTAAGTACTTCAGCTGTTTAACGATCTTTTACCAGATCTTTGCAAGAGGAAAAGTAAAATTTTGCATCATTATTATTAACTTTCCGTCAGTCGTTTCTTTCTTGATCGAGCATTATATGCCATTGTGTTCAGTGTCCTTGATATAGGAGCCATATACTTATGGCCTTGGGTTTAATTCCCAAACACTGAATGGCAGTGTTTTGCTCTTCCAATGAGATAACAAGATGGCACTGTAGAACGCGTGGTTTTATATAAGCTACGAGCGTCAAGATATCCTTGATAGGTAACTATTGATCCTACAATGGCACTTATGTTCACTGCCAATAGGAACGTTTTCAACTCACAGCTTGTACATAATGGCTTTTATAGGTTGTGTCACAAGGAAACTGCAGTTCGGTCGTAAAATCAACTTGTTTTCAAGGTTGCCGGGTTTTAAACATTACTGACACTGTTAATGTTGTAGCTCGGAATTGTAAAACAACGGCGGCAATGCAGTTTTCTTGTGCCATAACCATATAAGCTACGACCGCCAAGCTTTATCCTTGATAGGAAAGAATTGATCCCACCAACGACATTTGTATTCTCTACCGATAGGAACGTTTGAGACTTACAGCTTGTACATAACGCATTTTATCGGTGAGTCGTAAAACCAACCTGTTACTGCTCAGCAAACTACCATTTCCCTCGATCAACGATAGTCGATGAAGCTTGGCGCTCGAGTTGTTCAGCTAAGTTAAACGATCTTTTATGGCGAGGTCTTTTCAAGAAGGCATGAAGCATAGATGCGCAAACACTGTACAGCCTGTAAAGAATATGTCTTCTTTCGGGAAAGAGTCAAAGACGATAACGCTTATTAAATCAAAACTGTGTAGGCATGTTTTAAGTTGCTCAGCTATGTTTAACGATCTTTTATGACCAGGCCTTTGCAAGAAGGAAAGTCGAAGTTTGCATATACTATTGACTTTCCGTCGGTCGTTTCTTTCTTGATCGAGCTTTATATGTCATTGTGTTCAGTGTCCTTGATATAGGAGTCATGTATTTATGGCCTTGGGTTTGATTCCCAAACACTGCATGGCAGTCTTCAGCTCTTTCAAGTAATAAGATAACTTTGGAACAAGATGGCAATGCGTTATTTACTATATGCCTGGTCATGCTGTAACTAATCATGTAGTATATTCTACAAACCTTAACTCAGAACGTTGGCTGTCAGTTTCTATTCGTGCTTGCTTTGAAACATTGCAGATACTGCTAACCTGGCTATAACCTGTAAAATGCTTGGTTTTACACAACCTACGAGCGCCAAGCTTCATCGACTATCGTTGATCGAGGGAACTGGTAGTTTGCTGAGCAGTAACAGGTTGGTTTTACGACTCACCGATAAAATGCGTTATGTACAAGCTGTAAGTCTCAAACGTTCCTATCGGTAGAGAATACAAATGTCGTTGGTGGGATCAATTGTTTCCTATCAAGGATAAAGCTTGGCGGTCGTAGCTTATATAAATGATAAAACCACCCATTTTACAGGTTATGGCACAAGAAAACTGCATTGCCGCCGTTGTTTTACAATTCCGAGCTACAACATTAACAGTGTCAGTAATGTTTAAAACCCGGCAACCTTGAAAACAAGTTGATTTTACGACCGAACTGCAGTTTCCTTGTGACACAACCTATAAAAGCCATTATGTACAAGCTGTGAGTTGAAAACGTTCCTATTGGCAGTGAACATAAGTGCCATTGTAGGATCAATAGTTACCTATCAAGGATATCTTGACGCTCGTAGCTTATATAAAACCACGCGTTCTACAGTGCCATCTTGTTATCTCATTGGAAGAGCAAAACACTGCCATTCAGTGTTTGGGAATTAAACCCAAGGCCATAAGTATATGGCTCCTATATCAAGGACACTGAACACAATGGCATATAATGCTCGATCAAGAAAGAAACGACTGACGGAAAGTTAATAATAATGATGCAAAATTTTACTTTTCCTCTTGCAAAGATCTGGTAAAAGATCGTTAAACAGCTGAAGTACTTAAAACATGACTAGACGGCTTTGATTTAGTAAGCGTTGTCGTCCTTGATTCTTTCCTAAAAGAAAACACTTGCTTTCAAGGCTTTAATGTGTTTGCGCATCTTTGCGCATCCATGGTCGTACCGTAAGCGTTAGGAAGAAGTCAGCCATATATTATTGGCACAGTGTAGTGGTTTAGCTAGCTAAACCACTACACTGTAGCTTTACAGTGTAGTGGTTTAGTGGTGTCTTGAAGTCTTTTCGTCGTTATTTCTCGATGAAGACAACTTGTCTTCTTGAACGAAGGGAAATAACGACGAGAAGTCTTCAATGCACCAACCCTACAGGTCTGTCCCCAACAGTCAAGTTAATGAAATTTGCTTAAATATTAGTTAACAACGCTGGGAAAATAACGTTTGCCTCCTCGGCCTCGCGGTACTGCCTAGTGTTTTCCTGCACTCCACGCCCAGCTTTGACTTCAGTTTTGGGTGGATCGAGCATCGATCAGAATTAAATTCTTACCAAACTCAGTTGAACTGGACCGGTCCTCGATCCACCCAAAATCGAAGTCAAGACAGTTGTCTTTACCTCTCGGCCACGGAGGGAAAGATATTTGCCAATGAAAGCTTTAACGAGTCTTCCCTTGTTCATCAGCATCCAAATAAAAAAAATTGCAAAATTGTCCCTTACAGGCGTTTCTTTTGGCAAGTTACCTAAGTAAACATGAAGTAAAGTAGCAGAAGAAAGACCTGAGTAAGAAATAATGGCAAAAACACTTCGTTCGCGCAATAAAAACCGATTTTCAGCTTCCTAAAAAGATCATTGAATGTTATACATACGGGTATTTGCTGGCGGACAAAGGTCGTCTGACGTCATTTGCTTCTGCAACCCGAAGAAGAAGCTTCGATTTTTATGTCTCCTGACGAACATTTTGAAAGTCTCAATACAGTCTTAATCTTGAGTATAAATGTCCATTGGTTGTACGGAAATGGCGAGGAAGGTACGAAAGAAACACAACGAGCAAATTGGAGCTGAAACGACGAAGAAATGGAAAAAAATTGCGAAGACAAATCTGCCGTTGTCGGGAGAAATCAAAATCAAAATGGCGTCGTCTTCTTCTCCAGTCTAGAAATGCAACGAAAATCGCTATTGTGTAGTTGGACATTAAAAGTATTGGATTTTTATTCGACATGTAAGCATTCTCTAACTATTCTGTGCACGTTTTAGTCATTAAATGTTATCTTGTTTGAAAACCCATTCGGTCTGCTTACCAGGGTGAAATCTATTTTAAAATCTAAGTTAAATATAGTTCAGATAAAGGATAAATCAACATGATCTTATAAATCTATACTCTCTTTTTGTCATGCCAGCAAGACCGTAAAAAGTATTCGCCACGATTTAAATTTCTTTCTATTTTACGGTTTCTATTTTTCTAATCTTAAATATTGACCTTCACGTTATAGATGTTCCAGAGATTTTGCAAGACAAGCACAGACAACTGTGATGAGAGAAGCCACAGCCAAAAAGAACTTTCAAGAGGATTTAGTGGTAAAAACCCAAATATTACAATATACTTACTATCATTGCAAATTCTCTATTATACCCCCCCCGGATTAATAGAGAGTTTATAATGATGATTATCATCATGTATCAAGTGCTGTACCAATAGTTTCTTCATTATTCTTTACAAATTTTAACTTACTTTTATTCTTTCTTTCTTTTTCTTCAAAACCTCTTCTGTTCTGATACACTGCACTCTATACAAGAAACATGCAAATTCAGACTTTCAGTTCAAATTCAAAGATGATTCCAAGCTAAAGGCAAGCGAGAACCATGATTTAACGAGTGTTTACATGACCAATGAGCTGCCTTTCATTTGAATTGCAAGTCTGAATTTCCTGATCCGTTTAATTTCCCCTTTCTGTACTCCAATCTACTTTTCCTCCTGTTCACCCTCTTCTTTCCCGGGTACTCCTTCCAGGATAGCACCCCCTTCCACTGGTTTCTTTATCCTGCTTCTCCCCTTCTTTACCCCAATCCCCCTTATTTACTCCAATTTAATTTTCTTCCTCCTGTTTACTCTACTTCTTCGCCTAGTACCCGTCAGGGTAGTACCCCTTCCTTGACACTACTTCAATCTTTATGCTGCCCCCCCCCCCCCCCACTACTCTCATAATTGTAAATTATTCATATGACGTAGTTACTGGAGAATTATTCATTCAGCTTGGCAATTACATTATATGATAACTACAGTGAAACACATTTTCATTAATTCATTATGAGTTCCGCCTCATCGTCAGCAGTTTAGTTAAGTACCCGTGTTCCGGTGATTACTGATATTTTACAATTTTAACCGTCCAGTCAACATTCGCAAACCGGAGTACCCGGGATAAACCCACGACTGACTAACTCCTCACATGGGTGTCACGAGTCTGAAGTAAGGATTGAACCCACGACCTCACATGTGATAGGCGTTTGCTCTGACGATTGCGCCACTTGGCTATTACTGTGCAGGATCAAACAATCCTACACGAGAAATTTAAATGCCGTGGCGTTGACTTGTGTTTCACTGTAATCATTTTGTAAGACAATTACTAAATAGTTTCCTGAGCAGGATAGCGTCATCCATGTACTTGGCATGTTGCCTTAGGTTCAACTTCAACATGAGTTTTCCCAAATATCCCGAAATGCCGCGCGCATGTATGACACTATCTTGAAGAGGAAACCATTTGGTATTTTATTACTCTCTTATTTTTTATCAGTCATTTGCGCAATCAATAAATATAATCCAGATTGGAGAAATTGTGGGCATTCTTGGGCGCCCGTTCTAGTTTCCTAACGTGGGCAATACTTTTTTCAATTTGTTTATTCACAAAATCCATCTAGATTTACTTCAAAAAAATTTGAGAAAAATATATAAATATATTTGTCCGCGAAAGTTAGGGAACTGGAAATGACACCAGAAATGTCTTTAAATTCCGCCATTTTGTGTTGCGCTTTTCTTGGAGTTGCATAGATACAGTTTAAGCTTACACGTACACGTTCTACACTTGCTGTACTTCTTGCTATCGGAATATCATCATGCCGGGAATTTGTCCATGAGTTTCTTCGTCGACTAACCTCTGTGACCTGTCACGCCTATTATAATTACTTAGTCCTCTCTAATGCTTGTGAACGTAGTTTTCTTTGCTTATCTTGTAAACAGTTTTCTGAACATCGTAATTTTTTTTTCAAAGAATGCCAAGTAAAAAGTGAATACAACAACCATCAACTAATGACGCAACAAGATGGGAAAGAATTCATATCGACATAAGAAGTAAATCACAAGCCGTCTCCATCAGATGTTAAGATGCAAATACTATCACAATGTACGGTTTGTTAAAGTCAATTTCAATTAACGCTTAGTGTCCTATATTCTAAAATATTTTGTAACATTAATTTTCTCCTTATTTTATGTTGGTTGACTGGACACGAGTGAGCTAGTTACCTACTGGACCGGCGTGATGTTCCGTGAAGAGAGTGCGCCAACCAGATGAAACCATAAACAGCATGATGAAACGAGAACAACCGAAGCCAAGAAGATCCAAAGATAGAGTGAAAGTAAGTTTTTTGATTTTATCTTGTCGTTTCTATTTTCTTTAGCAGTTCAGCTTTCGTTTCAATAAAAATTAACATCTCGCACTAACGTTGCTAGTGTTGGCAGTGCTGTAAAAAGCACACAGGATCTTTCACTACATTAAACAATAAAAAAACAAAATTCGACTTTCGAGCGAATTAAAGCCTTTCGTTGGGGAGTTGGTCGTAAAGATAGAAATTTAATGCGCTGTCTGCCATCTTAGATTCATATTTGATCTCGTTGACACGTAAAATCTTAATTCCCAAACAACTTGAAGTAAGCTAGTTTTGATAGAAGTTACATTTCACCTGCAAAGTAATAGTTGAAGAGATATTGGTAATAAATTTGAGAGAGCTTTTGAGAGAGATTAGTGCGAGATATTAATTTTTATTGTTCGAAAGAGCTTTAAGAATTTACACATTCCTTACGTGTTGTTTAATTCTCGAGATATTTTGATTTAAAATCATAAATTAGGGTAGCTGCAAGTTGTGTGCGTGTGAGAAATAAAGACTCCTTCACGGCTATGATTTTCTTTTGTGTTTTGTTCACGATTTACTAATGATTCTCGAGATTTTAATAAAAAAATTTCATATTAACAGCTTACACAATAATTTGGCCGGCCTAATTAATAAACTATTTTATTATACATTGCAGTTGTTTTATGCGTTGTGATTGATCAGTTGTATGCAGATAAATGCGACTATCACACAATCTGCAGATAACTCAGTTATCTGCTAGCAGATAACTGAGTTATCTGGATGTTGAGCCTACGGTGCAGATTATTACAGTATGCGGTATTCGTTGGCATCAATGGTTGGCATGGCAACAACATTTTTTCGATATTTTCTGTTTCATGCTATGGCATCTTCCTTTTTAAGCTCTTCCGAGGGCGAAATGCGTCAATTGCTCGAGGAAAAAGACTTAAAATGTATAATAAAGCAATTATCGGATTCGGTTTTTGTGATATGCAAAATTATCAATCTCTCGGTAAGAGTTATCTGACTCGCCTTCGGCTCGGCTGATAACTCTTACCTCGACATTGATAATTCCGCATATCACAAAAACCTCATCCAATAATTGTTTAATATGTTATAGTTTATAAATTACTCGTAACTATCATCTCATGATTTAATTCTTTCTACTATTGCAAAGGGTGATGGGATGTGAAAAAAACGCACAAGAAAAGAAAAGAATGAACGATCCTGGACGACAAGACCCACAAAACAACAATCCACAAGAATGAGAAGACACGACATTGTAATAGAAAGTAGTGGTAATGTGCAAGTTAGTAGAAAACAAGATACTTATTATTGAGGGATCAAAGAGGATTTAATAGATATTTCTCGTTAATGAAAAAGAGAAGACAGCAAATTAAGTGAAAAAAATTGGATTGAAATAACATTGATATCAAATACATTCAACAAAATAATTAAATAGAATACCTAGGAGTTTGGCAGTCAATTTTCGAGTCAAAAAACAGGTAAAAATATGGTAAATGTCGACAATATTTTTTAAAGAAACAATACCTTAACGCCTGGAAATTTCGTCTCTAACATTTGGATTTGGATATTTCTAAAAACAAAACAAAATAACATGTAGGATTGAACGTTTTACAAAAATAAGTTTCGTAATAATGCCACTAAATTATAGTTGATGCATTTGGTCACTATTTTTGGTTTGCACATGCCGTCATTTCGTGTGATTGGGCGCCATCTTGGTTGACTCTGCAGATTACTTCAGCTGTTTACAGCGAAACACTAGTGTCAATTTACTATTTCATCGTTAGTTTTAGCGTATTATGAATGATACTTTAAAGATGTATGGCTCGATAGGATCAGATATAATGAATAGATACTTTGTGGTTGCCATGTGTTTCAAACGTCAACAAAGATGGCGTCGATTGTAAACGATCAATTCCGTCGTTCTACCTTTAAAGAATGTGTTCTCTGGTTAAAAAGCGAGAAAATTTGACTTGTATTCCAATTCACCGTAGCAAAACAAATGGTGGCATGTCGATTTTACCAGAATTTAATGCGGGTATCAATCAAGAATACCAGTGAAATGATATTTAACATAAGCTAATGGACGGAATTTTAACACAAGTGACAAAATAACCTATCTGTCTGTTCCTCAAACGAGGTTAATTTACCTTAAGTTTTTAAACGATTTCAGACCGCAAGGCATTCTGGTAAAATCAACACCCGCCATCTTTTTGCTACATTAAATTCCCAAGGGAATATATCATTTCTTTGTTTCTTAGCTAATTTGGTTCATACATCCATGCAAATCAGTAGGATCATTATATTTTTTTGTGCATTTTAAATTCCCATGGGAATACAGCATGCTTTGTTTCAATGGTGATGCGTCTGTTTATGGTAATTACTGCATAATGCGAATCCTCTTTGATTATTAATATGATAAGTATCTTGGTGCTTTCAGATTTGTTTTGGTAAGCAGGAACAATGAAGTCATTGTTTGTGTACACTAAAGCAAATTACGAAGGTGGTTTGAGAGCAGCTGCGAGGTACCATGCAAATGAAGGCGTTTCGGTTAAATAAGTGTGAGAATTACGGCATTAAAAATTGCATGTCATCTACACTTAAGGATATAAGTTGCCAAAAAAAAAACAACTTTAGTGAATCTGTTGAGTTTCAATTGCTTTTTATTTTTGCCTAATTCTCATGCTTATTTGACCCAGCCTTGGACTTTGGTAAGTATCAGGGGCCGGTTGTATCAAAGGCGTTTAGCTTAAACGGTGGATAAGTCAAAAATATGAAACAAGTTTCCATGTTGTATAAACAAACCAGCTGAAGTTATTTGACCTGAGAAGAACAATTATATATAAAACTAAATATTTATTCTATTTCAACTCATAATTTCGGTTCCGTACTAGGTGTAAAACTGATTTTTAAATTTCACTTATCCACCGTTTAAGCTAAACGCCTTTGATACAACCGGCCCCAGGTTTATATTTACTCCGGAACAGTTAACACAACGAAAAGCCCATGCCCATTCAGCTAAGGTTTTACGTTTGAAAATTCAATCAAAAACTCAGTCTAAGTGGGTTTAAGTAGCTAGAGATAACGTAATTTATCTTTTTATTTTGCTTTTTTGTTTATAACGTAATTTATTAGCTAAATGTATGGACTGCGAGG
Source organism: Muricea muricata (assembly GCA_963855995.1). Lineage (NCBI taxonomy): Eukaryota > Metazoa > Cnidaria > Anthozoa > Malacalcyonacea > Plexauridae > Muricea > Muricea muricata. The sequence continues at coordinate 2,114,409 of OY979729.1, read as the reverse complement.
GTGTGCGCCGTGTGTAAGTTGCATGGGATTAGGTTTATTAAAGGAATTAAAATTTTTGAAAGTATGCTTAAAAACCAAAATCTGTCGTCACTTCTAACAAAACAGTTAAGAGTAGGTTTCAACATCAACTAAATTGATCTATACTATTAACTAAGAAAAATGCGAATTAAGTTTTATATTTTGCAAGCAAATTTTAAATAGAATTCTCACCTGTTTTTATGTACGAGCTTTTTCTGTTTACGTTTGATCTAAAATATCCAAATAAATTGCATTTAAAATGCATACTTTACCGAAATTTTAACTCTTTTAATTTTCGAAATTGGGTGGCAGTCGGGGTGGTGGTGGTGCATGCGGGTTTATCAGCTGTGAGTGACTGTGCGATGGTGAGGAAAGTGAAGGTAACGAATGGAATGCAGGAGCTTAGAACTGAGGAAGACAGCTTAGAACTGAGGCAGGTAGGCAGTTGGTAGGATCAGCGGGGGGCACTTGACATTTTGGCTTTGGGAATCAAATTTGCATGCTAAGTACTTAAGTCACTAACGTTTGTTGTTTTAATTTGTTAGGTACGCGCGGCTGCTCTCTAGGGAAGATCAACTTAGCAATTGTATTAGCACTTGCAAAGTTGGTCTTCTCTTTGCCGGCTACCCCGGCCAGTTCTCCGAGTGCTACTTCCACCGTGAATAAGTAGAAGTACTTGTACTACATGTATAAGTACTTCTACTTAGGTGGAAGTGGCACTTGGGGAGCTGGCCGGGGTAGGGGGATTTTTTTTATTCAATTTCTCAATTCCCATGGGAATTGAATTTTTAATTAAAAAGGGGTCACAAGTAAATTTTGTAAACAATTTATTGAAAAAAATTGTAAAGATTACATACAATTTGAATAACAATAAAAAGAGATTAACTACCACACATTGTACTTATTAAAATAACAACAGAAGAAAACAGAACATGGCAGAGAGAACAATAACACAAGTGAATGAACAAAGTCCTAAAAAACTTGGGTCTTTTCAACGTAAGTAAATGTTTATACTTCAAAATATATTATAACAATGAAACAACTTGAAGTGATAAATTTTGAGAGTTTTGCAAAAGTTTACCCAGCATATAACGAGTTGTTTCACAATTACAAAGAAAAACATGTGGCTCAAAACATGCAACTGATAGAGAGGACGAGAAGGCTTAACAAGTCTAAGTAGAAAGGTTTTCAAAAGTTAGTCACATTTTTATAACCATATGTAACTACCCTGTCAACTCTCCCAGTGGGAAGAACCGGAGTACCCGGAGAAAACCCACGAGTTTTGGCGGAGCGTTGACCAACGCTTTTTCAAATACAGCCAGCCTCACAGAAGAAAGGTATTTTTGTCAAAAGAAAAATATCATTTTTAATCAATTGTGCTTTTATAAGTCAGAAAAAATACATGCACGAATTACCAACGAATTTTGATGGCTTTGAGACATGTAACGTGGGCACATAATTCTTCCTAAAAATACTTTTTTGTACTCGAAACAACCCTTCAAAACGTCGAAAAACAACGAAGAAACGATTTTTTTATAAATTCCAAATTGACCAAGCTGTAATGTTCGGAGCCACATTTTTCTTATTGCGTTTCTAACCTGACAATGTGAAATGCACTAAACATTGCTACCTTTATTTTTTTTAACAAAAAATTCAAAAATACATAGAATAAAAACCAAGCATTTTTAGAATATTGTGTGTAGCACGACATTTTTCAGAAACCAATCTCTTACACTTTTCTTTGCATAACAGTGCATGCGATCTATTTTTCGCAAAAAAATACAAAGAAAGTCTCAGACATCTCATTTTTCTGGTGGGCACAAGAACAGAAGCTTTTTGTTCAAATTGTGATAATTTATTTGAGATAACTTTGGGCAAAATTCTATTTTTCATTGAAAACAGCCGAAAAATCAATGCTTTGGCTTTGCCCAGCAACTAATGAAGTCACTCGATAGTGAAGTTGCTTTATATACAATTGATAGTTTCAGTGTTAAAGAGACCAAAATAAAAGTAGAAATACATAACTTAGATTGATCTTGGATTGAAAAGTAAAAAATTTATTCGAAGAATCAATTTAAATTTAGTCTTTTTGGAAGGTACCATTGTCAGGTTAGGAACATATCTCTTTGAAGTATAAATTCATCTTTACTTACTTGTTGAAAAGACTATATTCAAGAGCCATGTAAACCTGTTTTCTTATATTATTATTACCACGCAAGTATTACAAAGTGGAATATTTGAAATGTAAACTTGAACTGAAGCAAAGGAAATGCACATGCAAATTCAGAAATATTTCAATTGCCAAAATACAAATTCACCACAACCAAACAATATAAAAAGTTCCAGTAGGCAATATGTTGTAATTTTAATTAAGAAACTTATAAAGTAATAAATCATACAGGAAACACAAAAGAAATCATTTTCTCATCTTACAGAATCGGTATTTTCAAAATCACTTTGCTATAGATCTGATGTATAAAATTGACGAGTTTCACAAGCCATTTACAACATTCGCATCTGTGTATGTCAGATATCTCGCCTTCAGCTTGGGTTTCTATATCCGATACAACCCGGTCACTTGTATTGTAAATAGTACAAATCAAAATTGTTATCAAATCAAAGTCTCAAACTAATTTAAATTATTCTACTCCATATAATGCCAGACAGTTTTACTTTTTCTCAGGAAAGACCTTATGTTCAACAAGGTAAATTTGGCATGTTAATTAAGAAGTCTGTAAAATTTGAAATTGCATAGTATCAACTAAAAGCTTCATGTGACTTAAAACTTTTTCAAGTCGATGTAATACGAAGAACTCTGGTAAAGTATTTACTGTATCCAGGCATCAATAGAAAACTTTTAAAATTAAAAATTGTAGTTACTTATACTTATTATTGGCCAACATCTGTACTGCTTGTTTATCTAGAAAATCTGGCATACTGTCAATTTTTTTAGTCCAAGGAAACTTTTTTACTCTTAAATTCTTACATCCGCCACATCTTTTCTTTGCTAATAAAAAGAGCCCACAGAATTTATTTGGCAAGTTGTGGTTTTCTTTTTCATTTAAGATATGTAATTAATTGATAAAGTTAAAGAACAACTGCATCAGTTCATCTCAATTCCAAACAAGTTCCACTTTGTAAACAAAAGACAATATGCTAGCTTATTTTGTCCTTAATAAGTAGTTCATCTTAAAGTTTGAAAGTCAACATTCTAGTACAAAATCACAAAGTCTGTATCTAAGATAAATTACCAGTAGTATAAAATATTACAAAGTATTTTTTTAACTTTAAAGGGTCCAATATAACATTGAGAACTATTGTGATTTTCAAATGAACTTTCCAAACTTTCAAATGAACACTCAAAGCCAGCTTAAACAAAAGATGATTGAGATAGTAAACCAGGAAATAACATAGGTGTTGTAATTTTTTATCAAAAATATGATATAGTGCATATAACAGAAACATTTCAATTAAAAAGTAGAAATATATTTCCTGTGGTTAGTTTTAATTGCTACATATATTGAAATTTTAGTATAATAATGGATGTTTTTGTTTCTGGCAAAGTCACCTCAATCTCCTTATGTTTAACCAACATTACAAAGTCAAATAATGACAAACACGAATGATTAAACACAAATTTATATTTTAATGGGTAAAAATAAATATGTCCAAATTAGTATAATCATGCATATAGGTCTAGTAGGGTACCAATTTTTAGAAACAGAATTGTGTTGTTTAGAGGCATAACATATAAAATTGCTGGATTTGATATTTCAGTTTTTTAAGAAAGCCTTTTGTATGTGTTTTCATGAACTCTTGGGCCATAATTCAATTGATTTGAACCAAATAAGATTCTAACTTTCTTTTAAAACACAGTTCATCATTATTTGACTTTTTCTAAGATTAAAATGCTTCTGGAGCACATGAGATTCCACGGTATGTGTACCCACAAAATAATCGTCAAATTAGGTGAGGATGAAACCGTCATGTCCAAAATTATACCGTCCCAAATTGTCCCATATTCAATATTGTACATGCAATATTCCAATACCTTTAACAATTTCATTTTTCATAATCTGCCAGTTGTTGAGAGGAGGTTAAGCATTTTGTCGATCTACAAACAAATTTCAAAGAATTCTATTGAAGATAGATAACTGAAATGGTAAACAAACTGCAAAAGATAACAATGCAAGTGGTTGTGTAAAAACTAAAGACCACGTAAAGTCGGCCATTCTGTACAGTGTTTGGATTTGACAGTTTGAATTTTAATTGCCTCAAGAAAAGTCTAAAAGGCATTAAAAACATAACATTCCTTGTTCTTTTTTAACCTCCCGACCTTGCACGACTCCCACATCCTGCTCCGTCTCCTCCTATCCACCTCCCACCCTCAAGGCCCTGTCACACGGTGCAATTTTTCTTGCACTTGTAACTGCTCCGTCTCCTTCTCTATCCACCTCTTACCCTTAAGGCCCTGTCACACGGTGCACTTTTCCTTGCATTCACCGTAGCAAAAAAGATGGCGACATGTCGATTTTACCAGAATGCATTGCAGGTATCAAGAAAGAATACGTGGGAAAAGATGACAAGAAGCAAAGCTACTGGATTGAAATTTTAACACAAGTGTGAAAATAACCTATTGTCTTCTGTCTGTTCTTCAAAAGACGTTAATTTGCCTTTTTAAACAATTTCAGACTGCCATGCACTCTGGTAAAATCGACATTTGCCATCTTTTTTGCTACAGGGAAAATCTACTCTTAAGTAAATTTGTGACAAATGTTTGGTACGTTAAAAAACCCCAGCAAACTGTGATGGAAACTTGCATTTGCCAATTTTACATCTCCCAATAGTAGAATTGCATTTCAAGTTGCAAGAAAAATTGCATTGTGACAGGACCTTTATTCTCCAGTGTTCCCGCCAACCTGCTCCCACCATTAGATGGAAAGTCCTTTTTTCACTACATTTTAGTAATTAGGCTACCCCCCTCCTCTCACAAGTCTGTAATCGCCTGATGAAATCAATTGGTCGACAGTCCAAGGCATGTTTTGTAATCGAAATTCACAAAATTAAAATTAAATTGCCTTTTTTCAATAAATTTGAACCAGAACCAACTCTATACATAGAACTGTCTCAGCATACTTTCTTCGACAATCTCAACAATTCAAGACCTCATTCAGTTTCTATAGCGGATTTCATGGTATTATTATCGAACCAACTTCAACTGAAAACGGTAGCCTTAATCTTACATGCGACCATAGCCATGCTTGGAAAGCACAAACTTACAATACTCGAAAATTGTACTTATTTCCAGTCTGATCTCTCAAAAATCGATCTCTATGCACAATCTAAGTACTTTGCTACAAATAATGATAGAAAATAAAGCATATTACCTTAAAACAAAGTTAGGATGCATGAAAATTTAGAGGACTTTCAAGGAGCAAAATCTTCGAGCTAGAGAAAAATTTTGAAAAAATAGTATTCGGAAAATCTTCGAGCAGCGTCGGAAACCGACGAATTCCGAGGAACGCCGAAACTACCACTTTGTGTCGACATGCTCCGAGCAAGTTCCTTGTTCCTGATTCAGAAGAAGCTGTATCACAGATCAGATATATACAGATAGGGAACTCGCACTCAATAACCTCAATTTTTGTGTCCCCGTGCTCACGTCATTCCACGCGCCACGCAAATTGCTCTGGCAAGTGTCGTTCGTCGTGTTTTCAGTCAAAAGCATAGGAAAAACGCCGTTCGAAAGTACAAAAATGAATATTTTTGCGAAGTTCCTTCACCGATCTTCATTTTGTATGTATGTAGATATTTCAGTAGAATTTGCGTTTGATTCTTGTGTAGAAATTTCTAAATTTCCTTAAAAGTAGGAATAAACCAGAAAATGACGGAAACACGCTCTCAAAACTTCACCGCGACACATCGCTGGAATTTGTCGTTTTAAAGCATTTTGCATGAGAATCTTTGCACGTAAAACCTTCTTGCGGTTTAGATGTTCTAGCATGCACGTTTAAATGCGTGTTTTGTTGACACATTTCGCTAGAAATTGAGTTTAAACGCCGTGTTTAGGTCGGCTCACGCGGTTTGTGCCAGCGGTATCACCCATGAGCGCTGCACCGACTTCTGACACCGAAAAAAAAAAAAAAAAAAAAAAAACAGAAACGGGGCGAATTTAAAACTCCGCCTCGCCTACGGCAGGCGGAGTAATGATGCTAGGTAATTACAGTTTTAACTAATCCCACTAACCACCCTTTACCGGTTTTCATAGCTTTATAGTTCTTACTGTTGTCTAGTTAAGGTTAGCATTGGGTAAGTCTATATGACATGCTAAGAAGGTAACTCTAGTCTACTATAATAATAAGTATACTAGAGTTACCCTTAGTTAACTGAAGTCTCTCTAGTCTACCTTGGTAGTAGACGAAAGGTACGTTAGTTAACTAAGGTAGAGGAGTTACCTTGGTTAAAGTAAAGTAACTCTACCTTAGTTAACTAAAGTAACTCTAGTCTACTATTAAGGTAGACTAAAGAGACTTCAGTTAACTAAGGGTAACTCCAGTATATTTACTATAGTAGACTAAAGTTACCTTCTGAGCATGTCACATAGAATTGCCTAATGCGAACCGTAATAACTAGATTGTTGTGAGAACTATAAAGTTGTGAAATTCTATGGGGTGGTAAGGGTGGCGGGGCGGTTAGTAGGACCAATTTGAACTGTAAGTACCTACATAGTACTATTCATGTTTAGTAGACTCACCTCTACATGAATAGTACCATGTAGGCACTTACAGTTCAAACTAACCCCACTAACCGCCCTGCCACCCTTACCACCCCATAGAATTTCACAACTTTATAGTTCTCACAACAATCTAGTTATTACGGTTACTGTTAGGTAGGTAAGTCTATATGACATGCTCAGAAGGTAACTGTAGTCTACCATAGTTAGTATACTAGAGTTAACTTAGTTGACTAAGGTAACTTTTCTCTACCTTAGTGGTAGGCTAGAGTTACGTTAGTTAACTAAGGTAAAGTTACCGTGACTCTACCTTAGTTAACTAACGTAACTCTAGCCTACCACTAAGGTAGAGAAAAGTTACCTTAGTCAACTAAGTTAACTCTAGTATACTAACTATAGTAGACTACAGTTACCTTCTGAGCATGTCATATAGACTTACCTACCTAACAGTAACCGTAATAACTAGACAACAGTGAGAACTATAAAGCTACGAAAACTGGTAGGGGTGAAAATTGAGATGGTCGGGGGTGGTTAGTGGGATTAGTTAAAACTGTAAGCACTTAGCACTAGTTTACATCTAGTATACTTACTTACCTCTACTAACTACACTTAGTATAGTTAGTGTATCGTCATGAAGTGCACATCTATCTGGCTCCAGGAATCGAACCTGGAAACCTAATTAGGTCCACTCTAATTAGGTACCCTCCAGGGCAATTTTCTACTATGTTTTGTTCTGCCACGCCTACAATATTGGTATTGCAATAATAGAATACTGGTATTCTGCTATATTTTATTATGTCACGCATGTAACCTTATTACTATATTTTCTACCAATGTACCATATATGTTTTTGTGTGCTTTTTACTGCAACTATCGGCAGTGAAACGAAAGCTGAACTGACAAAGAAAATGGAAACGACAAAATAAAATCAACAAACTTACTTTTACGCTATTTTGGATCGTCGTGGTTTCGGTTGGTCTAGTTTTATTATGCTGTTTTTGGTTTCATCTGGTTAGTTTTCTCTCTTCATAGAACATCATCCCAGTCCAGCAGGTAACAAGCTCATTCGATCATATCCAGTCAACCATCATAAAATAAGTAGAAATTCAATGGTACAAAATCTTTAATTTAAAACTATTGCAAACTAAACGAAACTTTATTCTTGGTTTGCACATGACGTCATTTCGTGTCATTGGGCGCCACCTTGGTTGACTCTGCAAATTACTTCAGCTGTTTGCAGCGAAGTACTTGTGTCAATTTACTATTTGATCGTTAGTTTTAGCGTATTATGAATGATACTTTAAAGATGTATGGCTCGATAGGATCAGAAATAATGAATAGATACTTTGTGGTTGCCATGTGTTTCAAAAGTCAACCAAGATGGCGTCGATTGCAAACCACCTATTGTACATGAATTTGACAAAACGCACATTGTTATAGTATTTGCATTTGACATCTTCTAATGCACGGCGGCTAGTGATTCACTTCTTAGGTCGATATTAATTCTTTCCCATCTTGTTTTGTCATTGGTTGGTGTACTCACTTTTTACTTGGCATCCTTTGAAAAAATAAACAATTACGATACTCAGAATACTGTTTACAAGATAAGCAAAGAGAACTACGTTAATAACATTAAAGAGGACTAAGTAAAAATTATTTCATAGATAACCACTGAGCCCAATCCATCATTCGATATTTTGCAGCCAGATGAACCCAAGGCTAGATGCAAAACAGGGTATATATTTAACACAGAAACAATTCTTTCACAGTTGCAAAGACCATGCATTTAGCTTTTAACTAAATGTCACCGTTACTGTTAAATTGAGAAAATACGAATGAGATAAAAATTGCCGATCGAAATCGCATTTTCTCATCGTTGGGAATTTATTTAAAATTTGTTGAAATTTAATCCCCTTTAGGATTTAAGATAACAAATTTGAACTTAGGTAGTAAAAATCAATGCATCTTATTGGCCATGTTGATTGCGTGTTTCTCGAGACAGATCAACAAAGTAAGTTAAATGCATGCTGCAGCTTGACTTTATAATGGATCCACTCAAAGGGATATTAATACCATAACTCATAAATAATCTTGGTGCTTTCATATTTGTTTTGGTACGCAGACACAAATGGAACAATCAACTCATTGTTTTTTTGCACCAACACAAATTAAGGAAGTTGTTTAAGAGCAGCTGCGATCAAAACAAAACAAGCTGTATTCCCATGGGAATTAAAAATGGGCAAAAAAATGCAGGGTGTACTAAAATGAGCAGGCTATTGAAAATGATCTATTGCTAAAATTTCACTGCCGAGCATTAGGCTGAAAGTAAAGAGTCAAAATATTGACAGCTAGGGTGCATATATCAAGTATTTGGTCCATTGGGTTTACGAGCCGAAGAGTTCTATTTGCTTTGTCCAACATAGGTACAATGCATGCATGCAAAATAAGAATTAGAATTGCAGTAAAGTTTTAAAATTTGAACTACATGGAGTAACTCTACTACCATAGGGACATTAAACATGGCATGAGAACTACAGTTAAGGATTGAAATTTCCATAGACGCGTCTTAATAAAAAAAAAACAAATTTAGTTGTGTTTCACATTGCTTTTTATTTTTGCATAATTCTCATGCTTATTTTACCCAGGCCCTTACATTGGGCGTCGCGATTTTCATACGCGATACATAAAGCCCGTTTTCCACTTCAAAGTAGCGAAACGTAGCGTATTTCATTGTTTCGTGAACAGAGAAGAAATGCAGTAAAGTGTGCGACATAAGCACACTTGCATAAGACTACGAGCACAAACTATGGCAAAACAAAAGCAATTTCAAAGGAAACTTGTTTCTCTTTTGTCTTCAACATCCTCAGAGCAACATTCTTGCTTACGCCTGCGCTGCCAGTGGCAGAGTGAACCAGGCTTTAGACATTGGTAAGTATTAGGTTTATATTTACTCCGGATCATACAGTGAACACAACGAAAAGCCCATGCCCTTTCAGCTGATGTCTGAAGTCTAAGTGGTTTAAGTAGCTAGAAATAACGTAATTATCCTTTATTTTGCTTTTTTGTATATAATTAACAATTTTTAAATAGTAAAAAAATTTTCTAATAAGTTATTTGCAGACAATCCATTACCTTAAGATAGTTTAACATACTTTGTTTACGTTTTTGACTATGTATTAATGGAATTTTTCTCCACTTGTTGATTTAGGCAAAAGTACAAAACATGAAAACGTCTTTCATTGGCGACCATTTTGAAAAATGCTAACTAGTAAATAATGCCTCATATTTACTGGTCAGGCAACCAATCAAAATGCTTGAAGACCATTCTTTACTAAAAAAATTATACTAACGTTATTTATTAGCTAAATGTACGGACTGTGATGGACTGCGCCATGTGCAAGTATGGGTAAGACTTACTAAAGGAATTTTAAAAGTATGCTAAAAAACCAAAATCTATCGTCACTTCTAACAAAGCAGCTAAGATTAAGTCTCGACATCAACTATAAAATTGGTCTGTATGACTATTTACTGAAAACTGCAAATTAAGTTTTGTATATTTCGCAAGTAAATGTAAGTAGAATTCTGACCTGTTTTTATATGCGACCGTAGATGTTTTTTCACATTCGAGCCTTTTCTGTTTACGTTTGACCTAAAATTTAAAAATAAATTACATTTAAAATGTATACTTAAAAACAATTTTAATTATTCTAATTTTTGAATTTCAGTAGTATTCGAGGTGGTACTAGGCATGAGGGTCTATCGGCTGTGAGTAACTGTGCGATGTTGAGGAAAGTGACAGTAACGAAGGGAATGCAGGAGTTTAAGACCGAGGAAGACAGCTTAGAACCGAAGCAGGCAGGGAGTCGGTAGGATCAATGGGCGGGGGGAGGGGGGAGGGGGGACTTGTAATTTTGGCGTTGGCAATCAAATTTTTTACAAGCGTTAGCTGTTTTAATTTGTTAGGTATGCGCGGCTGCTCTCTACAGGGACGTGAATCCAATAAAAAGTGAAGCTGTTAAGTTGTGAACTAAAGACGGGTAGTTAAACTACTCGAAACGTTGCAAAATAAATTATTTTAAAAACTTCTTGTGATGGTAATCCTTGAATAATAAAAACAAAAACATAATGAACATTTTGATTGTTTTAATCAATCGACGTTTCGACTATATAACTGTACTAATAAGTTCCCTGTATGTTTGCATGGTGAATATCAAATTAAAATACAATAAGTTCATTATTATTAGCACTGATGAAGATCCGAGCTTGCGGGTCGAAAGCTTTGCGATGACAAATTTACGTGGTGTTTCCACAAAATGATATCTTAATTAAATCCTGTACAGTATGTACACAGATCTAGGTAACTGATTAGCCTGATCACAGACTACGTCAGGCGGCGAAACGGTAGTCGGAGATCAGGCTATGTTTACTTATGCAATGCGATGTTAGCAAAACAATCCAACAGTTTGATTAAATTTCAGTTAAAATTCAAATCGTACAACTGCCCACACTTATTAATGATGCGTAATAAAACCAGCAACCATTCAAAAACGTTATATAATTGCATTTAGCAAACTTTTTCTCTTACAAAAATTATGTGTAAAGTCGTGTATAACTCATTTTAATTTTTTTCCATAGATCAGGTATATACGACACGAGTGCGTATGAAGGACAACCTTTATTGAATTAATAGCTGTACATACACTGCTCCCACAAACGATCCGAACGTTGTATTCCAATAAAATTACTGGTTACAACGTTTGATAATTCCAGAAGTTACTGGAATTGTCATTTCATGCATGTAAAATGAACCCTGACCCAAACCCCAACCATAACCCTAACCCTAACCCTAACAATCCCAATAATTTATTGGAGACAATAATTTTATTGGGATACAACGTTCGGATCGGGTGGCTCCCAACTCAAGCAATATGAGAACAATCTCTTGGATTGGGTGGAAACATCGGCTTAGCCAGACCACAACTTCGCCGGGATTATACTAATGCACAGGTGTTCTTTGTCACTGCCTACAAACAAGCAATGAGTTGGAATACAAGTCTTTTAAATTAATAAGATTGCAAATTTAATTTTTTGTAAATATGTTTAAGAACGAGGAATATTCTTTGAGGAATATTCTTTGAGGAATATTTACAAAACATTAAATTTGCAAAGAACGCCTGACAAATTGACAAAGAACGCCTGTGCGTTAGTAAAATCCCACTACTTCAGGGGAAATCGGTGTTTGTATGCATATCTCACAATTCAGTTTCTAGGCCCATGCTAACAACCATTTTCGGTCAATTTGCCCCCCGAACGCGTTTTTCTGTTTCACTGTGTTTTACCAACGAATCTCCCTTTAATGGTGGTTGTCGCACCACCAAGACCCCTGGAAGGTTCTCTACCTGGGACGTTCAGTATCTGCGTTATGCATTTGCTTGCTGTTCACAGGTTGACGTCTTCACAATCAACACTTCCAAAGAATATACAAACCTGTGCCCAAGCTAGTCAAAGTTGGTTTTGTAAACCTACAAAACTCTCTATCAAGCTTTGTACAACCACAGATAAAACATTGTGCTGTTATTGGTGAGATTTGCAACGAAACCTGCGAAACGGTACAAACCGTGGGTCCACACTGAATAAAGTAAATACAGTTTAGTTTAATTTGAATTATAAAATAGCTAACGGTCCAAGTCTTTTTTATAATCTCATGCACAAACACATGCATTGTCGCCACATAAGCAAACAAACTCATTGCCTTTTCAAACATTTACGTGATTACAAAGATTACCTTTGTCAACCAGTCACTCAAAATGTCGTTTCCCAGACCCGTTTTAACGGTACTCGTACACCTGATTAGCATGGTCACGACATCGAGTCCGGTTAGTTAGCGATCACATTGACTTTTACCATTTTTTCCTTTGATTACTAGTTATTAAATTGTGTAATATTAGCTGATTCAAGAGCCCTACCCGTCTTGAAACTAATTAAATTTGATTTCGTGACCAGGCGTGCGTGTCGTGAGTACATTGTATCTCTTGTTGTCTCGAATATACCAAATGTTATTAAATGACAACAAAGTATTATTTGTTTTTGGGATTCAAAACCGTTGACATCATGATTTTCAAATTTCAAATGGTTCAATTCTAAACAATTCAGTTGGAAATGCGACAGTATAAAAGGCCGATGGATCAGAAACGGTTATTCACTTCAAGACGGAACGGCAAGGAGACATTTCGTTGCAAGAAATTTAACCCAGAATTGAGGAATCTTACACAAGAACAGTATGGCAACGAGTATTAAATTATCAGTGCCAGTGGTTGCATTGCTGTGTATGGTCCTTGCTGTAAATGCTAGTGGTATGTACAGGCAATGTTTAAACCAGAAACAGTTGCAATTAATGTTGTTTAAATTAATACAATGTTTGCGATCAGTGAACTGAATATAATCTCGATACATAAATGCGCAATTTATAGTGAACAGAGTGATTTAATAAAGGCATACTTCTGTTACTAATTACGTTAAACATTAAACCAGCGTCTAAAACAGGGCCCAGCTAGCCTACTTGACTTGAGGGGTGCACCAGATGAATTTCCATAACCCGTAGAGTCTCAAAAGTAAGCGCCTTCTCCAAAGTAAGCGTTTTTTCCAACACTTGCTAGATAATCTAGGAAAGTACCTGGTTCCATTTCGTCGCAACTGTGATACATCCCACAATTAGCGGGTAACCAATTTATATTTCGGTCACTAATATGATTCTATCCCCAAGTATCCCCTAACCCTAGCTTCTTCTACCCCTAACCGTTGCCTTAGTGGCCGAAAGATAAATTTAAACCAGTTAGCGCCTCCTTATGAAACTGAACAGGAAAAAACTCCCTAAGCTATATGAAGATACCATATATACTCTAGTATGGATTTAAACTTGGCCAATGCCAAAAATAGCAACTGGAAAGTAGGCGTCTTTCAAAAGTAAGCGCTCTCTCGAAAGTAAGCCTCACTAATTTCGAGGCCCTGTTAGGGGGTCTTGAATATACCTTATACCTATTATTAAGAGATCATTTATACCTTATACCTAAAATGACAGACACATTTATACCCAAAATTACCCCAGCAACTCTTGTTTTCTTTTAGTTGCGTTGTACACTATTTCACCCCTTGCAAAAGCATTTACCGGGTTGTTTTCATTCTTTGGACATCACCTGTGACACCTGTGAATTTAGAGAGTCATTTTGCTCGAAGTTTCCAGTGTAGAAGCGAGAATGTGACAGTTTAAGTGCAACTATAATCCGAAAAGCGTGTAGCAGTAACACTTAATTTTAGCAGATTTTATATTCTCACAAATACCACCGTGGAACTTCAACTCTGCAAATTCAGGTTGAGGCTGTCGAGATATTAAAAGCGATCAGTATTGGTAACTATTGACAAATAAATGCTCCCAAATGCCTGGAATAGCTGACACAAAATGTCTTGTGGTCAGTTTTTGTTATACCTAAAAGTATAACGCCAGTGATCATTCATACTTTATGCCCAAAAGTCTATCGTTATTTATACTTTATAACTAAAATACTTTGGGTGAATATACCTTATACCTAAAACCCCTAACAGGGCCTCAATTTCGAAAGTAAGTTATGGGCGCTATTTTTCGAGACCACTTAACTATACATTCGTTTTACTTTACACAGCTACATTACGATAAATTGTTTTAATGTGGCCGTCGAATTCGCTGCGATATCAACCTTAAGATAAAATCAAGTACATTGAGACGGCAAGATCACGTCGTGGTATTTAAGGACTCCAACTTAACATTTCAAGCAATCCTATTTGTACGTGCGTAAGCCATATTTAAAGTGTTTTCAAAATAAACTGTCATATATTCATTGTATTAATCTAATAATATACATGTTTCAAACGTACTTTTTTATAAACCTTGTACGTATGCATGGGGCCCAGGGGCGGGTGAAAGGGGGCATTTGACCTGAAATAAATAAGGTACACTATATTAAATAAATTATTACATAATCTATGAATTAACCACCTTTCCTGTTTCTGAGATCTCAGATTTCAAAATTTTCGGTAATAATTCCGTGTTCTCATATAAATCTTTATCCAAGCTCTAACCCAAACCCTAATCCTAATCAGCGTTTTATTTGTAATGTTTTTTTATTAGATTTAGGGCTTGGATTAAAATTTAATTTCGCGTACTGAGAACACGGAATTATTACCAAATTTTCTCGCGCCAACATGCTCTCATACCCCCTAATATACAATACCCCTGGAAGAAGGAGCAGTCTGGGCCGCCCCGATCGACGCTAAAGTATAGATATCCATGCTCTAAAATGACAAAAGCTTATTTCTAACTAGACATGAGCGCTTGCAGTAAGAAAGAAGATGCCATTTGTGCAAAACCTGGTCGTAAAGAAATGTGCGATTATCCAATCGTTCAAGAGCAGTGTCCAAGACTTTGTGGTGCTTGTGGTAATGTATATCACATTCTTTTATATTATGTTATGTTATATTATATTATATTATATTATATTATATTATATTATATTATATTATATTATATTATATTATATTATATTATATTATATTATATTATATTATATTATATTATATTATATTATATTATATTATATTATATTATATTATATTATATTATATTATATTATATTATATTATATTATATTATATTATATTATATTATATTATATTATATTATATTATAGATCATATCATATCATATCATATCATATCATATCATATCATATCATATCATATCATATCATATCATATCATATCATATCATATCATATCATATCATATATCATATCATATCATATTATATTATATTATATTATATTATATTATATTATATTATATTATATTATATTATATTATATTATATTATATTATATTATATTATATTATATTATATTATACTAATATTATATTATATTATATTACATTACATTAATATTATATTATATTAATATTATATTAGTATTTTACGAATTTTCTTACAAATTTAAGAATCGTACGCGTATATTCTTGTGAATAATGGGAGATTGGTATAATTTCTTTAGCAAATAATGGTTTTTAAGCATTTTGATTGGTTGCTTGACTGGTAAATATGAGGCATTATTTGCTACACATTTTTCACAAAATGGCCGCCGATGAAAGTTGTTTTGATGCTTTATACTTTTCTTAAAAGTAACAAATGGAGAAAAATACAAAGTCAAAGAATATAAACAAACTTTGATGTTAAACTATATGTCTGCAAGTAACTTGTTAAATACGTAGGAATTTTCCGAAGTAAACTGTAATCATAAAAGAAGTGCATTTTATACATGTTTTACTAAAGAAATTATACTAAAACAATTATTCGCCTCAGGCTCAGTGATTATGGTGAATATTCACCTACACTTCGCCTTCGGTGAATAATTGTTAAATAGAAACCAACATTTCTCATATACTTTTGTATCTCTACATAGTTAATAGAGAAGAAGTTAATAGAGAAGATAGTTAATATATAGAGAAGATTAACATAGTTAATAGTTAATCTTCTCTATTAACTATGATCTCTCCTATCGTTTTAGCTCCGTTTACTAGCGTGTGTCCATCCAGTTATAAATTTGGGTGCTGTTGGGATGGATCAATATCTTTCAGGTCTGACAAATCGGATTGTAACGGTGGGTCCTATACGTTATTATACTAAAACATAGAAGAAATGTGTATTTTGTATCATAGCACGAAAATATTCCTGAGTATCACAATTTACATTCGTTTGAGGACAGCCTAAACCATAAGACTGTAGTGGTTGGCTTTCACAATGAAAGAAATTAAAACATGTAAACTGAAACAAGTTGGTGGATTTCATGAATAAATAAGCCAGGCCGTCATTAGTACAATCAAAATAACAGAAAAAGGCATATGCAAAGGAAAATAATGCGCATTGTTAAAAATTTGGCTTATTCATGCAGGCAATCTACCAAACCTGAGCTGAAACAATGATAATATGTGATACATATGATTTCTCTTGGTTTGCATACACTTTAATTTTTATTTTGTCAAGCTATATAAGATGCAGTGGCGAAGCCGGCCCGACATTTGGTCGTGCAAATGCAAATTTTTCTCTGTTTTTGACCGTATAAGGATCAATTTCTAAAGAAACGAATAATGATAATAATTTAAATTTGCATAGCATGACCAAATTGTCGGGCTGGCTTCGCCACTGATAAGATGTATTTTTCAAAATCACTTTTTTAATAGATCTATGAAATTGTAGAGTTGCACCAGCCATTTACTACATTCGCGTGCGTGTAGTATCACATTATATGAACTCCGAGTACTTGTATACCTCCGAGTACTTACACTTATAGTACTTATAAAATCCTACCGGTTATTAAAATAAATATGATATTTTAGAGTGCAAGGATCGCAGTCCGAAGATATGCCAAAGACATAAATACCAGTGTGATCTCCATCCGAAAACCCCGCTATGGAGGCTGCTGTGTCCAGTTACTTGTGGTGCTTGTGGTGATTACGGTACAAGGATTAAAATAATTTACTTTTTAAGACGGCTCGATAGTCAGAAACGCATAAGCACTCTTCTCTGTATTTCAAAACCAGTTCCTTCAAAGTTCGCCTCAACGTAGAAATTAAGTTTCCCGTTTGAACTCAATCCATAACATATCAATGACCACAACTGACATACGAACGGAGGAAAAATAAAATTTTTCCCAGAATGCGTAGACAAGAGCTATGCAATGACCTAAACTAAGCTTTACACGTGCCCTATTGTGTTTCCATCATTTTTTTATGAATTTTGATGTTGAACGTGCTCAAGCAACCTTTTTCTCATGTATCGTCCGACATCGGCGACGACAATTGCCGGGACACTCATAAATCATAGACAGTCAAAGGAATAGACTGGAAAGTGAATAGACTAACATCCACTTAACTGTTTAGACTTAAAAAAAGGGTTAAAAGGGCGCTATTCTAGGGTTGGAAACAGCGTTTAAAAATGGATGACAGAATGATTGACCTTTAATTTGTCTTCATGCACAGATGACGACCAAGTTATCGCTCTAGATATCATTATATAGGGTTCACTGTTTGGAACCCTGTAACTACACTTTAATATATTGAAGCACTTTGCATTTACATATTTTAAACAACAGCGATGTCTACAGAACCATGTATTTTTAACCTATTTTGCGTGGGGGAAGGGGGGGGGGGGAGGATGAACAGACTGAGAATGACTGTGAATGACAATTGAATGTTTTGGTAAAACCTTTTTGATAATATAGGTGGCGGTATTTCTCGGCACTCAAAAAGACGGCAGACATTCAGCATTGGTTTTTTAACTTTTTTTACACCCAAAGGAGTTGATTTAAAAGTCGATTGTTCATGTAGACATTGCTGTTCTTGTAAATACAAAGTTCTGGAAATGATTTAAGTGAAGTTATAGGGTTTCAAAGTAAAGCGTATACCAGACCGTATATCACGAATGTAACATCAGCAACATTAGCGCTTCAAGTCAGCTTTTCTAATTTGATCACCTAGAAGCACTACGCTGTACATTGGTTGTCTATGTAATATATCCAATCCGAGTTGGTGTTTTAGACGTGGTTTCTAACTCCGAGTGCCATGAACAATGGCGAGGCGCAGCCGAGCCATTGTTCATGGCACTAGGGATTTGGAAGCCAAGTCAAAAACACCAACGAGGATTGGATATGGCTTCTCACACATCATTACATATTCATAGCAATGAGGCATGGAATTATTACGATTACATATTGATAAAAAATAGATCTGGGACAATAAAGAGTGCACACTAAAGTGGAACTAATGACTTCAATACAAAAGAAAATGCTAGGATACGTTACGATATGGTTGAGGTGAAAAACAAATTTACCAATTACATTTGCATGAAATTTTGCATGCATGAAGTGAAACGAAGTGTTCACTTCGGCTTAGGTTCGTCGTGAATAGATCAATTGTGTTGGGAAGAGAGAATGGCATCTTCCCCCACGAAAAAACGGTTTCGAGAGCAGGAAAGTGTTGAGCACACTATCGAAAATGTGAAGAAATCCACTCCACGTACTACTATCTACAAAAATCGATGGGGCTGTTCGCATTTTTTGAAGAGTGGCAATACTTTCAACAATTGTAGTGTTAACATTTGTTTTAACACAAAATAACTAGTTGTGTTTAAAGGGATATTTAAAGCGTGTTTACAGTGTGTATTTGTGTTATAAATTAGTTAAATTGCGAGATGCTAACACCGTCCAAAGTTTTTTATCCAGGAGATATTCTCGAAAAACAGTAAAGTGTATTTAGAACAAAATTCTAAATACAGTAAACTGTATTTAGAATTTATTTCTAAATACAGTTTAATGTATTTAGAATTTATTTCTAAATACAGCAATTAAGTTTAATTGCATAATCTTTTGTTTACCCCTCAATTTCCCTCAGCTTCAAAGCCCTGCCCACTTGAATATATTAAGAGACTGACCTAGACTGGGTTTTCATGTACAGACACGTGATGTGAATGAGGAAGCATCATTGGCCGAATTGCTATGAATATGTAATGATGTGTGAGAAATATGGTTAGATATTTTGTGTTTCTCCTTGAACGATTACTAACCACGATTCACAGGATATTTATTCTTCAGGATATCTATTCTGACTTCAATCTGTGTTTACTTTCACAGGGGATTAGAAGATCGACGCACATTATTATATATACAACGGCCACATTATGTATAGGAGAATTTAGTATAACATTTTGTCAAACTGTAAATTTTCATAGCTTAAAAGCAATAATGTAATTCTTTGTACTCAGGATTGTCGGATGTTTTGTAAATTACAATTTTGAAATAAAGATATGTCATTATAAATTTCCGATTGCTATTAATGAGTAGACTTAAATTTTATAATAGCCTGTTTAGCTGCTTTTGTGTAGTTTATTCTATATTAATTTAAAATTTCACTTCTACAGTCTAAATTTCTCAAAAGAAATCCCTAAAATTCCAAGACATGACGTAAGAGCTAAGCGGATGCTTCTCATATGTAATTTTCTAGTAGATTCAAATTTAGCTATACATATATTGCTATCTGACGCAAAAAGATATCGAATATTACGGTATCCTTGTGTCCCCCTGGACGGACTTATTTTGTGGGTTTTGCGTTATACAAACTGCCCTGCAGGCGCTTGCAGGCAACGTTGGTTCGAGAATCGAGATTAAGCGCATAAACGCTCATGATCTTAGTTAATATTGATTACGCCACGTAATGAAGTAGAGTACACATTGTACAAGATTAACCCCCGCATTAAATCAGGCATACATGCTCTAATCAATACAAAAATACTTACATTTTTATGCTTTTTCATTCTTTCTTTCTTTATGTACTGTAAAGAAATAAAATAGATATAAATTTTTATGACAAGCCCCCAAAATTCTAACAAAGGTTTGGACGAGGAAGGGTTGTCAATCAGTCTGACGAGAAAAATCGAAAATCTTCCTCCAGTATAAGGCTCTGCAAAGAGGGTTTTATGTAGCATATAGTTCTTTTTATATATTTCTTAATATATATCTCATACTCTCATATATTTCATTTCTTAATATATATCTTAATATATATCCCACACGGCCATCTGGAAATCAACCTTTTTATTTTTGCCTATTTTTTTATATATACTTGTAACTTATAGATAATTTACAACTATGGTTGAGATGCTACCGTGTATAAATATTAGTAAATAATAATAATAAATTTCACTCGAAATTTGTGCACCAAATAAACATCCGAGAAAGAGCGCATGCAATTTCGAATATTTTTGAATCAGAAACTTTCGTTCTCAAAAGGAACTCCTGAAATTCAGAGGCGTGACGTAATATAAGTGGATGCTTCACCCATTTAGTTTTTTATAGTAGTTCAATTTCCGATGTCCAATATTAAGTTTTCTTGTTTATTTCAGTTTTACACTGCGGTAATGCCGTACGAATACACCAATACTATACGTGCCTTAAAAAAGTGTCGATCGAAACAGAAAGAGTTACGCTAATAACAATGAACCAAAGACCAACTTCAAATCTGCGCTGATGTGTGTAGGGCAATTCAACGACGATTTTGTGGTACTCAAATCGATGTTCGATAATTCCTAAAGTGTTATGTGTGTGTTTCCAATTCCCTTTGTTGTACGGATCGGGGTTTTTCTCATCTTACGCGTACGTAAATGAAGATGTAAACACACTAAAGTATATTAGATTGCTTTTGCAATGGTATAGGATTCACTTAATTACATTGGCCAGCGACGTCATACCCGGATTTATCACAAGTGTGAGCCAGGCTCCAAGCGTATCTTAACTACACTTGCTCATTTGAGCTACCTCCACAAATCAGCGGTAAACCAAACACCGCACAAAAAGAAAGCCTTCCCTCCCCCAATACATCAGAATAAATTCTAAACAAATGAATCGCAGTTAATCAAACCTATAACTACTTGGACCTATGGTAGGTTGCTTAATGGTGTGTGAAGAATTGGGTTACACATGCGTGCAATAATGAGTTAAACCCCATTGAATACAAAAATACCCGATTTCAAAATTAACATGCTGAATATGCTAGTGTGATCCGTCTCATTCACCATTCATTGGTAAACACAAAATCGTAGGGCAATCGTGTAAAGCCGTTTAAATCATGCCCAGAATAGGTTCAATTAGTTCTAGGTTTGATTAACAGCGATTCATTTGTTTAGAATGTATTATGATGTATGTAGGGGGGAACTTTCTTTTTGTGCGGTGTTTAGTATTGCCCCAGTAATCGCAAAGGCTTGGGTTCGAGTCCAGCCGGAAGCTTATATATGATGCATTTTTTTTACCTTTCCTGGCCTGGATTTTGGGACGTGTACGATTTCTACTTAAGATAAAGACATATTTATTCTTTGGTGATATGCATAACCTATTTTGATGCCTGCCCCTATAGCCAAGAACTAGAAATTGATCCTGATACCACCCCCCCCCCCCTTTCCCGCCAATCTTTCATTTGGTCTCGACCCATGAACATTACTCTGAGGTTATTCCTTTGTAGTCCATCATCCAAATACATTAACCACAGGTGCCTTACACTTTTAAAGTCCAATCGGATTTCCTATAGGTCCCTGTCCTGATAAATATCCTGACAGTTCTGTGACATGCAGTTGCCGTTGAAATTACAACTGTTTTTAGAAAAACAAACCAATATAATTAACAGCGGTTTGCAAACCGAATGAAAAGGAAAATATTAGCAAGCCGTGCGTCCCCACGATACTAGTTCATTAAGAACGCTGGAATATTTCGGAAGAATTTGATAAGCCCACTCTGCCAATGGATATTAATTTCATTTTTTCAAAGTTTCCAGTTGAGGTTAGTTATAACTGTAAAGGTCGTAGCTAATAACTATCCTATATGGTTCCGTTTCGTTGGTGAAATCTTACAACTTAACTAATGTGTCATCATGCCCAGGGAGTCGAAAATCCGCGAGCTTTGGTAGCGAGTTCACCGACTCATCTCATATCATTTCTATCAGGCCGCAGTGAGGATTAAATCCATACGATATTAGACGGATACAGGCGCTTGGTCGAATGACCGGTACTAATTTCTCTCCCAAATATTTCACCGTCTCATTCAGCGTTAAAAACAAGCGTCGAGCGCTATCTCTCGTATCAAAGAAACCATACAGGGATTATTTTAAAAATGATCAGTTATCACTTCACAACCACGAAAAAAAGAGATTATATAAAGAGCTTGTAAACGTTCAAAGTTTTGTATCAGAACTGTTGCAGCTTCTCTGTTGTTTGTATACAATACATGGCTAAAAAGAAACAAGAAAAACTGTGTTTGCAAGTTCAACCCCAGCATAAGCATCATGTTGACTGTTTTTGCTACTTGAACTCAAGTATATAATTGAAACTATATTTACATAAAAAAATGAAAGATGAAGAAACATTAAAAACAGTAAACTGAGTGCCACACACTGAGATCCATTTTATATAAATTTTTTTACGAACTGTCTACAAGTAATGGGCTTTATAGCTTAGTATTTTTTAATTTCTTCATTGACATAGTCAAAGATCTTAAAAGGAGTCGGCCAACACGTGGACTACCCACATATACCTTGTTTATGATAACAATAAACAAGCAACATTACATTACCGTCTTGAACGGTAGCTTTGTGTGTAACAATATAAAAGCTACGGGCAGTTTAAAAAACCTAAGCATATACTCGTAGGCATGCATGCAACGCGTCTGATAATGTCAGACATTCCCACATTATACAAGACATTGCGCGATCTATATGACTGTATGCATAAACAGACTAAACAGTTTTAGAGAAATTCTCGATCTAAAGCAATCAACGTACTCGCGAATCTTAATCTTAATTTTCCATCGCCTATTTAACATAGGATATAGAGAGTAAATATTCTTTGCAATATTTCGAATAAATGCTATATGGACAAAATTGAATGATGGTAATTATAACTTGTCTAGGTGTTCAGCTTTCAAGAAAGCGGTCCGTAAATTGGATGTTGATGGTCAGTTGGGCAAAAACTCTAGATGCAGTGTTGCGAGATGCGAAGGGAACGTTTGCTTTAAAAATCGTCATGCATTAAGAAGGAAGGTTATTCTTGATGGCGGCACATTTTGCCGCTCTCTGAATAATATACAACTTCTCGCTTTGATGCGGAATATTTCTGCATGCGCGTGTATCAAAAAAGGGCTCAGTCTATGTCCGCAAAGGAACTTCAAGTGGATTTCGAAAATGCACAATTCGTCGCCCTTGAAGTGCTGTCAGCGGGACGTGACATAATGCAACTTAGGAAAGTGAAACACACGTGTACCGTATAACATAAAAGAATGCTGGAACAGAGTCGTAATTCACTTCAACAGCTGACAACACCTGGTTGAAAGAACTTCAAACAAGAAGAAATCCTAAAACAGTATGGCAGCGAGCACAAAATTATCAGTGATTGCAGTGTTCTGCTTGGCGCTTTCTGTGTATGCAAGATCTAGTACGCCGGTTGGTAAGTGCAAGCAAATTTTTTTAGTCACAAAATGTTCCAGTTTACACGGCTACACTACGATAAATTGCTTTGATTCGCTGCGATATCAACCTCAAGATAAAATCAAGTACATTGAAACGGCGAGATCACTTCGTGGTATTTCAGGACTCCAAATTAGCCTGTGGCAGCCGGGGCAGGGATAGTCTTACATTAACATTTCCAACAATCCTTTTGTACGTACTTAAGCCATATTTAAAGTGTTTTCAAAATAAACTGTCATATATTTCATCGTATTAATCTAATTATATACATGTTTCAAACGTACTTTTTTATAAACCTTGTACGTATGCGCTTCAAATATGAACTTGTAAACCTTGTAATGCATGGGACCCAGGGGCGGGTGAAAGGGACAATTTGACCTGACATAAAATAAGGTAAACTATATTAAATAATTTATTACATAATGCATGAATTAACCACCTTTGTTGTTTCTGAGTTCTCAGATTTCTAAATTTTCTCGCACCAACATGCCCTCAGATCCCCTAATATACAATACCCCTGGAAGAAGAGCAGTCTCGGACGCCTCGATCGACTCTAAAATGACATGAGCTTATTTCTAACTAGACATGAGCGCTTGCAGTAAGAAAGAAGATGCCATTTGTGCCAAACCTGATCGTAAAGAAATGTGCTATCACCCAGTCGTTCAAATGCAGTGTCCAAGACTTTGTGGTGCTTGTGGTAATGTATATTAGTATTTGGTTTTTTTTACAAATTTCCTTACAAATTTAAGAATCTAAGAAAGAAAATCAGAAAAATCTGTAAACGAAACATTGTCGACTTTTGGCCTTCAAAACTTACGTGTATGTTCTTGTAAATAATAGGGATTAGTATAATTTCTACAGTACAAAATGGTTTTCAAGCATTTTGATTGCGTGCCTGCTAGTAAAAATGAGGCGTTGTGTACTAGTTGGCATTTTTTTTAAATGGCTGCCGATAAAAGTCGTTTTAATGTTTTGTACTTTTGCCAAAATTAATAAATGGAGAAAAATTGCATTAATACAAAGTCAAAAAATATAAACAAACTTTGATGTTAAACTTTCTTAAGGTAATACATCATCTGCATGCAAATAACTTGTTAAATACTTAGGAATTTACAAAATAAACTGTATTTATAAAAGAAGTGCATTTTATAAATGTTTCACGAAAGAAATTATACCAAAACAATTCACCTCAGGCTCGGTGATTACTGTGAATATTCACTTAGACTTCGTCTCCGTAAATATTCGCCAATATAATCACTTCACCTTCGGTGAATAATTGTTAAATAGAAAACAACACTTCTCATAAACTTCTGTATCTCTACTATCGTTATTAGCTCCGTTTACTACCACGTGTCCATCCAATTATCCATTTGGGTGCTGTTGGGATGGATCAGAATCTCTCGAGCTTGACAAATCAGATTGTAAAGGTGGGTTTCGTACGTATGTTATCTGGTTGGTTATAACAGTGAAAGAAATTAAACTACATAAATTGGTTGTCTAAAGAACGAATTTGAAACAGGTTTGGCAGATTTTATGAATAAATAATCCAATCGTCATTAGTACCATGAAAATAACAATGAGAAGAAAAGACAATAAGAAGGAAAACAACGCGCATTGTTAAAAATTTGGCATATTTATGTAGGCCATCTACCAACGCGGATCTGAAACAATGACTTTTGTTTCAAAAAGCCACTCACAAAGCCTGACAATAAAGAACATCTACAAGAACAATAAATAGCGCGATAATCAGGTTACAAGTATACCCTTAAGATAAACTCGCTCAAAAAATTCATGAAGAAACAACACATGAGATGTTGAGTTTGCATAAACTTTAACTTTTATTTTGTCATGCTATGTAAGATTCTTATAATAAATATGAGAGCCCAGCATATAACATATAAGACAGTAAGATTTAAAATAATAAATTTTATTAGTAACGTTTCGTCTTTAACTTAAGACATCATCAGACTAAATAGTACAGAATTGCATGAGATTTGAATATATATGTGCCAATTATTATATATTTACAAGGTGTTATGTTATATATAATTATTAGCACATATATATATTCAAATCTCATGTAATTCTATACCATTTAGTCTGATGATGTCTTAAGTTAAAGACGAAAAGTTACCAATAAAATTTATTATTTTAAATCTTACTGTCTAATGGCTTTATTAAAAGTTATATGTTGGGCTCTCATATTTATTATAAGAATTCAGTTTCTGCCTGGCAAATCTCTAGCTACAATATGCTATATAAGATGTATTTTTTAAAATCACTTTGCCAATAGATCTATAAAATTGAAGAGTTGAATATGAAACTCTCGCCTTCGACCCGAACTTGTATATCTCCGGGTACTTACACTTACAGTACTTTTAAAATCCTCCCAGTCATTAAAATATTTAAATATGATATTTTAGAGTGCGTGGATCAGAGTCCGAATATATGCCGAAGACATGAAGCCAACTGTGATCTCCATCCGGAAACCCGGCAGTGGAGGTTGCTGTGTCCAGTTACTTGTGGTGCTTGTGGTGATTACGGTACATGAATTAAAACAATTTACTTTTTAAGGTGGCTTAATAGTCAGAAATTCATGAGCACTCTTCTCTGTATTTCAAAACGAGTTCCTTCAAAGTTTGCCTCAACGTAGAAATTTAGTTTCCTGTTTGAACTCAATTCTACCTTACTTTCGCATGTTGAGAACAATATGGTTCTCTTATTTAATATGGCCTCCATGTTTTCTTAGGAAATTACTGCAATGCTGAATGGTAAATCTGAATTTCATTTGTAAACCTTGCATGTGGTTTTTGCAGTATATACAGCATAACAATAACTCTGGTGACCATATACTGGGAGACTTCACAAAAACATTCCATTTCAAATTTCTTTTATCCTGTCACAAATGGGTATATTTTATGTATCAACATTCGTTACCCAATCTAGCACGACTTATTTCGATGTTCTGACTGTTTTTTTTTTCATAGGCAACTGAAAGGACATGTGTAGAAGTACTTAGATTTATTGCTTTGGTTAATTTTCTAAAACTGGTAATAAGATAAAATGTATACGATGTAATTTAACTTGTAAAATTCACATATCCATGTAACCCATGCTTGTAAAAGTTCATAATAATATTATACATTAAACTAATTTTAAAATGAGAATTTTTTTCTTTTCAAACACAGACTATATACCCATATGTTGTTGATATGCAAACAGCAAACTTTGAACGCAGTTTAGACATGATGAGCAAAATGACAGCATGTTGATAGTTGATGCAAGTTTTGGATATGGTATCGAGTTCATGTCCATTGAATTCATCTATTGTTAGGATTTAAAAGGCCTAGCAATATCAGTGCTCCAGAGTTGTCAAATGAAAAATGGACACTGTTGAAGTCATCTACAGGCATTTTTAGAATTGGATAGTCCAGCCGAATGCAAAGATGCAAACTTTAAAGTAGTTGTTTAACTGCTTTGTTTAATCTTTGCTATATTTTTGTATTGCAATATAATGCCATGCTCATTGAACAATATTTTGTCAACTAGTTTCATGCAGTGTAAAAAGCTTCATTATTCATTATATTCACGGTCTTCTCATTCTAATTTATTCGAAAATGCACAATTATTTGCCCTTCAAGTGCTGTCAGCGGGACGTGATGGACGTGACATAATGCAACTTAGGAAAGCGAAACACACATGTACTGATTAAATAAAAGAATGCTGGAACAGAGTCGTAATTCACTTCAACAGCTGACAACACCTGGTTGAAAGAACTTATTCAACATTTTTGACACACTACATCTTTCAGCCAGGTGGTGTTCCTTCACCTTTGGTTAGGTATAGTAGTGCCTGCTAGAACCCAAGCCCTTACAGGCAGCTTGACTTACTGAGCAAGCATTCCATGGATGGACTCTGTGAAATATCTCCCAGCTTTTAGACAAATGAAGACAGCATTCCATTGATTGTTACTTACATGTTTGGAGATCAGCGAGTTTATGGACAGCTCATTATAATTATTTATACTGACAATACTTGTGCCAGATCACAGAAGACATCATTGCATGCAAAGAATAAAACTCATGGCAGTGATGGCACTCTCATTAATTAGAATGTGAAGTTACCGCAATGAAGTTACCTTTGCAAAGAAACTAAATCCACAACATGTTCTTCAGCTTGACCACTATCCCCGGATTTATCCTATAAATTAAATGAATCAATCCAATGTTTTTTGCAATAGTCAAATTCTGAAGCCAGTATGAAAAATATGGCAGTTGCACACCTGAGAATTTTAATTAAATTCAGATTTGCACACGTGGTTTAATGCTGAATATGTTGAACATGACTAGCGTTATTTACATACATCTAACATGAACACAAAAGTGCACTTAACACAGTCTTGCCAGTCTGGAAAGTTTGTATTGTGCAACCGAGATCTCGGTTGCGCAGTTTTGATGTTCCCTATATACAGTGGCGTAGCCAGCTTTGATAATTGGAAGGGCGAATATTCATATATTTGTGTTCACAGACCTTAAAAACAATCGATTTCAAAAGAAATTAATGATGCAAAACATGATACATGAATATTCGCCCCTCCAATTATCGACGCTAGCTACGCCACTGCCTACATATTTTATAGTAAATTTTCGAAATCTCAGGCATGCAATTAGCAAACTTTCCAGTCAGGTAGTCTTACACACAGCACACTTCGAATGCTTCTGTGCACCAGAGTCTGTGCACAAATGAGATCACGTCAAAAAAAAACAGCCACAATTTCCAGTCAGGTTTTTGAAAAAAATACATTTAAATTACTGATAATCTCATTAACTTTACCAAGTATTTTATAAACCAGTGCCTCCCCTAAAAAAATTTACTTGGATAAATGGATTAATAGCATGAACACTTATTTAAAAAAAACTAATGAATATCCTTTTACTTAAGACTTTAAGTACCAATGTACTGCAAACAAGGTTGCTAAATTATGTGAATAAATTAGCCAAATTTAACAATGCTGTTTGTTTACGATTGCTGGTATTCTACATTTGCTATTCATCAAACCAGTTGCCATTATCTTCTAAACTCACCACATTGCATGCTACAGGTACTTCTTTTTTAATGGTTCACTCACACTTGGAATATTTGTAAAATATGACAAAAACCGTTCTGAAAAATAAAGTTTTTGAGCTAATAAAAATTCGCCTGTCTTCCGCCATCTTGGAATTTCTCATCTACGCACCCGATTTATATTAGCACGTTTGACGTCGACTGCTAGCCGGAAATTTTGTCTCTGACTGCTCGGCTGCCAGGCGGACTGCAGCTTTAAAATTAGGGGACTGGTTCTAGACGCAAGCCACCGCAGCTCAACACGAACATTATGTAAATTTAATTACCGCTTATGAATAATGCCGGTCGTAAAGACAATAATCAAACATCATTTCACGACAATTTTAGTTGCAACCAGTGAACTCAGGTCATATTTTAAGGGTTAGAGACTGTTTAAGTACAACACGGTTGCCAGCCGAGACTCATGTAGTGTACTGTAGTACAACACGGCTGGCGTATTTGGGGACACAGGGGCCGGTTGTATCAAAGCCGTTTAGCTTAAACGGTGGATAAGTCAAAAATATAAAACAAGTTTGCATGTTGTAGAAACAAACCAGCTAAAGTTATTTGACCTGAGATGAACAATTATATATAAAACTAAATATTTATTCCATTAAACTCATAATTTCTGTTCCGTACTAGGTGGAAAAGTGATTTTTAAATTTCACTTATCCACCGTTTTAGCTAAACGCATTTGATACAACCGGCCCCAGACATATCATTAATACACAGTCAGTATATGTGTTTGCGTGGTAAAAGTAGAAAACACACACACACAGAGTATAATTTTATGTTTATATTTGAGGTACATAAATCACCAGTAATACAGCACTAAATCCAATACATTTACAAGAGGATAAGATATAAAAAAGTCATCAATATACAAGTGTATTTATATGTTATATACAAATATTAAAACTAAATGCAGTCGCTACATCGGCTACCACAACACGCTGCGAGACTTTGGCGCAACTTCAACCATTTCTGGCAATGATATAATGCAAGATTGGACGCTCAGTGCTTCAGAATCGCGATGAATGTTACAATTGCTGTTCTTGGACGTTACCTCCACTATGTCTTGCATTTCAATGTCGCAGGACGATTTCGGATCGGGGCGCGGGTTGAGTGTGGTTTGCTTCTTGCAGCAACGAGGGATAATATGCCTGTAAAAGGAAGAAAAATACGTGTAGAAGTGAGGAGCAGCTAGTAGCCATGTATTGAATGGATGGAAGAGAGAAGAGAGTCATTACCTGACTACAATGTAGATCAAAACACCGATTATAGTTGTGCCAACAGTTCCAATTGCGACTCCAAAAACGACGCCCTTCTTCCAAGAAGGACTTTTAAAATCATCAAAGAAGTCCAGCAAAAAATCAAATGCTTCTTTTTCGCTTGTGCTGTTGTTCATCTTGCTAGGCTGAGCTGAAAAACAGTGCTAGATTTAGAATTGACAATATTTTTGTTGTTGTTGTTGTTGTTGTTGTTGTTGTTGTTGTTGTTGTTGTTGTTGTTGTTGTTGTTGTTGTTGTTGTTGTTGTTGTTGTTGTTGTTGTTGTTGTTGTTGTTGTTGTTGTTGTTGTTGTTGTTGTTGTTGTTGTTGTTGTTGTTGTTGTTGTTGTTGTTGTTGTTGTTTATTATTATGATTATCATATTCAAATTACCAATTGATCCCAGGATTGGCGGGTCAATAAAGATTGTCCCGGATTTGTTGATGTCATCTTTTAGGATGACACGGATTTCCCAAGTGTAACCTTGGTCCAAGTTGTGCAAGGATACAATTACTTTTGAAGCATTACGAGGATCTCTCTCTGTTCCTTGCATGCTCGCGCTTGATTGGACACCTCTCCACTTGCCGTAGGCGGGAAAATTGGTGTCGTTGTAAATCACTTTTCGAACGAAAAGATGGTAAGAATCCATCTGGATTTCAAACCTCAACTCAAGTCTTGCTTCGTTCACATCACTCCAAGTAGCATTTATCTCCCAATGCTCACCTATTACGAAAGAATGTTAGCAAACAGAATAAATCTTTGAGCAATGTTCAGTGCAAATGCAGCAGTTATCAAATCGTACCACTGAACTGGCACTTTTCGCCAAAGAATGGAGTTTTGCAAACGCACATCACACCATCAACCGTGACCATGCGAACGGCCCGGATTGGGCAAACGCTTGCAGCATCACAACTGCAAGAAAAAACAAACATTCCAAAAACAATAGCCACAAAGACGCGCAATAAAAATCCGCACGTCTCCATCGCTTGACAGCTAAATTAGCATTGATGATTGTGTCGTCATAATGTATGACGTGTCCGTGGCTCCGCGCGCGTTGCTCGTCTCAGTCGACGTCCGCTAACTCAATACAAAAGTTCAATTAATGGCTGAAGCCAAGTTAGTTTTTCTGAGTTTTGAGACGAAATACTTAACGCCAAAGAACAGAGCGTATATCAAATTGAAGGTATTAAAAAGTTACATTTAATATAAAAAATTCATGACTTTATACAAAAAAGAAATGCCTTAAAAATACGAAAACAACGGCAATTTTGCAAAATACGGCAAATTTCCCTTCAACGTTTAAGGTATTTGTCTTTCACCTAAAGCCTCAAAATTTTTACACCAAATACAACTTTTTAATAGCTTTCATTTGATACACGGCCCATTTTGTGACGTTTAGTATTTCAACTTAAAACTCAGAAAAACTGAATCAAATTGGCTTCAATTTTATCCCCTGACTTATCGTTCCAGTTTACTTATAGTTCAATGCGTCATGCTATTCGTGCAGTGAAGAACGCGTAAAGTAACCAAAAAGTTACTTCGCTACTGGTTAACGCTACAGTATGTCAGTTCCAACTGTATTTTCATCATTATTCATTCCTTTTGAAATTGATTGCCTTCAAATTAATACAACAGAATTGCGACTAGTTTGAATTGACCGTAACGAAAAAGATGGCAGATGTACATTTTACCAGAATGCATAGCGGTCAGAAATCGTTTCATCTCTTGAAGGACAAAAGGGGGTTGTTTTCTTTGTTTTCTTGAAGTCTTATATCCTTAGATGTTTTTCTTTGCATACTTTTTCAGTCGTTTTAGTTTGATAGTAAAATGGCAAAATGTACATATGCTGCCATCTTTTTCGTCGCTACTCAAAGCCTCTACTATTACCTTTAGAAAACAAAAGAGCCATCAAATTTTCACTAAATTTTTATTCAATTTTGTTCTAAAAAATAAAGTTACATCTGTTGCATGCCTAAGCCCAGCGCAAACTACGCGATTTTCGTCGTTGATTTTTGACGACTAAATTTGATTTTTGATTTAACTCATTGATTCTGTAGACATATTAAAACTTTAAACTCTAGCCGTAAAATATTTTATCCATGACAAGAAAGTGTCCCATTCTACACTTTTTGTTGTCATTGTGTTGATGTTCTTGTTGTTGTTCTGGTCAATGATGATGATTAAGATCGTACATCATTCATTAGTAAGTCCCACCAGGATTCACGTACACAACGATAAGCTAAAAAAGAAACTATTAATTAGTAAATATTGTGGTAGACCTCAACCCCCTCCAACTCTACCTCCACTTTTTCCTTCGCTCTTCCCTTCCCCTCCCCCCAACCTCCTCCTCTTCTTCTTCACCTCCCCGCTCTCTCCCTACTCTTCCTTCTCACCTCCCTGCTCTCCTCTCCTATTCTTTCTCCTTCTCTTCATCCTCTCTACCCCCTCCTCCTCCAGCCATCCTAACCTATATTCCAAAACTTTAACTTACGGCAATCACCACATTTTCTCGGACAGTTGCTACGAAACGTGCTGTCAGTATCACAAAATGTGACATTTTTTGTCTCACAGTCTGGGTAATCTCGTATGCAATCTGAAAGCAACATGGAAAAATTCTAATATGAGTCACAAGAATTGGTTAGTTGAAAAGCTTGGGATTTGGGAGTTGGCAGGCTGAGAATTTTTCGCGCCTCGCAAAGATGAAATATGAAAGCACAACAAAACAAAAGCGCTCGGATTGAAGTCGTCCATCTTACCGTGCTTGCAAGCTCCCGAACAGCATTCATTGGGGTTGTTAGGTTTGCATTCTTCACCCACAGCCATGCACGGTGGAGGCGCTCCGAGGCATACTTTTTCTGTCAGAAAGGTCAAACAACGTGGTTAAAAACAACAACAAAAGAATTGGGAAAATGGTACTTGTTGCTTCCTGGTTTGTCCGCGTTGAGAAAACATGTCAAGGATACGACGTTTTTCAAATTTGGTCCTACTTTCCCGAAAATATGGCTTTATAACAACTCGAACAATTTAACAAAAGCTAAACAGCAAGGAGCAAATATCGTGATAAAATAATGCATCAAACTTACGGGCACCATATTGAGCACATTGCACATCCACACCACAGCATTCCTTCGTCTCTGTGCATTCGTCAAACATGTTTTTGCATTTTTGACTTGTAGTAATTGCTGCTACGGTAACATTTCCTGCAGAATAAACCAGAGCAATTAATATTCGAAAACTCTCAACTCTTTCATAAAACAAACTTCTGCCTAACAATGGGTCTTTTAGAAATTGTGAGAAACAATCGATTCTTTTCGCTGAGGTCGTTTTGGCATTTTTAGTTCGACCGGATGCTCCAAAATATCTTTCTACTTACTGGTCGGCCCAGGCATTGATCGGCTGTAGACCAACTCAAAAAGAACGAACAACAGCAACACTGATATCTTCATCATTTTTGAAACACAAATCTCCGATTCAATTCTTCAATCTTGTCTTCTGACTTCTCGACCTGTACTGATTGCTTTCCGTTGGCGCGCTCGCGTTTATATGCACCTCCGTACGTGCACGCAGATTGAGTTCGTTTCCCAACCGACTCTTTCATGACGTTTAAACGGTTCAAGGTCTTTGACGACTTTAATCAAGTGTTCCAAACCCATTTTAAATCCTTGCCCTTGGGCTTGTCCAATATCTCCATAAAACCGGATTTCAATGTGCGAAAATATAGATCGCAATTTAATATTCTTCTCAATTAGGTTTTATCTGCTCTTTGTAATAAATATTCGTGATGAATATCACTTTCAGCAATGTAACTGCCGTTTTTTAACGGTTATCGCGTGTCGCGGTACCGCCGGTACGGTAGATAACAAGCAAGAGTCGCATTGCTATTCTTGTGCCCAAAATCATAGAGTGTATACAAAATCATAGAGGGTCGAGAGTACATGTCGAGGTCCTATTTTTAATGATATTTGATCTATTCGTTTTTGAAGTTTTAAATGCCTTTGCTCAATGTCATGATCAGTGCGAACTGGCTTGAAGATGTGACCGATGCCTTTTTACCGCAACGGCTGAATGCTGTATCTTACGGTACATTTTATCGGCAGTGCTATAAAAAATATCGTTGTTTGTAAAAAAAGATTAGATAAAGCAAAGGATTGCCGAATTATGTCTGGACTTTATCATGCTTAGCCCCTTCGTTGCGAAGCTAGCTCGCGTCCTAGCCCGGTCATCTTTTAGTATTAATATGAAGCAATTAACTTATTTTGAGGTATATTGCGAAGGTCGGTACTGCTTTGACAAAGCATCTCATTAGAAACGCGGACTATGTTGCACTTTTAAGGAAATTTTTAAGACCCTCGACTTTACTCACGACCCTCGACATCTACTTTCGACCCTCGACTTTTGTATACACTCCAAAATATGTACAGCCGTTTTAGTGCACGTATGCTTCAGCTATACTGTATTAGTCATTCAACGTCTTTCCGCATCGTGTGATGTCATTACGTTATTGAACCGTATTTGATATGCTTTGAGTCCTCGTAAACGAAAAAATGAGAACTGGTGATCGAATGAGCAAATTTCAAGTTAATTTGCCGGTTTTTCAAATTATCCGAAATAAATTCAACTTACGGTGTTTATATCAGGAGCCTGACAGTGACAGCAACCATGATCTATTTATTCATGACTGATGGACTGATGAGAGTCCAAGTTGACGCGCGAATTATGACAGGATCGCATATAGCTTGAGTGCTTTGACAATGCTTTCACTTCAAAATCAATTGAAATAACCAAGAAGGCGTCTTAATTAGTGATCGTCTCTGAATTTGTTGGAGAACTAAATTGAAATTATTCAAATTGAAAAGGTACTAACATGAATATTAATGCCCAGCAAGTATTTTAAATGCATTCATCGCTACATCGCAACATCATCAGAGCTATATATACAATGAATAACATAATAAACTAAGTTCAGTCGTTCATTTGATATTTCGAACAATCAGCCTCTGTTCATTACAAGAAGGCAAGTACGTTTGCGCTGGAATTATTTAGACCTTTTCGGCCTCGAGGTCGTTAAGAGCGCTGTACCTTCATTCATATGTCACCACTCAACTACTCAAGTGGATTAACTGCCGTATGTGATGTTGTACTCGACTGCTTTGGCACGCCAAGCCAAGGATTGCCATCATTTTCCGTTGATAGCTTCGGCTGTGTCAACAGCAGTTGGCATTAACAAACTAAATAACAAACGCACACTCTCTTTCGCAAAGGTTTTCTTTGATTTCGCTTATTTTCATATTTTGTAAAAATACATTTTAAAATAGGGAATCGATTTGTTAATAGCGATATAATTACGCAATATGCCAGGCTCTGCGGAGGAAAATGACACCCACATCACCCATTCTTCGACTCAGCAATTTCGTTGATATAATATTGAAACCTTTGTGCAAGTACGTACCAAGTTATATAAGGGGCGACTTTGATTTCCTGAACCATATACCAAACAGAGTAACCGAGGATACCATATTGGTTTCCTTCGACGTCATAAGTCTGTACGCCAGCATTCCTCACGAACTGGGATCAAAAGCAATAGAACACTTTTTGGATAATTTCCCCACAACTCTACAGCGACCCTTCTCGAAAGAGTTCATATTGAAAGCTATTTCTATTGTACTCAAAGAAAACACATTTAAGTTTGATGGAAAGAATTATAAACAAGTATAGGGAACGGCTATGGGAACAAAAATGGCACCAACATACGCCATTCTCGTAATGGGCTTCCTAGAAAAACAGTTGTACCAAAGAATCGAGGAGAAATACGGAGAAGCGACCAAAACGGAATTTATTAAGAACTTCAAACGATTCTTGGACGACTGTTTTATATTCTGGCAAAAATCACGAGCAGAAGTGGAAATATTGTTCAACATGCATGCTCAACAACATCAACCCAAAAATTCATTTCACAATGGAATTCAGCTCCGAATAACTCCCATTTTTAGACATACTGATCTGTAAAGAGAACACAGAAATACATACGGATATTTATTACAAAGGATCAGACAGTCACCAATATCTAGACTTTTTTTCATGCCATCCAAGACATGTTAAACAGAATATACCGTATGCATTAGCAAGAAGAATATGCACGATTGTAACAAAAGACGACATCAGAAACATTCGACTGGGAGAACTAGAAACCTTTCTAACCAACCAAAACTACCCAAAGAAACTTATTAATAATGGAATCGAGAAAGCAAAAAAACTAACAATTGAGGAGCTACGTAATCCAAAGAAAAAATCAGACAACAACAACAAAACTCCCATTGGTCATTATAACCCACAACCCCAATAACCCACAAATCGTAAATATGGTTAGACAGAGCATGAACTTCTTGCGACACTCAAAGAAAATGGAGTCAACACTCAAACATACTGATCTCATTGTAAGCAGAGGACAACCAAAAAACTTAAAACAAATTTTAACGAAAGCAGAATTTTCAAACAGCGCGATCAAGAGGGAAGTAACAAAGTGCAATGAACCTAGATGCGGGACATGTAACATCATCATAACAGGTGATTCCCTAATCCTGAAAGGCAATAAAACGTGGACTATACACTCCCCAATGTCATACTTGAGCAGGGACGTGATTTATATTATCATTTGTTCAAAATATCAAGATTACTACATTGGTCAAACTCAAAATCTACGAAATCGTGTAACTCTACACAAGGAACAGATAAAACACGAACAGTATAGACATCTACCGGTAAGCAAACACCTCCACAGATGCAACAACGGGATGTTCAGAATAATGCCAATTTACCAATGTTCGAACAATAACATTATATCAATCCTCGAACCAAAGCTTAATGCATGTAATTAAACTCCATTCATAACATTCCAACAATGACGTAATACATGAAATATTTCCGTAAACAACATCGTTATGAATATAAAAGATACAATCACACTCGTAAACCTCCTATAGAACCTAAAGAGCTTTTACCGAAAACATTTGTGTAATATTGTAAATAAAAAGATTTTAAAACGAGTGAGTCATGTTTATTTTTTGTTGACTAATCAAACTATTCTTATATATATATATATATATATATATATATATATATATATATATATATATATATATATATATATATATATATATATATATATATATATATATATATATATATATATATATATATATATATATATATATATATATATATATATGCATATACACAAATGTTCTGCGCCTGCGATCGTTGAGAGCATGCTGAGATTGTACTTGTATTACTTGCATTATCATAATAGATTATTACATCTACCGGCGAAGTTGTAAAGAAGAAACTGCCCGAGAAATTGTTTACATCTGCGATTTTTTGGATTTTTTGTCATACTGGAGAAGTGCTCTTTGATATTGTTCATCTTGGATACTGCTATACTCAAATTTGAAATTTCCAATCAGGTCCTTTTACTGCATGGGATAGAAAAGCGAATTTAGAAGTCAAAGCATAAGCAAAGTACTGATATTGAATGTGATTTAATTAGTTTGGGTTATTTATGTTAAAAGTGCCATTTCATGAACGCGTTTTTATTAATAATAAAATAATAATGATAGTAAAAAAAATATTCCAGGACTGCGCATTTGTAGTATTTTATTATTATTAGGGCTGAATATGCTGGTGTATAAATTCTAAACTAGTAAAAAATATATAACTAGAAAACCAATACCAAGTATAACACAAACTACTCTATTCCCTAAAACTATACTTTAAAATGTATATAATTCTATAGTTGTTCCGTTTGATTACGCCAACACTATTCAATTCAAAAATGGTCTATAACATTGTGAAGCAACTGAAAATCTAAAATAAACTAGAATAACAAACAAAATGAAATAAATAGCGACCTAAAAATTGTCCCTTTGTTATCTAGTTCTGAAAATACTATAATTGAAGGAGAGTTCGTAATGGCCTTGAAAGGTTATCTCATAGACGTATTTGCGATTGAAAACAACTGTTCATGTCCTGTACTGACATTCCTATAATTTTAATTTGTTTCCTGTGAATCTCCAACATTTTTAGAAGTAAACATGGCAAAAAATAGTGGTTCATCATGACTTGTACCTACAGACAGAGTTAAACTGAACGGCAAGTTTAAGAAATATTGTTCTATTATCATGGCGATTGCCAAAAACCTAGCCAAGTTCCCAACTTATGAAAGAGTACACATGCATTTATCAAATGTAAATATATTCCTATGTAAAAATTGTTGAAACCACCACAAAACGGCTATGAGATATCTCCTCGCTGTCCAGTTATAACTAAACGTCCACACAGCAGTTCGACCGTGCATTAGTTCCTCATAAATTGTTTTACCAGTCGAAGTACTTCTGCAACAGAATCCAAAGCAGTGCGTGATTGGCCATCAAAAGAGTCGTGAGGAACCTTTGGACAGCTAATCGCATTTGGGTAGCGGGTGGGAAGGTAGTAATTGACCACGCCTTGCGCCAAACGCAAAATTTCAGCGCTTTGCCATCGTTGAAGGTTGTTTACTTTTCTTGCAAGAAATTCTATTTCATGTGTGCGAAGCTGTTCATTGGTCAAACCGCTTTCGTAATACAATGCAGCTTTCAGACTCTTTTCGACAATCTGTTGGCTCATAAAGCAGGCCATAGCATCGAATGGCTTTGACGCGGCTCGCAAATGCTGACAGGTACTGAGATCGCCCTCAGCCTGTGCCAGCCACCGCTTCGCTTCTCTGGGCTTAGGAGACAGATATTCTTCAGCTATAGGAAAAATACCAGGGTCAATACGAAAACCAGATGAAGGTGGTCTGTGTTCTCCAGGTCCTGAAGTAGGGAATGAATTTTCGTCGAAAAAGTTGATGGACGTTGCTCTGTCCCGTGACGCCTCCTCGTCACATTGTTCAGTCATTTCGTCAACGTCGAAGTCGAGTTCGTTTTCTTCCTGTTCCATACGCCTGATTTGTTCCAACAGAAATGCCATCATTTCGCTTGCAAATTCAACGTTGTCTGGATTCTTATCCGGATGCCATCGTAAGTACAGCCGACGGATTGCCTTGCGTCGTAATTCTGGCGGCAAGCGCCATGCAGCGCGAAGTGCTTCCAAAATCTCCTGCTTTGCTTCCACATAGCTCTCGGGTTTTCTCGCCGCGTCCCCGGTAAACGATACCAAATCTTTACATGTATTCTCGTCGGGATAATCCATGTAAAACTTGTACAAATCGAGAACGCTAACTTCCTTTTTCTCACTACCAATGTCGATAAGATATCTTGCTTGCAAATCGTACGATCCAGAATTTGACGTAACAAGTCTGATAATTTCAACGAGGATGTACGAGGACTCTTGGTCGGCCTCACCTGCTAATTCGGTACAATATGCCACCCGCTCAC
Organism: Muricea muricata; assembly: GCA_963855995.1. Lineage (NCBI taxonomy): Eukaryota > Metazoa > Cnidaria > Anthozoa > Malacalcyonacea > Plexauridae > Muricea > Muricea muricata. The sequence goes on along the minus strand of OY979729.1, from coordinate 2,074,795 downwards.
CAGGGTAGAACTCGAACAGTGGATTTTGTTGCAGCAGCTGATAAAACACGGCTGGTATTTTCCTACCAAGTTGAATATCTTCATTCCTTCCGGCGTCAACCGTGATATCATTTTCATTCAACACTCCAGGTATCTTCAAGGGTGTCGTGCAATTCAACATGCCTGAAACATTTAGGAGAAGCTCCTCCTTCATTTTCCAGTCCAAAATCTTGTTAATCGACTTGGCTAGACCAATGGATATCTCACCGTGTTCTATGTATAGAATCCAAGCGTCCTCGGAGCGTTTTACAACAAAGGATGTTCGTCTCCGAGAAGTGCCTTCCAATACGTCATTCGTTCTAGCAAGAACCAAGTGAACTTGAACTGCTTCCATGCACTTTATTTCAACTTTACCTGAGAACAATCTTGAAGCTACTTGTTCGTCTTCTTGGGGCAATTTGCTGGTATCTTTCTGATGCTTTAACAACCGAATAACTCCATTTTTGAACTCTTCAGACATTACATTAGCTTTGAACTGTTTAATGAATTCACAGGCGCTGTCCTCTTTGTTTTTACCCAATTGGCAAGGTTTCTTCAAACATGACTCGTCCAACGTTTCTTTGGCGATATCACTAAACGGTTTGCATCGTAGGTGGGCAGGAAGTGCGTTAAGATATTTACTTTCGAGCTCTCTTTTCAGCCCACATTTTTCAAAAAAGTACAATGCATGATAATCTCCCAGTTGTTTAATGGTCTCAACGTGACGTGGTGGAATTTTACACAGAAGATCGCTTGACTTGATCAATCTTTTGTCTACACTTGGCAAATATAATTCCTGGACATGCACGAGCGATGACTGTTTGTTCTTATCTTCTGCCTCGCATAAAACTGACTCAAACAACAGGAACATCGCATTTTGGGCTATCTTTTCAAGGTTTGGATCAAGGACATGATTTTTTGTTCGATTTTTCATCCTCCTGAAAACATTTACAATTTGTAATGGAGTTATGGCTTCTGTTGCCCCGAGTCGCTTCATTAAATGTTGTAGATTTCCATATTCCCGAGGGGCTACATAAATGTACGGTACAAGTGACTTGTCGTCTGGAATTTTAAAGGAAAGTTGATCACCTCTAACAACAGCTTTTGGTTGTTCGGCAGGAACAATAACACATTGAGTGCTTCCCAAACGACTTCCAATCATTTCACATTTTGTACTGCAATCAGCGGAGATGTCTTTTCCATGACATTTTGTCGCTCTTTGAAGGAATTCGTAAATGTTACTCATAATGTTTTTAAGCTGCACATTTCGCGGTAACGCTTGTTCTTTATTCGAGTTTTTGGCAAGCTCCCCGGAGATGTTCTGCAAGTGGCTTATAACCATTTCTAGAGAAGGATGTTTCACCCCAAGATTTTGGTAAATGGCTTCAATCTTACATTCAGTATCATCGCAGATATATGAAAACTTTGGAAGAATATTGGCACTTGTCCAAACCAAGGAGCGATATTTCCATAGCACGGCTTTCGATAATCCAACAAACGGTGGATGATCGTCCGTGCTGCTACAACCATGCTGCTTGTACAGGGAAAGGTAGAGCTCTTCCACTTTCTCCGACGCAATGAACTTTACGGTGGAAAGATCGCAAAGAAATCGTTGACCATGGAAACGATGCCTTCCAAACAAGAGTTTAAGCAGTGTTTTAGATCTTTCCTTGTTTGCTTCGTTGGTTGGAGATGAGTTCCCGTCATGAGCCACCCGGTATGCAAATTTCATAAACAACGTTTCATCAATCTCATTGATCATTCCAATTTGGACCAAAAAATCGAGCCATTCTGTTTCGTTGAAAGGAGGTGGAGGAAATTTGTCACTTGATTCATCTTCCATAAGTCTCAATACTTTGTTGCGTGGATCGTAGAAGTGCAAGGCATGAGCGTATTCACCATTTCTCTTTGGGATAAGTTTCCTCCGTCTTAGATCGTCGAGAAAAGTCTTTAGCATCTCATCAAAATACAGGCTTGGGAGAACTTCATTTCGTACGTGGGTGAGATGTCGAAGCCGCATTTTATCCGAAAATATTGTTAAATTTGGCAGGATGTAGCTCATATAGAAATCGGCGTTGCTTCTTTCTGCTCCAGTACCAAGTTTGGTGAGTAACTTTTCCACAGTTTGCAACATATCGGAGTGTATGAAAAGGCAATCTGTACACTCTTGAAGCTTGTCGATTTCTTCAGCTGGGACATTAGCTGGGACTACAGCGTACTCCGAGAAATCTGATAGTCTGTAGTGCTTGCCGTTTATTGACTTGTAGAAAGGCAGTTGCTTTAGAATTTCATTGTACTTCCTTCCTCTTCCTTCAAGATTTTCATATCCTTTCTGTATGAACTGGAGCATTCCCGTGATCTCGTTATCCAATAAGTGGGCACAATCCAGGCTACCTTGCTTTATCATGAAGTCGAAAACATCCAAGATATCAGGAATAACATAAGGATGGGACACATATGATCCTGTAACCGCAACAAATGTTTCTTTTCTTTTATCTGCTTTAGTTTTAGTAAAAATTGAAGTTAGAGAAGAAACGAGTGCCCCAGCGATAGAGCGAGGTTCTGGTTCTAACAAGGTAATGGTAGTGTCGAGACTAGGGCATTTCAACTTTTTTAGACTTTCAAGAATTTCTAATGTCCCAGCACTTTCATTGCCGGCCAGCTTCATATCAAGAACAGTTCTACCCATGTTCACCGTGACAAGCTTCTTCGAAGTAGTTGGTAAAATTGGCCAAGCCTTAAATGCATCCAACGGATGTACTTTGTCATTGACTTTCTTCGAGTAGGTTAGCAAATACAACCAAAACCGTTTCAGCCACTTTTCAGGTATACCAGTCGCATCAAAATTAAGGTGAGTCTTAGCATTTTTGGTATGTTCTGCAAAAACATCTGACATGAATGTTTGCACCACATCAGTGGTCAGCGGAAGCAGCACTTTAGGGGAACTTGGGACGATCGTTGAATCACTAGAAGAATCATTAGCTGTCCCTTCTGAAGGTCTTGCTGGTTCATCATCCTTCAAAAGGCATGATAAATATAGAACTATTTCTGGATGCACAAACTTAGTTGCTCGTTTTGGGAAAAGATCACAGAATTCTGAACAATACACTTTCTCGTCTGGTGAAAATACTCTCAGCATGTTATCAGCTGTTAAGAGAAGTGGTAAGCCAGCCAAACGACCGCGGAAGTGTTCAAGGTGTTCGCAGTACATAATAAGCTTTCTCAGCTTGCTTGCGTTGGCAATTGTTGTGTCTTCTATATTGCATGGAAGGTTTCCAATTGTACATTCGGAATTAGCAAGGGCTGACACTATGACTTCAGGGGATACGACTCTTAGAGATGCACCGGCCTCTTCAAATCCTTCTTGGACTGATTCAGGGGAATATCTTGCAATTGGTAAACCGATATCCAGAAATATCTTTATATATTCGTCAGTTATATCCGGATTTCTTGAGCTCGGATATTTGTACTTATTCACAAAGAAAACTTCTTGTACAGGTAACCATCTCTGTATTCTTCGAGGCATATCTTTAGATCGCTCGGTTGATTTTGGTTCATCTGAAATAACAACTGGCAACACTGGTTCCTTGCTGTTTGCTAACAAGTCATACAGGGCAAGGCTGAGAACGGACCAATCTCCATTCTGAATGCTAGGAAAGAGTCTATGATACCAGGACAAACCCACTTCGGCTGATAATTCACCAGGAAAGAAACAGGATGTTGTATTGTCGCCATCGCGTTCACTATATTGCATGTAGTTCTGAGCTTCCAGGATTAGGTTCGCATAACCTGGTGCCAACACATACTTTTTAATCATGATATTCCATAGTGCGCGTGGATCTTTGGATTCAGTATCTTTCAACAAATCTCTTCTTCCAGAATCAAGAGCAAAATGACCATTCACATGAACTGGCAAGGATGTTTGAGCTGGTAAAGGCAAGAAACAATACGCAAAATAACGTGGTGACTCAGACGATGGGCGCTTGTTTGATTTAACAAGTGCAGCCAGACCTCCAAGTGGAAGTAGTTTAATAGGCCTCCCATTTGGAATATTTTCCGTTTCATCATCAGCTTTCACACCAAAGCACTGGTGAACAAGCCAATGTTCGATGCATTTATCTGTGTCACTAAGAACTAGTGGAAACGTGACTCCTTGCCAAGGAATATCTTTCGTGCCAGCGTCTTTGAATTTCTTCTTGTGCGAAAGTAACGCTCCCAGTTCTCTCATATCTTCCTCGTCAACATTTGAAGTTACTTCGTACATCTTCGCCAGTTCACCGTCGCTATTAATCTCAGAAATGGAAATTTGTTTGATGTGATTAAGAAACAACATGGATCTTTTGGCTTCAACTTTAAAATCATCCAGAAGAGATTTTATTTTATACACGCTCGCTATGCCTGATATCTTTGAATGCTGCGATCTTTCTGCACTTCTGAGCGGTAATCGGAACATCGTTGAGCCGTGAAAATCAAATCCAAAATCTTCAAGATAACCTTTCATCCCGTCTGGGAAATCCTCTTTGAATTCTTGACCAATTTCATCAAACCTTGCCCCGGGACGTTCCGGTGTTGCTCGAGGGGCGTAGCGGCAATGTGGATCAAGAACACAAATTGTCTCACCGTTAGATATAAAACTTGGGCAGTCTGTCAGGTGATAGACAGCGTTAAATCCAATACCAAATTGACCAGTTTTCTCTGCATTGTCGACTTTGCTCCCGATTCCCAATTCCTGAATCCCTTCTAAATCACTTTTGCTAAATGCTTTGTTATTGTAAACACAAAGAGCTGGTCCTTGGATCTCTTTAGGTTTATTTTGAAACGTTGCTTGGCATGGCAGAGTGCGCCTGTCGTAAATGAAATGAATTTCAGTAGCTTGGGCATCGTCTGCGTTTTGAACCAACTCCTTAAGTATTGCAGAATCACAGTGGTAGGACTTAAGAATACCTCTAAGCCTGTCGGTTAGGTCTTCGTGTTGACCAAACTGACATAAAGTGCTCAGGTATTTCCCAAGACGTTTATTAAGAAGAGATTCAGTTCCCAATTTAAATGCTAAATGTGATGTGATGTCTTTGTGAACATCACGCGAGTCACCACGATTTGGAAGCCACGGTGTAGTATTGATGGTCAGCTCACTTGCCTTACCAAAGATCTTCAAGTGGTCCGGAAGATAAAACCTGTCAGAGTTTTCTTTACAGAACTCATCAGTGACATTCCTTAGTTCATTTAAGAACGTTTTTGCAACTTCCAGTTCTTGATCGGTTAGGGGAATAGATCCTTTTGACTCTTTAAGCAAGTTAATGGCGTCTAGGAAATCGTTCGCGTTAAACTCATCTTTCACAGAGGCTGCCTCCAGTAGATTCTCATATTCGTTATTATAAGGTGCAGGTACACCGTACAAATACGGAGCGCCACTTTTTTCCCAATTTCGTGCAACCTTATCGCTAAGAACAAACGTGTCCTTAATAAAAAGCCATTTTCGTTTCGCCAATTCATTAACCAGCTCTTTTTTGCCGTCACTCGTTTCTTCTTCGCCTTCATTCGTTACTTCTTCGCCGTTATTTGTTTCTTCTTCCCTGTCCTTTGTTTCTTCTTTGCTGCCATCCGCTTCTTTATCTGTCACAGCGATGGATCCTTTCACTTTGCTAAAATACTCATCCAGATACTTATAGACACTCTGACATATGCTTTGCACCTTTATTACATTCTTTTTTCGATCTTCTTCATTACACGTGGACCAAACGTGGATAGTATTGTCCAGTTGTTCGAGAACTTGCTGATGGGTTGGTTGTTTGCGCGACAATCCAAGAATATCTTCCACCTTTTTCTCCAATTTACCGCACGCGCGTGTACTCAAAATGAAACAACACGAACCGACAAGATCCATACGACGTGGTACAAAAAGTTCTTTAGCAAAACAAAACTGTTCCCTGTTACGCTCTGAACCTTTCCAAGGTAAGCCACGTTCATAACCTTCTGGGGATTTCTTAATGAATGGTAGGAATCGTATCTCTTGAATAGCCTCCTTGTCTTTTTTCAAATCAGGTAATTTGTTGATATTTTTGTTCAAATACTCGATCAGCTTACGAGAACGCTCCAAGGCTTTGTCGCAGCAAGTTTCGGCTAGACGTTCCACAGATCTGGCTCGCTCGTAAATTTCTTTGCAAGATAGCATGTCTTTTTTCATACCCAGTTTTTCAAGAACTAAAACTCGTTCTTTTGTTAGGAATTCTTTGCCAACAGGGAATCGGTTGTCCTCGGGTGAAAACAACTCTGCAGCTGCTCCAGTAGGACTTATCAAGTCAGCTGGTTTTGCCAAAGTATTGCCATCTTGTGAACACGGGATACAGGCATTTTCCTGTAAATACGATGCCAATTCTTCTTCTTTATTTAAAATACAATCTAGGCCAAATTGCACCAACGCATTTCGCACTTTGGGGGATAACGTAAGAATACTTGGAAAGAAGAAATCGGTGAAGAATCTTTCACGGGTCAGTGTGCGCTTTTGTAACGTGTCCGCCTGTCCGCATTTTTTCAACGTTTCACACACTTCTTTTGGAAGTTTAACAATACTTTGATCCAATTCATGCATCGCTTCATTGATATTGGGAGCTTCTCGTAAGTCACCAGCAAGAATGTAGCCGCTATTGATGTCTATCCACCTATTATTGCTTCGTAGAAGTGGCAGCGAATTTTCCACTATCTTTCTATAAACATTGTTTACAAGAGTTCTCCAGGTGCTAGATTTCAATTTGCTGTAACATGGCCATAATACATGAAACGTATATTTTTGCAGTGTTCCTCTTTCACACATCGATTTCACTGTTTCCAAAAGCTGAATGTAAGCATTACAAACAGCGTCACTAATCAGACTTTCATTCCAGCGAACTTCCAATTCTTGCCCCTTAGTAGAACTACTTTGCTCCCAAATGCTGCGACGATTGCTCATGACAGCAAAAGCACTGTTGATGTGGACGGGGAGTCCAGTTGCGATGGAAAGCGGAAGAAAACAGAATGCTTCCCCAGGGATTGCCTTTGGTATCCAAGTGGTATCATCCGAAGATAGTTTGGTAGCTGCACCAGCGCAAGGTAGTAAACCCTGATGTTGACCTTCGTTCATTGCCAGTTCTAAAGATGATTCTGTCCCCAAACAAGAACTTACCAACCACTGTTCTTTCCACTTTTTGTCAGCTTCAGCTACATGAATCGTTACGACTTCTGATCGAGAAGGACTAGGCGACACATCGTTGTTTAACCTGCTCGTCCTCCACCATTCCGAACATTCCTTTATAAAAGCATCTCCTGACACGCAAGATGTATCTTGCTCGACGTTTAAACTTGTTTCCATGTTTACAGATTCCACATTCTTCTTAGTAGATAAAATCAATCGCATCTCCCGAGGATCCTTGTTTTTGTCAAGATCGTACACTTCGACTTCAACAACATGTTGTGTGTATAACGTAAGAAGTGATATTCCTTCCCTCAGACTGTTGATAAGTGTTTCAATTTTCTCTCCATCGAAGCATTCTTTTTTTATTTTACTTCTAATTGCTTGTATTATGGTACGAAATGGGAAACGGAATAGCGTGCCATTGAAGTTAAATCTTTCATCATCCTGCAAGCGAGTACTACAATGGAAGACATCGTGGTAGGGTTGAAATTGATCGGCAAATGTTTTCAGCGGTCTTGAATTCTTTGCCAGGTTAAGACGTATCCCAGGCTTCGACTCCGTTACTTTTCCAGTCAAATTCTGAACATTTGGATCAAATACAACAAGATATTCTCTGCTCACGAAGCTTGGCACATCTGTAAGGTGATAAACAGCATTGAAACCTAATCCAAAACGTCCGATTTTTGTAAAATCGTCTTTTTTTGTTTTTCCAGCTAATTTATTGATATTCTTAAAGTCCTCGTCGCTAAAAACAGAATCATTGTAAGCCCAGAGGGCAGGACCTTGGCAGCCAGACATGGCAGGTGAAAAAAGACTTTTCTTCGGGCCATCTCTCCGATCAATAAGAAAGCATACTCTCGTTGCACCAGCATCATCCGCATTTTGGATTAATTCTTTGAATATGCCAACGCCAACCTTGTAATCATCAAGAATATTCTTTAATCTCGTCGTCAACGGCTCGTGTTGACCAGTTAATTCAAAACCAAGCTCCTCGGCAGCCATTAGGCAAGTGCTTAAGGGCTTCACTCCTAATAATCCTGCGTTCTTGGATGATATAGACTCGCTAATAAGAAATACATCTTCAGGAATATCGAATTCCGATCGACCTTGACGTAACCAATCATGATCACAAAACGTACACTCAGTACACGGCTTTAAGACTAATGAATCGTCGTTGGTCTGAATAGGAACCATCACCTTTTCTCGCAATTCAAACGGCAGCTTCTTCTTGTTCTTAACGAGCCATCCAACAATGACATAGCATAGATGGGCGTCATGCTTGATGTTGTCAAGTGTTTTAGGCTCACCACTCTCGTGTTTGTCTTTGACAGACGACAAAACCGACACGACATCTTCCTTGGTGAACTCTACTCGTACTCCGTTTCTGATAAAGAACTCTTTCAGTGTTTCATCTTGGTGCAAAAACGTTGGCAAAGGAAACAAGTATGGACGAAGATCAATAAGAAACTTTTCTATTGCCATTTGAGCGGGACGTGCAAAGCCTTCTCCATGCCAGATCCAGTGTGAGAGTTCAAAATGTTTTAAACGTTCGGCAAGTTCATCCTGAGGTATTTCAGCTAGATGCTGGTAAATAGCAAGAATTAGTTCTTGAAACTGCGGTGTTGGTTTTACCTCAGAATAATCAGACCACAATCGGACAGCTTTGGAGAGTTGCTCAATAACTTTGGGAAGTGGAAGCTCGTTAACAATGCCCAACTCGAGAAGAAGATCGTCTGGAATTACGTCTACGATAGGCATACAAGAACCAATCAAAAGAGCCTGGGATTTGCTACGAAGTTCATCAGGTGAAAAGAATGCGCCTTCAGCATAAAACCAAGGCATGTTCTCGGGATATCGGAAGCTCTCTGGTGGCAATCGGGCATGTGGCAGCCATTTGATACCTCGCAATTCCTGTTTGAGTGTGTTCCCTCCGCTCACATCTTGAAAAAGATACTCCTTCTTGTAATGAAAAATAGTAATTAGTGCTTTGCTCTTTTTAATCGTTGAATCTGAATGCTCCGACATTGAAATGGTGCTGGCAACCTTTAGCAGTTCATCGGGCTTGATCACATCTCTGTTACGCAGACCTAAGTTCTTTAACACGGTTAGAAGTGGATGATTATCAGCAACTAGCTCTTGGTTCGGAAATTTCCCGGGTTCTTGGAAAAACAACGCGTGTAATGCAGAATCATCAGGATCGAAAAGTTCAACTGGTTTCATCAGTTGTCCGTTGTCGTTTAAGATGCATTCGTTGTCTCGAAACAACACCTCTAATTCTTCATGCCCTCTGAGTATGCATTCCAACCCGAAGCCGACCAGCGGCTCACGTAACTCGTGTTTAATTATAGAAATGTTTTGAAAGAATAACTCTTGGAAAAATCGCTGTAGTGTTAACGTTCTTGTTGCTATGGTATCTTTGTGGCCAAATTTTCTAAACGATTCACAAACTTCTTCAGTTAAATCCAATACATCCTTTCCCAGTGAATTCATTGTTGCGATTACTCCAGGAGCCTTTCGCAGATCATCGTCAAGAATATAGCCACTGTTGATATCCAGCCATTTCTCACTACACCAAAATATTGCCAACGACTCATTGACTATTTTGTTATAAACACTCTTTGCTAATGGGGTCCAGGCAGTCGAATGTAAGTTGTCATAACGTGGCAACATTGCTTGAAGGCTCATGCTGTCATCTTGAGGAAGCATATACTTCATTTCCAGTAGAAGTTGAATATACGAGCATGCAATGGCGTCACTCAGTAAGCTTTCATTCCAATCACCTTCAAATGGTCTATCATGTTCTGTTGTACCTCGCTCCCATATTTGACGACGATTGGACGAGACGGCAAAGAAACCGTTGACGTGTACAGGAAGTCCAGTGCTAATGGACAGTGGTAGGAAACAAAATGCCTCTCCCGGTACAGCTTGTGGGATTTTAGTTCGTTTATCGGAATTTAATTTTGCTGCAGTTTCAGCTAAGGGCATCAGACCTTTTTCTCGACCTTCGTGTTTCAGCGCCATAACAGAAGATGATTCTTTACCCATGCACGAGCTGATTATCCACGATTCTTGCAATTCTGATTGTTCAATCTCACCAAAAGAACTTGATGTTGATTTTGTCAAGTTGATTGTAATGCACTGGGATTTAGAAGGGCATTCGCCTGCAGTAGATCCATCTCGCATTTTTTTACACCACCATTCCGAGCATGTGTTGGTAAATGGTGTATCCAGATGGATCCCAATTGACTCCACATTCTTCTTAGTAGATAAAATCAATCGCATCCCCCGAGGATTGTCGTTCTTGTCAAGATCGTACACTTCAACTTCAACAACATGTTGTGTGTATAACGTAAGAAGTGATATGGCTTCCCTCAGACTGTCGAGTAGTGTTTCTATCTTCTCTGCATCGAAGTATTCTTCACTTATTTTACTTTTTCCTGCTTGTAACTTGGTACGAAATGGGAAGCGGAATAGCGTGCCATTGAAGTTAAATCTCTCATCATCCTGCAAGCGAGTACTACAATGGAAAACATCGTGATAGGGTTGAAATTGATCGGCAAATGTTTTCAGCGGTCTTGCATTCTTTGCCAGGTTAAGACGTATCCCAGGCTTCGACTCGGTAACTTTTCCTGTCAAATTCTGAATATTTGGATCAAATACAACAAGATATTCTCTGCTCATAAAGCTTGGCACATCTGTAAGGTGATAAACAGCATTGAAACCTAATCCAAAACGTCCGATTTTTGTAAAATCGTCTTTTTTTGTTTTTCCAGCTAATTTATTGATATTCTTAAAGTCGTCATCGCTAAAAACAGCATCATTGTAAGCCCAAAGAGCAGGACCTTGGCATTCCAACATATCAGGTGAAAAAAGACTTTTCTTCGGTCCATCCCTCCGATCAATAAGAAAGCATACTTTCTTTGCTTCAGCATCATCCGCATTTTGGATTAATTCTTTGAATATACCAACGCCAACCTTGTAATCATCAAGAATATTCTTTAATCTCGTCGTCAACGGCTCGTGTGGACCGGTTAATTCAAAACCAAGCTCCTCGGCAGCCATTAGACAAGTGCTTAAGGGCTTCACTCCTAATAAACCCGCGTTCTTGGATGATATAGACTCGCTAATAAGAAATACATCTTCAGGAATATCGAATTCAGATCGACCTTGTCGTAACCAATCATGATCACAAAACGTACACTCAGTACACGGCTTTAAGACTAATGAATCGTCGTTGGTCTGAATAGGAACCATAACTTTTTCTTGCCACTCAACGGGCAGCTTCTCGTCGTCCTCAACGAGCCACTCAACAATGAAACGACACAAATTAGCATCGTGCTTGATGTTATCAAGTGTTTTAGGCTCACCAGTCTCGTGTTTGTCTTTGACAGACGATAGAACCGACACGACATCTTCCTTGGTGAACTTTACTCGTACTCCATTTCTGATAAAGAACTCTTTGAGTGTTTCATCTTGGTGCAAAAACCTTGGCAAAGGAAACAAATATGGATGAAGATCAATAAGAATTTTTTCTATTGCCATTTGAGCAGGACGTGCAAAGCCTTCTCCATGCCAGGTCCAGTGTGAGAGTTCAAAATGTTTTAAACATTCGGCAAGTACATCCTGAGGTATTTCAGCTAGATGCTGGTAAATAGCAATAATCAGTTCTTCAAACAGCGGTGTTGGTTTTACCTCAGAATAATCAGACCACAATCGGACAGCTTTAGAGAGTTGCTCAATAACTTTGGGAAGTGGAAGCTCGTTAACAATGCCTAACTCGAGAAGAAGATCGTCTGGAATTACGTCCACCACAGGCATACAAGAGCCAATCAAAAGAGCCTGGGATTTGCTACGAAGTTCATCAGGTGAAAAGAATGCGCCTTCAGCATAAAACCAAGGCATGTTGTCAGGATATCGGCAGCTTTCTGGTGGCGATCGGACATGTGGCAGCCATTTAATACCTCGCAATTCCTGTTTGAGTGTGTTCCCTCCGTTCACATCTTGAAAAAGATACTCCTTCTTGGAGTGAAGAATGGTAATTAGTGCTTTGCTCTTTTTAATTGTTGAATCTGAATGCTCCGACAATGAAATGGTGCTGGCAACCTTCAGCAATTCATCGGGCTTAATTACATATCTGTTACGCAGGCCTAAGTTCTTTAACACGGTCAAAAGTGAAGAATTGTCTGCAACTAACTCTTGGTTCGGAAATTTCCCGGGTTCTTGAAAAAACAACGCGTGTAATGCAGTATCATTAGGATCGAAAAGTTCAACTGGTTTCATCAGTTGTCCGTTGTCGTTTAAAATGCATTCGTTGTCTCGAAACAACACCTCTAATTCTTCATGCCCTCTGAGTATGCATTCCAACCCGAAGCCGACCAGCGGCTCACGAAACTCGTGTTTAATTATAGAAATGTTTTGAAAGAATAACTCTTGGAAAAATAGCTGTAGTGTTAACGTTCTTGTTGCTATAGTATCTTTGTGGCCAAATTTTCTAAACGATTCACAAACTTCTTCAGTTAAATCCAAGACATCCTTTCCCAGTGAATTCATTGTTGCGATTACTCCAGGAGCCTTTCGCAGATCATCGTCAAGAATATAGCCACTGTTGATATCCAGCCATTTCTCACCACACCAAAATATTGCCAACGACTCATTGACTATTTTGTTATAAACACTCTTTGCTAATGGGGTCCAGGCAGTCGAGTGCAAGTTATCATGACGTGGCAACATTGCTTGAAGGTCATCTTGGGGAAGCATACGCTTTATTTCAAGCAGAAGTTGAGTATACGAGCACGCAATGGCGTCACTCAGTAAGCTTTCATTCCAATCACCTTCAAATGGTCTATCATGTTCTGTTGTACCTCGCTCCCATATTTGACGACGATTGGACGAGACGGCAAAGAAACCGTTGACGTGTACAGGAAGTCCAGTGCTAATGGACAGTGGTAGGAAACAAAATGCCTCTCCCGGTACAGCTTGTGGGATTTTAGTTTGTTCATCGGAATTTAATTTTGCTGCAGTTTCAGCTAAGGGCATCAGACCTTTTTCTCGACCTTCGTGTTTCAGCGCCATAGCAGAAGATGATTCTTTACCCATGCACGAACTGATCATCCACGATTCTTGCAATTCTGATTGTTCAATCTCACCAGAAGAACTTGATGTTGATTTTCTCAAGTTGATTGTAATGCACTGGGATTTAGAAGGACATTCGCCTGCAGTAGATTCATCTCGCATTTTTTTACACCACCATTCCGAGCATGTGTTGATAAATGGTGTATCCAAATGGATCCCAATTGACTCCACATTCTTCTTAGTAGATAAAATCAATCGCATCCCCCGAGGATTGTCGCTCTTGTCAAGATCGTACACTTCAACTTCAACAACATGTTGTGTGTATAACGTAAGAAGTGATATGGCTTCCCTCAGACTGTCGAGTAGTGTTTCTATCTTCTCTGCATCGAAGTATTCTTCACTTATTTTACTTCTTCTTGCCTGTAACTTGGTACGAAATGGGAAGCGGAATAGCGTGCCATTGAAGTTAAATCTTTCATCATCCTGCAAGCGAGTACTACAATGGAAGATATCGTGGTACGGTTGAAATTGATCGCTGAATGTTTTCAGCGGTCTTGCATTCTTTGCCAGGTTAAGACGTACCCCAGGCTTCGACTCGGTAACTTTTCCTGTCAAATTCTGAATATTTGGATCAAATACAACAAGATATTCTCTGCTCAGAAAGCTTGGCACATCTGTAAGGTGATAAACAGCATTGAAACCTAATCCAAAACGTCCGATTTTTGTAAAATCGTCTTTTTTTGTTTTTCCAGCTAATTTATTGATATTCTTAAAGTCGTCATCACTAAAAACAGCATCATTGTACGCCCAAAGGGCAGGCCCTTGGCATTCCGACATATCAGGTGAAAAAAGACTTTTCTTCCGTCCTTCTCTCCGATCAATAAGAAAGCATACTTTCTTTGCTTCAGCGTCATCCGCATTTTGGATTAATTCTTTGAATATGCCAACGCCAACCTTGTAATCATCAAGAATATTCTTTAATCTCGTCGTCAACGGCTCGTGTTGACCAGTTAATTCAAAACCAAGCTCCTCGGCAGCCATTAGGCAAGTGCTTAAGGGCTTCACTCCTAATAATCCTGCGTTCTTGGATGATATAGACTCGCTAATAAGAAATACATCTTCAGGAATATCGAATTCCGATCGACCTTGACGTAACCAATCATGATCACAAAACGTACACTCAGTACAAGGCCGTAAGACTAATGAATCGTCGTTGGTCTGAATAGGAACCATAACCTTTTCTTGCCACTCAACGGGTAGCTTCTTGTCGTCCTCTACGAGCCACTCAACAATGAACCGACATAAATTAGCATCGTGCTTGATGTTGTCAAGTGTTTTTGGCTCACCACTCTCGTGTTTGTCTTTGACAGACGACAAAACCGACACGACATCTTCCTTGGTGAACTTTACTCGTACTCCGTTTCTGATAAAGAACTCTTTCAGTGTTTCATTTTGGTGCAAAAACGTTGGCAAAGGAAACAAGTATGGACGAAGATCAATAAGAATTTTTTCTATTGCCATTTGAGCGGGACGTGCAAAGCCTTCTCCATGCCAGATCCAGTGTGAGAGTTCAAAATGTCTTAAACATTCGGCAAGTACATCCTGGGGTATTTCAGCTAGATGCTGGTAAATAGCAAGAATCAGTTCTTGAAACTGCGGTGTTGCTCTAACCTCAGAATAATCAGACCACAATCGGACAGCTTTAGAGAGTTGCTCAATAACTTTGGGAAGTGGAAGCTCGATAACAATGCCTAACTCGAGAAGAAGATCGTCTGGAATTACGTCCACCACAGGCATACAAGAACCAATCAAAAGAGCCTGGGATTTGCTACGAAGTTCAGCAGGTGAAAAGAAGGCGCCTTCAGCATAAAACCAAGGCATGTTCTCGGGATATCGGCAGCTTTTTGGTGGCGATCGGGCATGCGGTAGCCATTTAATACCTCGCAATTCCTGTTTGACTGTGTTGCCTCCGTTCACATCTTCAAAAAGATACTCCTTTTTGGAGTGAAGAATAGTAATTAGTGCTTTGCTCTTTTTAATCGTTGAATCTGAATGCTCCATCATTGAAATGGTGCTGGCAACCTTCAGCAATTCATCGGGCTTAATTACATCTCTGTTACGCAGGCCTAAGTTCTTTAACACGGTCAAAAGTGAAGAATTGTCAGCAACTAACTCTTGGTTCGGAAATTTCCCGGGTTCTTGGAAAAACAACGCGTGTAATGCAGAATCATCTGGATCGAAAAGTTCAACTGCTTTCATCAGTTGCCCGTTGTCGTTTAAAATGCATTCGTTGTCTCGAAACAACACCTCTAATTCTTCATGCCCTCTGAGTATGCATTCCAACCCGAAGCCGACCAGCGGCTCACGTAACTCGTGTGTAATTATAGAAATGTTTTGAAAGAATAACTCTTGGAAAAATCGCTGTAGTGTTAACGTTCTTGTTGCTATGGTATCTTTGTGGCCAAATTTTCTAAACGATTCACAAACTTCTTCAGTTAAATCCAAGACGTCCTTTCCCAGTGAATTCATTGTTGCGATTACTCCAGGAGCCTTTCGCAGATCATCGTCAAGAATATAGCCACTGTTGATATCCAGCCATTTCTCACCACACCAAAATATCGCCAACGAGTCATTGACTATTTTGTCATATACGCTCTTTGCTAATGGGGTCCAGGCAGTCGAATGTAAGTTATCATGACGTGGCAACATTGCTTGAAGGCTCATGCTGTCATCTTGGGGAAGCATATACTTTATTTTCAGTAGAAGTTGAATATACGAGCATGCAATAGCGTCACTCAGTAAGCTTTCATTCCAATCACCTTCAAATGGTCTATCATGTTCTGTCGTACCTCGCTCCCAAATTCGACGACGATTGGACGAGACAGCAAAGAAACCGTTGACGTGTACAGGAAGTCCAGTGCTAATGGACAGTGGTAGAAAAGAAAATGCCTCTCCCGGTACAGCTTGGGGGATTTTAGTTAAAGTTTGTTCATCGGAATTTAATTTAGCTGCAGTTTCAGCTAAAGGCATCAGACCTTTTTCTCGACCTTCGTGTTTCAGCGCCATAACCGAAGATGATTCATTACCCATGCAGGAACTAGTTAGCCATAACTCCTGCAATTCTGATTGTTCAATCTCACCAGAAAAACTTGCTGTTGATTTTGCTGTGTTAATTGTAATGCACTGGGACTTAGAAGGACATTTGCCTGCAGTAGATTCATCGCGCATTTTTTTACACCACCATTCCGAGCATGTGTTGATAAATGGTGTATCCAGATGGATCCCAATTGACTCCACATTCTTCTTAGTAGATAAAATCAATCGCATCTCCCGAGGATTATCGTTCTTGTGAAGATCGTACACTTCAACTTCAACAACATGTTGTGTGTATAACGTAAGAAGTGATATGGCTTCCCCCAGACTGTCGAGTAGTG
Organism: Muricea muricata; assembly: GCA_963855995.1. Classification (NCBI taxonomy): domain Eukaryota; kingdom Metazoa; phylum Cnidaria; class Anthozoa; order Malacalcyonacea; family Plexauridae; genus Muricea; species Muricea muricata. The sequence continues at coordinate 2,058,103 of OY979729.1, read as the reverse complement.
TTTCTATCTTCTCTGCATCGAAGTATTCTTCACTTATTTTACTTCTTCCCGCTTGTAATTTGGTACGAAATGGGAAACGGAATAGCGTGCCATTGAAGTTAAAACTTTCATCAACATGCGGGCGGGTATCGCAGTTGAAGACATCGTGATATGGTTGGAATTGATCGGTGAACGTTTTCAACGGTCTTGCATTCTTTACAAGGTTAAGACGAATCCCTGGCTTTGACTCGGTAACTTTTCCAATCAAGTGCTGAATATTTGGATCAAATACAACAAGATATTCTCTGCTCAGAAAGCTTGGCACATCTGTAAGGTGATAAACAGCATTGAAACCTAATCCAAAACGTCCGATTTTTGTAAAATCGTCTTTTTTTGTTTTTCCAGCTAATTTATTGATATTCTTAAAGTCGTCATCACTAAAAACAGCATCATTGTACGCCCAAAGGGCAGGCCCTTGGCATTCCGACATATCAGGTGAAAAAAGACTTTTCTTCCGTCCTTCTCTCCGATCAATAAGAAAGCATACTTTCTTTGCTTCAGCGTCATCCGCATTTTGGATTAATTCTTTGAATATGCCAACGCCAACCTTGTAATCATCAAGAATATTCTTTAATCTCGTCGTCAACGGCTCGTGTTGACCAGTTAATTCAAAACCAAGCTCCTCGGCAGCCATTAGGCAAGTGCTTAAGGGCTTCACTCCTAATAATCCTGCGTTCTTGGATGATATAGACTCGCTAATAAGAAATACATCTTCAGGAATATCGAATTCCGATCGACCTTGACGTAACCAATCATGATCACAAAACGTACACTCAGTACAAGGCCGTAAGACTAATGAATCGTCGTTGGTCTGAATAGGAACCATAACCTTTTCTTGCCACTCAACGGGTAGCTTCTTGTCGTCCTCTACGAGCCACTCAACAATGAACCGACATAGATTAGCATCGTGCTTGATGTTGTCAAGTGTTTTTGGCTCACCACTCTCGTGTTTTGCTTTGACAGACGATAGAACCGACACGATATCTTCCTTGGTGAACTTTACTCGTACTTCGTTTTGGATAAAAAACTTTTTGAGTGTTTCATCTTGGTACAAAAACGTTGGCAAAGGAAACAAGTACGGATGAAGATCGATCAGAAAGTTTTCTATTGCTATTTGAACGGGACACGCAAAGCCTTCTCCATGCCAAACCCAGCGCGTAATTTCATATTGTTTAAACAGCTTAGTAAGTACGTCGTGAGGAATTTCTGCTGAATATTGGTAAATAGCAAGAATCAAGTCCTGAAACTGCGTTGATGGTTTTATCCTGGGATCGTTGGACCACAACTGGACAGCGTTGGAGAGTTGTTCAATAACTTTGGAATGGGGAAGCTCGTTAACAATGCCCAAGTCGAGAAGAAGATCGTCTGGAATTACGTCCACGATAGGCATAACAGAGCCAATCAAAAGAGCCTGGGACTTGCCACGAAGTTCAGCAGGTGAAAAGAATGTTTCTTCAGCATAAAACCAAGACATGTTGTCAGGATATCGGCAGCTTTCTGGTGGCGATCGGGCATGTGGCAGCCATTTAATACCTCGTAATTCCTGCTTGAGTGTGTTTCCTCCGTTCACATCTTGAAAAAGATACTCCTTCTTGGAGTGAAGAATAGTAATTAGTGCTTTGCTCTTTTTAATAGTTGAATCTGAATGCTCCGACATTGAAATGGTGCTGGCAACCTTCAGCAGTTCATCGGGCTTGATCGCATCTCGGTTACGCAGACCTAAGTTCTTTAACACGGTCAGAAGTAAAGGATTGTTTGAAACTAACTCCTGGTTCGGAAATTGCCCGGGTTCTTGGAAAAACAACGCGTGTAATGCAGAATCATCTGGATCGAAAAGTTCAACTGCTTGCATCAGTTGCCCGTTGTCGTTTAAAATGCATTCGTTGTCTCGAAACAACACCTCTAATTCTTCATGCCCTCTGAGTATGCATTCCAACCCGAAGCCGACCAGCGGCTCACGTAACTCGTGTGTAATTATAGAAATGTTTTGAAAGAATAACTCTTGGAAAAATCGCTGTAGTGTTAACGTTCTTGTTGCTATGGTATCTTTGTGGCCAAATTTTCTAAACGATTCACAAACTTCTTCAGTTAAATCCAAGACATCCTTTCCCAGTGAATTCATTGTTGCGATTACTCCAGGAGCCTTTCGCAGATCATCGTCAAGAATATAGCCACTGTTGATATCCAGCCATTTCTCACCACACCAAAATATCGCCAACGAGTCATTGACTATTTTGTCATATACGCTCTTTGCTAATGGGGTCCAGGCAGTCGAATGTAAGTTATCATGACGTGGCAACATTGCTTGAAGGCTCATGCTGTCATCTTGGGGAAGCATATACTTTATTTTCAGTAGAAGTTGAATATACGAGCATGCAATAGCGTCACTCAGTAAGCTTTCATTCCAATCACCTTCAAATGGTCTATCATGTTCTGTCGTACCTCGCTCCCAAATTCGACGACGATTGGACGAGACAGCAAAGAAACCGTTGACGTGTACAGGAAGTCCAGTGCTAATGGACAGTGGTAGAAAAGAAAATGCCTCTCCCGGTACAGCTTGGGGGATTTTAGTTAAAGTTTGTTCATCGGAATTTAATTTTGCTGCAGTTTCAGCTAAAGGCATCAGACCTTTTTCTCGACCTTCGTGTTTCAGCGCCATAACCGAAGATGATTCATTACCCATGCAGGAACTAGTTAGCCATAACTCCTGCAATTCCGATTGTTCAATCTCACCAGAAAAACTTGCTGTTGATTTTGCTGTGTTAATTGTAATGCACTGGGACTTAGAAGGACATTCGCCTGCAGTAGATTCATCGCGCATTTTTTTACACCACCATTCCGAGCATGTGTTGATAAATGGTGTACCCAGATGGATCCCAATTGACTCCACATTCTTCTTAGTAGATAAAATCAATCGCATCTCCCGAGGATTATCGTTCTTGTGAAGATCGTACACTTCAACTTCAACAACATGTTGTGTGTATAACGTAAGAAGTGATATGGCTTCCCTCAGACTGTCGAGTAGTGTTTCTATCTTCTCTGCATCGAAGTATTCTTCACTTATTTTACTTCTTCCCGCTTGTAATTTGGTACGAAATGGGAAACGGAATAGCGTGCCATTGAAGTTAAAACTTTCATCAACATGCGGGCGGGTATCGCAGTTGAAGACATCGTGATATGGTTGGAATTGATCGGTGAACGTTTTCAACGGTCTTGCATTCTTTACAAGGTTAAGACGAATCCCTGGCTTTGACTCGGTAACTTTTCCAATCAAGTGCTGAATATTTGGATCAAATACAACAAGATATTCTCTGCTCATAAAGCTTGGCACATCTGTAAGGTGATAAACAGCATTGAAACCTAATCCAAAACGTCCGATTTTTGTAAAATCGTCTTTTTTTGTTTTTCCAGCTAATTTATTGATATTCTTAAAGTCGTCATCACTAAAAACAGCGTCATTGTAAGCCCAAAGGGCAGGACCTTGGCATTCCCACATATCAGGTGAAAAAAGACTTTTCTTCCGTCCTTCTCTCCGATCAATAAGAAAGCATACTTTCTTTGCTTCAGCATCATCCGCATTTTGGATTAATTCTTTGAATATACCAACGCCAACCTTGTAATCATCAAGAATATTCTTTAATCTCGTCGTCAACGGCTCGTGTTGACCAGTTAATTCAAAACCAAGCTCCTCGGCAGCCATTAGGCAAGTGCTTAAGGGCTTCACTCCTAATAATCGTGCGTTCTTGGATGATATAGACTCGCTAATAAGAAATACATCTTCAGGAATATCGAATTCCGATCGACCTTGACGTAACCAATCATGATCGCAAAACGTACACTCAGTACAAGGCTTTAAGACTAATGAATCGTCGTTGGTCTGAATAGGAACCATAACCTTTTCTTGCCACTCAACGGGTAGCTTCTTGTCGTCCTCTACGAGCCACTCAACAATGAACCGACATAAATTAGCATCATGCTTGACGTTGTCAAGTGTTTTAGGCTCACCACTCTCTTGTTTTGCTTTGACAGACGATAGAACCGACACGATATCTTCCTTGGTGAACTTTACTCGTACTTCGTTTTGGATAAAAAACTCTTTGAGTGTTTCATCTTGGTACAAAAACGTTGGCAAAGGAAACAAGTACGGATGAAGATCGATCAGAAAGTTTTCTATTGCTATTTGAACGGGACACGCAAAGCCTTCGCCATGCCAAACCCAGCGCGTAATTTCATATTGTTTTAACAGCTTAGTAAGTACGTCGTGAGGAATTTCTGTTAAATATTGGTAAATAGCAAGAATCAAGTCCTGAAACTGCGTTGATGGTTTTATTCTGGGATCGTTGGACCACAACTGGACGGCGTTGGAGAGTTGTTCAATAACTTTGGAATGTGGAAGCTCGTCAACAATGACCAAGTCGAGAAGAAGATCGTCTGGAATTACGTCCACGATAGGCATACAAGAGCCAATCAAAAGAGCCTCGGACTTTCCACGAAGTTCAGCAGGTGAAAAAAATGTTTCTCCAACATCAAACCAAGGCATGTTCTCGGGGTATCGGCAACTCTCTGGTGGCAATCGGGCATGTGGCAACCATTTAATACCTCGTAATTCCTGTTTCAGTGTGTTCCCTCCGTTCACATCTTGAAAAAGATACTCCTTCTTGGAGTGAAGAATGGTAATTAATGCTTTGCTCTTTTTAATCGTTGAATCTGAATGCTCCGACATTGAAATGGTGCTTGCAACCTTCAGCAGTTCATCGGGCTTAATCGCATCTCTGTTACGTAGACCTAAGTTCTTTAACACGGTCAGCAGTAAAGGATTGTTAGAAACTAACTCCTGGTTCGGAAATTGCCCGGGTTCTTGGAAAAACAACTCGTGTAATACAGTGTCATCAGGATCGAAAAGTTCAACTGGTTTCATCAGTTGCCCGTTGTCGTTTAAAATGCATTCGTTGTCTCGGAACAACATTTTTAATTTTTCATGCCCTCTGAGTATGCATTCCAACCCGAAGCCGACCAGCGGCTCACGTAACTCGTGTGCAATTATGGAAATACTTGGAAATAGTAACTCTTGAAAAAATTGCGCTAATGTTAACGTTCTTGTTGCTATGGTATCTCCGTGGCCAAATCTCTCAAACGATTCACAAACTTCTTCAGTCAAATCCAAGACATCCTTTCCCAGTGAATTCATTGTTTCGATAACTCCAGGTGCCTTTCGCAGATCATCGTCAAGAATATAGCCACTGTTGATATCCAGCCAACGGTCATTACACCAAAATATCGCCAATGACTCTTTGACAATTTTATCATAAACGCTCTTTGCCAATGGCATCCAGGCAGTTGAGTGCAAGTTATCATGACGTGGCAACATTGCTTGAAGGCTCATGGTGCCATCTTGGGGAAGCCTATACTTCATTTCAAGTAGAAGCTGAATATACGAGCATGCAATGGCGTCACTCAGTAAGCTTTCATTCCAATCACCTTCAAACGGCTTATCGTGTTCTGTTGTACCTGGTTCCCAAATTTGACGACGATTCGAGGTGACGGCAAAGAAACCGTTGACGTGTACAGGAAGTCCAGTGCTAATGGACAGTGGTAGGAAACAAAATGCCTCTCCCGGTACAGCTTGTGGAATTTTAGTTAAACTTTGTTCATCAGGATTCAATTTTGCTGCAGTTTCAGCAAAAGGCATCAGACCTTTTTCTCGACCTTCGTGTTTCAGCGCCATAACAGAAGATGATTCTTTACCCATGCACGAACTAGTCAGCCATAACTCTTGCAACTGTGATTGTTTCATATCACCAGATAAAGTTGGCGTTGACTTTGCTACGTTGATTGTAATAACCTTCGATCTGGAAGGACATTCGCTTGAAGTAGCTTCATCTCTCATTTTCTTACTCCACCACTCTGCACAAGTCTTGATGAACGGTGTACTACTCTGAAGGACATCTGCAGATTTCTTTACGGACAAAACCCGTTTCATCTCTTCTGGCTTCTGGTTGTTGTTCAACTCAAATAGCTCCACCTCTGTCACGTTTTCAGTATAAACCAATAATAATGAAGCACTTTCAGTCAGGGAATCGACCATTGCTTTCACTTTGTCTTGGTCATAAACATTCTGGCATATTTTACTTTTCGCAGCTTGCACAAGTGTCCGGAATGGAAATCGAAATAAGGTTCCTTTGTAATAGAAAGATTCCTCAGCGTTGTACATCATGTTGCAGTCAAATAAGCCATTGTACGGTTGAAACTGGTTTCCAAATACCTTCAGAGGTTTCTTGGTCTTTGTTAAGTTGATACACATACCTGTATCCTTGATGCCCAAATAAAGGCAGTTTGGATCAAAAATGACAAACTTGTCTCGACTTACAAAGCTCGGCACATCTGTGAGATTGTACACAGCATTAAAGCCAAGACCAAATCTTCCAATGGTTGACATATCTTGCTTCTTTGTTGCCCCAGCAAGTTTGTTGATGTTCTTAAAGTCACTGTCGCTAAACAAGCCATCGTTGTACGCCCACAATGCAGGGCCTTGACATTCGGACATTCCCGGAGACATGAGTTTATTTGTCGGACCAAATCTCCAGTCCACAAGGAAACAAACTTTGCTGGCTCCGGCGTCATCAGCATTTTGAATTAATTCTTTGAATACGCTAACTCCTTCCTTGTAATCTTCGAGAATGTTATGAATTCGTGTAGTAACTGGCTCGTTTGGACCAGATTTCTCATATTCGAAGTCCAGGCTCTCCGATGACAGCAAGCATGCACTCAACTTGGAAACACCCAAGGAGACGACTATGTTGGTTGAAATTGAATTGTGAACCAATGAGTGTTCTTCATCCTGAGATAAGTCTTCCTGAGATTGTCCACTGCGTAGCCAATCATAATCACAGTAAGCACAGTTCGAGTGATGTTTTAAAATCAGAGTGTCCTCTTCACTTTCTACGGGGAAAAGCAACTTCTCTTTCATACTTTCCGACAAACTTATTCCACTTTCAACAAGCCATTCTAAGATAGAACGACATAACTTTAAATCCTTTTCGACATCAACTCCTTGAAGTCCGGGTGATTCGTGCTTTTCCTTCAAGGCAGGAAGAACTGAAATAATGTCTTCTTCACAAAACTTCGCACGCACACCACTTCCAAGAAAGAATTCCTCCAGCTTCATATCGCCTTTGAGTTCTTCAGGCATAACAAACAATTGTGGGCGTAAATCGAACGAGATATCAATTTCCAAAGATATTTTGGAAGGTGCACAAAATCCAGCCCCTTGCCAAATCCAGTTTTCCACGGACGCGTCCTTTAATTGTGCAATAACCGTTTCTTTCGGACAACGTGCGAGTTGAGTGTAAATGGCGACGACCATTTCTTTATACAAAGGACAAACTTTTCTTTCGTTTACATTAGACCACACCTGAATTGCCATTTGGAGCTGAGTAACAATCTTGTGCACAGGAGGATCAACTGTTAAACCAAGTTTTTCTTCAACTTTCTCACTGAGATCGATATTAAAGACTGGCATCGATGAACCAACGACCAAAGCATGTGTTTTACGACAAAGTTCTAGCGGAGTGAAGTATTGGGCATCACAAGTATACCATGGCATAGCTGGAGGAAATCGTGGGAGAACCGTTTCAGCTTTTATGACGCAAGGTAACCATTTTATCCTGAGTAATTCAGATTTCAATGCAACACCAGTGTTGACATGTTGGTCAAGGTATTCAGGATTATCGTTGATGATCTTCACTAAAGCTTGGAGTTTAAAACTGGATGATTTCTGTGACGAAGTACTAATACCTGCAGCGACCTGAAATAGTTCGTTGGCCGTTATCTTTTCCATGGTGCGCAATTCCATCTCATCTCTCAAAATTGATACCACACGTGCTCCGTTATAATCATGCCTGGGAAACTTGTTAGGCTCGCCGTTGAATAAATTCAAGATTGTATCATTGCCAGGATCGTAAAGTTCACTGGGCTTTACAATTCTGCCTTCTTCTGTAGGAACAAATTTTAAATTCTTCATTTCATCAATGAATCTACCACACTGTGATTTAAATTCAGACAATCTTTCTAATACCCAAAGCATTATCTTCGCTGTCTCGTCAAGGTTGTAAACATTTAATACCGCGACGTCTGGAAACAGGAATTTAACAATAATCTCTGCTGAATTGAGAGTATTCACATCTAACAGGTGTAACACTTGCTGAGAGCTTGTATCAGCAGATGAAATGATCTGGTCACACTTTCGGAACTTAAAATCCTCAGGAAGAGTGAAGTTGCACTCTGCCACCGACATTGTGTCGTTTTCGCTTTGGATTGCTGCGCAGGAGCCGTCTAGTGTGTCAAATAATGGTAAACAGAGCAACAGATTACGTTGAGTAGAATCTTGGACGGTTTGAAGGTGTGACAGAAACTCCCGAATTTTGTGTCGTTTATCTGAAGTACATGCTTTGATATGCTCCTGAGCCCTTTCCACCGAGGTCCTGCTAAGAACAGTCATGACTCCAGCAGGAGTTGCAGTGGCGATGAAGGCATTGATGTCAGAATGTCGTAAGACGGAAGATTGATTGCGTACAACAGTACAACCAGACGCTCCAAGCAGTTCGACAACCACATCTGGAAGAGAGTTGCCGGAGACATCAGAAGCAAAAATAAACTTGGACTGTTTTGACAAGACGCCAAGTTTTTCAGGTAACGGAACAAGGGGAAGACCGATGAAGGGCTCGAGAGAGTCCAGAAAATTGGAATTTATCCAACTCCATATCTGTTGCAACCAGGATTCTGAGGGATGACCATCCTCTCCAGGCATCCAGTGGACAATTTCACTGCCACTATTAAACCATTCCACGGGCAAACATGGCTGCAGATGTTGCAATACAATATCTTTGTTCATTACAGTTAGCTGTGTGGTGTTCTGGTGCTGAAGATCCTTACCAGCAATATCCAAAAGCTTCTCTTTCAACGCCGTCGGGATATCTTCACACAAAAAACGATGGTCTAAGTTTGGAAGCACAGATCGTGGGCATTCTGTAGTGGCTACAAAAACAGACGATGAGGGATTCTCGTTGTGGCTGTTTGACGTGAACTTGCTGAATTCCAGATTAGCCAACGGAAGAAGTGGAACTCCTTGCAGATCTTCAAAGGAATCATCCTCCAAAACAAATTCCAGCAACTTTAATTTATCCTCCCGTGTAGCTTGTACCCCGTGCTGCGTTTTTAACACTGATCGCAAAAGCCCAGAAGTGATAACACGCGAAGCCGGGAAGTATTCGTCTACCATTCGCAGAACATGGTCCGGAACATCAGTGATGACAGTTTGGTTACAGCACAACAACGCTCTTAACACTGTTTCACGCACGCTTTTCTCAACCAACCGATCAACAATGGCATCTTGCAACCTCACCCATGAATTTCCATTTGCGTTCTGAGCAAGGAAGAGTCTCCACTCCTCTCTTGATAACTTCTTAAACAGAGGATCCAGAATCACCAACCAATGTCCTCTCACTTTCTTTTTGCATGGGAGTGTCAAGTACACCAATTGACATCTGGAATGTTCATCGATACCGACGGACGGTGAATTTTGTAAAAGTACATCAAGAAGCTTCGAATACACATCAACAGCAACGTTCTCAAGCAACAATTTGTTCCATTCCGCCGTTGAGCTCTTGTTGTCTGCTCCAGGCCACACAAGACCACGACGGTTATCAGTTAAGGCGAAAGCACCGTGAACATGGACGGGAAGACCAGTCAGACAATCGACATCAGGAGGCAATGGAAGAAAGCAAAATATCCTTCCAGTGTTCATGTTATCGTCGCTTTCTCTGTCCAAGACTAATGGTAAAGCCATACCTACCCAGGGAGGAAGATTCTCTTCTTTGGCTAATTCTGAAATGCGTTCCACTTTTGAACCAATTTGGTTAACAACAAGCCATCGGTATTGTTTCGAGGCTGAATCTTTCATCACTTTAATGTTCATGATGTACTTGCACTCGGCTATTTCAGACGTGGTTGTTGCTTTGCTCAAAAATTCTTTCCGTCTCTTCAAAACGTCGTCGCGCGAGTCTTCCACAATTTCAACTTTAAAGATACACTCAGGAATTGTGCCATCCTTTGAACGGTTCCATAAACTTATGCTACAGATACTTTTCAGGAAAAGAAGAACAACGGGCGCTTCTTCTTGCAGTGACCCAAACAAACTCATCACCTTTTCTTTCGTATATTCTTTACCTGACAACTCAGAAGCCGTCGTACGTAACGGAAAGCGAAAAAGTGTACCTTCATAACTATCGGAGTCTTCCAAATTACAACCAAATACATCATGAAACGGCATGAATTGATCCCTGGTCTCTTCTTTCAAAAGTTGCTCGTCGAAATAATACATGCTGACAGAATTCCCCCTACCTCTCTTATCTCTGAAGTACTCTTCGTGTGGATCAAGAATTGCAATTCGATCACCGCTTGCAATTGCAGGAAGGTCTGCAAACAAAACAAAAAGTACAAATGACACAAGAACAAGATGTATATGTATATATGTGAATGTACACTTTTTAAGTCAGTACATCGTCTTATTCGGATTGGAAACTATTTGGTTAATACGTTTATATCTTTTCACAATATGGGAAAACCCAGCTGTTACGCATGGAGTTATCCTTTTAACGCAATTTGGCTCACGCTGTACAATTCAGTTAGTGGTAAATGAAAGTGTAAAAATGAGTGATTGACCGATAATCGGTATCGGGCCGATATTTGTCATATCGGTAGACAATCGGTATCGGTAGTTTTGTACATATTTACCGACTGTGTGAAACCGATAGTTAAGAAAATTCACGCTGTACAAATTATGCATAGCGCGTGCACGTACAAGCGCTTGTGTCCAGCCATTTTCTACAAAAAATTGAAAATGAAATATGAAATTTCAACCTTAGTACGCTTGCTTCTTATGATTATACTTGCTTGTATCTGCTAGGGACTCAAGGTAAAACCATGACTTTACCCTAAGGAAATGTCGCGTTTTATCAGTATTATTTTGCGGATGCATGTCATATATTCATTACTTTTATTAAGTGAAATACGATTATTCTCTTTCACTCCCTAGGCAACGTTCTGAGCAACAAACTCAAGATATTTCGTATTTCTATTATGATTCGTTGTCGCGAAATTGTGTTTGCAAATATACCAATATTTTTCACCAATGATTTTGTAGGTAAATCAGCTAGTAATAGCTAATGATAACAAAAAAATGCGAAGGGAAATTATTTTTCTTGTGTAGTAGACTAAAAGTAGACATCGTTAACATACTACAGTTTTAATTTAACTTGAACTATAAAAATTTTTTGTGTCCAATATCGCCTAAAACATAATCTAAAATTGAAATCAAAATGAGTGACGTCACCTTGATTTGATCAACTGATAACATTATGACGTCATTAAAAATCGGTATCGGTATCGGGTACGAGTGATGAAAACAAAATCGGCTATCGGTAAAACCGATGTTTGCACTATCGGTCAATCACTAGTAAAAATGAGTATGTAACCACCCCAGTATACCTGTAATGTGATAAACAGAATTAAATCCAATGCCAAAGCGACCAATTTTCAAAGGATCTTCTTTCTTGTTACTGTTCATGAGATTGCGAATGCCTTTCCAATCTTGTTCTTTGAACGTTGCATTGTTGTGGCAGTAAAGAGCCGGGCCTTGAAAGCGAGCAAGCTCCGGATTTTCCAAAGATTTCTCGCCAAATTTTCGTTCATCAAAAAGAAAGCAAACTTCAGTTGCACCAGCATCATCTGCATTCTGGATCAATTCCTATTAAAACATGGTGATGATTTATGACATTTATGTGTGTTGACATGTGTATACTTTTCTCTAGCTAGGTTTCTTCCCATATTAGATCAAATTTAATATGATGATGCAGCAAAATAAACGAGCAGCTTAGCGCGGCAGTTCGATAATAGACCATTTCCCTTTTAGGCAAACTTTTGAATTAGTAATATTTATTAGCACAGCTGGAAAGAGCATCCTTAATTTAGTAAAATGGTGAAGTTTAGTTGCAAAAAATTGTGAAATGTGGAAAATATAGTCCTGTGAAGTTTACGAATTTTGTATACTTTAGTATTATGCGCGGAAAAGTGTAATCAGATTTCGAATTCTGATTACACTTTTCCGCGCGTGATACAAAATTTGCAAACTTCACAGGACTACATTTTCCACATTTTACAATATTTTGCAGCCAAACTTCACCACTTTAGTAAATTTAGGATGGTCTTTCCAGCTGTGCTAATGATGATTCCTAATTGAAAAGTTTGTATAAAAGGGGAATAGTTCATTGGGGGGGGGGGGACAAATATTTATATATTTGTGACTGTTCACAGACCCAAATGCAAGTGACTTCAAAAGAAATTAATAATCAGGCAGAACACAAATAACTCCCCCCCCCCCCAATTCACAGTCTGCATACTGCACTGCAGCAACTATTTTGAAAAATTTTCAAAACTCAAAATATACCTTTAGAATTTGCCCTCCATCAGGATATTTCTGCAAAATGTTTTGGACATATTCTACTAATGTTGGTAGTCGATGACCACAATGACGTTGCCCTGTTTAAATAAGTTGGTTTAAATCTGTGAATACAAAGTGTATCTCTATAATACCAAAATGTTACACCATGAGAGTGTCTATACTCACAAGTTTGATCCCTTCAACCTATAGTCAGGGAGCCAGAGGTAATTTTACCTACCTTCTCGACGGGCAAATCAATTTTGCTCTTAAATTGTCCGTTGGATGCCTAATATCACAATTCTGAATGTTGCTTGGCCCAATTTATCTTGTGGGCTTCGGTCAACACGTTTTTCTTCACTTTTAATATAAAACTATTGTGTGGTCAAAAATAGTAAACTTTCAAATTCGCTTATTTGAAAAATAACTTGTACCATAAGAAAGCTTATAAAAAACAACATACAAGACATCATTACGGGCACTCTTGCTTTTCAAGCCGTTTTTGAGTTATTGCTGCTCCAAAATGGGAAAGTGTCCTAAAATGGCGCTAATTTCCTGGGCATTAGTCGGAAAATAAGTTTTCAAACGCTCACAACTCAACAAAAATGTGAAAAATAAAAGTAACCATAATAATGTGTTATATGTAATTTTTTATTACCTTCTTGATAACGTAAGTGGTTTTTCCTAGAAATAAACCTGAAATTTCGCCTTTCTTGACAATAATATAGTTTTATAGAAAATTTCGGGAAAAACGTGTTGGCTGGAGCCCACAAGAAATCTTATCACGTTCAACATGCAGAAATGTATTTATTAAAATATCAGACCTAAAGGTACAATATAAACATAAAATGAAATTGCCCCTCAGTATGGTAAGTAAACATATATTTTTGTACCTCTGCCTCCCCGACTACTAGTAAAGATTTGAAATAATAAATAAAGTTAAGCATGCATACATACTGTAGCTGCCAACCGCTCGACAGCATCATTTCTCACGCTCACAAAAGGGTCATGGCTTTATAGGATACCCTAAAGGTCGAAATGTCGAGAGAGCACTGGGTTTCTCACTCACTGGGACTGTATCTACTTCACCAAGTTTGGCTAAAGCGCGAGCCCGAAGGGCGAGTAATGATTGTCGCGCTACGCGCTCCCTCTTTAGCTAAATTTGGTGAAGTAGATACAGTCCCAGTGAGTGAGAAACCCAGTGCTCTCTCGACATTTCAACCTTTAGGGTACCCTTTAAAGCCATGACCCTCACAAAAGCGTTCAACCTAGGCTCCGCCGCAGGCATCGCGTTGAGCCTGTGAATTTCCGGGGCGATCTCCTCAATTTTTTTCCTCCCTTCTACGAGATAGCCAAATCGAGAGATGCCTGCGGAGGCGGCTACGTCCAACCTTCTCCGAGCAAAATTTTCAGAGTTTGCAAACCTTCTTCAAAATGTTGTAAAGCTGGGCTTTCCAAACTGAAGATCAGAATTAATCTTGAGAATAAATCACTATTTTTCCGTTTTAACCTTTTAGACGAAATTTTGAAAAAAATCGAAATAAGAAAAAATATTACCACAGCTTGAAAGAGCATCCTAAACTTAGTAAAACTGCGAAGTTTGGTTGTAAAATGTAGTAAACTATAGAAAATATAGCCTTGCGAAGTTGGCAAATTTTCCGTAGTTTTGTATTATCCGTGAGAAATGAATACCCGACGGCATCAACTGGGTATTATTTTCCACCCGTAATACAAATGTATACAAAATTTGCCAAATTCGCAAGGTTATATTTTCCATAATTTAGAACATTTCACAAGCAAACTTTGCAACTTTACTAAGTTTAGGATGCTCTTTCACGGTGGTAATATTTTTGCCTCTTTCGAATTTTTTCAAAATTTCTTCTAAAAGGTCAAAGGTCCATTACCCGCATACCCGTGGCTTTGTTTAATGTATCTCACGCGCAATTGATCTCGTGCTAGAATATTTCACTCAGAAATATTGATATTATATCAGAAATAATACATATCCTGATCATTGTAAAAGTCATAATTTTGTAAAGTATTTTAACTTTCTACTGCTTAGTATTTTCACATAAATGAACAAGTGACTAAATAACTCACTAAATAAATCTCATAAATATATTATCAGTACGCATTTTCTGTCAAACCCCACTCTCCCCCGTAAAGACTTTTTATATCTCTCAAGCTAGCGCTTTTTCATTTGTCTTACACGACGTTTCCTCAGATATTGCAGATCACAAAGAATTTTGGGAAGTTGAAATTTGAAAAGAGCACAAGTTATAGGACCTCTGTTATAGGACCAAAAAGCCTTTGCGGAGAGTGGTTAAAGCCTTAATCGATCAACGCACAAAAATTGTGAATTTGGCATAAAAAAAAATACTTGAACCATCAAACAATGAGGGGGTTGGGAACAAGGGGGAGGGGCAAGGGAACACTGTAAATTTTGCAATGGAAACATGAGAACAAAGCAATAATTGAGGAACAAGGCAACACGAAATATTTTGTAAGAAGGCAAGGGAACAAAGTTAAAACTTTAAAGGGAACATGGAAACTCACCCCCCCCCCCAACAAAGTTAAAATTTTGAAGGGAACATGGAAACTCACCCCCCCCCTCCCCCTTGGAAGAAGGGCTGCAAAATTTGCCAAAATATAAACAGGGATGTTACAACTGGAGGCAGGAGGGGTAGCTGCCCTCCCCTTACCTTTTGCTGATAGGAGCAAGGGGGGCAGAAGTGCCCTTCAAGGATAAAGAATATTAGATAAGACACTGAAAGCATAGTTTGAGGGTTTTTTCACTTTACTTTTTTACAGTTAGTTTTCAAGGTGCTATCATGATAATAAAACCTGCTGTGGCAGTAGGCACTGTAAATTAAAAAAATCTGACTTATATTAAAACCTAATGTGATCACAGATGCAATGCCAAGAATGTGATGGGTAGGGATTTGACTCAAGAAGAACACAACTGATCAGCCTCAATTCCCGGGTAAGGATGCAAACATGGTTAAAATTTTTCGGTGCCTTCAAAGTTCACTCCCCCTGCCCATTTTTTCGTTCCGGCGCCCTGAATATAAAACGCTGATATAAAAAATGTCATTTAGTTATGCAAAATTTCATTTAGTGTGAGTTGTATTCAATAAATATAAGCGCTCAAGTACCACTGACCTCACAAGTCGACCTGAATCAACCACTGATTTATATCTTGCAAATAATTTCGCACTTAAAGATATGATGTACTGCGGTTAACTGTCAATTGGCTATTTTTCGTGCTTTGATAGTTTCAAATAAACTGACAAACGATTGTGTCGCCAATACCCTTGTTAAACACAGTTTTGCATGAATAACCACAATTTAAAATGTTTGGTATATTGATTGACCCTAAACTTAGGCTACTCTAAAGTCAGAAAATTGACTAATAAAACTGATATATAATAGTCAAATACCAATGAAAGACCTTATACAAGAAACACTGTTTGTACGGAATGGTTTGACAGAGAAAAAGTAGGGAAGCGGGGCTCAGTCATACTTCAATGCAAGCCATAACAAGCACAGACATGCTGAGACACATAGCAACAAATTCGCTCTACCGTAATGTACTTTTGCTATTTAAGATCTAGAATTTATTATAGTAATTTAAATCATTTGTTGTCTATTGTAAATTTGTCACAACCCTTTTGGAAATCAGCTCGATAGGTGAAAAGGCTATTGTGCTAAAATAAATCTATCTACCTAACTACCTACAAATGTCAAGTAATCTAGCATAATTCAGACGGAAGCTAATATATCACGACAGATATATTCTTCACGGAGTCGTTTCTAGGACCCTGAATAATGATTTTTTGACGTTATAGACATCAAAAGGTCTTTTAAAAGCCCTTGAAAACTAAACTGATACTCACTAGTCTTTTTATTTTCGGCCATCGGGAAACGACGGACACGCACAAATGCGGCCGCGTTAAGCTGAAACGCGTGCCAATCTTTTACCAATTGAGAATTCTGAACTTTTTTCCACCTATAAGTAAAAGTAAATGCGCAATTACCAAACACGCGCAAGACAATTCAAGTTCAATCCTGTGTTCCCCACCTAAATTGTAAGACTTACGATTTGACTGCGGCTTTTGTGGACAGTGTTGTGTCAACAAAATTATAAATTTCATTCATGTCCTCAAAACCACTCAAATTTTTCCTACTACCGTCCATAAACTTACCTGCAATTCTAGGAATATACGGTTAATTGTTCTAAACCAAAACTGTTTCGTAGAATCGCACGTTAAAGTGTTAAACGTGCTATACCAAGATAGCTACCCTGTTTCCTCGACAACAACTTTCGCAGTTTCCTGTAAGTTTGTACGGTTTTTAGAACTGCAAGACGAAGTATTTACCCTGCAGGTGGTGGCAGAGGCGGTTGGACAGCTACAGTATCACATGACTTTTTCTACTCCAATGAAATCCATTGGATGAACACGTCATTTTGGTATTGCTTCTGCGAGAATTTGTGACTAGGGTTGGTAACTTAGCTTTTTTAAGGCCAAATAACTCGATTTTGGCTTTTTTATTTCTTGTTTGGCCTTGAAAAAAAATGTTTGGCCTTTTGGCTTTTTTATCGAGTGACAAGATTTAAGTAAAAACTGTCAATGTCGTAGACATATATCACACATTCGTGTAAACACGGGTTATTTTATGTATGTGTTCAATATAAAACTGTTTCATTTTTATGAAGTTGAAAACTTTGGAACTTAAGTTTTGAATACTAGAAATTAGCTGGACCAAATCTGACTGATACTATGTCAAAACATTGGTAAAAGTTGGTTCTTTTTGGCTTTTTTTGAAAAAAATAAAATTTGGCCTTATTTTGTTAAATTTGGCCTTTTTTAAAATGTCATTTGGCTTTGTGTATGCGCAAAAGCCTACCAACCCTGTTTTTGGCATAAAAATTTACGTTGCGTACAAAAATATTCGAGTATTTTTACAGTTATTAAAATTTGATGGTTCAAATTTGATCAGTCAATGCCCTGCTGTGCACCTCCCTACAAAGGCAACATTCCACATGCCCTGTCTAGCCATAATTTTAAATTATTCAAATCTTATTTTAAGGAAGACAATAAAATATTTACACATGTTCTAGCCACAAAATAAAACAAATTCCGAAAATTTGTTTTGTTTTGTACTTTTTTAGTTGTCTGCTTGTCGTGGTTTCCAGCCACACATCTACAATATTTACACTGGCAAAGACTGCAAAAAGAGTGTAATAAATTGAAGGTAATTATCCAATAATATTATGTGATTAATATTTTTTACCTTAATTATTATTTTTGTTATTTTTTTAGCTTTCACATAGTATGAAATTAATCCCCTTTTCTGAGCTCCAAGCAATTGACATGTGTTGATATTAACTGCTGCATGTATAGACTATTTAGTGAAAGTAATTTATATTGTGCGTAAAAAAGGTAGAGTGCGTCGCATGGGACTTCAAGTCCGGTTTGCACTCGTGGAGTTTGGGTTTGTTTAATTTATCTCCAATAAAGTTTACAATAATAGTGACTGGGTTAATAATCCAGTTAAATAGCAATATATTTGGAAAGGTACGACTGCTAAAATTATTGGTACAAATTCTCATAAGCAGCTTGATGCATTTGAATGGTATATGATGGCTAGCTTCCACATCAATACGCCCTTTCACATATCACATTCTGTGTCATCTGTCATCACCTTTAAATTGCATTTTTAAATTGCATTGCAGCCAATTTAGTGGATATTTGTGCAAAGAATACAGTACTATAACACGGTATGTATCAAATACGGTATATCAGATCATGTCACACTTTGAAATGACAGTAATTTTCCTGACTTAATTCCATATTGATATATATTTATAAATTACTAAATTAGACATCTGAAGGCACACAGGCAGAGCTTTCTTGCTCCACTATGGCCTATTTGCAGATCACACATGATGATGTGCTTCCTTGCCAATCTTTTTCATCTTTTTAGCAATTGGATGTGTTGTCTACTTATATGCTGACTTCACAGGACTTCTTCATCAGGGCACAGGACTTCTTTACTCCGCTATGACCTCTGTGCACACTTCTCATTGGATTGGTTAACCTCAAAGCTTTTGCCTTGTTCCTTAGAGGCACAGAATAACATTGTTGCTTGAAATATACAGGGCAACTTCTTTTTATATACTTCTGTGCATCAAGGCAATCTAGCTGAAAGTTTTCTTAAAATCGCCGGTTATTTGACATTTCCCTATCTAATTCTTATCATTTATAGACCCGGAGGCCGGAGCGAGGGGGATTCGGTGAAATATTTCCTGAAGTGATGATATTTCCCGAAGGCTTTAGCCCGAGGGAAATATCATCACTGAAGGAAATATTTCACCGAATCCCCCGAGCGGAGGGTCTATAAATGATATATTATACCGAAAATCAAAAACTTCAGTAAGAATAAACTTTTAAGTTCTTCAAGTTGGACATACCTTCGTGAATATGATGCTCTAAAATACAAAATAGCCAGTTCTTCGTTTATTTTTATAACGAGAAGTACAGAAAATTCCTTTTAATTTTTTAAATATTGTGTTTTCAACGTCCTTGTCCTCCAAAATACTTTACAATTCTTCGTGGAGTTCATCAAACTTTTCGCACATTCCGCCATTTTTGTTTACGAAAACTTGCCAATCTGTGCTTGCGTGTACAAGCGTTGCCATGACAGCGTGAGATATTTATTAAAAGTGAGATACAGTGGTATCTCACTTTAAAAGTAACATACTGTGAGAAATCACCTCATCACGTGGTAGACATACGATATTTTGATTGGACAATTTGAATTTGAGGTATAATAATTTATAAAATCTCGCATGTGTACTTCCCAGAAATAAGCGTGTATGGTGCGTATGGCGTACCCAAGCCATCCACGTAAGACAAGAAATACCCCGAGTTGCACATCTGTATCCTTAATCTATGCCACTGGCCTCTATTAGAGAAGCTAAATTGGCATCTTTCACTTGTACTCAAATAAGAACCTACATAATTTGCAATGCAAATTCTGCTCTTCGCACAAGATTTTTTCCTGAAAAACATCGCATAAACAAACCTGTTGCCCATAGCAACCAAGAGATATGGCTCAAAAAATCGCTAAAATTGCCAGGATCTCATAAGATCTGTAAGATCTTAGCATGATAATCTACTGGTAATTTTAGACTGTATCTCATGCACCAAAGTAAAAAATCGGCAATTTTCGCGGAATTTTAGTAGCCTACCACTTAAAAATGTTGTTTGACTCTCTTTCACAACTCTACCCGCCCCTTCCCTCCCCCCTATGAGAACAGCTTTCTGCTTTCCTAGTGCCTTAGACTCTTGAGCTATCAAACCGCTCACTAGGAAGCCATAAAAAGGTTGCTAAAATGGAATGGAGCCATCAAATTTTATAAAACTTTTATTCAATTTTATTCTAAAAAAAATAGTTGGATCTGTTAATTGATCAGTTTTACATTGCGCATGCCTAAGCCGGGTGTAGGCGACGCAATTTTCGTCGGCGATTTTTGACGATGATTTCTTTAAACTTATTCAAAACTCTAAATTCTAGCCGTACATTATTCTATCCCAGTTAAGAAAGTGTCACTTTCTACTTTTTCTGTTGTAATTGTGTTAGTGTTCTTGTTCTTGTTTATGATTATGATTAAGATCGTACATCATCCATTGGTTAACCCGCAACTCTTCATGTACACAACGAAAAGCTGGAAAAAACCCCTAATGATTAGTAAATATTGTGGTAGATAAATAAAATTGAGCATTGCCCCCGTTTCTTCCATTCAGTCAAACCTCTCCACCTTCACTTCTTCCTTCATTCTTCCCTTCCTCTAATCGAAGAGGAGGAGTCCTCTTCTTTACCTCCCTGCTCCCTCCTCTACTCCTTCGTTTACTCTTCTTTCTCACCCCTCCCATCCCCTCCCCTCCTATTCTTTCTCCTTCTCTTCCTCCTCTCTACCCCCTCCTCCTTCAACCATCCTAACCTATATTCCAAAACTTTAACTTACGGCAATCACCACATTTCCTCGGACAGTTGCTACGAAACGTGCTGTCAGTATCACAAAATGTGACATTTTTCGTCTCACAATCTGGGTAATCTCGTATGCAATCTGAAAGCAACAGGAAACAGTCTAATATAAGTCACAAGAATTGGTTAGTTGAAAAGCTTGGGATTTGGGAGTTGGCAGGCTGAGAATTTTTCACGCCTTGTAAAGATGTACCCCTCATCTTGAAGTCGTCCATCTTACCTTGCTTGCACTTTCCCGAACAGCATTCATCGGGGTTGTCAGGTTTGCATTCTTCCCCCACAGCCATGCACGGTGGAGGCGCTCCGAGGCATACTTTTTCTGTCAGAAAGGTCAAGCAACATGGTTAAAAAAGAGCAATCGAAAAGAATTAGGAAAATGGTGCATGTTGCTCGCTGGTTTGTCCGCCATGAGCGAACATATGGCCAGATGGCTAGGATACAACGTTTCTAGGTTTCTTTCCTGTTTTAAGACTGAAAATAACAACCTCTGCATCCTCCCTTGCACGAACAAGATTTAAGATTTATAAACTTAGGTAGCTAGGTTTTTAATATAATGTCTGCAAAGCATACGCATGCATGTCATTATGAGACCAATCTAATCTTATCTTTTGAGTGTTGTAAGGTTTGGCGGTGGCCTTCCTTTCAGTTAAATATGTCTATATGAATACTCCAAGAAGAAGAAAGGGCAAATGTCGTGATAAAATGTTGCATGTAACTTACCTGTACCGTTGCTATTTTGGGCACATTGCACATCCACACCACAGCATTCTTTCGTCTCTGTACATTCGTCAAACATGTTTTTGCATTCTTGACTTGTGGTCCTTGCTGCTCCGGTAACATTTCCTGCAAAATAAACGAGAGCGCTTAATATTTGAAAACCTCGACACTTTTGTCTCCCCTCTCAGATAACTAACAATGGGTCTTGAAATTGTGGCAAATGATCGATCCTCGCTAGCTGAGGTCTTTTTGGCATTCTTCGACCGGGTGCTCCTGTAAATGATGTCGCTTGCTAACTAACTTGCCCATTTCAAGCTGTGCGCCGTGCTTAGATATGAGCCTTTAATTAACATACAGTACTCACTGGTCGGCCCAGGCATTGATCGGCTGCAGACCAACTCAAAAAGAACAAGCAAAACCAACGCTGATATCTTCATCGTTTTTGAAACACAAATCTTCAATTCTTTAGTCTTGTCTTCTGACTTCTCTCCAGCTGTACTGATTGCTTTTCGATGGCACGCTCGTATTTATATGATCTCCGTACGTGCAGATTTCGCCCTTTCGTTTGACGTTTAAACGGTTTAAGGATTTTAAGTGACCCAAACCCATTTTAAGGACTTTAAGTGTTAAAGAGTGCGGAAAGCCGGCATTTAATGTGCTGAAATGTGATTGTAATTTAATGATATTCTCAATTAGGTTTTACCTCATTTTTATAATACAACAGATTTTATTTAGGAAACCAGTTTTAACGGCTGTGACTGCCGTTCGTTAACGGTTATTGCGTGTTTCTTTCATATATTTTGATAAATAAATAAATATTTGGCGCGGTACCGTAGATAAAAAGCAAGAGCCGGCAGAGGTAGCGCATTCTTAAGGCAAAAATATGTGCAGCCTTTTTAGTGTACACATTTTGACTCCGTGTTTTACAAATCCACTCCACTCGGCGTTTTACAACATGCCATATACACAAGGTCGTTTCGAGCGTCTTCACACCAGTCAAATTGAAAACGATATGAATTATATTTCATTATGTTTTTTTAACCACTTAAAGTACGCTTCAAGTACTCATTTAAATCGAGGTGACGAGAATTGGGTGGTAGAATTTGAAGTTAATTTGTTTTCAAAATTACTGAACTGGATTCAGTATACGGTATAAATTTAGCAGGAGCGTGATTGCAACTTCTTTGTGATCAATTTATTCATGGCCGATCGAGGATGAGAAGCTATGAGAGTTGATCGGAGTTGATTCACGAATTATAAAAGGGACATTGTTATGACAATGTCAGTCACTTCAATAACGCAACAAAGATGACATGTGATTGCATGCTAACTCTCATCGATTCTCTATGCTTTCTTTGAAAAACTAAGTTGAAATATTTCAACTTAGAAAGAGCACTAATATATATAACAGCACATGTTTAAACTTAATTTCAGTCGTTCTGACGTTAGTAAGATAAATTAAAAATATGATTTGAATTTAACTTATCCACTGTCGAAGCTAAATAGGCTTGGACCAACCAGCCCCTATCCATTATAAAATGGCAATCTACGCTTGAATTTTTTAGGCCTTCTCGGCCTCAGACTTAGTTGTTGCGTCCATTCTTATGAGCTTGGTTGGTTAATTTGGGAACGAACTATCACATTTGATTGTGATCGCGAGCTTGAACCATAAACGACGTGTTTTGGAAACTGATCGAGCCATGGTCATGTGAGGTAATCCGAAATATTGGGACCGGTTTTATAAAAAAGTGATTAAAGTTAACTATCATTAGTGGAAATGTCAACCAATCAGAACGACGTATTTCGTAGTTAATCACTATTTAAGTACAAAACAGTGATTAAAAAAGTCAATAAGGCTTTTATACAACCGGCCCCAGACGTTTATTTGCTTTGGAGTACAGTCTGGTTGTTTGGAATCCGGAATCCAGATAGCGGAATCCAGAATCCAATATTTTTAAAGAATCCAGGGTTCAAGAACTTTTTCGTGCTGGAATCTCTATAGCACTGGAATCCGGAATCCGCAATGCAAAGGGTGGAATCCAGAATTCAAAGAGCTCGTTGATTACCTTACATGAATCGAAACTGAATTCTCTGAGTCAAGTCCAGCAATATTATCGTTGGGAGCGTTGCAGGCATAGATATCTTACATACACTAGATGGTGCATCCCACACTGTGGGCAGGCGAGAATTGAAGCCAGATCGCAGGCGCTGGTCGTTCCCACAGTATTGACACGGAGCATGATAATTTGTTTTTTTTTATTGCGGAAATGGACAAAGTTGACAACAAGTCCTCTTTTATGCAGCTAAAAAGTATTTAACACACAAATGCAGAATTGAAAAGTATAGTGTTTTCTGTAGCATTTTTTGATGAGTGGGAACGACCAATATGGCCGCCGTCTATTGTTATGATGGGATACCGCTGAGATTTTGGGTTTTACTTTGGTTGCAGGCCCTTCATTCACATGTCACCACTCAAGTGGATTAGACTGCCGTATGTGATGTTGTAACTCGAGCTTTGGCACGCCAAGGATTGCGACATTTTCCGTTGATACCTTCGGCTGCGGATTCATATCCTATACTGAGATTCTGAGAAGGGGGTGGGGGCTTTATATATGACATAAATCCCAAATTTCGAGATTTTCCAAGAAGAATCTATCCAAAGGCAAATATTTTAAGTCAAGATTTTTCAAAATTTCTTCACCAGTTTCATCTTATTGTTTGTTTGGGGTCACTATCAGAGTTATCCGCGAAAGAAAATCGCCTTAAAAATGTACTTGGTAATGGGTGTGAAACTAAGCCGGAAATCTACTGCTCATAATCGAAAACAGACCGATGAAATTGTCTCTGCCTTACAATCGAAATTGTTTCCTAGTTGCCAACTAGAAACTACGCATTAATTGCACGTTTTGCGGATGCATAGTTTAGAGGGTCACCAATAGGTTAATTTATTCAATCCCGTATTCCGCTCAATTTTTCGACTCGTTCCGTTTCAGTAAAAATGCTACATCACAAAGCTCAATATTGTTTTCATTTCTGTCCCGAGTCATGTTCATTTAATTTCTTAGTCCCACGTTCAGCAACTTTTCAATATCGAATGCAGCTCTCTATTTTCTCCAGCTCTCTTTTCTCCGTTTCTCGTTATCAAAATAAGCGTAATCCTGCGTTCCGCAAACCCTACTGGGGACCCTCATCAAAGGAATGGACTGAAAATGCAGGCAAATAGCTCATGTTGCCCACGCTACACCCGTGATATGGCCCGCGACTCTACTTCGGAAACATGCATCAGATGCACGTAACTTATTTTTCAGGAATTTGTATTTGCAATCAACTCTGGTTATAACAGAATGAATCGAGCAAACGTAAATCGTATCAGGCGATTATAAATCCCGCGGTTAAAATAAGAAATACTATTTTTTTCGATCACAATCTTTGTTGGAAAAATTGCTGGTATACTAACCTCTCCCATTCGCGGGCTAATAAAGGGATCGACCACCTGCAGTTTTTGAATTCTTAATTTCTTAGAAACAGCAGGAATTTACCAAGAATTGCGAAAGGTGTTGCCAGGAATAGAAGGGTCAGTGTCTTGGTATGATCCGCGTTTCTTTGAAACATTTTTGAATTCGAAAAATTACTTGGGTATTCCTAGAATACAGGTAAGTTAATCGCTTGTAGTTGTCGCAAGTTTTAGAAATTCAGTTGTTCTTAGTAGTAAAATTTTTAGCCCTTGGCAAACACAAACTCGTCTGTGTTAACAACAGCTGCAGGTTAACAATCAAATCGAAAGTATTAGAACGCAGGGAATTCCAAGCGCATTGTCCTGCGTATGTATTGTAATTTCCTTTTTATTTTTCCAAGGTTGAAAAAAGTCTAGAATTTAAAGATTACCGTGCGTTTTTTAACGCGGCCGCAACATTTGCGTGCCGTCGTTATTAGGAACATTTTCCGATGGCGGAAAATAATTCGCCGAGTGAGTACTTTTAGTTTTTAAGGGTTTAGCATGTTGAATTGTTGATATGTTTGATATAAAAATATATATTCAATATTCTGGGTAATAGAAACGATATTCCATGAAGAAATATCTGCGATTTTTGAGTTTCCGCCTTGATTGGTTGACATTTTCCGGTATATCAGTAGTGTACTTTGATCGATCAAAATAATATACCTTTCTATATGTTTCTATTACAATTCTATGTTTCTAATACAATTCTATACGTTTTGGTAATAATTATCTTGGAATGATTTAATGAATTTGTGCTGCCTTAATATAGGCAATAATCAATTTGTGTTTTAATAGCAACTTTATGTTGGGCTGTGTAAGGGACGGACCATTAAATTTTTGAGGGGAGGGTTGGGCAATTTTTTTTGTGCATGTTTTTTTTTTCGTGCCAGTTAAACACGTAGGATTTTTTTTTCTATCACATTCCATTGCAAGATTTTTTTTCACACACACACATATGTCCTTTTAATTCTCTTTCAAGGTGGTGTACCACCTATATCTTTCGATTTATTTGTTTTATGCCATTTATGTTGCACTATTAAATTATATACCAGTTCAGTAATGAAAATTTATATTAAGTTGATATACACTGGTGCGGAAGAAGGCGTATTTCTGAAGTCGTGGAATGTACTGAGCTTGACTTAAGGGTTTTAAGCGAAAATTACTATGACTTTTGTATCTTTCCATTTATTTGTTTTTTATATGCATTTTGATATTCATGTTGTCTTGTAATTATACGCAAGTAATTCAGTAATGAACATTGATAACTGATAACTTGCTACACTGGTATGATTAATGTTGAACGAACACTTTTAAAAAACTCATTTTAATTTAATGTTAATTTCCCTAAAATGGCTACCTGATCTTTGATGACCAGGTGGCCATTTTGGACAGAAATACATGCGAAACATACAATGTGAGCTATTTTTAAAATAATACAAAGGTATTTTCGCCAATATATCATCTGGGATTTAACAACAGCGACCTTAAACAACTTGCTTGATTTTTTTTTAATTTGTTTATTTGTGCATGATATTTTTTCTCCGTATCTTTTTAGTGCGCAAATTTTTTTTGGTATTTGCCCAACCCTCCCCTCAAAAATTTAATGGTCCGTCCCTAAATTGCAAAATTTTTGACATCAGTGCTATTACCGCTGAAAGAATTCAAAGAACATTATATGCGCTTAGCAAATTCCCAATGTTAACAGCAGAATAGACAGATGGGGTTTGTACACTTCTAAGAGACACTTCTAGACCAATGTTATGGATAGCTTACCAAAATTTTGTGACATTCAACATAGTGGTTTCCAATGATGCAGCTTATATTTGTAAGTTTCTTGTATACTTGGTAATTAGGACCACAAATTAAGTCAGGGGGAGGGGTACTGGGGGGGAGGGATTTTACCACCCACTTTTTGCTGCAATCAATTGAGGGTCACCAGGTTATTAAATTCTGCAAGGTTAGAAAAGTGTATATAAATATGTAGCAACATATTCAATGCTCAAATTGCAAGGAATCTCATTTGTTTCTATAAATCACATAATTATATAGTTAATTGACATCCCCAAACCCTCTAGATGTTTCTGTACACACCTCCCCTACCACTCCATGCATACAGCCAGCTAGCTAATCATTGAATAGTCAACCGTTACTCAGCTATGAATGTTTATTATTGTAATCTTTAATATATATGTAGGACAGCCAATAACGTGCTGTCAAAAGGGATCTTGTGAACTGATTGTTAGGGACCGTTCATTATTTATACCTCAGGGGGGCACCGAAGAGAAATTAAAAAAATTATATATAAAAAAATTACCCAACCGCTTTGGGTGTTCAAACTCTTTTTACCCAACCTCTAATAGAAATCCAAGACTTTAAAGCTGCCTTTGTAAACTGAACTCGAAATGAATGTTCTATTTGTTTTTGTCATTGCGTTTTTCACGTATATGTTATTAACTGCGTTCGTTTATTAGCTATTATTATTCATAGTAGTATGTTCTCGTATTCTCATTGGTCTTTTTTTCACCCAACCTTATAGAGGTTTCAAAAATCAGTTACCCACCCAATTTCTCTTTGGTGCCCCCCTGAGGTATAAATAATGAACGGTCCCTTAAATTAGAAATACAACTTTAATTATTCTCCTTATTAATGTTGAATTTAAAGATATACAGCTATTTCAATTAGGTTGTCGTTCCAAAAGCATAAACTGTGAACTATGAGCATAGAAGGGATGATAGATCATTGTTTATTTAGGCCCTAATATTTGGGGAATTTCCTTTCTACCAAATTTGGCACCGTCAGTTTCCTGTGTGCCCTCAAGGCTGTTTCAAAGAAATAATTCCTGGCTTAGAGGTGAAAGTAACCAATAAAAGTGTCATTTCTCATATCCTTGCACGCCCATAGTTTACAGTTTACACTTTTGGAAGGACAGCCTTTCTTGAAATAGCTGTATTTAATTGTTTCCTTTCTATTCATTAGCCCACGTGTAATCTGCAACAATAACATTGTCTATAACTGATCATCCAATGAGGCATGTCTGTCAATAATGGACAGATGGTGCACCTACAACACCACAATTCTTACATATCTCATACCAATTTTTTTAAACAGGACCACGTCATCGTGGTCATCGACTACCAACATTGGTAGAACATGTCCAAAACATTTTGCAGAAATATCCTGATGGAGGGCAAATTCTAAAGGTATATTATTTATTTAATTTAATTTTTTTGGGCATGTTCATTTTGGGCACTTCTTGTGCATTTAGAGATAGGGGGGAAGGAAAAACTAAACTTTAACACAATATTTTCCTGACCCCCCTATTCCTACACATTTATTCAGGACTCTCCCTTCAGACATCTTAAACTATTTGAAGACCCCCCCAGCATCAATACAAGTTTATGAGCAACATAATATATTTAACAGATCAATATGGCTTGCTTAAACATGCAAGACTGCTAAAAACAAAATAAATAGCAAATAGTTCATAATGTTTCAAAAGAAATTTAAAATAAGCTTTAAAACAACACTGCCCAAACATCACAATGCATGTTATACCGTAGGAAGCCCAGGCATGCGGTTTTAAGGGAATAAAAAGTCGTAAAACAATTAAAATATGATTCAGAATATCAAATAAGCTATAGAATTGGTTTTAGAACAATATATGTAGCGTGCTCTGGTCACGCTGTGATTTATCTATATCATTAGTGATAGTAAGATACATCATTAATGATATAGATAAATCACAGCGCGACCAGAGCACGCTACATATATAGTTCTAAAACCAATTCAATAGCTTATTTGATATTCTGAATCATATTTTAATTGTTTTACGACTTTTATTCCCTTAAAACCGCATGCCTGGGCTTCCTATGGTTATATACATGTTATGAATGCTACAATCCCTTGTTTGCACTCAGATCTTTTAATCCATAGTAAGATGAACACAAAACCGCAGGGTTCGATACGGTTCTAGCTAGAACATTGAACATTAATAGGTATTCATATATTCCTGTTCTGCCGACAAGTTTCTTTTCAAATCAAATTCAAATTGATCAATTTGAATTTGATTTGAAAAGACACTTGTCATGCAGAACATGAATATATGACAATTTCTAGCTTCCTAGTAAACTATCTCACTAGCATATTCCTTTCAAAATTCATTTTGAAATATTTGTTAAGATCATATACTTACTTGAAAAGGAAAATAATTACAAGCACAAATTTGAAGGGCAAATCTAAGTCATACCGTTACCTCACCATTAGTGTATTTATGTTGTGTTCTGTTAATGCCAAATATAAATTTGCAATGAAAGGCAACTGGACTGATGTTATTTAATATGTCCATTGACCTTTTGTCCATTCAAAGATGCTCCATATCATTAGGAAGATTCCCCCACTTTTGAATCCACCCCCCTTCCTGTATTTAATGACCAGTCCCTTGAATGGATTTTAATGCACATGGGCAAATTTCTTAGAAAAACTTTATGCAGTTAGTCTTGAATATATCAAGTCCATTGACTCCTGTTAAAGCCCTCCCCCTGCCAACAAAAACATAATTGGCAATTACTCGCTGAAGGCGATGTGATTATTGGTGAATATTCACCAAGATGATTCAGACAAAGTTAAGGTGACTATACACCATAATCAGCCTGAGGCAAATAATTGTTAAAATAATTTCGTTAGCAAAACATGCATAAAATACACTCC
The DNA here is from genome assembly GCA_963855995.1 of Muricea muricata. Lineage (NCBI taxonomy): Eukaryota > Metazoa > Cnidaria > Anthozoa > Malacalcyonacea > Plexauridae > Muricea > Muricea muricata. The sequence goes on along the minus strand of OY979729.1, from coordinate 2,028,596 downwards.
TTGTATGAAGACAGTTTACTTCAGAAAAATTCCTAAACAAAGAGCCAAAGACTAAAGTTTATTTGTAATTTTTGAACAGTAAAAAATATTAATTGAAGATGATCTATTATCTTATTATTTGAAGAAGATCTATTATTAGAAGATCTATTAAGATAGTTTAACATCAAAGTTTGTTCATATTCTTTGACTTTGTATTGATGCAATTTTTCTCCATTTGTTAATTTTGGTATAAAATATCAAAACAACTCTCACTGCTAATTGGCAGCCATTTTGAAAAAATGCCAACTATTACTGTTCAGGCAACCATATAAAATGTTTGAAAACATTTATTTACTAAAGAAATTATACTCAGGGTCCTGGAATGAGCAAAGGGGAGGGGGCAAACTTTTGTTGAAGGGCACCCACTGGGCACAAAATTTTAAACATCCTTACCCTGGAATTTAGAGGGTTAGTTGCATTCTTCTTGGGTCAAATTCTTCCCTATCACATCATTGGCATTGCATCTGCAGTCACATGAGGGATTAATACGAGTCAGATTTCCTCAATTTACAGTGCCACAGTGGTTTATCATCACTAAGGCACCTTGAAAACTAACTGTTCAAAAAATGAAGCGAAAAAGTTCAAACTGCGGCTTTCAGTGTCTGACATAATATTCTTCATGCTTAAAGGACACTTTTGTCCCAACCCTCTTTATACTTAAACAGCACTTTTGCTGCCCCTTGTCACAAGGGTCAGCTCCTGCCCCCCTTCCCAGTTTCGACGTCCCTGATTATAGCATGCATATACGAAAAACAATGAACTTATCTGTGTTTTATGTTTTAATTGCAGTGGTTTAGGTCTTTGGGATGAATTTCGCTTTGGTATATAGTCATAATTTTCAAAATGTAAAATATATAAATTTGAACAAATATAAAAAAAATTACAGCTCGAGAGAAATGTGCACATAACACATGCCACATATAAATATTATCACCATGTTTTAATAGGAATTGATTCAGAATGCAGATGATGCTGGTGCAACTGAGGTTTGCTTTCTTTTTGATGAACGAACCTTCGGCGAGGAATCTTTGGTACATCCGGAGCTTGCTCGCTTTCAAGGCCCGGCTCTTTACTGCCACAACAATGCAATGTTCAAAGAACAAGATTGGGAAGGCATTTGCAATCTCATGAACAGTAACAAGAAAGAAGATCCTTTCAAAATTGGTCGCTTTGGCATTGGGTTTAATTCTGTTTATCACATTACAGGTATACTGAATAGGTTATGTACATTTTTAATCAGCTGGCTGTTAAAGCTGTGCTGCGTTGAAAGGATAACTACATAATATCGCCCTTTGTTAGTTGCCTATAAAATTCTTACTATGAGTGTCGCATATTTTCCGTATTTTTTAAAATAGTGAAGATATCGATCACGTGATTGTTTCCCGCCAATAATTTTGTGTTTTTAAAATGGCGTCGTTTGCAAGAGCCGCAAACGAATTTTCCTCTTTTATCAATGAAAAAATTCAACATGTTTTTGTCGAGAAAACCCGGAAAAACGTCACAGGTATCCCTTAATTTTGAATAAATGGTATAATTAGTTGAAATATAGGTCTACGTTTTTAGTAATATCGATCAAAAATTAATCTTACTGACATTGGTTTTTAAATTGTTTATAATATTCATGTAGATGAAACGTGAAGCCGGTTGGTTTTGAGTTGTAAAAGTTTTTCCCTTACAGTAAAACGCGATCCCCCCCCCCCTTTTACGAGACTTATATATATTATAGCTGTATCAATATAGTTCTTGTATCATGTATATAGTTTTTGTGTTGTTTATTCGCAGATCTTCCTGGTATTGCAAGCGGTGATCGGATTGCAATTTTTGACCCACACGAAAAGTACTTCAGAGATGAGAGAGGTAGGGGGAATTCTGTCAGCATGTATTATTTCGAGGAGCAACTTTTACAAGAAGAGACCAGGGATCAATTCATGCCGTTTCATGATGTATTTGGTTGTAATTTGGAAGACTCCGATAGTTATGAAGGTACACTTTTTCGCTTTCCGTTACGTACGACGGCTTCTGAGTTGTCAGATAATGAATATACGAAAGAAAAGGTGATGAGTTTGTTTGGGTCACTGCAAGAAGAAGCGTCCGTTGTTCTTCTTTTCCTGAAAAGTATCTGCAGCATAAGTTTATGGAACCGTTCAAAGGATGGCACAATTCCTGAGTGTATCTTTAAAGTTGAAATTGCGGAAGACTCGCGCGATGACGTTATGAAGAGACGGAAAGAATTTTTGAGCAAAGCAACAACCACGTCTGAAATAGCCGAGTGCAAGTACATCATGAACATTAAAGTGATGAAAGATTCAACTACGAAACAATACCGATGGCTTGTTGTTAACCAAATTGGTTCAAAAGTTGAACGCATTTCAGAATTAGCCGAAAAAGAGAATCTTCCTCCGTGGGTAGGTATGGCTTTACCATTAGTCGTGGACAGAGAAAGCGATGACAACGTGAACACTGGAAGGATATTTTGCTTTCTTCCATTGCCTCCTGATGTCGATTGTCTGACTGGTCTTCCCGTCCATGTTCACGGTGCTTTCGCCTTAACTGATAACCGTCGTGGTCTTGTGTGGCCTGGAGCAGACAACAAGAGCTCAACGGCGGAATGGAACAAATTGTTGCTTGAGAACGTTGCTGTTGATGTGTATTCGAAGCTTCTTGATGTACTTTTACAAAATTCACCGTCCGTCGGTATCGATGAACATTCCAGAAGTCAATTGGTGTACTTGACACTCCCATGCAAAAAGAAAGTGAGAGGACATTGGTTGGTGATTCTGGATCCTTTGTTTAAGAAGTTATCAAGAGAGGAGCGGAGACTCTTCCTTGCTCAGAACGCAAATGGAAATTCATGGGTGAGGTTGCAAGATGCCATTGTTGATCGGTTGGTTGACAAAAGCGTGCGTGAAACAGTGTTAAGAGCGTTGTTATGTTGTAACCAAACTGTCATCACTGATGTTCCGGACCATGTTCTGCGAATGGTAGACGAATACTTCCCGGCTTCGCGTGTTATCACTTCTGGGCTTTTGCGATCAGTGTTAAAAACGCAGCACGGGGTACAAGCTACACGGGAGGACAAATTAAAGTTGCTGGAATTTGTTTTGAAGGATGATTGCATTGAAGATCTGCAAGGAGTTCCACTTCTTCCGTTGGCAAATCTGGAATTCAGCAAGTTCACGTCAAACAGCCACAACGAAAATCCCTCATCGTCTGTTCTTGTAGGCACTGCAGATTGCCCAAGATCTGTCCTTCCAAACTTAGACCATCGTTTTTTGTGTGAAGATATCCCGACGATGTTGAAAGAGAAGCTTCAAGATATTGCAAGCAAAGATCTTCAGCACCACAACGCCATACAGCTAGTTTTAATGAACAAGGATATTGTATTGCAAAATCTGCAGTCATGTCTGCCCGAGAAATGGTTTAATAGTGCGAGTGAAATTGTCCAGTGGATGCCTGGAGAGGATGGTCATCCTTCAGAATCCTGGTTGCAACAGATATGGAGTTGGATAAATTCCAATTTTCCGGATTCTCTCGAGCTCTTCATCGGTCTTCCCCTTGTTCCGTTACCTGAAAAACTTGGCGTCTTGTCAAAACAGTCCAAGTTTATTTTTGCTTCTGATGTCTCGGGAAACTCACTTCCAGATGTGGTTGTCGAACTGCTTGCAGCGTCTGGTTGTACTGTAGTACGCAATCAATCTTCTGTCTTACGACATTCTGACATCAATGCCTACATCGCCACTGCAACTCCTGCTGGAGTCGTGACTGCTCTTAGCAGGACCTCAGTGGAAAGGGCGCAGGAGCATATCAAAGCATGTACTTCAGATAAACGACACAAAATTCGGGAGTTTCTGTCACACCTTCAAACCGTTCAAGATTCTACTCAACGTAATCTGTTGCTCCGTTTACCATTATTTGACACACTAGACGGCTCCTGCGCAGCAATCCAAAGCGGAAACGACACGATGTCGGTGGTAGAGTGCAACTTCACTCTTCCTGAGGATTTTAAGTTCCGAAAGTGTGACCAGATCATTTCATCTGCTGATACAAGCTCTCAGCAAGTGTTACACCTGTTAGACGTGAAGACTCTTAATTCAGCAGAGATTATTGTTAAATTCCTGTTTCCGGACGTCGCGGTATTAAATGTTTACAACCTTGACGAGACAGCGAAGATAATGCTTTGGGTATTAGAAAGATTGTCTGAATTTAAATCACAGTGCACTAGATTCATTGATGAAATGAAGAATTTAAAATTTGTTCCTACAGAAGAAGGCAGAATTGTAAAGCCCAGTGAACTTTACGATCCTGGCAATGATACAATCTTGAATTTATTCAACGGCGAGCCTAACAAGTTTCCCAGACATGATTATAACGGAGCACGCGTGGTATCAATTTTGAGAGATGAGATGGAATTGCGCACCATGGAAAAGATAACGGCCAACGAACTATTTCAGGTCGCTACAGGAATTAGTACTTCGTCACAGGAATCATCCAGTTACAAACTCCAAGCTTTAGTGAAGATCATCAACGATAATCCTGAATACCTTGACCAGCATGTCAACACTGGTGTTGCATTGAAATCTGAATTACTCAGGATAAAATGGTTACCTTGTGCCATAAAAGCTGAAACGGTTGTCCCACGATTTCCTCCATCTATGCCATGGTATACTTGTGATGCCCAATACTTCACTCCGCCAGAACTTTGTCATAAAACACACGCTTTGGTCGTTGGTTCATCGATGCCAGTCCTTAACATCGATCTCAGCGAAAAAGTTCAAGAAAAACTTGGTTTAACAGCTGATCCTCCTGTGCACAAGATTGTTACTCAGCTCCAAATGGCAATTCAGGTGTGGTCCAATGTAAACGAAAGAAAAGTTTGTCCTTTGTATAAAGAAATGGTTATCGCCATTTACACTCAACTCGCACGTTGTCCGAAAGAAACGGTTATTGCACAATTAAAGGACGCATGCGTGGAAAACTGGATTTGGCAAGGGGCTGGATTTTGTGCGCCTTCCAAAATATCTTTGGAAATTGATGTCTCGTTCGATTTACGCCCACAATTGTTTGTTATGCCTGAAGAACTCAAAGGCGATATGAAGCTGGAGAGATTCTTTCTTGGAAGTGGCGTACGTGCGAAGTTTTGTGAAGAAGACATTATTTCAGTTCTTTCTGCCTTGAAGGAAAAGCACGAATCACCCGGACTTCAAGCAATTGATGTCGAAAAGGATTTAAAGTTATGTCGTTCTATCTTAGAATGGCTTGTTGAAAGTGGAATAAGTTTGTCGGAAAGCATGAAAGAGAAGTTGCTTTTCCCCGTAGAAAGTGAAGAGGACACTCTGATTTTAAAACATTACTCGACCTGTGCATACTGTGATTATGATTGGCTACGCAGTGGACAATCTCAGGAAGACTTATCTCAGGATGAAGAACACTCATTGGTTCACAGTTCAATTTCAACCAACACAGTCGTCTCCTTGGGTGTTCCCAAGTTGAGTGCATGCTTGCTGTCATCGGAGAGCCTGGACTTCGAATATGAAAAATCTGGTCCAAACGAGCCAGTTACTACACGAATTCATAACATTCTCGAAGATTACAAGGAAGGAGTTAGCGTATTCAAAGAATTAATTCAAAATGCTGATGACGCCGGAGCCAGCAAAGTTTGTTTCCTTGTGGACTGGAGATTTAGTCCCACAAATAGACTCATGTCTCCGGGAATGTCCGAATGTCAAGGCCCTGCATTGTGGGCTTACAACGATGGCTTGTTTAGCGACAGTGACTTTGAGAACATCAACAAACTTGCTGGGGCAACAAAGAAGCAAGATATGTCAACCATTGGAAGATTTGGTCTTGGCTTTAATGCTGTGTACAATCTCACAGATGTGCCGAGCTTTGTAAGTCGAGACAAGTTTGTCATTTTTGATCCAAACTGCCTTTATTTGGGCATCAAGGATACAGGTATGTGTATCAACCTAACAAAGACCAAGAAACCTCTGAAGGTATTTGGAAACCAGTTTCAACCGTACAATGGCTTATTTGACTGCAACATGATGTACAACGCCGAGGAATCTTTCTATTACAAAGGAACATTATTTCGATTTCCATTCCGGACACTTGTGCAAGCTGGGAAAAGTAAAATATGCCAGAAAGTTTATGACCAAGACAAAGTGAAAGCAATGGTAGACTCCCTGACTGAAAGTGCTTCATTATTATTGGTTTATACTGAAAACGTGACAGAAGTGGAGCTATTTGAGTTGAACAACAACCAGAAGCCAGAAGAGATGAAACGGGTTTTGTCCGTGAAGAAATCTGCAGATGACCTTCAGGGTAGTACACCGTTCATCAAGACTTGTGCAGAGTGGTGGAGTAAGAAAATTAGAGATGAAGCTACTTCAAGCGAATGTCCTTCCAGATCAAAGGTTATTACAATCAACATAGCTAAGTCAACGTCAACTTTATCTGGTGATATGAAACAATCACAATTGCAAGAGTTATGGCTAACTAGTTCGTGCATGGGTAAAGAATCATCTTCTGTTATGGCGCTGAAACACGAAGGTCGAGAAAAAGGTCTGATGCCCTTAGCAGAAACTGCAGCAAAATTAAATTCCGATGAACAAAGTTTAACTAAAATCCCACAAGCTGTACCGGGGGAGGCATTTTGTTTCCTACCACTGTCCATTAGCACTGGACTTCCGGTACACGTCAACGGTTTCTTTGCCGTCACCTCGAATCGTCGTCAAATTTGGGAACCAGGTACAACAGAACATGATAAGCCGTTTGAAGGTGATTGGAATGAAAGCTTACTGAGTGACGCCATTGCATGCTCGTATATTCAACTTCTACTGAAAATGAAGTATATGCTTCCCCAAGATGACAGCATGAGCCTTCAAGCATTGTTACCACGTCATAATAACTTGCACTCAGCTGCCTGGACCCCATTGGCAAAGAGCGTTTATGATAAAATTGTCAATGAGTCATTGGCGATATTTTGGTGTAGTGGCAGATGGCTTAATATCAACAGTGGCTATATTCTTGACGGTGATCTACGAAAGGCCCCTGGAGTAATCAAAACAATGAATTTACTGGGACAGGATGTCTTAGATTTAACTGAAGATGTTTGTGAATCGTTTACGAAGTTTGGCCACGAAGACACCATAGCAACAAGAACGTTAACACTACAGCGATTTTTTCAACAGTTATTCTTTCCAAATATTTCCAGAATCACACACGAGTTACGAGAGCCGTTGGTCCACCATGGGTTGGAATGCATACTTAAAGGGCATGAAGAATTAAAGATGTTATTTCAAGGCAACGAATGTATATTAAGTGACAACGGACAACTCAAGAAACCGGCTGAGCTTTTCGATCCTGATGATTCTGTATTACACGAGTTGTTTTTCCAAGAACCCGGGAAATTTCCGAGCCAAGAGTTAATTTCTAACACTTCTTCACTTTTGACCGTTTTAAAGAACTTAGGTCTGCGTAACCGAGATGTGATCAAGCCCGATGAATTGCTGAAGGTTGCCAGCACCATTTCACAATCGGAGCATTCAGATTCAACGATTAAAAAGAGCAAAGCATTAATTACCATTCTTCATAACGAGAAAGAGTATCTTTCCCAAGATGTGAACGGAGGGGACACACTTCAACAAGGATTGAAAGGTATCAAATGGCTACCACGTGCCCGATCCCCACCAGAAAGCTGCCGATATCCTGACAACATGTCTTGGTTTGATGCTGGAGATGCATTCTTTTCACCTGATGAACTTCGTAGCAAATCCCAGGCTCTTTTGATTGGTTCTTGTATGCCTGTGGTGGACGTAATTCCAGACGATCTTCTTCTCAAGTTGGGCATTGTTAACGAGCTTCCACTGCCCAAAGTTATTGAACAACTCTCTAAAGCTGTCCAGTTGTGCTCCGACGATTCCGAGGTGACACTAACATCGCAGTTTCATGACTTGATTCTTTCCATTTACCGACATCTGGCTGGAGTTGCCCAGGATGTATTTGCCGAAGTTTTAAAACAATCTGAACTCGCACACTGGATCTGGCGTGGTGAAGGCTTTGCATGTCCCTCACAAATAGCAATAGAAAGTTTTCGTTTTGATCTTCGTCCGCATCTATTTTCTTTGCCGACGTTTTTGCACCAAGATGAAGCACTCAAAGAGTTTTTTATCCGAAACGGAGTACGAGTAAAGTTCACTAAGGAAGATATCGTGTCGGTTTTGTCGTCTGTCAAAGCAAAACACGAGGATGCTTCAACCAACGCAGCTGAAGACATCAAGCATGATGCTAATCTATGCCATGTCATTATTGGATGGCTTGTTGAGGACAACGTGGAGCTGCCGGTTGACTTGCAAGAAAAAGTGATGGTTCCTATTCAGACCAACGACGATTCATTAGTCTTAAAGCCGTGTACTGAGTGTACGTTTTGTGATCATGATTGGTTACGTAAAGGTCGATCTGAATTCGACATTCCAGAAGATATATTTCTTATCAGCGAGTTGATATCAGACAAAAAAGCAAGTTTGTTGGGAGTGAAGCCTTTAAGCACTTGTTTAATGGCTGGCGAGGAACTTGGGTTTGAGTTAACCGGTCCACACGAGCCGTTGACGACGAGATTAAATAATATCCTCAGTGAATACAAAATTGGTGTTGGTATATTCAAAGAATTAATCCAAAATGCCGATGATGCTGGTGCAACGAAAGTATGCTTTCTTATTGATCGGAGAGAAGGACCACAAAAAAGTCTTTTTTCACCTGATATGTCGGATTGCCAAGGTCCTGCCCTTTGGGCTTACAATGACGCTGTTTTTAGCGATGACGACTTTAAGAATATCAATAAATTGGCTGGAAAAACAAAAAAAGACGATTTTACAAAAATCGGACGTTTTGGATTGGGTTTTAATGCTGTTTATCACCTTACAGATGTGCCTAGCTTCCTCAGCCGAGAATATCTTGTTGTGTTTGATCCAAATATTCAGCACTTGATTGGAAAAGTTACAGAGTCAAAGCCCGGGATTCGTTTTAACCTTGCAAAGAATGCGAGACCGCTGAAAACATTTACCGATCAATTCCAACCATATCACGATGTCTTCCACTGCAATACCAGTCCGCAGAATGCGGAAAGTTTTAACTTCAACGGCACGTTGTTCCGTTTCCCATTTCGTACCAAGTCACAAGCAGCAAGAAGTAAAATAAGTCAAGAATACTTTGATGCAGAGAAGATAGAAAATCTACTCGACAGTTTGAGGGAAGCCATATCACTTCTTACGCTTTACACACAACATGTTATTGAAGTCGAAGTGTACAATCTTGACAAGAACGACAATCCTCCGGAGATGCGATTGGTTTTATCTACTAAGAAGAATGTGGAGTCAATTGGAGTCCATGTGGATACACCATTTATTAACACATGCGCAAAATGGTGGAGTAAGAAGATAGGAGGTGAAGCTACTTCAAGCGAATGCCCTTCTCAATCACAGTTAATTACAGTCAACATAGCGAAGTCAACAGCAACGTCATCTGGTGACATGGAACAATTACACCTGCAAGAATTATGGCTGACCAGCTCGTGCGTTGGAAAGGAGTCATCTTCTGTTATGGCGCTTACACCCGAAGGTAAAGAAAATGGCCTGATGCCATTGGCTGAAACTGCAGCAAAATTAAATTCCGATGACCAAAGTTTAACTAAAGCCCCACAAGCTGTTCCAGGAGAGGCATTTTGTTTTCTACCACTGTCTATTAGCACTGGATTTCCTGTACACGTCAACGGTTTCTTTGCCATCACATCCAATCGTCGTCAAATTTGGGAGCAAGGTACGACAGAACATGATAGACCATTTGAAGGTGATTGGAATGAAAGCTTACTGAGTGACGCCATTGCATGTTCGTATACTCAACTTCTGCTTGAAATAAAGCGTATGCTTCCCCAAGATGACACCATGTGCCTTCAAGCAATGTTGCCACGTTATGACAACTTGCACTCGGCTGCCTGGACCCCATTAGCAAAGAGTGTTTATAACAAAATAGTCAATGAGTCGTTGGCAATATTTTGGTGTAGTAAGAAATGGCTGGATATCAACAATGGCTATATTCTTGACGATGATCTGCGAAAGGCTCCTGGAGTAACTGCAACAATGAATTCGCTGGGAAATGATGTCTTGGATTTAACTGAAGAAGTTTGTGAATCGTTCAGGAGATTCGGCCACAAAGATACTATAACAGCAAGAACGTTAACAATACAACGTTTTTTTGAAGAGTTATTCTTCCCAAGCATTTCCAGAATCACACACGAGTTACGTGAGCCGCTGGTTTGCCACGGCTTGAAATGCATTCTCGCAGGGCATGAAGAATTAGAGATGTTGTTCCGAGACAACGAATGCATTTTAAACGACAACAGACAACTCAAGAAACCAGTTGAACTTTTCGATCCTGATGATTCCGTATTACAGAAGCTGTTTTTCCAAGAACCTGGGAAATTTCCGAACCAAGAGTTAGTTGCTGACAATTCTTCACTTCTGACCGTGTTAAAGAACTTAGGTCTGCGTAACAGAAACGTGATCAAGCCCGATGAATTGCTTAAGGTTGCCAGCACCATTTCATTGTCCGAACATTCAGATTCAACGAATAAAAAGAGCAAAGCGTTAGTTGCCATTCTTCACTCTAAGAAGGAGTATCTTTCCCAAGGTGTAAACGGAGGGAACACACTTCAAGAAAAATTGCGAGGTATCAAATGGCTGCCACGTGCCCGATTGCCACCGGAAAGTTGCCGATATCCGGAGAATATGCCTTGGTTTGATGCTGAAGAAGCATTCTTTTCACCTGATGAACTTCGTGGCAAGTCTCAGGCTTTTTTGATTGGCTCTTGTATGCCTGTAGTGGACGTAATTCCAGGCGATCTTCTTCTCGAGTTGGGCATTGTTAACGAGCTTCCACTTCCCAAAGTTATTGAGCAACTCTCCAAAGCTGTACGATTGTGGTCTGATTATTCTGAGGTGAGACCAACACCGCAGTTTCAAGAACTGATTCTTGCTATTTACCAACATCTAGCTGAAATACCTCAGGATGTACTTGCCGAAAGTTTAAAACATTTTGAACTCTCACACTGGATCTGGCATGGAGAAGGCTTTGCACGTCCCGCTCAAATGACAATAGAAAAATTTCTTATTGATCTTCATCCATACTTGTTTCCTTTGCCAACGTTTTTGTACCAAGATAAAACACTAAAAGAGTTCTTTATCAGAAACGAAGTACGAGTAAAGTTCACCAAGGAAGATATCGTGTCGGTTCTATCGTCTGTCAAAGCAAAACACGAGGATACTTCACCCAAAACAGCTGAAGTCATCAAGCATGATGCTAATCTATGCCATGCCATTGTTGGATGGCTCGTTAACGACGACAAGGAGCTACCCATTGAGTTGCAAGAAAAAGTTATGGTTCCTATTCAGACCAACGACGAATCATTAGTCTTAAAGCCGTGTACAGAGTGTACGTTTTGTGATCATGCTTGGTTACGTGAAGGTCGATCGGAACTCGATATTCCTGAAGACGTCTTCCTGATTGACGGCGCGATATCAGGGCAAAAAGCAAGATTGTTGGGAGTGAAACCTTTAAGTACTTGCTTAATGGCTGGTGAAGGACTTGGTTTTGAATTAACTGGTCAACATGAGCCATTGACAAAGAGATTAAGTAATATCCTCAGTGAATACAAAGTTGGTGTTAGCATATTCAAAGAATTAATCCAAAATGCGGATGATGCTGGTGCAACGAGAGTATGTTTTCTTATTGATTGGAGAGAAGGCCAGAAGAAAAGCCTTTTTTCTCCTGCCATGTCCGGATGCCAAGGTCCTGCTCTTTGGGCCTACAATAATGCTGTTTTTAGCGACGACGACTTTGATAATATCAATAAATTGGCTGGAAAAACAAAGATAGAAGATCTTGCAAAAATCGGACGTTTTGGATTAGGATTTAATGCTGTTTATCACCTTACAGATGTGCCAAGCTTCCTGAGCAGAGAATCTTTTGTCGTGTTTGATCCAAATGTTCAGAATTTGACTGGAATAATTACGGAATCACATCCGGGACTTCGTGTTAACCTTGGAAAGAATTCAAGACCGCTCAAAACATTCACCGATCAATTCCAACCATATCACGATGTCTTCAACTGCAATACCTGCCCGAAAGATGATGAAAGTTTTAACTTCAACGGCACGCTGTTTCGTTTCCCATTTCGTACCAAGTTACAAGCATGCAGAAGTGAAATAAGTCAAGAGGTCTACGATGCAGAGAAGATAGGGACTCTACTTGACAGTCTAAGAGAAAGATTGTCACTTCTTACGTTATACACACAACATGTTGTTGAAATCGAAGTGTACGATCTTGACAAAAACAAGAATCCTCGGGAGATGCGATTGATTTTATCTACCAAGAAGAATGTGGAGTCTGTAAACGTGGACACAGGTCTAAACGTTGAGCAAGATAAATCTGGCGTGTCAAGAAATGCTTTTATAAAGGAATGTTCGAAGTGGTGGAAAACGAACATGTTAAAGAACGATGTGTCGTCTATTCCTTCTCGATCAGAAGTGGTAACGATTGATGTAGCTGAAGCTGAGAAAAAGTGGAAAGAACAGTGGTTAGTAAGTTCTTGTATGGGAACAGAATCATCTTTAGAACTGGCAATGAACGAAGGTCAACATGATGGTTTACTGCCTTGTGCTGGTACAGCTACCAAACTATCTTCGAATGATAGCACCCGGATACCAGAGGCAATCCCTGGGGAAGCATTCTGTTTTCTTCCCCTTTCCATCGCAACTGGACTCCCCGTGCACGTCAACAGTTCATTTGCTGTCATGAGCAATCGTCGCAGCATTTGGGAGCGAAGTAGTTCTGCCAAGGTGCAAGATTTGGAAGTTCGCTGGAATGAAAGTCTGATGAGTGACGCTGTGTGTAATGCTTACATTCAGCTTTTGGAAACAGTAAAATCTATGTGTGAAAGAGCAACACTACAAAACTATCCGTTTCATGTATTATGGCCATGTTACCGCCAGTTGGAGTCTAACACTTGGAAAACTCTGGTAAATAACATCTATAGAAAGATAGTGCAAAACTCGCTTCAACTTCTACGAAGCAATGGTACGTGGTTAGACATCAATAGCGGCTACATTCTCGCTGATGACTTACGGCAAGCTCCCGAAATCACTGAAGCGATGCGTGAATTAAATCAAAATGTTTTTGAACTTCCGGAAGATGTTTTTAATACGTTACAAGAATGCGGACAGAAGGAAACGTTACAAACACGCACACTGACACGCGAAAGATTTTTCACTGATTTTTTCTTCCCAAGTATTCTTACGTTATCCCACAAAGTACGAAATGCGTTGGTGCAATTTGGCCTGGATTGTATTATAAATAGAGAAGAAGAATTGGCATCGCATTTCAAGGAAAATGCCTGTATCCCGTGTTCACAAGATGGCAATACTTTGGCAAAACCAGGTGACTTGATAAGTCCTACTGGAGAAGCTGCGGAGTTGTTTTCGCCTGAGGACAACAGATTCCCTGTTGGCGAAGAATTCCTCACAGCCGATCGAGTTTTTGTTCTAGAAAAATTGGGTATGAAAAAAGACCTGCTATCCTGGGAAGAAATTTACGAGCGAGCCGGATCTGTTGAACTTCTGACCGAAACTTGTTACGACAAAGCCTTGGAGCGTTCTCGTAAGCTGATCAAGTATCTGAACAAGAACATCGACAAATTACCTGGTTTAGAAAAAGACGACAAAACCATTCAAGAGATCCGATTCCTGCCATTCATCAAGGAATCTCCAAAAGTGTATGAACGTGGCTTACCTTGGAAAGGTTCAGAACGTAATAGGGAACAATTTTGTTTTGCCAAGGAACTTTTTGTTCCAAGTCGTATGGATCTTGTCGGTTCGTGTTGTTTCATTTTGAGCACACACGGATGCGGAAAATTGGAGGAAAAGGTGGAAGATATTCTTGGATTGTCGCACAAACAACCAGGCTGTCAGCAAGTTCTCGAACAACTGGACAATATTATCCACGTTTGGTCCACGTTTAATGAAGAAGATAAAAAAAAGAATGCAATAAAGGTGCAAAGTATTTGCCAGAGTGTCTATAAGTATCTGGATAAGTATCTTAGCAAAGTGAAAGGATCCACTGCTGTGACAGATAAAGAAGCAAATGACAGTAAAGCAGAAACGAATTACAGCAAAAAAGAAACAAATGACAGCCAAGAAGAAACGAATGACGGCGAAGAAGAAACAAATGACGGTAAAAAAGAGCTGGTTAATGAATTGGCGAAACGAAGATGGTTTTTTATCAAGGATACGTTTGTTCGTAGTGATAAGGTTGCAAGAAATTGGGAAAAAAGTGGCGCTCCGTATTTGTATGGTGTACCTGCGTCTTATAATACCCAGTACAAAAATCTACTGGACGCGACTGCTGTAAAGGCTCGGTTTGATGCAAATGATTTCCTGGACGCCATCAACGTGCTTAAAGAGTCGAAAGGGTCCACCCCCCTGACCGATCAAGAGTTAGGAGTTACAGTAACGTTTTTAAATGAACTTGGGAATGTCACTGATGAGTTCTGTAAAGAAAACTCGGACAGATTCTATCTTCCTGACCACTTAAAGATCTTTGGTAAGGCAGGCGAGCTGACTATCAATAACACACCGTGGCTTCCAAATCGTGGCGACTCGCGTGATGTTCACAAAGACATCACACTAGATTTAGCATTTAAATTAGGAACGAAATCTCTTCTTGATAAACGTCTTGGAAAATACGCCAACAGTATATGTCAGTTTGGTCAACACGAAAACCTAACAGACAGGCTAAAAGGTATTCTAAAAAGGGCATACCACTGTGATTCTGGAATACTTAAAGAGTTGGTTCAAAACGCAGACGATGCCCAAGCTACTGAAATTCATTTCATTTACGACGGGCGCACTCTGCCATGCAAAGGAACGTTTCAAAATAAACCTGAAGAGATCCAAGGACCAGCTCTTTGTGTTTACAATAACAAAACATTTAGCGAAAGTGATTTAGAAGGGATTCAGAAATTGGGAATCGGAAGCAAAGCCGACAATGCAGAGAAAACTGGTCAATTTGGTATTGGATTTAACGCTGTCTATCACCTGACAGACTGCCCAAGTTTTATATCTAACGGTGAGACACTTTGTGTTCTTGATCCACATTGCCGCTACGCCCCTGGAGCAACACCGGAACGTCCCGGAGCAAGGTTCGATGAAATAGACCAAGCATTCAAAGAGGATTTCCCAGACGCGATGAAAGGTTATCTTGAAGATTTTGAATTTGATTTGTACGGCTCAACGATGTTCCGATTACCGCTGAGAAGTTCTCAAAGATCGCCGCATTCAAAGATATCAAACATAGCGAGCGTGCGTAAAATAAAATCTCTTTTGGATGAATTTAAAGTTGAAGCCAAAAGATCCATGCTGTTTCTTAATCACGTCAAAAAAATTTCCATTTCTGAAATTAATAGCGACGGTCACCTGGCGAAGATGTACGAAGTAACTTCAAATGTTGACGAGGAAGATATGAGAGAACTGGGAGCGTTGCTTTCGCACAAGAAGAATTTCAAAGACGCTGACACGAAAGATATTCCTTGGCAAGGAGTCACATTTCCACTCGTTCTTAGTGACACAGATGAATGCATCGAACATTGGCTTGTTCACCAGTGCTTTGGTGTGAAAGCTGATGATGAAACGGAAAATATTCCAGATGGGAGGCCTGTTAAACTACTTCCACTTGGAGGTTTGGCTGCACTTGTTGAATCAAACAAGCGTCCATCTTCATCCACTGAGACTCGATGTCATTTTGCTTATTGTTTCTTGCCTTTACCAGTTCGAACATCCTTGCCGGTTCATGTGAATGGTCATTTTGCTCTTGACTCTGGAAGAAGAGAATTGTGGAAAGATACTGAATCCAAAGATCCACTGGCACTATGGAATATCATGATTAAAAAGAATGTGTTGGCACCAGGTTATGCGAATCTAATCCTGGAAGCTCAGAATTACATGCAATATAGTGAACGCGATGGCGACAATAAAACATCCTGTTTCTTTCCTGGTAAATTATCGGCCGAATTAGGTTTGTCCTGGTATCATAGACTCTTTCCTGACATTCAGAATGGAGATTGGTCCGTTCTCAGCCTGGCCCTGTATGCCTTCTTAGCAAACAACAAGGAACCAGTGTTGCCAGTTGTTATTTCTGATGAACCAAAATCAAACGAGCGATCTGAAGATATGCCTCGAAGAATACAGAGATGGTTACCTGCACAAGAAGTTTTCTTTGTGAATAAGTACAAATATCCAAGACATCCCGATGTCACTGACGAACATATAAAGATATTTCTGGATATCCATCTACCAGTTGCAAGATATTCCCCCAAATCAGTACAAGAAGGATTTGAAAAGGCGGATGCATCTCTAAGAGTCGTATCCCCTGAAAGCATAGTGTCAGCCCTTGCTAATTCCGAGTGTAGAATCGGAGAGCTTCCATGCAACATAGAAGACACAACAATTGGCAACGAAAGCAAGCTGAGAGAGCTTATTTTGTACTGCAAACACATTGAAAACTTCCGCGACCGTTTGGCTGGCTTGCCACTTCTCTTAACAGCTGATAACATGCTGAGAGTATTTTCACCAGACGAGAAAGCGTATTGTTCAGAATTCTGTGATCTTTTCCCCAAACGTGCCTCTAAGTTTGTTCATCCAGAAATAGTCCTATATTTATCAAGCCTTGTGAAGCATGATGAACCAGCAAGAACTTCAGAAGAGACAACCAATGATGTTTCCAGTGATACAGCGGTCGCCCAAAGTTCCCCTAAAGTGTTGCTTCCGCTGACCACTGATATAGTAGAAACATTCATGTCAGATGTGTTTCTAGAAAATACAAAAAATGCCAAGACTCACCTTGATTTTGATGCGACTGGTATATCTGAAGATTGGCTGAAACGGTTTTGGTTGTATTTGTTAACCTACTCGAAGAAAGTCGATGACAAAGTACCTCCGTTGGATGCTTTTAAGGCTTGGCCAATTTTGCCAACTACTTCGAAGAAGCTTGTCACGGTAAACATGGGTAGAACTGTCCTTGATATGAAGTTGGCCGGCAATGAAAATACCGCGACGCTAAAAATTCTTGAAAGTCTAAAAAAGCTGAAATGTCCTAGTCTCGACACTACAATCACCTTGTCAGAACCAGAACCTCGTAGTCGCACTATCGTTGGAGCATTCGTTTCTTCTGTGACTTCATTTCTTAGTCAAGCTGAAGCAGACAAAAGAAAAGAAACATTTGTTGCGGTTACAGGATCACATGTATCCCATCCTCATGTTGTTCCGGATGTCTTGGATGTTTTCGACTTCATGATTAAGCAAGATAGCCTGAATAGTGGTCCCTTATTAGATGACGAATTCACGGGGATTCTTCAGTTCATACAGGACGGATATGACAATCTTGATGAAAAAGAGAAGTACATTGAAATTTTAAAGCAATTGCCTTTCTACAAGTCAATAAACGGCAAGCATTACAGACTATCAGATTTCTCGGAGTACGCTGTAGTCCCAGCTAATGTCCCAGCAGAAGAAATAGACAAGCTTCAAGAGTATACACATTGCCTTTTCATACACCCCGATATGTTGCAAACTGTGAAAAAGTTGCTCACCGAACTTGGCGCTGGAGCAGAAAGAAGCAACGCCGATTTTTATATGAGCTACATCCTGGAAAACTTTACAATATTTTCGGATGAAATGCGGCTTCGACATCTTACACACATAAGAGATGAAGTTCTTCCAAGCCTGTATTACAATGCTGAGCTCAGGACTAAATTTCTCAACAATCTACGATGGAGGAAATGTATTCCTAGTAAATCGGGTGAATATGTCCATGCCTCACACTTCTACAATCCACGCAACGAAGTCTTATGGATTATGGAAGGTGAGTCGAGTGATAAGTTTCCTCCACCTCCTTTCGACGAAACAGAATGGCTCGAGTTTCTGATCCTGATTGGAATGATCAACGAGATTGATGAAACGTTGTTCATGAAATTTGCAACTCGTGTGGCTAAAGACGGAAACTCATCTCCAACTAACGAAACCAACAAGAAAAGGTCTAAAGCACTGCTTAAACTCTTGTTTAGAACGCATCATTTGCATGGTCAACGATTTCTTTGTAATCTTTCCACCATAAAGTTCATTGCGTCGGAGAAGGTAGAAGAGCTCTACCTTTCCCTGTACAAGCAGCATGGTTGTAGCAGCACGGACGATCATCCACCGTTTGTTGAATTCTCTAATGCTGTGCTATGGACATATCGCTCTTTGGTTTGGACAAGCGCCAATCTTCTTCCAGAATTTTCATATATCTGCGGTGATACTGAATGTAAGATTGAAGCTATTTACAAAAATCTTGAAGTAAAATATCCTTCTCCAGAAATGGTTGTACGTCACTTACAAAACATCTCCGGGCCACTTGCTAAAAGATCGAATAAAGAAATGGGGTTACCGCAAAATCAAAAGCTTCACTACGTTATGAATAACATTTATAAATTCCTTCAAAGAGCGACAGATTGTCAGGGAAAAGACATCTCCGCTGCATGCAGTGACACATGTAAAATGATTGGAAACTGTTTGAAAAGCACTCAATGTATTCTTGTTCCTGCCGAAGAACCAAAAGCTGTTGTTAGAGGTGATCAACTTTCCTTTAAAATTCCAGACGAGAAGTCACTTCTACCGTACATTTATGCAGTTCCTCGGGAATATGGAAATCTACAGCATTTATTGAAGCGACTCGGGACAACTGAAACCATAACTCCGTTACAAACTGTAAATGTTTTCCAGAGGATAAAAGAGCGAGCAACAAATCAGGTCCTTGATCCAAACCTTGAAAAGATAGCTCAAAAAGCGATGTTCCTCTTGTTTGAGTCAGTTTTGCGCGAGGCAGAAGATAAGGAGAAACAGTCATCGCTCGTGCATGTCCAGGAATTGTATTTGCCGAGTGTTGACAAAAGATTGATCAAGTCAAGCGATCTTTTGTGTAAAATTCCACCACGACACATCGAGACCGTTAAACAACTGGGAGATCATCATGCTTTGTATTTTTGGGAAAAATGTGGGCTGAAAAGAGAGCTGGAAGGTAAATACCTTAATGCACTTCCTGCCAACCTACGATGCAAACCGTTTAGTGAAATCGCTAAAGAAGCGTTGGATGAGTCCTGTTTAAAGAAAACCTGCCAAATGTGTGACAGCAGCGAGGATGGCGCCTGTGAATTTATTAAAACCTTCAAAACATTGGTCAAGTCCCAGGAGTTCAAGAACGGAATTATTCGGTTGTTAAAGCATCAGAAAGATACCAGCAAATTGCCGCAAGAAGACGAACAAGTAGCTTCAAGATTGTTCTCAGGTAAAGTTGAAATAAAGTGCATGGAAGCAGTCCAAGTTCACTTGGTTCTTACGAAGACGAATGAAGTGTTGGCAGGAAGTACAAGCAATCGCAAATCCTTCGTTGTGAAACGCTCCCACGACTCCTGGATATTGTACCTACAACATGGTAAGGTAACTACTACTTTGCCCAGTTCTATTAACAAGATCTTGGACTGGAAAATTAAAGAAGACCTTCTCCTAGCCGTTTCTGGTATGCTGAATTGCACGACACCGTTCGAAATACCTGGAGTGTTGAACGAAAATAATATTGCAGTTGACGCTGGAAGGAAAGAAGATGTTGAAATTGGTAGTGAAGTTCCAGCTGTGTTTCATCAGCTGCTGCAACAGAATCCTCTGTTCGTATTCTACCCAGAAGAGCTTGTGGCATATTGTACCGAATTAGCAGATGACGCCGACCAACAATCCTCGTACATCCTTGCTAAAATTATCAACCGTGTCACACCAGATTTCAGAGGACCATACGATTTGCACGCAAGATATCTTATCGACATTGGTAGTGAGACAAAAGAAGTTAGCGTTCTCGATTTGTACAAGTTTTACATGGATTATCCCGACGAGAATACATGTAAAGATTTGGTTCCGTTTACCGGGGACGCCGCGAGAAAACCCGAGAGCTATGAGGAAGCAAAGCAGGAGATTTTGGAAGCACTTCGGGCTGCATGGCGGTTGCCGCCGGACCTACGACGCAAGGCAATCCGTCGGCTGTACTTACGATGGCATCCGGACAAGAATCCAGACAACGTTGAATTTGCAAACAAAATGATGGCATTCCTGTTGGAACAAATCAAGCTTATGGAACAAAAAGAAAAAGAGAATTCTGAAAACTTCAACTTTGAAGAGATGTATCAACGTTGGAATCAACAGGCGTCGCGGGACAATGCAACGTTCCACAACTTCCGAAGCCATAGTTCATGCTCATATTCATCCTTTAACCCCGCTATGTTTCGTAGTGCTGAAGCGTACACTTCTCCAAACCCGACAGAAGCGAAGCGGTGGCTAACACAGGCCGAGGGCGATCTCAGTACATGTCAGCATTTGCGAGCCGCGTCGAAGCCATTCGATGCTATGGCCTGTTTTGTTAGTCAGCAGATTGTCGAAAAGAGCCTGAAAGCTGCATTATATCATGAGTGTGGTTTGAGCAATGACCAGCTTCACACGCACGATATCTACCACCTTGCAACGAAAGTAAGCAACCTTCGACGATGGAAAAATGCTGAAATTGTGCGTTTAGCTGTACACCTTGCCAACTTTTACCTTCGAACCCGCTATCCAAATGCACTTAGCTATCCAAACGTTCCTCACAATTCTTTTGACGGCCAATCGCGTGATGCTTTGGGTTCTGCTGCAGAAGTACTTCGACTGGTGAAACAGTTCATCAGGAACTAGAGAACATTTGAACTGTCAGCTGGTGGATGGAGATTGAACTTTATTATTTTATAACTGAGCAGCGAGGAGGTATCTCATAGCTGTTTTCTGAGAGTTCTGCATCGATTTATTTTAACAAGTTTGACATAGGTCAATATTCGTCTCTGATAAGTGCATAAATATTCCTTCATTAGGAGAGGTTAAGCGTTTGGCAAGTCTTTATCAATCGAAATGGTAAAATTATAGATTAAACAAAGTTATAGAAATTAGTTAAACCAAATTATAAGAAGCAGAAATGTTTCTATGAGATGTCTTTTCAGTGCCACAAGCTCTACATGAATTAACACTTTTAAACAGACAAGGAAGAGACAATTTTTAGGGCTTTATTGATTCAATCTTGATTGTTATTTTGGCTATTAATTATTTTGGTAGGACAATCATGTTTTGTTGAATATTTTTAAATTGAATGGTAGTTAGTGATAGGGTAATGAAACAGAACGATTTGAATTAGAAACATTTTATATATTCACTAGTTTTCAAATAGTTTTTGGGAATAGTAGTTTAATATTTCTTGTTATACTTGATACTTGGGGAAAATTATGACCATAATTATAACTATGGATATATGTTTTCTATATTTTCGGAAATTTAGTTATAGTTGGGAGGTAGTATACTTTTTAAGTATGTTCAGGACAAACAAACAAAGCTGGCAGGTTAATTTTCACTTCTAAATTTGCTTTTGCACTCGTTTGAATGTGCAGTTTCAGACTCGCATAGGTAGCAATTTCCCAATAACGGTCAGTAACTTTTGTTGTTCTATAGTAACATAATAATCCTGCATAACAATCCAGCAATTATTACATGATCATTATGTTTTAACGGATTGATCGGGAGCGCGCTATCTCGACATGCAATATGGTACGATTTTACGGTTATATCGTTATGTTACCCGCAGGAAATATATATATTTCCTGCGCGTAACATAACGATGTGTATATATATATACACATATATAATAACGTCTATATAACTCCAATAAAGTCTATAACACTAATAACACCAATAACAGAATGACGGCTATATAGCATTTATGCTGTATAAATGACGTATATATACATATATATACATATATATATATATATATATATATATATATATATATATATATATATATATATATATATATATATATATATATATATATATATATATATATATATATATATATATATATATATATATATATGCGTCATTTATACAGCATAAATGCTATATAGCCGTCATTCTGTTATTGGTGTTATGGCGTTATTAGTGTTATGGTGTTATAGACTTTATTGGAGTTATATAGACGTTATTGCTGTTATAGACGTTATGGTGTTATAGACGTTATTGGTGTTATAGACGTTATAGACGTTACTGGCGTTATAGACGTTACTGGCGTTTATCAAATGATCGAGCATTTTTGTCTGAATTTTCGTCTATGGTTTGCAAAGGAACATTTTTAGCATTTACACTGAAGAAATTCGTCATAATACTGTCATAATAAGTATTGCAGTCGTTTTTGTTTTTCTGTACGTGCAAATACTTTTCTCAGTTTTCTTTAAACTCTTTACTCAAGCCACAAGTATTATAAAGTGAGCCTTCTTGTAGGCTAACTTTGATTCATATTTAAAAATAGCGCGTACGTGGAGGACGTTCCTTTAATTCGTGTTTGAATCGTCGACTAGCAATATGCAGGTGAATCAATACTAATAACTTACTGGGGGGTTTTCTTGTTCTTTAAGGTAAGTGGGTAGGATTCATTTGCATACGCTCAACGTACACGGTTATCAAGAAAAAAAATGCTTATTTTGACTTAGAATGTATCAACAAAAAGGGCGTAGTCGATTTCAACTCGACGTTCCTTCACGAAATGTAAAAGAGATAATTAAGAATGGTCTTGCTATCCCTTTTCCGTGCGATGCGATTCCTGATCCTGTGCGATCGTGGTTTCAAGCCATGGCTGGTTCTATAAACATCCAGCCAGAGTTTTTGTTTATGGGAGCGATTACTGTGACGTCGTGTTTGATGGGGCCTGATTGCAGGTTGGAAATTCGACAGCGACACCAAAAATCGTGTAAGCTTTTTACTCCTTGTCTTTGAACTAGCAATGTTAACAAGCCTTTCTTTGTCGTTCTTAATAGATGTTTCAGTAGCCATAGCTGTGGTAGTTGTACATTTGGCGTAGCTGTCAGTTGCGTTATGGGACAAATACGTTTTAAAATTATTAAATAAAAATGGAATTTTCATTAAATTTGCTGCTTTAGATGGCCACAGCTTTTTCATAAGCAAAATAACTTTAAAAATTGAGAGAGAATATAACACAACACTAAAATAGCCATTGTTTGCTGTTGCTGTGTCAAAAGAATACGCGTGGTCAGGCTGTAAATCTCCATTCACTTGCGCATCTTTTCGATGCTATATATCTCAATCTTTTTAGATATAGCGTCTAGTAATAGAGGAGTCAACATATCCAATGTATATTGAGGCAAGGATTTTTGCCTTTCTGGGTTTTCTTTTATCAAAATTGACAGGTAATGCTACACTATCTCTTTCTTTTGGTGTGATTTTTGGGGTGACATTTTCAGCACTTGATATAAAAGGAGCGTTACCGTCAGAACGAGTTTTGATGTGTCTTTGCAGATAGAGTAAATTGAGTCACAATTTCCACGTTTCTGGTTATGTTTAAAGCTATTAATTTCACCTCGCTCATTGAGAATACAAAATATTGAGTTGTATGGGTTAATCCAAGCACCGTCTTAAGCCCTTTTATAGCCAATATTACAAGCACTCTTAAAAGTGTGATCACACGAAATCATGTTGGCGGATAATCCATTCATAGCATTCACATATATTTGTTCATTTTGATAGAAGCGTTTTAAAAAAATGTCAATCAAAATATCATTTCCTGGGCATGGAAAGTTCCCGGAAGAAAATTCTGGGAAAAAAACTTTGTCTTCTTCATACACAATGCCAATTTTTTTATTGATCCAAAATCTGCCAGAAGTTTTTAGCTAATTTATCATTTTTAGCTAATTTATCATAGGTTTGTTGAAACTGCATTTTAATTAACATTTTAACTTGCTCAAAACTCAGCCCAGCAGTAGCGTAGCCAGCCCGATGATTTAGTCCCGCTATGCAAATATTTCACGTTCATCGACTGTGAAAACAATGAATTTCTAAAGAAATGAATAATGATAATAACTTGAAAATAACTTGAAATTTGCATATATAGCGGGACTAAATTTTTAGGCTGGCTACGCCACTGTAGCCCAGAATCGATGAGATTTTCAACTAGATCCACGGTGAAACCGTTTTTTGTGTCAGAAAAAAGGTATGTAATCACCTGCGCTGTTTTTTTCAATTAAAGTTTCCAAAATATTAGCATGACAAGCCGAAACTTGATGACCACGAGTCCACTTATAAATACAACTGACTAATTATGTGCAGGTATAAGTACCATAAACTACTCCGGGATTTAACTGATTTAACCTGCCACTAAACCATTCACCACAACGAAAAAGAGGATTAGACACAAAACCATCACCTGAGCATAGAGGGCAATTAAAAGGATTTCTTTTGTTAATACATTGATATTGAGTACTACAGTAGAATCCCATAATAAGTACGGATAAGTAATATATAGGCCTAAGTCCCACGACGCGTCTTTTGCCACGTTTTTTCAAATTGTTGAGTTTCCCTTTCCAGTATACATTTTACTACATTGCTCAGTATAATTGCATGGGGTTTCTCTGCACAAAGCAGAATGACAAAACTGCAACAAAACTATGATATTTTTCAAAATATTTGTATAGGTAATAGTATAATTTCGAGTGCAATTACGGATAAACAAGCACGAGTGAGTTTTTAAAAACTGCAAATGCTATTTGCGGTTTTTAAAAACTCACGAGTGCTTGTTTTCCGTAATTGCACGAGAAATTATTCTATTACTTATTAATAATATAAAAAGAAAATGTTCAAACAAGCATTTTGTACTTACAACTTCGCATTATGCAAGTGCACTCATTCTCGAATTTCTTCGCTTAAAAAAATCATGTTTATAAAAGCCATGGCTAAAACTTTTATGTACAAAGTTCCAGCATACTTTAGAGTTTGTTTTGTGATCATAATTGTCAGAGAAGAATCCCAAATTGTGTTGAAATTTCGACGAAATCTTTAAGCAAACGTAAAAATTCGGCCGCCATATTTTTGGTTTTTCTGCGAGTAAATCCCATCGCTCAAAGAGCTTATTACAGATTTTTGCACTGTTGTTACAGATTTTTGTACTGTTGTTACAGATTTTTGCACTGTTGTTACAGATTTTTGCACTCTTCTGGGTGATGTTTGGGATTAACTGCACTCGAATCAACCAATCACAGCCCAGAAACATTTCCTTGTATATTATTAAAACACAAACTCTCAGCCTGAATTAATATTTTTAAACTGTCACTGAAAGGCTAATCATAAGGCAAATTATATCGATTTTATCGTTGAGGGACGTATCACAAATGTCACAAGTCAAAGCTAGGCGGCAAAACTGATGTCACCTCGTTCTGATCATGATAACCTGTTTATTACATACTTCAATATTTGAATGTTTACGGCTTTATAGAGCGGGACAACAAGCGATATCAGTGACGATATTTTTTTATGTCACCTGTTATCGCTCTGATAAAGACACATTAAGTAGCTATGTAATAATCTATGTATACCAATTTACTGAAGGCAGCTAAGTAAACCGAGAAAATAAACAAAACCGATACGAGTATCGAAATTAGTTTTGTCTTTTGCTTTATGAAAGGTCAATAGTTACTTACCTCCCCATTAAAACCAACGTTTTAAATTGTCCTCAATACGATTTTCAAAACAAACTCGGATGACGCCATAT
This sequence comes from Muricea muricata, assembly GCA_963855995.1. NCBI lineage: Eukaryota > Metazoa > Cnidaria > Anthozoa > Malacalcyonacea > Plexauridae > Muricea > Muricea muricata. The sequence continues at coordinate 2,002,799 of OY979729.1, read as the reverse complement.
GACGTCATAACGTCTATAACACCAATAACGTCCATAACGCCCATAACACCAATAACGCCATAGCGTCTATAACACCAATAACGTCCATAACACCAATAACGCCATAACGTCTATAACACCATAACGTCTATAACACCAATAACGTCTATAACACCAATAACGTCACAACGTCTATAACACCAATAACGCCATAACGTCTATAACACCAATAACGTCCATGACACCAATAACGCCATAACGTCTATAACGCCATAACGTCCATAACACCATAACGTCTATAACACCAATAACGTCACAACGTCTATAACACCAATAACGCCATAACGTCTATAACACCAATAACGTCCATGACACCAATAACGCCATAACGTCTATAACGCCATAACGTCCATAACACCATCACGTCTATAACACCAATAACGTCACAACGTCTATAACACCAATAACGCCATAACGTCTATAACACCAATAACGTCCATGACACCAATAACGCCATAACGTCTATAACGCCATAACGTTAAAAACACCAATAACGTCTATAACACCAATAACGTCTATAACACCTATAACAAAATGACGGGTACAGAGCATATATGCTGTGTAAATGACGTCATTGATCTCTATTATAAAGACGTAATTTATATTTCGTGCGTGTAACACAACGATAGGGGGTCGCAGATCTTGAATTCTTAATTTCTTAGAAACAGCAGGTATTTACCAAGAATTCGAAAGGTGTTGCCAGGAATAGAAGGGTTAGTGTCTTGGTATAATTTGCGTTTCTTTCAAACATTTTTGAATTCGAAAAATTACTTGGGTATTCCTAGAATACAGGTAAGTTTATCGCTTGTAGTTATCGCAAGTTTTAGAAATTCAGTTGTTTTTAGTAGTAAAATTTTTAGCCCTTGGCAAACACAAACTCGTCTGTGTTAACAACAGCTGCAGGTTAACAATCAAATCGAAAGTATTATAACGCAGGGAATTCCAAGCGCATTGTCTTGCATATGTATTGTAATTTCCTTTTTATTTTTACAAGGTTGAAAAAAGTCTAGAATTCAAAGATTCCCGTGCGTTTTTTAACGCGGCCGCAACATTTGCGTGCCGTCGTTATTAGGAACATTTTCCGATGGCGGAAAATAAAAAGCCGAGTGAGTACTTTTAGTTTTTAAGGGTTTAGCATGTTGAATTGTTGATATGTATGATATAAAAGTATATATTCAATATTCTGGGTAATAGAAACGATATTCCATGAAGAATTATCTGCGATTTTTGAGCTTCCGCCTTGATTGGTTGACATTTTCCGGTATATCAGTGTGTACTTTGATCGATCAAAATAATACCTTTCTATATGTTTCTTTTGCAATTCTATGTTTCTAATACAATTCTATACGTTTTGTTAATAATTATCTTGGAATGATTTAGTGAATTTGTGCTGCCGTAAATAGGCAATATATGTTTTAATACCAACTTTATGTTGGGCTGTGTAAATTGCGAAATTTGTGACATCAGCGCTATTAACTCTGAAAGAACATATTATAGGCGCGCCCGATGTTAACAGCAGAATAGACAGATGGGGTTTTTACACTTCTAAGAGGCACTTCTTGACCAATGTTATGGACAGTTTACCAAAATTTTGTGACATGCAACATAGTGGTTTCCAATGATGCAGCTTATATTTGTAAATTTCTTGTATACTTGATAATTAGGACCATAAATTAAGTCAGGGGGAGGGGCACTGGGGGGATTTTACCACCCACTTTTTGCTGCAATCAATTGAGGGTCACCAGGTTATTAAATCCTGCAAGGTTAGAAAAGTGTATATAAATATGTAGTAACATATTCAATGATCAAATTGCAAGGAATCTCATTTGTTTCTATAAATCACATAATTATATAGTTAATTGACATCCCCAAACCCTCTAGATGTTTCTGTACACACCTCCCCTACCACTTCATACATACAGCCAGCTAGCTAATCATTGAATAGTCAACCGTTACTCAGCTATGAATGTTTATTATTTTAATCTTTAATATATATGTAGGATAGCCAATAATGTGCTGTCAAAAGGGATCTTGTGAACTGATTGTTAAATTAGAAATACAACTTCAATTATTCTCCTTATTAATGCTGAATTTAAAGATGTACAGCTATTTCAATCAAGGTTGTCTTTCCAAAAGCATAAACTGTGAACTATGAGCCTAGAAGGGATGATAGATTATTGTTGTTTAGGCCCTGATATTTGGGGGATTTCCTTTGTACCAAATTTGGCACCGTCAGTTTCCTGTGTGCCCTCAACGCTGTTTCAAAGAAATAATTAGGAGTAATAACAACCTTTATTGAAATGTTTGTATTTATTGTTTTCTTCCTACTCCTTAGCCCACATGTAATCTGCAACAATAACATTGATTATAACTGATCATCCATTGAGGCGTTTTTGTCAATAATCAACAGAGGGTGCACCTACAACACCCTAATTCTTACATGTTTCATACCAATTTTTTTAAACAGGACCACGTCATTGTGGTCATCGACTACCAACATTGGTAGAACATGTCCAAAACATTTTGCAGAAATATCCTGATGGAGGGCAAATTCTAAAGGTATATTATTTATTTAATTTTAAATTTAATTTAATTTTTTGGTGCATGTTCATTCTGGACACTTCTTGCACATTTAGGGATGAAGCAGAAACTAAAGTTTTACTCAATATTTTCCTGACCCCCCTATTCCTACACATTTATTCAGGACCCTCCCTCCAGACATCAATACAGTACCCCCCCCTGGCATCAATACAAGTTTATGAGCAACATAATATGTTTGACAGATCAATATGGCTTGCTTAATTAAACAAGACTGCTAAAAACAAAATAAATGGCAAATAGTTCATAACGTTTGTAAAGAAGCTTTAAATAAGCTTTAAAACAACACTGCCCAAACATCACAATGCATGTTATACATGTTATGAATGCTACAATCCCTTGTTTGCACTCAGATCTTTTAATCCAGAGTAAGATGAACACAAAACCTCAGGGTTCTGGTTGTAGCTAGAACATTGAACATTAATAGGTATTCAAATTGATCAATTTGAATTTGATTTGAAAAGACACTTGTCATGCAGAACAGGGATATATGCTATTCTAGCTACCAAATTAACTATCTCACTAGCATACTCCTTTCAAAAATTCATTTTGAAATATTTGTTAAGATCATACTTACTTGAAAAGGCAAATAATGACAAGAACAAATTTGAAGGGCAAATCTAAGTTATACCAACCTCACCTGATTAGTGTATTTATGTTGTGTTCTGTTAACACCAAATACAAATTTGCTATGAAAGGCAACCAGACTGATGTTATTTAATATGTCCATTGACCTTTTGTCCATTGAAGGATGCTCCATATCCCCCCACCCCACTTTCAAATCCATGCCCCTTCCTGTCTTTAATGACCAGTCCCTTAAATGGATTTTAATGCACATGGGCAAATTTCTTAGAAAAACTTTATGCAGTAATTAGTCTTGAATATATCAAGTCCATTGATTCGTTTCAAAGCCCTCCTCCCCTGCCAATAAATACATAATTAGCAGTTACTAGCTGAAGGCAAAGTGATTATTGGTGAATATTCACCAAGATGATTCAGACAAAGTCAAGGTGAATATGCACCATAATCAGCCTGAGGCAAATAATTGTTAAAATAATTTCGTTAGTAAAACATGCATAAAATGCACTCCTTGTATGAATACAGTTTACTTCAGAAAAATTCCTAAGCAAAGAGCCAAAGACTAAAGTTTATTTGTAATTTTTGAATAGTAAAAAATATTAATCGAAGATGATCTATAATCTTATTATTTGAAGAAGATCTATTACCTTAAGATAGTTTAACATCAAAGTTTGTTTATATTCTTTGACTTTGTATCAATGCAATTTTTCTCCATTTGTTAATTTTGGTATAAAATATCAAAACAACACTCATTGCTAATTGGCAGCCATTTTGAAAAAATGCCAACTATTACAGTTCAGGCAACCAATGAAAATGCTTGAAAACATTTATTTATTATAAGTAAACGCAATTAGTAAACGCATGAGGGATATTAGTGATTAAATGTCCCGTAAATCGAGGGAGGTTTAGTAACTTTTACTAAACTTAATCACTAATATCCCTCAAAGCATGCGTTTAGTTTGTAATTATTGTAATGGGCAAAGGCTCGGAATAACGAGTTCGGCGATTTTAGACAATATTAGTATCAATAAGTGAGACAATAAAGCCATTGACATTTGTGTGTAATTGAATTTGTTGTTTTAGTTTTGTTATTAATGAATATTGGATGGGGGATATTTAGTCTAAACGTCCCTCATGAATATATTGATGAGGGACGTTTAGAACTAAGTATCCCTCATCCCTGTGGTGGGGGGGGGGGGATACGTCAGTAAACGTCCCTGTTGAAACAAAAGAAACCGAGGCGATCATGTTATTACTAAAGAAATTATACTCAGGGTCCTGGAACGAGCAAAGGGGAGGGGGCAAACTTTTGCTGAAGGGCACCCACAAAATTTGAAACATTCTTACCCTGGAATTTAGAGAGTCAGTTGCATTCTTCTTGAGTCAAATTCTTCCCTATCACATTATTGGCATTGCATCTGCAATCACATGAGGCATTAAAACATTTCCTCAATTCACAGTGCCACAGTGATGTATTATCACTAAGGCACCTTGAAAACTATCTGTTTAAAAAACGAAGTGAAAAAGTTCAAACTGCTGCTTTCAGTGTCTGACATGATATTCTTCATGCTTAAAGGGCACTTTTGCCCCAAACCCTCTTAATACTTAAAGAAACTTTTGGTGCCCCTTGTCACAAGGCGCAGGTGACCCTCCTGCCTCCCCCAGTTTTGGCGCCCCTGATTATAGCATGTATATACGAAAAACAATGAACTTATCTGTGTTTTATATTTCACTGAGGGTCAATTGCAGTGGTTTAGGTCTTTGGGACGAATTTCGCATTGGTATATATAGTCATAATTTTCAAAATGTAAAATATATAAATTTGAACAAATATAAAAAGAATTATAGGTGGAGAGAAATGTGCACATAACGTACATGCCACATATACATATCACCATCATGTTTTAATAGGAATTGATTCAGAATGCAGATGATGCTGGTGCAACTGAAGTTTGCTTTCTTTTTGATGAACGAAAATTTGGCGAGAAATCTTTGGTAAATCCGGAGCTTGCTCGCTTTCAAGGCCCGGCTCTTTACTGCCACAACAATGCAACGTTCAAAGAACAAGATTGGGAAGGCATTCGCAATCTCATGAACAGTAACAAGAAAGAGGATCCTTTGAAAATTGGTCGCTTTGGCATCGGGTTTAATTCTGTTTATCACATTACAGGTAAACTGAATAGGTTATGTACATTTTTAATCAGCTGACTGTTAAAGTTGTACTGCGTTGAAAGGATAACTACATAATATCGTCCTTAGTTAGTTGCCCATAAGATTCTTCTATGAGTGTCACATATTTTCCGTATTTTTTAAAATAGTGAAGATATCGATCACGTGATCGTTTCCCGCCAATAATTTTGTGTTTTCAAAATGGCGTCGTTTGCAAGAGCCGCAAACGAATTTTCCTCTTTTATCAATGAAAAAAATTCAACATGTTTTTGTCGAGAAAACCCGGAAAAATGTCACAGGTATCCCTTAATTTTGAATAAATGGTATAGTTAATTGAAATATAGCTACGTTTTTAGTAATATCGATCAAAAATTAATGTTACTGACATTGGTTTTTAAATTGTTTATAATATTTTTGAATTATGTAGATGAAACGTGACGCCGGTTGGTTTTGAATTGTAAAAATTTTTCCCCTACAGTGAAACGTGACCCCCCCCCCCCCCTTTACAAGACGTCTATATATATATATAGCTGTATCAATATAGTTCTTGTATCATGTATATAATTTTTGTCTTGTTTATTCGCAGATCTTCCTGGAATTGCAAGCGGTGATCGAATTGCAATTTTTGATCCACACGAAGAGTATTTCAGAGATGAGAGAGGTAGGGGGAATTCTGTCAACATGTATTATTTCGAGGAGCAACTTTTACAAGAAGAGACCAGGGATCAATTCATGCCTTTTCATGATGTATTTGGTTGTAATTTGGAAGACTCCGATAGTTATGAAGGTACACTTTTTCGCTTTCCGTTACGTACGACAGCTTCTGAGTTGTCAGATCAAGAATATACGAAAGAAAAGGTGATGAGTTTGTTTGAGTCACTGCAAGAAGAAGCGTCCGTTGTTCTTCTTTTCCTGAAAAGTATCTGCAGCATAAGTTTATGGGACCGTTCAAAAGATGGCAAAACTGAGTGTGTCTTTAAAGTTGAAATTGCGGAAGACTCGCGCGACGACGTTATGAAGAGACGGAAAGAATTTTTGAGCAAAGCAACAACCACGTCTGAAATAGCCGATTGCAAGTACATCATGAACATTAAAGTGATGAAAGATTCAACTACGAAACAATACCGATGGCTTGTAGTTAACCAAATTGGTTCAAAAGTTGAACGCATTTCAGAATTAGCTAAAAAAGAGAATCTTCCTCCGTGGGTAGGTATGGCTTTACCATTGGTCTTGGACAGAGAAAGCGATGACAACATGAACACTGGAAGGATATTCTGCTTTCTTCCATTGCCTCCTGATGTCGATTGTCTGACTGGTCTTCCCGTCCATGTTCACGGTGCTTTCGCCTTAACTGATAACCGTCGTGGTCTAGTATGGCCTGGAGCAGACAACAAGAGCTCAACGGCGGAATGGAACAAATTGTTACTTGAGAACGTTGCTGTTGATGTGTATTCGAAGCTTCTTGATGTACTTTTACAAAATTCACCGTCCGTCGGTATCGATGAACATTCCAGAAGTCAATTGGTGTACTTGACACTCCCATGCAAAAAGAAAGTGAGAGGACATTGGTTGGTGATTCTGGATCCTCTGTTTAAAAAGTTATCAAGAGAGGAGTGGAGACTCTTCCTTGCTCAGAACGCAAATGGAAATTCATGGGTGAGGTTGCAAGATGCCATTGTTGATCGGTTGGTTGAGAAAAGCGTGCGTGAAACAGTGTTAAGAGCGTTGTTATGTTGTGCCCAAACTGTCATCACTGATGTTCCGGACCATGTTCTGCGAGTGGTAGACGAATACTTCCCGGCTTCGCGTGTTATCACTTCTGGGTTACTGCGATCAGTGTTAAAAACCCAGCACGAGGTACAAGCTACACGGGAGGATAAATTAAAGTTGCTGGAATTTGTCTTGAAGGATGATTGCATTGAAGATCTGCAAGGAGTTCCACTTCTTCCGTTGGCAAATCTGGAATTCAGCAAGTTCACGTCAAACAGCTACAACGAAAATCCCTCATCGTCTGTTCTTGTAGGCACTACAGATTGCCCAAGATCTGTGCTTCCAAACTTAGACCATCGTTTTTTGTGTGAAGATATCCCGACGATGTTGAAAGAGAAGCTTCAAGATGTTGCAAGCAAAGATCTTCAGCACCACAACGCCATACAGCTAGTTTTAATGAACAAGGATATTGTATTGCAAAATCTGCAGTCATGTCTGCCCGAGAAATGGTTTAATAGTGCGAGTGAAATTGTCCAGTGGATGCCTGGAGAGGATGGTCATCCTTCAGAATCCTGGTTGCAACAGATATGGAGTTGGATAAATTCCAATTTTCCGGATTCTCTCGAGCCCTTCATCGGTCTTCCCCTTGTTCCGTTACCTGAAAAACTTGGCGTCTTGTCAAAACAGTCCAAGTTTATTTTTGCTTCTGATGTCTCCGGCAACTCTCTTCCAGATGTGGTTGTCGAACTGCTTGCAGCGTCTGGTTGTACTGTAGTACGCAATCAATCTTCTGTCTTACGACATTCTGACATCAATGCCTACATCGCCACTGCAACTCCTGCTGGAGTCATGACTGTTCTTAGCAGGACCTCGGTGGAAAGGGCGCAGGGGCATATCAAAGCATGTACTTCAGATAAACGACACAAAATTCGGGAGTTTCTGTCACACCTTCAAACCGTTCAAGATTCTACTCAACGTAATCTGTTGCTCCGTTTACCATTATTTGACACACTAGACGGCTCCTGCGCAGCAATCCAAAGCGGAAACGACACGATGTCGGTGGCAGAGTGCAACTTCACTCTTCCTGAGGATTTTAAGTTCCGAAAGTGTGACCAGATCATTTCATCTGCTGATACAAGCTCTCAGCAAGTGTTACACCTGTTAGACGTGAAGACTCTTAATTCAGCAGAGATTATTGTTAAATTCCTGTTTCCGGACGTCGCGGTATTAAATGTTTACAACCTTGACGAGACAGCGAAGGTAATGCTTTGGGTATTAGAAAGATTATCTGAATTTAAATCACAGTGCAGTAGATTCATTGATGAAATGAAGAATTTAAAATTTGTTCCTACAGAAGAAGGCAGAATTGTAAAGCCCAGTGAACTTTACGATCCTGGCAATGATACAATCTTGAATTTATTCAACGGCGAGCCTAACAAGTTTCCCAGACATGATTATAACGGAGCACGTGTGGTATCAATTTTGAGAGATGAGATGGAATTGCGCACCATGGAAAAGATAACGGCCAACGAACTATTTCAGGCCGCTGCAGGAATTAGTACTTCGTCACAGGAATCATCCAGTTATAAACTCCAAGCTTTAGTGAAGATCATCAACGATAATCCAGAATACCTTGACCAGCATGTCAACACTGGTGTTGCATTGAAATCTGAATTACTCAGGATAAAATGGTTGCCGTGCGCCATAAAAGCTGAAACGGTTCTCCCACGATTTCCTCCATCTATGCCATGGTATACTTGTGATGCCCAATACTTCACTCCGCCACAACTTTGTCATAAAACACACGCGTTGGTCGTTGGTTCATCGATGCCAGTCCTTAACATCGATCTCAGCGAAAAAGTTCAAGAAAAACTTGGTTTAACAGCTGATCCTCCTGTGCACAAGATTGTTACTCAGCTCCAAATCGCAATTCAGGTGTGGTCTAATGTAAACGAAAGAAAAGTTTGTCCTTTGTATAAAGAAATGGTCGTCGCCATTTACACTCAACTCGCACGTTGTCCGAAAGTAACTGTTATTGCACAATTAAAGGACGCGTGCGTGGAAAACTGGATTTGGCAAGGGGCTGGATTTTGTGCGCCTTCGAAAATATCTTTGGAAATTGATGTCTCGTTCGATTTGCGCCCACAATTGTTTGTTATGCCTGAAGAACTCAAAGGCGATATGAAGCTGGCGGAATTCTTTCTTGGAAGTGGCGTACGTGCGAGGTTTTGTGAAGAAGACATTATTTCAGTTCTTCCTGCCTTGAAGGAAAAGCACGAATCACCCGGACTTCAAGCAGTTGATGTCGAAAAGGATTTAAAGTTATGTCGTTCTGTCTTAGAATGGCTTGTTGAAAGTGGAATAAGTTTGTCGGAAAGTATGAAAGAGAAATTGCTTTTTCCCGTAGAAAGTGAAGAGAACACCCTGATTTTAAAACATTACTCGACCTGTGCATACTGTGATTATGATTGGCTACGCAGTGGACAATCTCAGGAAGACTTATCCCAGGATGACGAGCACTCATTGGTTCACAGTTCAATTTCAACCAACATAGTCGTCTCCTTGGGTGTTCCCAAGTTGAGTGCATGCTTGTTGTCATCGGAGAGTCTGGACTTTGAATATGAAAAATCTGGTCCAAACGAGCCAGTTACTACACGAATTCATAACATTCTCGAAGATTACAAGGAAGGAGTTAGCGTATTCAAAGAATTAATTCAAAATGCTGATGACGCCGGAGCCAGCAAAGTTTGTTTCCTTGTTGACTGGAGATTTGGTGCGACAAATAAACTCATGTCTCCAGGAATGTCCGAATGTCAGGGCCCTGCATTGTGGGCGTACAACGATGGCTTGTTTAGTGACAGTGATTTTGAGAACATCAACAAACTTGCTGGGGCAACAAAGAAGCAAGATATGTCAACCATTGGAAGATTTGGTCTTGGCTTTAATGCTGTGTACAATCTCACAGATGTGCCGAGCTTTGTAAGTCGAGACAAGTTTGTCATTTTTGATCCAAACTGCCTTTATTTGGGCATCAAGGATACAGGTATGTGTATCAACTTAACAAAGACCAAGAAACCTCTGAAGGTATTTGGAAACCAGTTTCAACCACACAATGGCATATTTGGCTGTAATATGATGTACAACGCTGAGGAATCCTTCTATTACAAAGGAACATTATTTCGATTTCCATTCCGGACACTTGTGCAAGCTGGGAAAAGTAAAATATGCCAAAAAGTTTATGACCAAGACAAAGTGAAAGGAATGGTCGATTCCCTGACTGAAAGTGCTTCATTGTTATTGGTTTATACTGAAAACGTGACAGAGGTGGAGCTATTTGAGTTGAGCAACAACCAGAAGCCAGAAGAGATGAAACGGGTTTTGTCCGTGAAGAAATCTGCAGATGACCTTCAGGGTAGTACACCGTTCATCAAGACTTGTGCAGAGTGGTGGAGTAAGAAAATGAGAGATGAAGCTACTTCAAGCGAATGTCCTTCCAGATCAAAGGTTATTACAATCAACATAGCAAAGTCAACGCCAACTTTATCTGGTGATATGGAACAATCACAGTTGCAAGAGTTATGGCTAACTAGTTCGTGCATGGGTAAAGAATCATCTTCTGTTATGGCGCTGAAACATGAAGGTCGAGAAAAAGGTCTGATGCCCTTAGCTGAAACTGCAGCAAAATTAAATTCCGATGAACAAAGTTTGATTAAAATCCCACAAGCTGTACCGGGAGAGGCATTTTGTTTTTTACCACTGTCCATTAGCACTGGACTTCCTGTACACGTCAATGGTTTCTTTGCCGTCACCTCGAATCGTCGTCAAATTTGGGAACCAGGTACAACAGAACACGATAAGCCGTTTGAAGGTGACTGGAATGAAAGCTTACTGAGTGACGCCATTGCATGCTCGTATATTCAACTTCTACTGGAAATGAAGTATATGCTTCCCCAAGATGACAGCAGGAGCCTTCAAGCATTGTTGCCACGTAATAACTTGCACTCAACTGCCTGGACCCCATTGGCAAAGAGCGTTTATGATAAAATTGTCAATGAGTCATTGGCGATATTTTGGTGTAATGACAGATGGCTTGATATCAACAGTGGCTATATTCTTGATGGTGATCTACGAAAGGCCCCTGGAGTAATCGAAACAATGAATTCACTGGGACAGGATGTCTTAGATTTAACTGAAGAAGTTTGTGAATCGTTTAAGAAATTTGGCCACGAAGACATCATAGCAACAAGAACGTTAACACTACAGCGATTTTTTCAACAGTTATTCTTCCCAAACATTTCCAGAATCACGCACGAGTTACGAGAGCCGCTTGTCCAGCATGGGTTGGAATGCATACTTAAAGGGCATGACGAATTAAAGGTGTTGTTTCAAGACAACGGATGTATATTAAGTAACAACGGACAACTCAAGAAACCGGCTGAGCTTTTCGATCCTGATGATTCTGTATTACACGAGTTGTTTTTCCAAGAACCCGGGAAATTTCCGAGCCAAGAGTTAGTTTCTAACAATCCTTCACTTCTGACCGTTTTAAAGAACTTAGGTCTGCGTAACCGAGATGTGATCAAGCCCGATGAATTGCTGAAGGTTGCCAGCACCATTTCGTTATCGGAGCATTCAGATTCAACGATTAAAAAGAGCAAAGCATTAATTACCATTCTTCATAACGAGAAAAAGTATCTTTCCAAAGATGTGAACGGAGGGGACACACTTCAACAAGGATTGCAAGGTATCAAATGGCTACCACGTGCCCGATCTCCACCAGAAAGCTGCCGATATCCTGACAACATGTCTTGGTTTGATGCTGAAGATGCATTCTTTTCACCTGATGAACTTCGTAGCAAATCCCAGGCTCTTTTGATTGGTTCTTGTATGCCTGTGGTGGACGTAATTCCAGACGATCTTCTTCTCAAGTTGGGCATTGTTAACGAGCTTCCACTGCCCAAAGTTATTGAACAACTCTCTAAAGCTGTCCAGTTGTGCTCCGACGATTCCGAGGTGACATTAACATCGCAGTTTCATGACTTGATTCTTTTCATTTACCGATATCTGGCTGGAGTTGCCCAGGATGTATTTGCCGAAGTTTTAAAACAATCTGAACTCGCACACTGGATCTGGCGTGGTGAAGGCTTTGCATGTCCCTCTCAAATAGCAATAGAAAGTTTTCGTTTTGATCTTCGTCCGCATCTATTTTCTTTGCCGTCGTTTTTGCACCAAGATGAAGCACTCAAAGAGTTTTTTATCCGAAACGGAGTACGAGTAAAGTTCACTAAGGAAGATATCGTGTCGGTTTTGTCGTCTGTCAAAGCAAAATACGAGGATGCTTCAACCAACGCAGTTGAAGACATCAAGCATGATGCTAATCTATGCCATGTCATTATTGGATGGCTTGTTGAGGACAACGTGGAGCTGCCGGTTGACTTGCAAGAAAAAGTTATGGTTCCTATTCAGACCAACGACGATTCATTAGTCTTAAAGCCGTGTACTCACTGTACGTTTTGTGATCATGAGTGGTTACGTAAAGGTCGATCTGAATTCGATATTCCAGAAGATATATTTCTTATCAGCGAGTTGATATCAGACAAAAAAGCAAGTTTGTTGGGAGTGAAGCCTTTAAGCACTTGTTTAATGGCTGGCGAGGAACTTGGTTTTGAATTAACCGGTCCACACGAGCCGTTGACAACGAGGTTGAATAATATCCTCAGTGAATACAAAATTGGTGTTGGTATATTCAAAGAATTAATCCAAAATGCCGATGATGCTGGTGCAACGAAAGTATGCTTTCTTATTGATCGGAGAGAAGGACCGCAAAAAAGTCTTTTTTCACCTGATATGTCGGATTGCCAAGGTCCTGCCCTTTGGGCTTACAATGACGCTGTTTTTAGCGATGACGACTTTAAGAATATCAATAAATTGGCTGGAAAAACAAAAAAAGACGATTTTACAAAAATCGGACGATTTGGATTGGGTTTTAATGCTGTTTATCACCTTACAGATGTGCCTAGCTTCCTCAGCCGAGAATATCTTGTTGTGTTTGATCCAAATATTCAGCACTTGATTGGAAAAGTTACAGAGTCAAAGCCCGGGATTCGTTTTAACCTTGCAAAGAATGCGAGACCGCTGAAAACATTTACCGATCAATTCCAACCATATCACGATGTCTTTTGCTGCAATACCAGTCCGCAGAATGATGAAAGTTTTAACTTCAACGGCACGTTGTTCCGCTTCCCACTTCGTACCAAGTCACAAGCAGCAAGAAGTAAAATAAGTCAAGAATACTTTGATGCAGAGAAGATAGAAACTCTACTCGACAGTTTGAGGGAAGCCATATCACTTCTTACGCTTTACACACAACATGTTATTGAAGTTGAAGTGTACAATCTTGACAAGTACGACAATCCTCGGGAGATGCGACTGGTTTTATCTACTAAGAAGAATGTGGAGTCAATTGGAGTCCATGTGGATACACCATTTATCAACACATGCGCAAAATGGTGGAGTAAGAAAATTAGAGATGAAGCTACTTCAAGCGAATGCCCTTCTCAATCACAGTTAATTACAATCAACATAGCGAAGTCAACAGCAACGTCATCTGGTGACATGGAACAATTACACCTGCAAGAATTATGGCTGACCAGCTCGTGCGTTGGAAAAGAATCATCTTCTGTTATGGCGCTTACACCCGAAGGTAAAGAAAATGGCCTGATGCCATTGGCTGAAACTGCAGCAAAATTAAATTCCGATGACCAAAGTTTAACTAAAGCCCCACAAGCTGTTCCAGGGGAGGCATTTTGTTTTCTACCCCTGTCCATTAGCACTGGATTTCCTGTACACGTCAACGGTTTCTTTGCCGTCACATCCAATCGTCGTCAAATTTGGGAGCGAGGTACGACAGAACATGATAGACCATTTGAAGGTGATTGGAATGAAAGCTTACTGAGTGACGCTATTGCATGTTCGTATATTCAACTCCTGCGTGAAATAAAGCGTATGCTTCCCCAAGATGACACCATGAGCCTTCAAGCAATGTTGCCACGTCATGATAAATTGCACTCGACTGCCTGGACTCCATTAGCAAAGAGTGTTTATAACAAAATAGTCAATGAGTCGTTGGCAATATTTTGGTGTGGTGGGAAATGGCTGGATATCAACAATGGCTATATTCTTGACGATGATCTGCGAAAGGCTCCTGGAGTAATCGCAACAATGAATTCGCTGGGAAAGGATGTCTTGGATTTAACTGAAGAAGTTTGTGAATCGTTCAGGAGATTCGGCCACAAAGATACTATAACAACGAGAACGTTAACACTACAGCGTTTTTTTGAAGAGTTATTCTTCCCAAGCATTTCCAGAATCACACACGAGTTACGAGAGCCGCTGGTTTGCCACGGCGTGAAATGCATTCTCGCAGGGCATGAAGAATTAGAGATGTTGTTCCGAGACAACGAATGCATTTTAAACGACAACAGACAACTCAAGAAACCAGTTGAACTTTTCGATCCTGATGATTCCGTATTACAGGAGCTGTTTTTCCAAGAACCTGGGAAATTTCCGAGCCAAGAGTTAGTTGGTGACAATTCTTCACTTCTGACCGTGTTAAAGAACTTAGGTCTGCGTAACAGAAACGTAATCAAGCCCGATGAACTGCTGAAGGTTGCCAGCACCATTTCAACGTCGGAGCATTCAGATTCAACGATTAAAAAGAGCAAAGCATTGGTTGTCATTCTTCACTCCAAGAAGGAATACCTTTCCCAAGGTGTAAACGGAGGGAACACACTTCAAGAAAAATTGCGAGGTATCAAATGGCTGCCACATGCCCGATTGCCACCGGAAAGTTGCCGATATCCAGAGAATATGCCTTGGTTTGATGCTGAAGAAGCATTCTTTTCACCTGATGAACTTCGTGGCAAGTCCCAGGCTTTTTTGATTGGCTCTTGTATGCCTGTGGTGGACGTAATTCCAGACGATCTTCTTCACGAGTTGGGCATTGTTAACGAGCTTCCACTTGCCAAAGTTATTGAGCAACTCTCCAAAGCTGTCCGATTGTGGTCTGATTATTCTGAGGTGAAACCAACACCGCTGTTTCAAGAACTGATTCTTGCTATTTATCAGCATCTAGCTGAAATACCTCAGGATCTACTTGCGGAACGTTTAAAACATTTTGAACTCTCACACTGGATCTGGCATGGAGAAGGCTTTGCACGTCCCGCTCAAATGGCAATAGAAAAGTTTCTTATTGATCTTCATCCATACTTGTTTCCTTTGCCAACGTTTTTGCACCAAGATAAAACACTCAAAGAGTTTTTTATCCGAAACGGAGTACGAGTGAAGTTCACCAAGGTAGATGTGGTGTCGGTTCTATCGTCTGTCAAAGCAAAACACGAGGATACTTCACCCAAAGCAGCTGAAGTCATCAAGCATGATGCTAATCTATGCCATGCCATTGTTGGATGGCTCGTTAACGACGACAAAGAGCTACCCATTGAGTTGCAAGCAAAAGTTATGGTTCCTATTCAGACCAACGACGAATCATTAGTCTTAAAGCCGTGTACAGAGTGTACGTTTTGTGATCATGCTTGGTTACGTGAAGGTCGATCGGAACTCGATATTCCTGAAGACGTCTTCCTGATTGACGGCGCGATATCAGGGCAAAAAGCAAGATTGTTGGGAGTGAAACCCTTAAGTACTTGCTTAATGGCTGGCGAGGGACTTGGTTTTGAACTAACTGGTCAACATGAGCCATTAACGAAGAGATTAAGTAATATCCTCAGTGAATACAAAGTTGGTGTTGGCATATTCAAAGAATTAATCCAAAACGCGGATGATGCTGGTGCAACGAGAGTATGCTTTCTTATTGATTGGAGAGAGAGCCCGAAGAAAAGTCTTTTTTCACCTGATATGTCGGATTGCCAAGGTCCTGCCCTTTGGGCTTACAATGATGCTGTTTTTAGTGACGACGACTTTGATAATATCAATAAATTGGCTGGAAAAACAAAGATAGAAGATCTTGCAAAAATCGGACGTTTTGGATTAGGATTTAATGCTGTTTATCACCTTACAGATGTGCCAAGCTTCCTGAGCAGAGAATCTTTTGTTGTATTTGATCCAAATGTTCAGAATTTGAGTGGAATAATTACGGAATCACACCCGGGACTTCGTGTTAACCTTGGAAAGAATTCAAGACCGCTGAAAACATTCACCGATCAATTCCAACCATATCACGATGTCTTCAACTGCAATACCTGCCCGAAAGGTGATGAAAGTTTTAACTTCAACGGCACGCTGTTTCGTTTCCCATTTCGTACCAAGTTACAAGCATGCAGAAGTGAAATAAGTCAAGAGGTCTACGATGCAGAGAAGATAGGGACTCTACTTGACAGTCTAAGGGAAAGATTGTCACTTCTTACGTTATACACACAACATGTTGTTGAAGTCGAAGTGTACGATCTGTACAAAAACAAGGATCCTCGAGAGATGCGATTGATTTTATCTACTAAGAAGAATGTGGAATCTGTAAACATGGAAACAAGCGTAAACGTTGAGCAAGATACATCTGGCTTGTCAAGGAATGCTTTTATAAAGGAATGTTCGGAATGGTGGAAAACGAACATGTTAAACAACGGTGTGTCGCCTAGTCCTTCTCGATCAGAAGTCGTAACGATTCATGTAGCTGAAGCTGACAGAAAGTGGAATGAACAGTGGTTAGTTAGTTCTTGTATGGGGACAGAATCATCTTTAGAACTGGCAATGAACGAAGGTCAACAGGATGGTTTACTGCCTTGCGCTGGTACAGCTACCAAACTATCTTCGGATGATAGCACCCGGATACCAGAGGCAATCCCTGGGGAAGCATTCTGTTTTCTTCCCCTTTCCATCGCAACTGGACTCCCCGTGCACGTCAACAGTTCATTTGCTGTCATGAGCAATCGTCGCAGCATTTGGGAGCCAAGTAGTTCTAACAAGGTGCAAGATTTGGAAGTTCGCTGGAATGAAAGCCTTATGACTGACGCTGTGTGTAATGCTTACATTCAGCTTTTGGAAACAGTGAAATCGATGTGTGAAAGAGAAACACTACAGAACTATCCGTTTCATGTATTATGGCCATGTTACCACCACTTGAAATCTAACACTTGGAAAACTCTGGTAAATAACATCTATAGAAAGATAGTGCAAAACTCGCTTCAACTTCTACGATGCAATGGTACGTGGTTAGACATCAATAGCGGCTACATTCTCGCTGATGACTTACGGCAAGCTCCCGAAATCACTGAAGCGATGCGTGAATTAAATCAAAATGTTTTTGAACTTCCGGAAGATGTTTTTAATACGTTGAAGGAATGCGGACAGGAGGAAACGTTACAAACACGCACACTGACACGCGAAAGATTTTTCACCAACTTTTTCTTCCCAAGTATTCTTACGTTATCCCACAAAGTACGAAATGCGTTGGTGCAATTTGGCCTAGATTGTATTTTAAATAAAGAAGAAATATTGGCATCGCATTTCAAAGAAAATGCCTGTATCCCGTGTTCACAAGATGGAATTACTTTGGCAAAACCACCTGACTTGATAAGTCCTACTGGAGCAGCTGCAGAGTTGTTTTCGCCTGAGGACAACCGATTCCCTGTGGGCGAAGAATTCCTAACAGAAGAACGAGTTTTAGTTCTTGAAAAACTGGGTATGAAAAAAGACCTGTTATTCTGGGAAGAAATTTACGAGCGAGCCAGATCTGTGGAACTTCTGACCAAAACTTGCCACGACAAAGCATTGGAGCGTTCTCATAAGCTGATCGAGTATCTGAACAAGAACATCAACAAATTACCTGATTTAGAAAAAGACGACAAAACCATTCAAGAGATCCGATTCCTGCCGTTCATTAAGGAATCCCCAAAAGGTTATGAACGTGGCTTACCTTGGAAAGGCTCAGAGCGAAAGAAGGAAGAGTTTTCCTCTGCTAAGGAACTTTTTGTACCACGTCGTATGGATCTTGTTGGTTCGTGTTGTTTCATTTTGAGTACACACGGATGCGGTCAATTGGAGAAAAAGGTGGAAGATATTCTTGGATTGTCGCACAAACAACCAAGCCATCAGCAAGTTTTCGAACAACTGGACAATATTATTCACGTTTGGTCCACGTTTAAAGAAGAAGATCGAAAAAAGAATGCAAAAAAGGTGCAAAGCATATGTCAGAGTGTCTATAAGTATCTGGATGAGTATTTTTGCAAAGTGAAAGGATCCATGGTTGTGACAGATAAAGAAGCAAATCGCAGTAAAGAAGAAGCGAGTAACAGTAAAGAAGAAATGAATGACAGGGACGCAGAAATGGAGGACAGCAAAGGAGAAACGAACGACGGCCAGGAAAAAACGAATGGCAGCAAAAACGAAACGAGTGACGGGACGAAAGAGCTGGTTAATGAATTGGCGAAACGAAAATGGCTTTTCACCAAGGACACGTTCGTCCCTAGTGATAATGTTGCACGAAATTGGGAAAAAAGTGGCGCTCCGTATTTGTATGGTGTACCTGCGTCTTATAAAACTGAATACAAGAATCTATTAGACGCGACTGCTGTGAAGGATGAGTTTGAGGCTATCGATTTCCTGAACGCCATCAACGTGCTTAAAAATTCTAAGGGGTCCATCACCCTGACCGATCAAGAGCTGGAAGTTGCAGTAACGTTTTTAAATGAACTAAGGCATGTCACTGATGAGTTCTGTAAAGAAAACGCTGACAAATTTTATCTTCCTGACCATTTGAGGAGATTTGGTAAAGCAGGCGAGATGACCATCAATACTACACCGTGGCTTCCAAATCGTGGCGACTCGCGTAATGTTCACAAAGACATCACACCAGATTTAGCGTTTAAGTTAGGAACAAAATCTCTTCTTGATAAACGTCTTGGAAAATATGCGAGCGCTTTATGTCAGTTTGGGCAACACGAAGACCTAACGGACCGACTTCATGGTATTCTTAAGTCCTACCACTGTGATTCTGGAATACTTAAAGAGTTGGTTCAAAACGCAGACGATGCCCAAGCTACTGAAATTCACTTCATTTACGACGCGCGCACTCTACCATGTGAAGGAACGTTTCAAAATAAACCTAAAGAGATCCAAGGACCAGCTCTTTGTGTTTACAATAACCAAAAGTTTAGCAAAAGTGATTTAGAAGGGATTCAGAAGTTAGGAATCGGAAGCAAAGTCGACAATGCTGAGAAAACTGGTCAATTTGGTATTGGATTTAACGCTGTCTATCACCTGACAGACTGCCCAAGTTTTATATCTAACGGCGAGACACTTTGTGTTCTTGATCCACATTGCCGCTACGCCCCTGGAGCAACACCGGAACGTCCCGGGGCAAGGTTCGATGAAATTGATCAAGAATTCAAAGAGGATTTTCCAGACGCGATGAAAGGTTATCTTGAAGATTTTGGATTTGACTTGTACGGCTCAACGATGTTCAGATTACCTCTCAGAAGTGTAGAAAGATCGCAGCATTCAAAGATATCAAACATACCATGCGTGTATAAAATGAAATCTCTTCTGGATGATTTTAAAGTTGAAGCCAAAAGATCCATGTTATTTCTTAATCACATCAAAAAAATTTCCATTTCTGAGATTAATAGCGACGGTGAACTTATGATCACGTACGAAGTAACGTCAAATGTTGACGAGGAAGATATTAAGAAACTGAAACCATTGCTTTTGCACAAGAAGGAATTCAAAGACACTCACACCAGAGATATTCCTTGGAAAGGGGTCACGTTCTCTCTCGTTCTTGGTGACACAAATAAATGCGCAGAACATTGGCTTGTTCACCAGTGCTTTGGTGTGAAATTTAAAGTTAAGGATGAAACGGAAGATATTCCAGATGGGAAGCCTATTAAACTACTTCCAATTGGAGGTTTGGCTGCACTTATTGAATCAAACAAGCGCCCATCGTCTGAGTCACCACGTTATCTTGCGTATTGTTTCTTGCCTTTACCAGTTGAAACATCCTTGCCGGTTCATGTGAATGGTCATTTTGCTCTTGATTCTGGAAGACGAGTATTGTGGAAAGATACTGAGTTGAAAGATCCACTCACACTGTGGAATATCATGATTAAAAAGAATGTGTTGGCACCAGGTTATGCGAATCTAATCCTGGAAGCTCAGAATTACATGCAACATAGTGAACGTGATGGCGACAACAAAACATCCTGTTTCTTTCCTGGTGAATCATCAGCCGAAAAGGGTTTGTCCTGGTATCATAGTCTCTTTCCTAGCATTCAGAATGGAGATTGGTCCGTTCTCAGCCTGGCCCTGTATGACTTCTTAGCAAACAACAAGGAACCAGTGTTGCCAGTTGTTATTTCAGATGAACCAAAATCAACCGAGCGACCTAAAGATATGCCTCGAAGAGTACAGAGATGGTTACCTGTACAAGAAGTTTTCTTTGTGAATAAGTACAAATATCCGAGCTCAAGAAATCCGCATGTCACTGACGAACATATAAAGATATTTCTGGATATCGGTCTGCCAATTGCAAGATATTCCCCTGAATCAGTGCAAGAAGGATTTGAAAAGGCGGGTGCATCTCTAAGAGTCGTATCTCCTGAAAGCATAGTGTCAGCCCTTGCTAATTCCGAGTGTACTATTGGAAACCTTCCATGCAATATAGAAGACACAACAATTGCCAACGCAAGCAAGCTGAGAAAGCTTATTATGTACTGCAAACGCCTTGAACACTTCCGTGATCGTTTGGCTGGCTTACCACTTCTCTTAACAGCTGATAACTTGCTGAGAGCATTTTCAACAGACGAGAAAGTGTTTTGCTCTGAATTCTGTGACCTTTTCCCCAAACGTGCCTCTAAGTTTGTTCATCCAGAAATAGTTCAATATTTATCAAGCCTTTTGAAGGATGATGAACCAACAAGACCTTCAGAAGGGACAGCTAATGATATAACGATCGTCCCAAGTTCTCCTAAAGTGTTGCTTCCACTGACCACTGATATAGTGGAAACATTCATGTCAGATGTTTTTCCAGAACATACGAAAAAGGCCAAGACTCACCTTGATTTTAATGCGACTGGTATATCTGAAGATTGGCTGAAACGGTTTTGGTTGTATTTGCTAACCTACTCGAAGAAAGTCGATGACAAAGTACCTCCGTTAGATGCTTTTAAAACTTGGCCAATTTTACCAACTACTTCGAAGAAGCTTGTCACGGTAAACATGGGTAGAACTGTCCTTGATATGAAGCTGGCCGGCAATGAAAATGCTGGGACATTAGAAATTCTTGAAAGTCTAAAAAAGTTGAAATGTCCTAGTCTCGACACTACAATTACTTTGTTAGAACCAGAACCTCGTAGTCGCACTATCGTTGGGGCACTCGTTTCTTCTGTGGCTTCAATGTTTAGTCAAGCTGAAGCAGATAAAAAACAAGAATCATTTGTTTCGATTACAGAATCATATGTGTCCCATCCTTATGTTGTTCCAGATGTTTTGGATGTTTTCGATTTTATGATAAAGCAAGGTAGCCTGAATGGTGGTCTTTTATCGGATGCCGAAATCACAGGGATTCTCAAGTTTATACAGGACGGATGTGAAAAACTTGAAGGAAAAGAGAAGTACAATGAAATTCTGAAGCAAGTGCCTTTCTACAAGTCAATAAACGGCAAGCATTACAGACTATCAGATTTCTCGGAGTACGCTGTAGTCCCAGCTAATGTCCCAGCTGAAGAAATCGACAAGCTTCAAGAGTGTACAGATTGCCTTTTCATACATCCCGATATGTTAAAAACTTTAGAAAAGTTACTTGCCAAACTTGGTGCCGGAGCAGAAAGAAGCAACGCCGATTTCTACATGAGCTACATCCTGCCAAATTTTTTAATATTTTCCGATAAAATGCGACTTCGACATCTTACCCACATAAGAGACGAAGTTCTTCCAAGGCTGCATTATGATGCTGAGCTCAAGGCTGAATTTCTCAACGATTTAAAACGGAGGGAATGTATCCCTGACAGAAATGGTGCATATGTCCATGCGTCACACTTCTACGATCCACGCAACGAAGTCTTACGGATTATGGAAGGTGAGTCGATTGATAAGTTTCCTCAACCTCCTTTCGACAAAAGAGAATGGCTCGATTTTCTGATCCAAATTGGAATGATCAATGAGATTGATGAAACGTTGTTCATGAAATTTGCAACTCGTGTGGCTAAAGACGGGAACTCATCTCCAACCAACGAAACCAACAAGAAAAGGTCTAAAGCACTGCTGAAACTTTTGTTTACAAAGCATCATTTGCATGGTCAACGATTTCTTTGTAATCTTTCCACCGTAAAGTTTATTGCGTCGGAGAAGGTAGAAGAGCTCTACCTTTCCCTGTACAAGCAGCATGGTTGTAGCAGCACGAACGATCATCCACCGTTTGTTGAATTCTCGAATGCCGTACAATGGAAATATCGTTCGTTGGTTTGGACAAGTGCCAATCTTCTTCCAGAATTTTCATATATTTGCGATGATACTGATCATCGCTGTAGTACTGAAGATATTTACCAAAATCTTGGGGTGAAATATCCTTCTCCAGAACTGGTTGTAAGCCACTTGCAGAACATCTCCGGGGAGCTTGCCGAAAGCTCAAATAAAGAACAAGCGTTACCGCGAAATGTGTCACTTAAAAACATTATGAATAACATTTATAAATTCCTTCAAGGAGCGACAGAGTGTAAGGGAAACGAAATCTCTGCTGAATGCACTGACACGTGTAAAATGATTGGATATCGTTTGGGAAGCACTCAATGTATTCTTGTTCCTGCCGAAGAACCAAAAGCTGTTGTAAGAGGTGATCAACTTTCGTTTAAAATTCCAGACGAGAAGTCACTTGCACCGTACATGTATCCAGTTCCTTTGAAATATGGTAATCTAGAACATTTATTGAAGCGACTCGGGGCAACTAAAGTCATAACTCCATTACAAATTGTGAATGTTTTCAAGAAGATGAAAAATCGAACAAAAGATAATGTCCTTGATCCAAAGCTAGAAAAAATAGCCCAAAATGCGATGTTCTTGTTATTTAAGTCAGTTTTGCGCGAAGCAGAAGATAAGGCGAAACAGTCATTGCTCGCGCATGTCCAGGAATTATATTTGCCAAGTGTAGACAAGAGATTGATCAAGTCAAGCGATCTTCTGTGTAAAATTCCACCACGGCACATTAAGACCATTAAACAACTGGGTGATTATCATGCATTGTACTTTTTTGAAAGTTGTGGACTGGAAAGAGAACTGGAAAGTAAATATCTTAACGCACTTCCTGCCCACCTACGGTGCAAACCGTTTAGTCAAGTCGCTAAAGAAACGTTGGACGAGTCGTGTTTAGAAAAAGCTTGCCAATTGTGTAACAACGAGGACAGCGCCTGTGAATTCATTAAAAAGTTCAAAGCATTAGTCATGTCTGCAGAGTTCAAAAATGGAATTATTCGGTTGTTAAAGCATCAGAAAAATACCAACAAATTGCCCCAAGAAGACGAACAAGTAGCTTCAAGATTGTTCTCAGATAAAGTTGAAATAAAGTGCATGGAGGTAGTTCGAGTTCACTTAGTTCGTACAGAAACAAATGAAGTATTGAAAGGAACCTCCCGCAAACGCACATCCTTTGTTGTGGAACGTTCCGATGACGCTTGGGTGCTATACATAGAACACGGTCAGATATCCACTGGTCTAGCCAAGTCCGTTAACAAGATCTTTGACTGGAAAATCAAGGAAGAACTTCTCTTAAACATTTCAGGCATGTTGACTTGCACGACACCTTTGAAGATATCTGAAGTGTTGGATGAAAATGACATTGCTATTGACGCTGGAAAGAGTGAAGACGTTGAACTTGGTAAAGAGATTCCAGCCGTGTTTTATCAGCTGCTGCAACAAAATCCTCTCTTCGTGTTCGAGCCGGGAGAGCGCGTGGCATATTGTACTGAATTAGCAGATGAAGCCGACCAAGAATTCTCGTACATCCTTGCGGAGATTATCAGACGTGTTACATCAAATTCTGCTGAAGAACCGCACGATTTTCAAGCAAGATATCTTATCGACATTGGTAGTGAGACAAAAGAAGTTAGCGTTCTTGATTTGTACAAGTTTTACATGGATTATCCCGACGAGAATACATGTAAAGATGTGGTACCGTTTACCGGGGACGCCGCGATAAAACCCGAAAGCTATGAAGAAGCAAAGCAGGAGATTTTGGAAGCACTTCGGGCTGCATGGCGCTTGCCGCCAGAATTACGACGCAAGGCAATCCGTCGGCTGTACTTACGATGGCATCCGGATAAGAATCCAGACAACGTTGCATTTGCAAACGAAATGATGGCATTTCTGTTGGAACAAATCAGGCGTATGAAAAAGGAAGAAAACGAACTCGAAAAGAAACCTGAAAACTTCAACTTTGAAGAGATGCATCAACGTTGGAACCAGCAGGCGTCGCGGCACAACGCAACGTTCTACAACTTTCGGAGCTACACTTCATTCCCTTCTTCAACACATAGATCATCCCCAACTTCTGGACATAGATCATCCGGTATTCCCTTTGACTCTGCTATGTTTGATGCGGCTAAAGAATATGCTTCTCCTCGGCCAGCGGAAGCGAAGCGGTGGCTGGCACAGGCTGAGGGCGATCTCAGTACATGTCAGCATTTGCGAGCCGCGTCGAAGCCATTCGATGCCACGGCCTGCTTTATGACTCAGCAGATTGTGGAAAAAAGTCTAAAAGCTGCATTATATCATGAGTGTGGTTTAACCAATGACCAGCTCCACACACACGATATATACATCCTTGTGACGAAAGTAAACGACCTTCCACGATGGAAAAACGCTGAAGTTGTGCGTTTGGCTTTGAGCGTCTCCAGTTACTACATCCCAACCCGTTATCCAAATGCACTACCATATCCCAGGATTCCGCACGATTCTTTTGACGGAAAATCGCGTGATGCTTTGGAGTCTGCTGAAGAAGTACTTCGACTGGTGAAACAATTCACCGGGAACTAGAGCGCAGCTGAACTGTGAGCTCGTGGATGGAGATTGAACTTTAATCATAACTGAACGGCGAAGAGGTATCTCATAGCTGTTTTCTAAGAGTTCTGCATCGATTTATTTCAACAAATTTGACATAGGTGAATATTAGTCTCTGAAAAGTGCATACATATTCTTTCATAAGTGTAGCTTAAGCGTTTGGCAAGTCTTTATTAATCGAAATGGTAAAATTATAGATTAAATAAAATTATAGGAATTAGTTAAACAAAATTATAGGAAGGAACAGAAATGTTCCTATGAGATATCTTTTCAGTGTCCATTAATACACAAGCTCTACATGAATTAACACTTTTAAGCAGACAACGAAGAGACAATTTTTAGGTGTTTATTGATTTAATCTTGATTGTTATTTTGTCATTAATTTTTTTAGAGTGTCTATGGTAGGACAATATTTTGTTGACTATTTTTAAATTGAATGGTAGTTAGTGTTATGGTAATCAAACAGAACGATTAGGATTACAAACATTTTATATATTAACTAGTTTTAAAATAGTTTTTGGGAATAGTAGTTTAATATTTTTTGTTATACTTGATTTGATATTTGGGAACAATTATGACCACAATTATAATGACTATGGTATATGTTTTTCATATTTTTGGAAATTTAGTTATAGTTGGGAAGTTGTATACTTTTTAAGTATGTTCGGGACAAG
The DNA here is from genome assembly GCA_963855995.1 of Muricea muricata. Taxonomy (NCBI): domain Eukaryota; kingdom Metazoa; phylum Cnidaria; class Anthozoa; order Malacalcyonacea; family Plexauridae; genus Muricea; species Muricea muricata. Next base: position 1,976,973 of record OY979729.1, on the reverse strand, counting down.
CAAACAATGCTGGCAGGTTAATTTTGACTTCTAAATTTGCTTTTGTACTCGTTTGAATGTAGAATTTCAGACTCGCATAGGTAGCAATTTCCAATAACGGTCAATAACTTTTGTTGTTCTACAGTAACATAATAATAATCCTGCATAACAATCTAGTAATTATTACATGATCATTACGTTTTAATGACTTGCATGATATAATGCAATCCATTTTAATGTTGCATAACCGGTATCGGTACGATTTTAAGACGAGGGCACTTTTCATTTCCTCCAATTGCCACCCCCCCCCCCCCCCGGTTCCAAGGTACGCATGCGCAGAGGTAAAATGTGGTGATCTTTGATCTTGATCGCCATATGGCCATATTGTGCATACTCGAAGAACATGTACGAGTCAAAACACAGTCGAAACAAACGGCTTCTTACAAAAAAACCCAACATGTTTGGAGTTAAGCAAGGCCACACAATCTTTTGCGATGAAGATTGCATTTTTACGCATCACGATATGTTACTTTCGCTGGTGTCGAGCAAACGGAATGACCCAAAATCCTTAGACAAGTTCAAAGACTGTGTTCGAAGAGAACTGGCTAATGGCTGGAATAGAAATAGCGATATTCCGGACAAGGCTACGTTTTTTCGTTTCCCTTTAGTCCATTGGGTTGCAGTTTACGGCAAGCTTTCCGCATTGCAATGGCTTCTCGACCAAGATTTTGATGCAGAGGTGACAAATACCCAGGGTGAAACGGCCTTACATCGCTTGATTGCATGCCAAGCGCACGAGAGAGCTGTGGACCCCAGGGTGGGGAGGGGGAGGCGATACTCCTTGGGTAACATCATTCAAGTGTTCTCAAAAGTCCTCGATATTTTAACAAGCAAACGTCCGCACCTTATGTTACGGTATGATTATGTTGAACGGAACATACCATTGTCGCTGTGTCTTAAACTTCTGTTGGAAAATGTTGATGTTTGCCCTAGATTAGTGCAATACCATCAAGCATTGTTCAAAGTTCTCTGCGAACGCTTGGTAAATTTAGCGAAACAAGGAAAACTATCAGAGGAGTTTATCCGCAATGGGTTTTCGCTTAAAGATTCAAGTGGAAACACTATTTGGCATCTTGCGGCAAGGTGTCGTAGTGAGACTGTAACATCGAGTTTAAATATCATCATGAACGTGATTGAGAAGTTTGATCTCAGTATCTCTAACAGCAACTATGAAACCCCAATTTTGGTTGCTTTGAAAAGTGGCAATCAAGAGTTTGCATCGTTGATTGAAGCTTATAAGTTTTCACACTGTTCTGTTCCTGTTGTTAAAATGGAAATGCTATCAGACCCAGAAAGAGATGAATGTGCATGTGAGCATAACAAAGGCAACAGGCAGAACATAGAACAAGACAGTGCCTTGCAGGGTACCTTAAATGGATGCAATGGCCAATGTGTTAATTCTAGTTTTAACAGCACACTTGTGGGACAGAATGCCTCTATAGTTAGAGACGACTCATCCTTTAATGAGCTTCCGAGAACCGCTGCAGTCGTAGAACAGGAAAAAGTTATTCTTACAGAACCAGGTGATACTGAATCACATGATAATACAAGTGAAGTTGGTTATTCCAGCATAGAAGGTGACAGCACTAGTCACTGTAGCGTTGAGCTTGAATCGTTAGGGGCAAGTCATGTCAGTGATCTAGACATGTTAGATGCAACATGTCCTCAAGAACCAGTTGAAATTGAGAAACAGATTGACTTGTGTTTAAACGTCAGCCAGTCAACGGACAGTTCAGATTTAACAACCACAGAGGACAATGCAAGTCATGAATTGCAAGCAGAACCGGACAGTTTGCAAAAACCTAAGTCATCAGTGGTTGAAAAGCATTCTCAGGGGTCGAATATATTAGCCGAAGCGTTACGGCAGGCAGATGTCGGTGACAATGAAGTATTTCTGGAAAGAATCAACCCAGAAACTACTACCCGAAATATTGAGATTCCAACACCACCTGATAGTGGTGCAAGTCCTGACCTTCCTGAAAGAATCCCAGCCGAACTTTGTACACCGCCACCAAAAGAAACCAACGTTTGTAAGGGCATCAATGTTACGCCTGTGTTGCTGATAAAACTGTTGTCAGAACCTGATGTTTCTGAAAAGTTTCAGAGCCTCCTTAAGGATGTCATTGACGGTGATACGGCGAAAGTGGATTTGACCCAAACTACACTGCAGCAGCTCAAAGCATCAAAGTTGAACTTGGATTGTGAAATAATTAGCTCGCAAGATGCTCTTGGGGTCATGGATGCAAAGAAGGCAAAAATTAATGCAGAAATCCAAAAGTTGCAGCAAGAACTGTGTGAACTTCAAACATCTGAAGAAACCGCAAAGAGGAAATTGCTGGAACTCAGAAACGAACAGGTAAAGGTAATGGGGAAGATCGAAGAATGTGAGTCTACATGCAGTCGGTTGAAGAGACGTCTTTCTGATTGCACTGGCGCTCTGATTGGTTTGTCACCAAAGTCACGAAAGATATGCTGATTTGAGCTGGGAAATAGGTTTGTAGAATGTTGAAGTTTATACAGTATGTTAGTTGTTTTACTGAACCTATCTTCTGTGGTGACTGTTGTAATTCACAACAGTTGCAAAAAGATAGAGAGTCGGCTATTTAACAATTGGGTCACTACAGACCAATATATTATTAGACTTTGTAGGTGGGTTAGACAGTTGCTGCAATAGAAGTGTTCTGAAAATATTTAACAATTCATTTGCTCAAGTTTGGCAGTTCCTCTGATTAATTCTTCAAAATTTTGAACAAGTTTGTTAAAATGTTCACAACTTCCTGTTAATTGACCAATCAGAATGCTATATCTGATTTGTGAGCATTCTGATTGGTCATTAAACTGTGAACATTTTAAATAAATGAACTTTTTAAAATTTGGAAAAACACAGGAGGAATTGATCAGAGGAACTGCTAATCCTGAGCAAATAAATTGGTCAAATATTATTGGAACACTTCTATTGTTGGGACTGTAACAATAAAAGACAATAAACTATATAGAAAATGGTTTTCTAAAGAATGAATCACAAACAATGATGCCTTTTGTTTTAAAGAGCCAATCACAAAGTCTGATCATTTTAGGTTCGTATTTACCATAACAAGTAGATTATGAGCTCAACAATTCTATGAGGTGATAGTTTTAAGGGCGAAGCCCAAATCAGCTCTCATTGCATAGAAATTTAGAGCTAGTAATCTAATTAACACTTAGTAAGTCATAAGTAATCTAATTTTAGTAGAATCTGAAATAAATTATTGATTTTTAAGTCATTTGTCTTTAAAATGAAAAAATACACTAGAAAAATTATTGTTTTGCTACTCGCTATCTATCGAGTGATAGATAGCGAGTACAGTAGCCAATCAAATTACAGCATTTGCAGTAGTGTGTACTAATATGATTCTACTAATTGTTATTAGTAGTACAATCTGAGATAAAAAATTGATTTTTAGGCCGTTTTGTTAAAAAATACTACAGATTGTTTTTCAATTGAAAAAAAAAGCACAAAGAAAATTATTGTTTTGCAACTCGCTATCAATGGAGAAATAGATAGCGAGTAGAATTCAAGAAAGATTCCTTAGCTGGCCATGCTTATATTGCTAATGGTACCTAGTCAATATCTATTTACAGGCTACCTTATTATTGCCATTTACATTCAAGCATGATGCATGAACTATTTTACGCTTTTGTTCACGTTTGAAACGTAAGATTTCATCATTAAATATAATTCACAAAGATTCTGATGGAATGATATTGACAATAGAGTTTAACTGCAGTTTTTTGTTTTGCATTTATATGTTTATGTGATATATTTTTACATCAAACGAGTCCCAGACCTGAAATATCAATTAAGTTAAATTAATAATAACATAAATTACCATTAGTTAAATTGATGTAATTTAAAAAAATGACTGATCTCTAAAGTAATATTAAATTATATGTAAAGCACGAACAGCGAGCATTGTAAATGGCTTCAAAAACCCATTTTACACCAATCTTGTGAGTTCATTTTCAAAGAAATTTTCAAATAATATGGATGTTGTAAGGCACAAGTTTTTTTGTAAATCAATGTGGATCTTTTAAACTTTGAAGATTGCTTCACAGCCATGATTTCCTTTTAACAAAATCTATTATAATGAATACCTAATCTATAGGCCAACTTTGTGTTATATATATTGACTTTTGCGTTTGTTTCTTATTTTTAGGCCAGACCTTTCGTCAGAATATATTTTAACCGTATGCACAGCATTTCTAACTAAATAGTACACTGAATTTTATTAGATACTGTAGTTTTATTTTATTTAATTTTCAAGGATATCAGGGACACTGGTTAAGGTTTGAGCTTAAGTTTCTAAGAGGGAGAACTTTGTACAAAGGACTAGTTGCGTTATTTGTGGCTATGGCTGTATATCTTGCTTATAGATAAAAAATAGAAGTAGTACTATATGTATCGGTCTGGTGTGTTCGTGTTTTAATTAGCGCAAGGGGGGAGGGGGTCAGTGGCCCCTTGGAAGTCAGCAAGATCTCAGTACTTTTGTAAGGGGTGGATATGGTGAAGCGACCGTAATTTTTAAAGATATGAATAATAGAAATTATCGATATAGCATGCCTGCTCCTATCTATTTTCAGGTGAACAAGTAAAATTCAAAATGTAAAATTTCGTTGCAGACACTTTGAAGGGGGGGGGGGGGGGGGTGAATAAGCTTAGCTAAATCTGATAATCCGCAAAAAATGTTTACTAAATCCACAACTCCGAGAATATTTGGGATAAATCAAGATCCAGGAAGATCCGAAAATGCCCACGATTTTCATGCTTTAACAAGAAATTCCAAGGTGTCCCTATATGCCCTATCTAAACAAAATCCATAAAAAAACAAAGTGAATTTATAATTCGATACGGTATCCGTTATATTTTCAGGATCCGCAAATCCGTTAGAAAACCAGCGATTGAACCGAAATCCGAACAGGTTATTGAACAGGCTCAAATCCGCCGATCCTTAAGCCTATTCACCCCCCCCCCCTCCTCTAATTTTAGAATTAAGCAGTACTCCATGCAAAGTCCTTGTAATCCAAATCACCTCAGCTTTCTTCTCGGCTACTGGGATCATAAACAGCCCACAATATCAACCCAGAAACGACAAAAGTAAAAACACTGAGAATTTTTTTTGAAAAATAGATATAATTTATCTATATAATTTATATTAGTATTTGTAATTTGCAAGATACAATAATTAAATAACATTAAATTCATTCACTTTCTCTAATATAAGCTAAACTAACACACAAAGTAAGGCCTTAAAGGCTTTTCTCTGAGCTTGTTCTCAGTTTTAGAGCAAAATTTAGACATTGTCAATGGAAAACGGGTTTCGGGTGCATGGCAAGCCATGTTTGAAAAAATACCAACAAAAGAAATACAGTATACTATAGACAACTTAATTTTTTGAAGCGTGTTTTTCCAACATGGCCGCCATATGTAATTATCTTGTTTTAGAAATTGCAAGTGTAAGCCCTTTATGAAACTGAGACAATAGCGAACTTTATAATACATATGCCATAACAACTTTGTACAGCCCATATGCATGCCTAGCTACAGTGCTTGCAATTCTGGTTTTTCACATGGTGGAATACGGCAAAGGTGCCTAAAGCACACGAAACCATAGGTCTTTCACTGAAACTGACGCCCTTCGCGGTGAAGAATCGTCAAATTTTGAACGTTGTATCGTTTTGATGTACTACTTCGATATACTACTGGCACTGGCAATGCTGGTTTCAAAGTTTCTAAGAATTTCAATGTTTCAAAGTTTCTAAGAATTTCAATTCTATTATTGATATATGTTTTTTTTTTACTTTTGTTATTTTGACTTCGCGTTGGTACATTTTGCTTGTATAAACTGAAACAAATAGATTGACTGAAGTTCGTTTAGGCATGTCATGCATTAAGGATACATAGATGTGCAACTGAGGATACTTCGCCTATGATTTCCCTGTCTCACGGTTTAGAAGCGACCAAGATAAAAACATAACTCTATTTGTTGCTTGAAATATACTTTTTATATATTTCTGTGCACCAAGGCAATCTAGCGGAAAGTTTTCTTGAAATCGCCGTTAATTTGACATTTCCCTATCTAATTCCTTATAAAATCTCGCATGTGTACTTGCTAGAAATGAGGGTGCGTATGACGTACCCAAGCCATTTGAACCACGCAAGATAAGAAATACCCAGAATTGCACATCTATGTATCCTTAATCTATGGCCATGTTATCCAAAATTTCGCATCACTATCTGTACGAATTCATGATTTTGTCAATTGCATGTCCACATAAAGTGTACAATACACTAAATATCAAACTAGGCAAAAAGAACAAAATATTCTGCTACAACTAAAAAAAGGATCCTAAGATTAATAGAAACGCTGAGTTTGGTGCCGAAATGTTGTAAAATACGGAAAGTATAGCCTTGCAAAGTTTTCAAATTTAGTATATATTTATATCAAGCTCTCTTTTTCCCCAAATTATAACAATGTTTTTTCATGTTTATCCATTAAATTTAACTAAATTCAGACAATTTTAATGTCCAACAAATTTATTGTAACAAAAATAAGTCGGGCTTTTTACTAAGCTGTGTTCTTCGCTTTCGATTGTGGAAAGAAAATAATTTTCGCTCGAAAATAAGCGAGCTGATTCAAATGCTAAATTAACTTTCTCGTTTTTGATACCAGCTTTGGTGACCGACGATTCAATCTGTTGATGCAATGTCGTGTTTTTTTGTCTACGTTTTTTTCTACATTACAATTAATTTCTAATAATTTAAAGTCTTTTCTCTGCACACATTTATCACTGTTAATTTTATTGCATTTATATTCGGCGATTTTATTCACTATTATAGATGTATACTTTAGAAGGATCTGGAAGAAAAATTGAATGTGCCACATTAATATAATGCCAACAGACATGCAGACAAAAGTATATATAAGATTCAAACTACATATAACCAAACATGATCAAACTTCATACTTATGCTAAACTTCAACAAACCTTTTCTGTGTAGATTATTTACACTCGTCCATACTAAATGGAATAAATTTTTATGTTAAGCTCTGTTGATTGCATGTGCTGGTATAAAATGGATTGACTGCGTCGACCATTCTCAGTCAAGCGCATCCGTGAAGTCTCTTAAAAACATCGTTTCCTATCAATGACTTTCATGTTCCAATGTGAGCAAAAAATAGCTTGTTCTACGACAATGTTTTTGAATCTGTTGGGAAACATTTTTGCTTCCTGGGAAGTGGGACGTAAATTTTGTTTTGGCAACAATAATTTCCGAGGTGAACAAACTGGGAAACATTGATAGGAAAGATAATCTTCCACAACAACAATTCCCGAGGTGGACAAACTGGGAAACATTGACAGGAGACATAATGTTTCCGCAACAATGTTTCATATAGTTTGCGCGGGTCTTCTATAACCACCAACATACCTGTGGATAAATAATTAACTGCAGACTCTACATTAAATGCCCGATCCGTCTTGAAGGACGCAAATGTTGGTACTTGATCCTTTGTGCCTAAAAATGAAATTTAAAAAGGTCTTGTTAAAGCCCTCCACCAATGCCATCTCGCAGTCCTTGACTTTGAATCATGAACCTCTATACAGCATTTTCTGCGAGCAATGCTCGTTTGTTGGCATAAAACTAGCCAGGCCGAACTAGCTATAGGAAGAACGAAATCTTTTATATATGAACGAAATCTTTATGAGAACTACAGTTAGAGAGGATATGTAAAGAATAGTAGAACTGCAAAGTTTGGTGGCGAAATGTTGTAAAATACGGAAAATATAGCCCTGCAAAGTTTGCAAATTTTGAATATATTTGTAATACGCACGGAAAAAGTTACCACTTTTGAAAGTTGCCAACTTTTTCCGCGCGTAATACAAATATATACAAAATTTGCAAACTTCACAGGGCTATATTTTCCGTATTTTACAACCTTTAAACACCCAACATTGCAATTTTACTAATGTTAGGATCCTTTCTAGCTGTAGTGAAAAATTATCTTTCTTCCTGCCTAGATCGAATGTTAGTCTATTATGAAACTGTCCATTGTGATTAACCTTTTCAAACACAAGTCATCATCGTTTGTGATTCGTCTTTACTTGTTCTAACCAACCACTCTCTAAGCCTGTTCGACAGTACGAGTTAGTTGCAACCTTGTGCAGCTACCAGAAATAATGGCTACCGTACCTTTAGAATCATCCTTAAGGAGTGCATCTCTATACGAAAACACAGTCGGTTGATGTTGTGGTTTTGTACTCTGCAGCTGGTTTTGTTGTTTATCACCACCATCGCTGTTTTTCTCTTTGTTCTTTGTATATTTGCTGTCAGATTTCTTTCCCGCTTGTGCACCGCGGCGGTTAGAGCGTCTCGGACTCTCGTAGACTTCGCGGTCTTCACCACGTCTGCTTGTCCACATATTCTTCTCTTTATGGCTATCTTCCGGGTATCGTTCCAATAACTTACTATTGTAGCTCACTGCCTTATTATTCTCCGTTTTCCCGCGATCCTTATTTCTCGATGTCGACCGCCTAGGCATCGATTCTCTGTGATTCGACTTGTGACCGTCTGTAAAATTATTTTCATTGTAATAACCTGTTCTCTCGAATTCCTTATCGTATCGCTTTTTGCTCATTCGTTTCTGTCTCGTTTGCCATCCTATCGAAGTATCTTCGCCGTCACCCCAGTTGGGCTTTGTGTACCTCATTTCAGGTTGGTTCGTTTGCGTGTGCATAAGCTCGGAACCACTAGACTTCGTCGTGTATTTTATCCCAGCCTCAAAGTTGCACAACTTCTTTTCCGAATTTGTCCTCTGTGTCGGAGCGGTTTGACTTGTTTCCGCTGATTTTCTGGCTTCATAATGGCCGCTGTTCATGCTGGACTCCTGAACATCGTTCTCGTCCACAATCGAAATACCCGAATCATCTTCTTCCTGGGTAAAACTTCTCCGGCTGTGTGGAGAACCGTCCAGACTATCCTTCTCCACTGCGCAATCACGCTCCAGGTTACTCAAAGTTTCCGCGTTTGAGCTGCACTTTTCTGATCCAACTATTCCATTCTGTAGTGTGCTTTCATCTTCCTCGAGATCACACTCTTCGAAACTTTCTTTTGTCAACTGGTCATTTGTATTCTTGCTGTCTTTCACATATTTTCTAGTGTTTTCTTCCTCAGCTTCTGAGCTGTCATCTGTGGGCGTTTGAGATAGTAAATTGATAACGGCTGATGTGATAAGTTTGCCATGTTCCAAAGGATTGCCAAAAGGAGGTCTCGCAATATTCTCGTCTAAGGGGAACAAGAATCTGATAAGAACAACAGCATTAAATGTCATAACTTTTTTAGAGTTTTACTCTTTGTGAAAGGGTGGCGCAGTTTTCAAGTCTTTTCAGCTCAGAAATTATGGATTCAAAGAAAAAACGAGGATTGCCAGAAGGCAATATTTGGATTTTTTTAATTCCCTGGTATTTTTATAATGCCATATAATTCCTATGCACCAAAATGTATCATTCATGCTGTTGGTATTAAACTGTGTCATACATTTGCACAATCAGACAATGTCAGGGATTGTGGAGCCAGGGTGGCATCCCAATCCCCCCCCCACACTTTGTAGTGCAGATGTAGATTCTTATTTTGTTACTGGGCTGTTACAAAATTCCACAACGTCACCAAAACTGTAGATGAAAGTTATGCCCAAATCACAGGGTATCACATTTCTGAGGTATTAGTTTTTAAAATTTCCTGGACATGCCCTTCCCAACACCCCCCCCCCCCCCACCCCACCCCAGGCAAGATGGCTCAGGCATTCAGCTTGTTCCCTTGCACTTTAAATTACTCTTTGCAGTCCCTGAATGTCTGTGTTTGGCCACTTATATTTAAGCTTGTGTACTCATCTACCTGGACTTGCCGGTGGAGTGTAGAATTTTTCATCGTCAGGATTAAACTGAGAAGCATCCAGTTTCACTTCATCGTTGTCAAGCATTTCTGAACACTCCTGTTGGCTAATTCCAGAGTCATAGAACAAGGATAAATTATGTGCAACTTGTAAAGTTTTTAAATCTTCATCATCAAAATTGAAGTGCTCCTGATCAACTGGCGTACCCTCTGCGGTTTTAAAAGCACTGGGGTCTGGGGTATTGAGTTGGCCATTTAGCATCAACTGTGTGGTCGGAAGGGTGTGATTTTTTCCAAAGTAAGAATAATTGGGGCTTCTTGTCAAAGCAGCCAGCTGTCGAGCCATTTCTTTTATGTTTTCAAGCTAAAAATGGATTTTGAAAAAGAATGAGAATGTGACCTTAGAACAATAAAGTTTAATCATCTATATTTTCTATGAATGTTCAATGTTCATGCCGCAAAGTGCAAAACAACTGGGTTTAAAAGGCAACAGTTTGGTCACTTGCAGAACACCACAGTCTTTATTGTTTGGCCTTCTACTACCTGATTAACAAGTGCAACAAAAATTTGCTGTCATCTATCCAGCATTTCTATTGGCCATAAAAGGCAATTGCATAATGCGACATGTGTGGGAACACAAACTTCAAAGGTTCCGACACCCCTCCCCCCTGAATCAACCTGGTTCTAGTTATGGTCAGTGTAAAATAGAGACTGCATATTGGGTTAAATATGTCTCCCTTGTTCTTCGTTTATCATTTAGCATGCTACAATACTTTTTCTCATGTATAATTATAAAAAATTTGAAGAAACTAAAAAATTCACAAAGAACAAGTGAGAAATCTGTGTTTACACTGAGTAGAAAAATCAGGGGGCACTTTCAAACCAGTCACACATTGGCCACCCTGGATGCAACAAAATTTACTGCAACACACTGACCACCATGATCATGTCTGTCAACCGGCAAACAAAAAAAACAAGCCAGACTATAGATTTGATCGATACTTATAAACACTTGATACTAGATCACATAAACACTGACATTTTGTATAATTAACCTTGCAGACACTTATATAATGCTACAATGTTAAGAATCTTGGTACATAATATTGAAATGTTGCAATGATTCCAGTCAAAACTATAAACCATTGCTAGACTGAGACATGCAATATTACATAGGAATTTCAAAACACATTATATATTGCTACCCAGTTCTGCTTGCAAATCCAACAAGGATATTGTCAAGCATTGATGCAAGTTATGATTTTTATACATTTTTCAACAAAGCCCGCTATATTGGGTGACAATAATATGTAAATTGCATAAAACATTGCTAACAGTGCTGTGTTAGAGTGTTAATAAAGGAAGAACGTTTATAAATATACTAGACTTAATCTCCTATAACCCAGCAAGGGGTCGATTGCATTCAATAATATTTGAAAATTATTTAACAGTACTGCGCAGCATTAAAGTACGTAATGATAACCTCAGACAAGAAGACAAGAAAACATTTAGTAAAAAAACCTGTTATAAATAGTTTAATATAATAGATAAACAAATGCAATCCAGATCAAAATTTGCCTTCAAATTTACTTGGTAAAAGTTATTTTCAAGATTACAATTAATCGCACTTATCAGAGCAACACACTAAAAATACGCTAGGCCGTATGTTGGGTCAACAAAAATGGGGAAAACGTTTGACGATAGAGCGCTATAGTTTTTAGCGAAGCTTTCAAAATTTTCTGTAAATTGTCCTTAATTCTTAAATTGATCCCTAAGGGAATAAAATAATCCCAAAAGGAAATGAAATGTTCATTTCTTGAAATGTGCATGGAATTAGAATTGCGTAAGCCCCATTCACAATTAGAAATTTACACGTTGAAGAAAATACGACTATGAAATTTACAAACAAACTAGTATAGCTGTCTCGTCTACAAACCCATGAAACGTCGGGCTCATTTTGAAATAGACTATTTTCTTCAGATGCCATCGTTTAGCTTGGATGCTCGGCTCTTAGTATCATCCGTATATCTTCATTTTATGTTAAGCCATCCGAGTTGCCAACATATTCGATTTGTAAAAGGCGCTACGCGAATTTGTATCTTTGCCAAACGCCGTTTACGAAGATCAATTGAATGTCATAAATAATAAATACGGAATTTACGTGTACTTTTGATAAAATCATAACGCTCTACTCCCCCGACAAAAGCCAGACGGCGAGCTGTGCAACTTTCTTTCCCCAAAACGTTCTGCGCGTTTTATTCTGTAACACGATAATAAAACGCCTCCGTAAAATCAAATTTTACCTGTGCAATTCAAATGAAAAGCATGAGGCCACGATTTGTGTATTCTTCCCCACTTTTCTACATAGTCATCTGTTGTTAATCTGGTACCGGTAAATTTTGCTCAATCTCGCCCAAGCTTGCTGTCGAAATGTTGACAAACAGGATCGCAAATTTTTATCGTAGATCACAATTCCATAGAAACGTGTGTGCCTTGTCGGTAATTCAACACCAGTTCATGAAATTGAAATCAAATCCAACACTACGAACTCCGTGCTGAGGTTAAATGCGACAAGGCGGCCGCAGTGACATGGCTTATGTCACTGCTTATGTAATATCTGAAATTTTACAACACTGGCCCGCTAACCCTACTTATAAATTCATCGCTGCCACAGGGGAACAATCTAATATACATGTATATACGAGCATTAATATTGCTCACCCTTTCAAGTGAAATGCCCTTTGGAATTTCGTCATAAAGCTGTAAAAAATTTTCCACATCGTCCTCGCGTAATGCTGCAGCAAGGCTGTGAGCTATGGCTTCGTCTTCTTCGCTTTTTAGGCGTGTTATGTCAGGTTTTTCTGCGCCATCCATTATTTTCCGCCATAACTTTGTTTTTCTTTGAAAAATTAAATAAACACGCGGGAAGCCCACTGCCATGGAAATAGCAGCCCACTCAGGGTAGGTAGACACGGTTGTCAATGATTCGAGATGTTTACTTTTATTGTATGAGAAAGACTTTTAATGATTTTTCATTTATTATTAAAAAATTTATTCCAATATTTTTTACTAAGAAGTAAAGTAAACTGTGAAATAAATCGAATTTGACCGAATATTGAATGTGTCTTTTTGTACGCAACGGGGTAGGGGTAAAGTAGTTTTGCCCTCGCCTTCAAGATGGCGGACGAAGGAATGGATTTTTCCACAAAAGAACCAGAAAAACAGACGTTTTTGGACACTAGTGCACCCGAGGACGAACAGGAAGATAAAATGGAAGAAACCTTGGAGGATTCAGATGATTCCAGTGACGACGAACAAGCGGAAAGTGCAGAAATAACAGCACTGCGAGAATTTGTAAGTGAGATGACAACCCAACGTTTCTAAAACGTTCGACCACGTGTTCTCTTATATACCAATATAAATCAAAGCGCATTTGAAAGCAGCATACGCACGTTGTAGATATTCTATGCAAGGTTATTTTGGACTAAGGATCGGTTTGTACTGGACAAGGTTTCTACTGTAAAAAGGATCAATTGAAGTTACCCCCACGCATGGTACGTGGGGCATATATTCAATTCAAATAACAAAATTTCGCATTTGAATATACGCCCACCCACCCCCTCCCCACCCTCATCCCCACCCCCATCCACATGCACAATATAAACACTGACTATAAGTCATTAAGTTTGTAATGATTCTCTCTTTTTTCCATAAATTTTAGTTAGAAAATTCTCCCTTTCACTATGAGAGCCACGTTAAACTGATCCAGGCCCTACGTAACATTGGTGACTTAGATAAAGCCAGACAGGCAAGAGAAACCATGAGCAAAATGTTCCCTTTAACTGCAGGTACGGTATTTCAACATTGTTACATTAAATAAAATAAAGACATGTGTCGTCTGCAAACCAAAAAGAATTAACTTTATGATTAAGTACCATTTGCCTGGTGACACTGCCAGTTTGGTAATTGGGGTGGACAAAATTAATATATTCATAGATCTGTAAACACAAATATATGGATATTATCTACTCCAATTATTAGGAATTGTTGACACCACTGGCACTGAGCATACAGAGATTCAGCTTCTCATAGCTAAGCCAATGTGCTAAGGAGAGGCCTTCTCCCCCCTGGCAATTTTTAATGGCCATGATGAGTATTTTCAGGGGGAGAATGCCTCTTTAGTGCACTGGCTAAGCCAGGTGGAGTACACATAATTAATGAAAAGTTGAACCTCTTAATGCTCTGTGCCACTGGTTTTATTTGTGGTGTATTGTACATCAGTACAGTATCTGCCATAGACCACTCTACAGTTGTTTCTGGCACATTGCATAACAGTATCTGGTACATTTCTGGACATAGCCTGTGTAGCAAATGCTTTTATAGCAAGGGGTGGGAACAAGGAGAAACAAGTCCATGAAAAATTAAGTAGGAAGGAAGTATGTGAATCTCACCTACCTCCCTTTGCCATTCTTTACCTTCTCCTAAAGTTTTTACTACCTAGGCCATCTCTGAGATCATGTGGGAGATTATTGTGTCAAGTATAGAGAATGCAGTGGTGGAATTTACAAAATATGATATTTCTGACTGGGATTTTTAATTTCATAGAGATATGGTTAGAATGGATCAAGGATGAGATGCCATTAGCCTGCATTACAGAGCACAAAGTATATGTTCGTGATTTATTTGAGAAAGCTGTTGGTGACTACCAATGTTAGTTTAAATCTAAATTTAGAGTCTATGGTTTAAATTCAATCTATTTGAATATCCACATACTTAACACTATGGTGCCTCTGTAGAAGGCAGCTCCGCCCTTTCCCAACTACTTGTTATTTGAACAGATTGCACTATACAGTAGTGAAGTCATTTCTTTAATGATGTAAATCCACTTGTTTAGCTGTCAAATTATGGACTGAATACTGTCAGTATGTGCTGGACAATATGGAAGGTGAAGATGGAATCAAGGATGCAAGAGCTGTATTTGAGAGAGCCATTATTTCTGTTGGTCTTCACGTAACTGAGGTTTAGTGTCAATCAGTAGTTTGTTGTGCATATCACCTGGAGTCAGTTGTATGAAAGATGAATAATGCTATCCACCAGATATTGATTTTCTCAAACTCTCCAAACATATTCAGTGGTAAAACCCATATTAATGTTCAGCATTTTTGAGTTAAAGTTGCTTTTTATCAAGTTTAATATCCCTTGTGTCCTTGCTTTTTCTGCAATAGTTGCAAAAATCACTGTCTAGAGGGTTGTGTTATCCAACTTTTATACAGCCAGCCCCAGGAAAATAATGGCTGTGGAAAGATAATCACTCATGGGTAAAACATTTCCATTTCATAGGGTGTGTCCATCTGGGATGGGTATCGAGAATTTGAAATGGCATTGTATGACTCATATCAGGTACAGAAGCTGTTTTAGAATGATGCAAGTGTCTGTGGGATTTAGTTAACTATATACTGCATGTCTTGAAAATACTTGAAACTTAAAACACAGTCATTTATCCAATATTTCATCTAATATGCTGCCCTATAGTATTTTCTATGATACCTGGGTCATGTTTTTAAACTTGCAGAATCCAGTATAACTCAACAAGTGCTCTTTGATTGGTCACTGTCAAACAACTTAAAACACATAGTTTCCATGTTTTCTCCTGGGGTTTTTTTGTATCAGGGTCAATTTTGGCCATTTGCATGATGTCTTGAAATTGCTTGAAATTTCACTGAAATGACTTCCAAATATTATCATAGGCATTCTTTCTTCTTTGAGACTGTGATGATTTTTTCTTGCCCGCAGGTAGCGCCAGCCTTTAAAATTTCTGCCCGCATTTAAAACGCCTGCAGAGGAAGTAATGGCTTAGGTACAGAACTATTCTCACTATCTGTTGCCATCAGAGTTTTCATGACTTTGGGATTTCTTTCTGTCATAGACGATGGCCGAAGGTTCTGGCTCTCCACAAGTTCGGCAAAAATTGTGAGTGTTTTGAAACATTGTGTACTTTCCTAACTGCATCGTACCGGAATTCAAGAAATGCCTACTCATTCTAGGGAACAACAGAAAGAAAAAGTGAAAAGCATTTTTAGAAGAGAGATCTCCATTCCGCTTATAGGTAAATTCTACTTACTAGGTCTCTAAATAACATACTACGTGAGAACGGTCATAATGACCCGTTAGCTCCTCTAGTCAAAAGCAAATCCTGACCGGTCAAATTCTACCAAACTGCAGAACACAAACTTTGTAAAGAAAACGCTTATATCACAATCGACCTCGTTTACTCTCCTACTAATACATGTAGTATACCTCACTTGAATGACACATAGTTGGATTTTGTCCGTGTTCACATGTGTGCTGTGGTTAGCTTTTCACATGTCCGGTTTATCCGCCATTTTTGGTTTCTGCCTCTTCTTCGACTGGCCATGACGATACAATGCAATTAAAGCGTAGACAATTAATACACAATGTTTCACATAAAGTTATTTCATTAGCAACATTCAGCAAAAGTAATGGACGATTCCCCTCTTAGACAAACTTTTGAATTAGGAATATTCAAGCACAGCTGGAAAGAGCATCCTAAATTTAGTAAAATGGTGACGTTTGGCTGGAAAATATTGTAAAATGTGGAAAATATAGCCTTGTGAAGTTTGTGAATTTTGTATCCTTTCGTATTATGCGCGGAAAAGTGTAATCACACTACGAAATCTGATTGCACTTTTCCGCGCATGATAAAAAAGTATATAAAAGGACTATATTTTCCACATTGTGCAATGTTTTGCAACCAAATTTCACTATTTTACTAAATTTTGGATGCTCTTTTCAACTGTGCTAATGAATATTCCTAATTCAAACGTTTGTCTAAAAGGGGAATCGTCTATTGATCATAGATTCGAATGAAAAGCATTATAGCGAGAAAATCAACCACAAAATGTAACCAGTCAGTTTGACCAGTGTCATACAAATATCATCGCTCAAATCGAAATTTGATCGGTCATTTACCGGTAACTGCCGTTATTTTGAGCCCTGCTTACTGTACACTTGTAATCAACGTTAAAAGCAACTGTAGCGGTCGAATGAGCCAGATAAAATAGTTTGAAATTCTTCAATCTAACTGCAGGAATGCAAGCCGTGTTTCGAGAATACGAAGAGTGGCTTGGGGACGAGGAAATGCTTGAATATGTTACGAGAGGCTTTACTAGAGCAGAAAAAAAGCTTGAAAATTGTTTGCTGTACGAAGAAGCATTGGTAAAAAATCATTAATTTTGTTGTCTTCAAGTGCTTTGCAATTAGGTAGAACACCACAATCAACTGAGTCCCTGGCAAAGTTGAGTGATCGCCATATACCAAGTTTCCAAGAAGGAATAAATGATTTGAATCCGTGTGTTTTAACAAGCAAAAAACAGCTTGGCGTTTTTCACGCCTGTGATTTGCATGAAACTTGGGTTAAAACTTCAGCAATGAATTGAAACAAAAAATGTTGGAGACGAAACCAGGATTATACATAATAACTTAATCTCTGGTTTGAAATATTTATTATTTGCGAGTTTTGCGAGCTCATAGCACTATAACCCGTCGAAGACTGCAGACTGGCAGTCGAAAGCTCGCAAATAATCAATATTTCCAACCAGAGAACGTCCCAAAAGTCATAATAAATAGGAAGTTAAGACAATTATGAACGTGTTGAAAACGTCTTGGCATGGACTTGGTTAAATGTCGCTACGTATCGTTTGTACGGATTTACAAGGTCTCAATGAATCGTAAATAACATTGTATAAAGTAAAATCATAAAAATAATGCATTGAAAAACAATCTTAGGGATAACACTTCCAGTCCACACAATTTCCGACAGATTAGGATGAATTCTCAATGATTTAGACCACGGCTACATCGCCCAAGCTGGAAGAATATCGTTCATACATTGCCTATGAAATGAAAGAAAATGATATGGCCAGGGTTCAGTGTCTGTACGAGAGAGCAATCGTCGAGAACTGTCTTAATGCAGAATTTTGGACCGAATATACCAATCACCTGGTGAGGAAATTGAACATTTATAGTAACTGTAATAATGTAATAAAACTAGTAATCAAACTCGAACACTCGGTATTTTTGATAAAATCGCTATCGCTCAGTCGATGTGGCAAGATGTTTTGTCGTAAAGATCTCGCTTTAGATGACTATGTTAAAATAAGTAGGTAATCTGTTTTTCAATAATTTCCTAAAAATTCTTTAAAACTTCTAACTTAGAAATGTAAAATTGATGCTGTTATCAGAAACTTTGTATAAAAATCAACCTTAAGATCACCTTGCAACCTTTAAATGTTATCTTTCGTAACACAGTAAAAGTTAACCCTTTTTCGTTGTACTTCAAGGATACGAAACTCAACATTGCCGAGGTTGTGTTACCTGTTCACGAACGCGCCGTGCGGAATTGTCCTTGGGTCGTTTCGTTGTGGTGCAATTACTTGAAAGCTTTGGTAGGTGGATTAGAGCCGTTTCATCGCGTAATAATCAGCACTTCCACAGGAGTCACAGCAGTCCATTGAATCAATGTTTGTTGTCACCATCTCACACCGTGTCCAACCCAGGCGCCGTATTCGAAAATGAGTGGAACGCCTGCCGATGGAGCGAAATTAATTGATAGCGCATCGGAATACAAAACACAAATAAAATTGAAGCCGGAAACACGTCATATTTTTGGATCGGCAGCTAGCCACTCAAGGAGTGATCAACGTAGTTTTTGTTAGAAAATTGATTTTTAGGAAGATTTAGCCTTAAACCTAAAACTTTTGTTTCAAAACGTAAGCTATACATCCTGTAGTAGAAATCTATAGCGTTCGACGCTCAAGTGGGGCCATCCAACATGGCCGCAAGTCTAAAAATCTGACGTACTTCCAGCATCAAAACCCACCCAATTATAGATGTGTTATCCAGCTTCAATACATATATCAATGGGGCAGTCCGACTCAAACCATTACTGTATTGGGGAGGGGGATAAATGCGTCACGCTTTTTAAAAGTTCTTTTGCTCCCCGCTTTATACCACAAAGTCATCAATTGTGTTGATTGTGTGTTTTTGTCTCTTCAGGAACGTACTGCTCGACCCCACGAGAAAATTCAAGGTAACTATTGTAACACTTTACTATTTTACTCAGACAAAATTTTGAACTAACGGTGCCAGTGTTGGTAGTGCAATCAAAAACACACTAAACTGACAGTACTATTAGCATCTTTTTCTACCTGAATGCTCCAGTCCACTCGTCGCAAATACCAGATTGCTAACTCGCAGCGAGCGATTTCAACAAATCACAATGCTTGATTAACTGTTGTTTTAACTAGATGCAAGCACTCCCAGCGAGCTTACGAGTTTTTTTGAGTGGAAAACAACCTGGAAACGATATACAATTGTAAACTGAAATCGCCGTTGTAAGCGAAAGCCTTTATTATTATTATTAAAACTTTATTTCACGAGGGTAAAAACACATTACAGCCAGGGGCTGAAAAACTTGTGGCCCTCATGAAGCCTTTTGTCGGGAAGCTACATAGTAGTGACAGTCTGAGCTTGAGTATTAAACCCAGGGGTCAGTTTTTCAAAGCCTGTTTGGCGCGCTAAGTCCTGATCAAGAGAAGCTTTATGAAAAATTGTTTTCTTAAGCACTGGACACTCTCCTGGTGTTCCAGTCTCGATGAAAGCTCAGTATCAAAGTAAACAGTGTCTGTGATTTTTTGTAGAGATTTTTGAACGCAGTCTTTCAGCTGTGTTGTCAAATGCCCAAGACTCAGTCTCGCTTTGGTGTAGTTTCCTGGAATATCTGAGAAGACGCGTGGAGGATTGGAAAGAAGGTTAATACACTGGACTATAAATTTGCTGGAATCATAACTAGGGAAGAGTTATGAGAATGTAAATACTGGGCCTACATCAAGGAAAAATAAAATCCTTAACACTTTTGGAAGAATTTGTGATATGATTTTACAAATTTGTTCTCGTATTTTTTGAGTAGTTCTTTTTTGTGTTTTTAATTTGATACACAGTCCAATCTTTAAGTTTAAAATCTCAAAAAAACTAGTTTGGTTGCATCTTATCAACGAAACTGTTGGATTGAGTTAGCGTCTTAGTTTGTGTTAAAGATCGCCGAGTTGAGGTCTTGCTCGTTCTCAGATTGTACCAATACATCTGTATATACATCATTCCTCCTTTGTGGAGTTATCGGTTTGTTTATCCTAAATTTAGAAAGCCAAGAGAGAAAGGAGTTGGCGAAAGCTTTTGAAGGAGCTTCGGAGTATTTGTACACAAGTATGATCAATGCTTTTATTTGAGGGTTTTTGTAGAAGGTCTAGTTTGTAGGTTTAAGTTGACAGCCTTCAATTTGAACATGCATGTAATTGCATGCATCATGTAAGGAACATGCATCTTACAAAGTCTTTCAAACTTAGCATTTACGCATGCAAAATCCTTGTTGTTTTCCTGTGACAGTTAGATCTATAGCGTTAATAGGTATGTTATCTTATTAGATTATGGGAAAAAAGCTGATTCCGAAACTCGCATATTAAGATACAAAGCTTACATTGAGGTAAGCTAAGACAGTAAAAAAGGACTTAGTTTTCTGTTTCGTAAAAGTACGTTAAACTACCTTGTCTTGTATTCTCAATGTATTAGGCAACGAAATTAGATAATGTTGCCGGAGCGAAGAAAATTTGGGATTCAATTATGTTATCTCACAGTCGTGAAACAGATTTCTGGTTGGAATACATTCGTTTGTTAAGGTTGGTTTCATTCAGTTTTAGAGCATTAAAACAGACTTAAAGAAAGTGCATTTCACCGACCTCATCATCACCGTCACGCGCTATATTTTCAAGATCTCTACGTTCCCAACCCACTGGTTTGAAATATCTTTTATAACGTTTAGGCAAGTGGATGACATTGTTGGTTGTCGAAAAGTGTTTGTCCAAGCGATTCAGAAGTACAGCGATAAGCCAGAGTTGTTGTGCGGGTTGTTTGAGAAGTTCGAGAAAGAAGAAGGTATGTCTCGATGGTGGAGGTGTTGGTTATTGGAGATGGTGATAGTACAGTACGATGGTGCTGGTAATACTGGTAGTGGGTGGTAATTAAGGTATCGATGGTAGTGGGTGTAGCGTGGACATTGATGGTTGTGGTGATGAAGATATTGATGATTGTGGATGATGATAAATGTGGTATGGGTGAGAGGTGGTAGTTGTGGGAGTAATACTGGTGATACTAGTGATAGGTGGTGATAGTTGTTGATGATGGTGGATTATATTGGATGCAGTGTGGGTAAGAGTGAAGTTGGTGATGGTTATGTTAAGATAATACTAGTGAAGTACTGGTCGCAATAGTTGTTTGTGATGGTAGGATGGTGGTTATGGTAATGAGGTCTTGAGGATATTGGGTGATAATGGTCATAGTTTGAGTAAGAGTAAAGAAGGTGGTGGTTATGTGAGGGTAATACTGTTAGTAATGCTGGTGGTGATAGTTGTTGGTGGTGATGGTTGTGGTCATGAAGGTATTGATGATGGTGGATGATCATGAATGGGGTGCGGTTGAGAGTATTAATGGTGGTAATTGTGTGATGGTAGTACTACTGCTGGTCATAGTTGTGGGTGATGGTAAGATGGTGGTTGTGATGACGAAGGTCCTGAGGATGGTAGGTGATAATGGACATAGTTTGGGTAAGAGTAAAGAAGGTGGTGGTTTTGTGATGGTAATACTGGTAGTAATGCTGGTGATAGTTGTTGGTGATGGTGGTTGTGGTTGTGGTGATGATGATGGTTGATGATAATGATTGTGGTGCGGTTGAGAGTAATGTTGATTGTAGTATTACTGGTGGTGATAGTTGTGGGTGATGGTGGTGTGGGTAATGATGATTGTGAATGTGTGTGTAGGCGAGGGCAAAGATGGTGGTTTTGGGTGATTGTAATACTGACGATGGTACTGGTGATGGTTGAGGGTAATGGTAAGACTGTGGTAATGAAGGTATTGATGATAGCGGGTGTAATATTTGTGAAAGTAATGATGGTGGCGTGATGGTAATACTGGGTTGTAATCATAATCGCAGAGTGGTGATTTTTGAGGCTCATGGTGGTGCTAGGATGGTTGTTGTGGATGGGTGCAGTTTTATTGTTTGGAGTAATAATGTTGGTGATGATGATAGTACTGGTGGTACTGATAGTAATGGTACAAGTAATGCTACTGTTTTCTTCAGGTTCACTTGCTGATCTAGACACAGCTGTTGTAAAGTGTTCTGAGTGCTTGAAACGAGTTTGGGAACGGAAAACGAAGGTACGATCCACCGCTATACGATATAACCGTGCTAAACTCGACAGTAAGTACACACTATATTCTCCGTGTATCTAACCATGCTTTGAATGGTTTTCATTTCATCAGGAGTACGAGAAAGCGGAAGCCGCTCGCTTGGCGGAAGAAGAAGAGAAAGCAAAGAAGGTGCAAGCCAAGTCTGAAAAACGCACACAAAAGAAAGCTGAAATGAAATTGAAGAGGGAAGAAAAAGCAAAAAGAAAGGTTAGCGCTTACGTTTATGTATTCATGTCTGCACAAATGAACTTGTATGAATGTAGAGTGATTCAGTTCGTCAATGAGAGACAGCCAGTTTTCCACACGGGTACTCCAGTTACTCGTTGCTACTCTCGTGCCCAAGGTACAATCTTGTACATGGAGTATTTGCTACCCTTGTACTATACAGCGTGTCCCAGAAAAAAAGTAATCGTAGTTTGGAGTGTTCTAGGGCGCTCAATATTCAACATACAGCAATAATGATCTCACAGGCTTTTAGCTTTCCATTGTTACCATTTTTGTGGAATTTGAAGAAAAAAATGAGCAAATACGAATCAAATGAAACTAACAGGTCGAAATCGTATATTTTCACCGTTTAAAATTTACTTAAAATCTGTTCAAATTTAATCCTATTTGGGAATTAAAATTTACAAACTTTAGCTTAGGTAGGTAACATTAATTCGTCTTTTTAGCGACGTTAATTGTTTTTTGTGACAGATAAATTATTAATGTTAATTATTTTGTTCAGAGTTGAAAATATGCGGTTTCGATCTGTCATTTTCATTCGATTCGTATTTGCTCAATCTGTCTTTAAATTTCACAAAAATGATTGCAATCGAAAGCATAAAGCCTTCTCCGTCCGACAGTGAAAGAATGATTTCTGTAGATTAAATATTAAACGCTTCAGAGCGCTCCAAAGTTGCATTCGCTTTTTTGATACACCCTGTATAAGGGTACAACCGTGTACCCAGGGTACTTACTCTCAGGGGTGGAAAATGTATCGGACCATTGGTCCCAGAAAACAGCTGAAACAAATTTTGATAAATAAATGGATTTGCACACAAGTTTCCTTACAATATTTTATGTTGTACTGCATTAGTTTCTGCATCAGTTGAAAGCAGAAAGCTTTTGCTGGTGCAATGTAAGGAGAAAATTTACATGATGAAATTCTGTAATCTGTATGGCAAACATCAAACAAAATCACCTGAACATCTCTCATATAATTACATGAGACAGGGTGATCATGAGAGATTTGAGAGCCAATATAGTTGCATAAAATATTTCTAAATGATTGTCAAAAATTAATTGCATTTGGCTAAATAGCGGCTAAAACTGATTGACAGACACAATGTTGTTTTTTTTGTATAAGCAATTTCAGTTTGCAGAAATTTTTTGATATCAGATCTAGGGTCCCAGAAAGGAAAAAAAATTTCCACACCTGTTTACTCTACTAATGAATGTTGATTTGCGACATCGTTGAGAGTGGGGAAGAAGCAGTTGTTTAGATCTGAATGAGTTTTTGTACTATAGATATTGATTTTATTCTTGTATAGCATGAAAACGATGACGAAGCTCCAGCAGATAAAGAAACCGGGGAACCGGAGCCAAAACGACCTTTCGGTAAATGATTAAATCTCCATTGCTCATACACACTGGAAACTTCCACTCAGGTCAAGCGAGAATGAGAGCCTGTTGCAAGCTCTCATTCGTTGCCCTCATTCCGTACCTGAGTATTTTTTCTGCTTGAAGTTTCGAAAGAAGAAGTGTCGACACGAGCTGAAAAGAAACACACAAGCGAATCGACAGTGGAGAAAGTTCGTGACAAGTAAGAAGTGAAGTTCCGTTAAAAAAAAAGGTTTTACTTTCCCAGTATTTTTTTCTGTGGAAGCTTTTGATCCGTAAGCTCGGATCTTCATGGTGCTACAGTAATCATGCTAAATTATAATGACATTTATATTCAGCATGCAAACTTGCACAGAATATATTATGTTGTTGTCTCTGGTGGTTTCAGGAGTACACTTCGGTATTACAAGCTCCATCTTACTTGAAACTCTTATTTCATTTCTCAAGAACATGTCAAAAATCTAAGCTCGCCTCTGTTCATCTTTCCTCTTATAATACGAAATCATTTGCCTTTCCTAAACGTCTAGGGAGAACTGTTTTGAACTGATAAAGTTTCGTACCTGTCATTTTAAGATCAAAAGATCCTCAGACAGTATTTCTTAGTAACTTGTCTTACAAAGTGGACGAAGATCTGTTGAGGAGCACCTTTTCGCCCGTGAGTATACAGATATTGTTGCCGGAAACGATCTGAATTTCAAATATTTTAATTACTTCTGTGTTCCTAAAGTTAGGAGAAGTCGAGGAAATACGTTTGGTCAAAGATCGAAATGGAAGATCAAAGGGTTACGCGTATGTTCAGTTTAAAAATGAGGTGATGTGGGCTTACATTGTGTTATCGTTTTTAAAAGAACCCAGGCCTTGTATTTGCTTGAATTTGTTGCTTACTATTTTTTATTGGGCGAAAGCATTTGACATGTTACTAATGCCGGTTGCTCACAGTTGGGTTATCGCATATCGAGTGTTGAAGTTTAAGGGTTCTGCTCCGCCGTGTGTGTGTGTGTTTTTTTTTACGAAGAAAGTTTCAATATAGACTCCATTCGATAAAGACTTCTTTAGGGCCATGATTTCCTTTCCTGATGAAGTATTGACGAATTTTTGAAACTAAACTACAGCTAACATCACCGTTTTCATATTACTTACAGAGTTCTGTCTCAGCTGCCCTCGCTATTGATAGGCAACCATTGTGTGAGAGACCCATGTTTGTATCACCGTGCGTAGATAAAGTAGAAAAACCGACGATCTTTAAGGTGAGGCATACAGTATCAGTATATGTATGCAATATTTTACTCACTAACGCTAGACTCACCAACTAGCGGTTTAGACGTGCTGTTTCCCATGAGCGGCGTGGTAGAATGGGCAGAAATGCGCAGTGATATTGCACCAGACAATGGTTTGCCCCAGGGAAGGGTATCGGGGAAACCTACAAGATTTGACAATAGGCGCCTCAAAGATGTCGGGAAATTTTGGGCCGCCTGCGATTTGACAGCTGCATTAGGGAAATTGTACAGAAATGTCACATGTTTCTCCGCTACCTCCTCCCTGGGGCGAATCCCAGTTGTTCCAGTTGATTGCTCTAGTATAACTAAATAATCCTTGTTCGCAGTTGTCAGCGATATTGTTGAGCCCGAATGTGCATGGACAAATATTGTGGGCACTCGTGGAATAACTTTAATTTTATGATGCACAAAGCTCCATGCTGTTTGTTGTTGTTGTAAAGCCATTAAGCACATTCACGTCGTAATTTTAAGAACCACATACTAGTTACACAATGTCTACGTGTCTTTTTTCAAGTATCCTACGTCGCTCGACAAACGAACAGTTTTTGTATCGAACCTACCTTTTGAGATGACGAGTTCTGAGATTGAAGATGTTTTTAAAACGGTAAGTTTATATAAAATAGATCGTACGTTTTATTCAAAGTTCATCATTTTATTGATAGCATTGCAAAAATCTCCATAACACTTTTTCGGTAGAGTTTTTGATATGCCTGGGGTCGGTTGTACGAAAGGCGAATACCGCTATCCACCGTGTAGTGATTTTTTCAAACTTTTTAAAACATGTTCAGTAACTGGCAAAACCCGTATATAGTTCAACATTGTCGAGTTGAAGTCACTTTTCAACTCCTGTCAGTTCTATATCTCTGGTGGTTTTGCTTTTTGTGCCTTCCTGCAGCAGCTTAAAAATCACTATCCGGTGGATAGCTCTATCCACAGGTCTTTTTAACTGCCGTCGATGGTTAATCACAGCTTATGTACATTTCAGTTATTTTCTACAAATATATACCACAAAATAAGCAATCTCAGACCCTGTTTACACGGTACCGGATTCGCTTGGTGACGACATCGAGTTCGGATAGTTTGCGGTCATATTTACCATACTTTACTCAACACTTTTTTGTATGACTACTTGTTGTTAAATTCTGCAATACTATCGTAAGTGTAAGAGCCTCACTTGTCGTGGAACTATTCAATTTGATATCGTGACCATGCGGATCCGGTGTAAATGGGGTGTCATGAACACTCAATATGCAGTATGGTGCCACACGTTATTTTTCTGGCATATCTAATAACTCGACAATAATTCTGCAAAGGATGTTATCATTTTTAGCTGTGTCGAGACGTACAAATTAGCGCTAAAACAATTTCTTAGTTGTTATTAATGTTAACTTCTTTCAGCATGGCAAGATAAAAGAAGTTCGAATGGTCACGAAACGATCAGGAAAGCCGAAGGGTCTGGCTTATGTGGAATACGAAGATGAGGTGGGGTCTGTGTTTATCAACCTCTCCTCAGGAGCAGATTAGTCTAGTGGGCGCTTCTGGGCGACCTCCCCCCTCCCCCGGTAGAAGGTACACTCTACTGCTTTACTCCACGACATATATACATCTTACAAATACTCCCTTGGATGATTTGCTCTGAGTCAACCCAGGAATAAGTTTACCTGCTTTTGAGTAACTGATTGCTTGGCCTCCAAATGTTTTATGCAAGATAGCTGAAAATACGAGAGTTTTGGTCAGAAGTCGACTGCCTACTGGACTGACTGTCGTATAATGCTGTCACCCAGTATTGCTGGCTCGGATCACTCTCATCTATCTATAACGCAAGCCTCAAGTAAAACCCTTTATCCCTTTTTCGTTTCCAGTCAGCTGCATCCACCGCTGTCCTCAAACAGGACAGAGCAACAGTCATGAATCGTGTGATTTACGTTGCTCTTTCGAATCCTCCGAAACGACGTGACGATAACGAACAGAAATTCAATCGCCAAGACAAAAGGTAAACATTAGTCTTTGAAACAAACATGTGCATTTTACCGGCCTGGAGCACATCAGAGGGAGAGCGGCTCCATTGTAGTGACTATGCATTAGGTCAGCAATCGTCCCCCCCCCCCATTTATCATTATAATGAACGACGACCCCTCCCCCACTGTCAGGGCAGGGTGATAGCTGAAGGGGATAAACGAGAGGTAGGTTTTTAAGATGGCGGCTGTTTTTCAAAATTCTTATCTGTAAAACGAGAACAAATCAACAACGAGACACGTACATGTATAACGTTCCTAAACCTTGCCCTAACCCTTACGCTGAACCTCACCTCAATTTGTAAAATCTTGAAAAACAGCCGCCTTCTTGAAAATCTACCTATCCCCTGTAGATATAACCGTCAGGGCAAAAATTAAAGTCTATGTTATTGTATCTTAGCAGACCCGGCCGAGCTCGTACCCAGGTACAATTCATGCCCAGGACCCTTAAGAAAGCACCTGAAACCAGCGCGGCAGAATCGTCAACAGGAACTGGCGACGAGCCAACGACAAGCAAAATCGAGAAACCTAAACTCAGTAATGCCGACTTCAGAAAGATGCTCAATAGATAAGTACACAAAATATTCCGTTGTAGTCCCCCCCGTTCTACCATATGCACATCAGATTGACGATCGAGCATAGTCTCGGCGTGCAGGGGGGGGGGGTCAAGTCATAAAATAGTAAAAGTTTTTTTGACTCCCCAGAACATGATAGCTAATGTTGAGTGCGTGTTAAACTGACTGATATATATTTGCCCGGATCAAGTTGCATATTTATGCTTGTAAGAAGATATCGAGCACATCTTGAAGTAATGAACAGTAATCCAGATACAAGGGTAAAGACGCAGAATTTGTAACAAGTCCGTTGACATCCTGCAACAATTTGTTATCAACAAGCCGATATCTGGATGCGTTCGCATGGCTTGCGACAGCTTGTTGACGACAAGTCTGCTGCAAGTTGTCAACAGACTTGCTGCAAGTTGATTGTCAGAACTTGTTATTCACAGGCTTGCTGCAAGTTGTTTCAACAAGTTGTAGTAAGTGTGCAAATGACAAGTTGAAACAAACCTGATTTTAGCAGAGTTGTTGAGAAGTTTAAACAAGTCGTAAAAGCATACTTCAAAGATTGCCTTCGGTAAGGCAAACTGTATTGCCATATCAAAGTCGTATCGGTTTTTTAAATGCTAATTTTACGTTCCTGCTCGAGCTTCAAACTATATTTTAATTGTGTAAAGGCAAAACAAAATAGAGGCACAATACTGTATATATTATATTTCCCATAGCATCAAAGTACTCACGCGAACTTCACGCATCTAATTGCACTCATCAAGTATATTTTACGATAACATTTTTATTAACTTTTCCCTACACATGCAATATATTTCTTCGAATAATTTACAATATTTCCATTTTGCTCAACTCCCAATGTTAAAACGTCCAAATACTGTATCTAGATAGAATATTTAAGTCACTGTCCATGTATATTTATCTGTGGGACTCGTCCGTCGAAGCACCAGGCACGTATCTACGGCAAACTTCGTAGGCAAACGAACACATCTGCTTCAGGTTCAGCTCCTCTTGCGCTCTGACTTTCTGTGATTTAAAACACATAAGATAAGCACCGGTGTAACGAAGTAAATCTGTGTTGCAACGAAGTAGGTTCTTAAGTAAATTTTTCTTTCACTTCGTTACTTCTAAATGT
Source organism: Muricea muricata (assembly GCA_963855995.1). NCBI lineage: Eukaryota > Metazoa > Cnidaria > Anthozoa > Malacalcyonacea > Plexauridae > Muricea > Muricea muricata. The sequence continues at coordinate 1,948,093 of OY979729.1, read as the reverse complement.
TTGAAGTAAAAAAGTTTAAAGTTACTGTCAAAGCGAAGCCAGCGGTGACTATTTGGAATTTGCTTGGCTTAGCCAGGCTGATGACTCAGGGTTTACTACCTGTTAGGAATTCTCTTTCAGGAGTACCTTCATTTAAGTATATTTTTCCAACACTTTCATTCACTTAAGTAAAGTTTTCAGTCGGTACTTGGACTGCTACTTCAGTAAAAATTGAGGTGTTACTTTTATTTTGATCGAAAAAAAAAATTGAGTGCCGATTTCTACTCGAATTGGATAATCTTGTTTTTCTTTTCAGAACAACATCATTTCCGAATCTATGGGCCGATTGTATCAAAGGCGTTTAGCTGAAACCGCTGATACAAAACAGCTATAGATTCTTTAATAACCTAAGAAGAATAATTATACATGAAACCAAATATTCCATCCATAAAACTTACAGGTTCGGTTACAAAAAAAAATTAAAAGTGTTTTTAAATTTGTTTTATCTACCCTTCAAGCGAAACGCCTTTGATACAACCGGTTCTGCTACAATTTGTGCGATAATGAACGTTATCTGAATCCTTAGCGGTCCTCGCTTCCTGTCCAATTAAAACGTTTATGAGATTAAAATATGATCGCGTAAACTTCCGTACAAAATCAATCAGGATCGGACACATGATTAACGGTCGTTTGACTGCCTCCACGCTTATTTGCACGCTTCGCATGTCAGCAAATAACTGTTTGCGTGTTTATTTTTAGCCAAGAAAGTACATATTTAACAAATAGAAAAAATTAAAGCGAATGTTTTTTTTAATAATATAGATTTTTAATAACATGTTTGATAACTCAAACAGCATACATTTTCTAATGCGTTGGGGTGTTTGTAATTTCCGCCGGCGAGATGCAAAGGTTCAATGAAATATAAATTAAATTTCATTACAGCTGCCTGCAAAAAGCCAGCGAAAATAGTTGTATGTTCTTGTCAATCATGAATCAACCCCGCAAAGTAGTATATATGTTTTTTCTTTAGCAGTTCCAGACTCTTTTGACGAGCTCGTTCGCGCTGCTATGCCGACTCAATAATTATTCAAAATGGCGGACCATAGTAAACCATATAAATGTAGTACTTTTTAAATCAAAGCGAAAGCATCAGATCTCGGTACAATCCAAGCAAAATGCTCTGAATCGTGCCAAAGTGTGATCGTGCGATATATAGGCAGTTTCGTAGACTGGTATATGACTGATCATTTCATTAATAATTATAGTTCCAAGGCTCCAAGCCAGTGTAAGGGAATGTCACTCGGTAATGATTAATGGTAAAATAGAACCTAATTTAGTCTAGCTGGACTGCATTATCGACTACATGGGTTGCGTGCATTATGATCAAAAAGTACAGCGATAAGAAATTTCTTAAAATCAAGTATGAATACGTTTCAATGCCAGGGCAACTATATATGGTGCAAGAATTCGAAGCTGTTTTTTCAATGCATGGATGGTTAGGTCTGAACTATTTCGCTCAGAATTTCCATCTTCAATAAAGGCCGTCTGTATACAACGATTTATTTCATTCCAACAAGAAGTAGACGCAGTGGGCGACAGATTTGACCACAAAGCCGATCAAAGGTCGAGGGAATTGATAAAAACATATTTAATTAAAGAAATCTTGCGTTTTTCGAAAGAGGTATATAGCAGCTCCCCTTGGGAGTGAGAGACATTAGAAGTGATGAAATTGAGTTTAGATTTGATTAGTTCATGCTGTGAACGACAAAACATCACACAATTTCGCCAATTCTGTTTTTTTTCAAAGCAAAACATTATTTCAATATCTTTTAGATTGAGAACACCACCATTCGCAGGTATATATAGAGTGATCTTATCGAGTCAATAATTTCCGCAGTGAATTTTCGAATTTTTTTTAATAAGTTTGGCATCTGTTTGTTTAGGTTTCTTCATATAATAAAATAATATAGTTCGGTGTCGCTTAGTTGCTATAAGTACCAGAAAACGTTTTCCTTTGTAAATAATTTCAAAAAGATTTTCGGCCAAAACTGAACTGATTAGAAACGGGCCAAAATGCATTACATTTTTTGCGCTTGAAATGCGGTTTGCTTTGCTAAATGTTCACGGTCATTAATGCAGATGGATCTAACAGTTTTTTGACTATATATATAACCCTTTTCCAGATTCACGTTTTGGAATGGTCGTTTTCTATCAGAGCGAGCGGGTGTGTTGAGCATTTATTTTTCGATCCTGGCCACAAAATAAGAATCTGTTTTCATGGATTTTTTTCGAAACGATGAGACAGCCTCGGCCGAACAGCCCCTAATGAATTTTGGCGAAACTTTTTGAGTTTTTACGTGGAGAAGATTTCGGGACCTATAAGAGGGAAATGTACTACTCTCCAACAAAAAGATTCGAAACTTACATGTTCCGGTAGATCCCGTTTCCCCCAGACGCCTCCACCGGCGGCGAACGCATCGCTTTCTTGAACAAAACTGGTTGCCAACAGGGCAGCAAAGAGCACTACGATCACGGCGATTTTCATTGTGTAGTTTAAAGATTCTCGGCTCTCCTTGGCTAATTCTCGTTGACAATTCACAAACTTGGATTGTTCAATTCGAAACTGCCGTCCCGTTTTATACGCTTCTACGCCGTATGCTAATGAAGTCGAGTACACAATGTCGTTAGCAAGTTCATTAATGAAGCATTTTATTTCGTGTAATAGCGTCGGATTAGTTAGCAGAGCCTTTTATTAATTTTACGCCCAGCTCTCATTGTCTGTCCGAAGTGGCACATATTTAAATATGTAAATATTTATATGTTAACAAGAACCTTGATTAAAAATATTTTATGCGTGTGTCTGTAATATTTCGGGATGTAGCTTTGACGATGAAAGGGAAATGGGATTATGTAAAACGGACGTATATACTTACAGCATTTCGCTGAATCCGAGTAGTCTCATTTTGTGTTGGAATTTTGTAGGAGAACAGTTCTGAAAGATATATTCCGGTTATAACAGTGCATTAATAAGACACTCAATTCAAAATTGTTCTTTTTTTCATCATGAGCATAAAAATAGCTTTTTTCGTGGCTGTTTTACGATTTTTCTGTTACCAAAGCAAAAATTTTGCGTGGGTAAATTGCAAGCTGTCAAAAATTTGCGAGTGTTTCAATCGATGATTTATAGATTCCTTGGCACGGTTGTTCAAAGCTAGGTCAGCGTTAACCCTGGATTAAAGCTAATCCCACTGTTCAGTTTCTGTATTTCTACACATCCGCTTATATCAAAACTTCAGAAATAAAAACTACCATTGATCTGGTCAAGAGTTCTGAAGAAAGATTTTTTATTTAATCTTAAAATATGCTGGAAAATGTCCTTTGATTTTTTTTGTTTAACACATATTTAAGCTAACAATTTAACCGCGGTCTTAGGAGAACTTTAAGCGAAGATTCTTCAAACTTTACCCATGCAAAACTCCTGCTGTGAGCAGAGAAATTTAATAAAGTAAACTTCAAAGATCAAAATTTTCGAACTTTGTAAATTTCACAGAGTTTAGTGGTATTACTTTTCAATTAAAACAATTAACGTGGATGTTTCGCACCTACTCGCAGTTTGAGTGTCCAATTGTACAAGTCGTTAACGTAACAAATATTTGAAGGGCTGTACTTATGTCAGTTTGGAATTAATGAACTGTTTTCCCACAAGGCGAACACCTGCAAGAAAGTATACGCTTTGTAAACATAATCCCCAACGTAAAAGCGGATTTAATACGCGTTGCGCTTGAATGACGATGAATGCGAAGACATTTTAATAAAACTTTGTGTGCACTCAAGCGGAGTGAAGTTATAAAATGCCACGTACTTCGCATTAGGCTACGTGTCTTGGGCGAAAAAATTACATTAAGTCTGTAATTTCCGGAACTTTGCGGGATTTTTAGATTTGGTTTAAACACTGAGGGATGTAATGGGGCTGCGTCAGTTTGAAGTTAACGTCAGAACAAGCGCTTCTGTTAGCCTAAGGTTCGGTGCTCAATCCAACCAATGACAATAAGTATCGGGAAAGTAGTTAGTCGACATTTTGCTGAGAGGCGCAGGTTTAATTCTTCCTTGCATGTACTTTCACACGCGGGAACTAATGTTGACATGCAGAGGTTTTTTGTCAAACGAAAATTTATACTAAGGCTCGGGAACTGTTCTCTATATAGACCAGCTTATATCGTTTATTTGATTTTGCTCAATGGGTATTTTTCATGTGATTATTTTCGCATGATTTCTGTGTGATAGGGCTGATGTTGGATTTAATTTAAGGCTACGTCCATACGGTGTCGCGACTGTCGTTCTCGAGTGTTTTTGTTCCGAATTATTTCAAAAAGCTCCCTACTTGATTTAATGAAAACCGGCATAAACCTCGTCTTGGGACAAAAAGTTAAAAACTTTATGCGATTATTATTTTTATAGTTCATGTCGTTGTGAAAACGCTTGAAAAACGACGTCGTTTGCAAACTGTAAGGTCTATATTGGGCTGTAAAATTTTTTAAAGCCTTCCGTCAATCTCGGAGTGGAAAATTGAAATGAAAAACGTAAAACTAAATTCGTGATTTGAATCTGTTCTGCTGTCATGTGCCCAGCTGAGCATTACATTTGTGTCTTTGGATGTTACTCTGAGTTTATATACACCATGAGGAGCTGGAAAAATACTCACCTATGTACCCACCTCACCATACTCGCTATGGTGTAGCATATCTTCATTCATATATAAATATTATCTTCATGCTCTGTCAGTTTTGTCAAAAAAACCCCCCGTTTTCTTCAGTAGATCGTTTAAGGGGCGATTTGAATTATTGAAATCTTTATAGGTCGTAGCCAGGTCATCAACTACCCCACACTTTTTGAAATTATTTCAGTTACGTTAACATGATTCTTATTTCAAAATCTCGCTTGTTAATTCTCACCAACTCTCAGGCAACTTTTGTTATCGTTTCACCAAGACATGAGAGTCGAGAAGACTCTCCTACAATCTCTTCTTTTTCAACTCTCATTAACTCTCTTATTTTTCGTTTCACCAGGACTTGAGAGTTAAAAAGAAACTGTCGGTACAAACTCTAAAGCTTGTCAACAGCTTGGGTACATGAAAATTTACAAAACTGACTTTCAAATTCTCGCTTGCCAACAGCTGTGATTCTCAACTAACAAGAACAACATATGAATTAAGAAAAATCTCACGAGAGATAAAAAAGTGCAAACTCAAAATTCTTGGTTTGTCGAGATCTTATATATTGCTTAATTGGACTTCCTGTGTTGGAAGTGTATGTATTTTGTTTTCAGAGCTTTATATATCATTGTCGAGATTAAACAGAGAGTCTTGGTTGTTCAAAGTTGCATTTCCTTAATGTTGAAGCGGAACATATGCTGTACATAGCTCTAATATAAAAAACGTTTTACACGTCTCATCAGGCTGGTTGATACTTGTTTGAAGCGTTTAATATTCTATTTGATGAAACCCTTTAATGAAGTGTTTCGCATTTGTAAGCAAATTAAACGTATATTGTTTGAGCATAACAGAGAGATTGACTCCCCCAGGTTGTGACAGGTTTGCGCGGATGTTTGTAGGATGAAACTTAAAGCGTTGTTTATAATCATGTATGCGGGGAGTCGCCTACTGTAGTTCGCCCAACCTTGACTCTTCTCCGTCGCAACAATCGTGCAAAATACCTCAAAAACTTACCACTACAATCTGTTTCATCCAGAAGAAACCACCTGAAGATTCGCTCTGGGTGAAACAGTCTGTGGTGGTAAGTTTTTGAGGTATTTTGCACGATTATACATTTCGCTCTGCATTGAGCGCTCTCTTGTATTTCGCAAACCAAAACTAGCACATTATATAATCAAGCATAAAGGATTGTAAACACTGCCCCGAGCTTGACAGTAAAATAGTTTAATGCGTCAATAGACAATTCCGATCGATGATAGACTAAGGGCAACGCATGTTTCATCTAAAAAGAGCACCTTAAACCTAAAACTGCAAACTTTGGTTGCGAAATATTGTAGATAACGGAAAATATAGCCCTACAACGTTTGCGTATTTTGCGTATGTATTTGTGTGTATGCCCTTTTTAGCTCTGCCTCTGATGAAACAATTTGTTCATTTTGGCAAGATCAGAACTTGGTCTATCATGGAAATCGTCCATTGCCGCCCGAAGTTCGATTTGTCGTTTGATGTTTCCAATGAAGTGTTTTCACTATATATAGCCAAGAAATATGAGTCGAAAGTCGTTGAACATCAACAACGACAAGAGCAAAATAAACTCCAAGTGAATTTAAGCGAATCTAATTTCAGAACTGTCCTCAAAAATATCGAAAACTAGATTCATATTAAGCTGACACTGCATTTTTATTAGAGAACAATTTTTTCGTTGTCTCGTATCACAGACGTGCACCTCAAAGGTTCCGCAATGAGATTCGAAACTGTACTCAACAAATTAAATCTTAAGACATATTGTTTGAATTAGTTACGGAGTTTTTTGTCGAAAGATATCATTTGAACGTTCAGAAAGCCTAATCGCATGCAGCTATCAGAGCCGCACGCTCATTTGCGGAAAGTGATTTAAGTGTTTCGGCTATTTACTTTCCCCACTCTAATTAATGGAACTCGTGGAAAATTTTACAGATCGTCTGGTGATAATTATTTTGTTCAATTTCCAGGTTTTCTAGCATTGAGAAATTATGCCTATAAAAATTACCTGTCTAGATGTACGTACCTCTGTGATGTAAATGTTGGCTAAGTCAGTGTTACATCTATGCATGCAGTAAGGACAAACCTAGCTGACAATTTGCCCAGTTTGCTTGAGTACAAAAAAAGAGAAATGTAAAATTTCTCAATACCAAGGAGCATGGAGGTAAAACAAAATGATTATAGCGAGATGTGATTGTGTAGCGATAGAGAATGTCCCAGCCTTGATCGATTTCTGCGTGAAAGTCAAGCCCAAAGGCCAAGTTGTCATTATAGGTTGGTATTTTGTTATTAAAGGGAGCTTATTGCTATGTCATGATTTCGAAAGAATTGCTTCACGCAAACCATTCATCTTACATGACAGAAGAATTAAACAGCGTACAAAATAATGTGAGCAATGCACACGCGTTTGTCTGCAAACTAATGAGGTCTAGGAACGATGATAAATTATTTTGCTCAAGATAAGACGAAGATGAAAAGTAATAAACTTGCATGATGAATAATCAGTGCGCCAGGTGTTTAATTTATCTCAAACCCAGGCTCTTTGGCGTGTGACGCTATGACGTCATGATTCCCATGCCATGACGTCACGCGTGGCACCACGCACCTCCGACGCGTGTAAGACACGCAGCGTCATCACAAATTATATCAGTTAGGGGACATCTTCATGTCCCTGTGCTCCTCTGTGATCTATGTAAATCGACTTTCGATTCGATGTTTTTTAATCAAAAACTGAAAAAGCCAATCAATTCCAATTTGCAACGAAGTTCAGAATATTACATTGAAAAGTTAGCTGAAATCGACAGTAACAGAAATGCCTCTTCCTGTGTTATCCCTGCCCTCGTGTCTTCGCAACAGTTTACAAAATCTGAATATAACCAAACTTATGTTTTCAGACTTGAAATTTTAATTGTCAAATCATTATCGTAATAATATTTAAGTTAATGCTTGCCTAACATCTAAACTTGGAGCCAGGTTTTGCCCTGGCTACGTCAAATGAATAAATAAGTTGTGCCTAATTTGTCAATAATTTTTCTAAATATTCTGCACCAAAGTGCACAGTCCAGGACAATTATACTAATTTGGCCAATCTTTTTCGAGCTCTTGTGAGTAGTGTTGAGGATTTGGCGGCTTTCGTCTGAATGGGAAATTTCTTATGCGCGGGTTTTCAGCAAGCGATTGGCCATCAAACATTCTTCTTGACTAGCAAATAAGAAAAGAAGATGGGTTTTAAGGGCCTGAAACATGAATCCAACAGGCTTGATGCAAATTGATGAAGCCAACAGGCTTGGTGCATCTTACGCCTATTTGCATCAGGCAAGGGGTTTCGATCAGTTTGAAGGGGCAATGGTGAGAGCTAGTGATGTCGCTTCTCAGATTGTAGCTTTGATTCCTGATAAAGATCATTACACTTTATAACGATTAGCACAGCGTTTTCAAAAAGTTCTTGGTTTTCTACTTTTCTCTGCGTTTTCCATTTCCCACCGGAGAAATGTTGATGAGATAGGTTGGAATTAGCTCCTAACAAAGTGGATCTGTGCATCGCACTAAAATTACGTGTATTAATAAATCATTTCAGAAATGTATAATCATTTAGATCAGCCAACGAATATCATGCATCATGGGAAATGTTTTGTGTATGTTTCTTAGTTTTCCTACACGTCCCTGGAATGAACAACATCGTTTTCCAGATTGGCATGCACCACGGTTTTACATTAGTGAGCAATAAAGCCATTATTTTAGGCTGGTCCTTACTGACGACGTAAGCAAAGGATCACTTTTCCTCGGAGCGAAGACAAAGCAGAAAGAATTTTCTTTTCACTAGCGTCGAATGCAATTCAACCAATAGATAAGTCATTTAATTATCTACTGTTTGAACTGCATTCGACGCGACTAAAATAAGATGTATAAACAGGCCATATGCTTGTAGTCTTATGTTTGATGTTTGGGCTTATGTCGATTCTTTCACTACGTTTTTTTTTCTTTTGTCTTTTCTTTTAGTTTGTGGTTGTCAGGTTGTGCTTATTCGCTAGTGAGGACCAAGCTTTAGGATTTGTGCGAGCTGATGTACCAAACGAAAATGTTAAAAAACCGTCGACAGGAAACAAAGTTTCGGTGTTAATAAAGAATATGGTGAGGTTTGAGCCAGTTGTGGCCTGTGGCGTCGCCAGGGTGATAAAACAGAGAGGGACAGAACGAGCGTCGAGGGCGCGAGATTCCTAGGGAGGTTTGGGGACATCGGGTCTCCAAAACGATAATTTTAGCATTTTCAGGAAGGTTTATTGATAATCTAGAAGCGACCCATCGTTCCTTTTGTGCCTGTTAGACATTTAAACAGTAATCGTACCCTCGCCGCCTCCCACCCAAACACACTAATTTTCACTTCAGATTTAGAAAAATCTCAAAGTCGATAATTAAAATAACTTTGTCTCCCCAGTCCCCTCCTTGGCGACGCCACTGGTTATAGTCTGTTCATATGCATACACTTGTCTCTCTCTTTTTTCTCTCCAATTTTCCATGCTTACCTTTGATTCGTCACCAAATCTACCAGTCCCAGCGGAGTATGCGTCAATGTCCTCTGGTAACAACACCACCATACATATTAAGAAAAGAACTCCAAGAATGCAACTCTTCATTCTTCTATAATTCAGCGCCTGCGTTCAATCCAAGTTGCCAAGGCACGTCTGTTCAATCCCAATGTGCAAAACAATGCTTCTCCAACGTCAAATTTGCGACCCTTTTATGCGAAAGCAACCAAGAGTCTTTCCACCTGCTCGGAAACGCGCATGACTGTGATTGGCTCGTTTGGCTCTTGTTTGCTCAAAAATAACGCCACGTTCTTTATAGAACCACTTCAAATTGGGGAACTGTGCTTCCGATTTAGCAGCTGTTCAAGTCATGTGAATTATAACTGGTTTACAAATGTACCTCATGGCTCAACGCCTTTGTGATCAATTTTCGACAATAACTATATTCTCCCTAAAAAGTAAACAGACGCCAACTATTAAAAGTGCTCCAGTGTGGACTATTTTCATTACTTTTCCATTACAAAAGCCAAAAAGGGCATTAAATATACATTTTGTCCGCATTTTATAGCCACAACAATACCAAACGGTTCGTGATGTTAATTTCGAAGCTCGCTGTTTAATCAACACAAAATTAATGCGTCGAAAACCAACAAATAAACAGACAAAATGTCGCTGTCTGTTAGGATCATAATTCAAGAATGATGACCTATTACGCTCTGTGTTTGTTAATCATGTCCGTTTTGTACCGAGACAATTATTGATGATTTTCAAGACGCGCACTTTATTCACGATAAAAATAAAAGAGACCGGATGGGATTGATTTGGAATTTTTGAACTCTTCAGGGAAGCAGTTAAATAATTCATCATGTTCTGTCCAGAATACCATAAAATCTTCACCTAAAACATTCAGGACAGCAAAAAATTGCAGGGCTCCGCTCAGTGGTAAAATGGCAAGGCCCCTTAATTGGGGCCAGTCCGAGTCTGAATTGTATAGATCTGATGCAAGTGCATTGAGCACTGGCTGGATGCCAGTGTTGGCTTCATTAGGGAAAAATCAGACTTGATGCGGCTTGATGTTTGCAGACCTGCCGCGCAAGGTTGTTGAAACAACTAGCGTGAAGCTTGTGGACAAGAAGTCTGCACCATCGATAACATGCACAGTTGACTAAGAAATGCAATCCCATCCTAGTATCAGCTTGACGACTGCAAGATCGTTAACGAGCTTGCAGCCAAGCGGAGTTGCAGCAACTTGCTTACTTGCGCATTTCTGACATATGTTTGTGTGATTTGTTCATGCATAATCAATTCAGATTCAAACCTCAAACACTTTTAAAGTGGACTCTCCTATAGAAAATCTAAATAAACCCTCGTTGTACATAGCTTCTCTTCTATTTCACATCTCATTTAATCGATTACCATTCATGCAGCAATATAGTTCTTACATTGAAATCCTATCAAGCCTTTTGCCTTATTATCGGCTCTTATGCTTCACAAATGTCCAATCATACTTCATAACTTTATTTATTTAGTGTGCGATCGTAATAAGCACAAAAACAGCTGCGAGTTGAGAAAATTTGGCAATCTAAAACGGTACGAAGAAATATGACGCCGTAAGAAATGGTCCTTCCACTAAGCGTTTTTCCTGTATTTAAGGAGGGAGGGCGGGGGTGAATCCTCGTACAACCGCAGCTGTTGTCAGTCTTTTTACGGCCACGCGCCTACTAACTTTATGCGCCATAACTGGCACTTGAATATACACTTAAATAAAAGTGATGCCATAAATGTTCCAGCCGTTCCATCAGCACAGCCATTTAAAATGAGTAAATTTCAACTTTCAACGTTGTAAAATGCGGGAAAACATGTAGCCTGACAAGTTTGAAATCATTGTATATGTTTATTAATTTTAGCCTCTTTTTGTCAAAACAAGTTATTTTTGTCGCTCGTAATGTAAATATATACAAAACTTAACAGGGCTATATTTTTTGCACTTTACAACATTTCGCTATACCAATATATTGGTCTATATATGTATATCAACGCCGGTCAAGCAGAGAAATATGTTCCTGGTTACGTTAAAAGTCGAACCTACGACCTTGAAGGCTGCTTTCCAGTTACGCATTTTTCACACGTACGTACACGCACATAAAAGTCTAAACTCTTCCATGTAGTTTGTATTTAACAAATAGGATCACTAAAGTATGCTAACTCGTAGCGAATGCTGAATTCTCTTCATCGCAACATTTGTTCATTTCAAATGCAATATTAAAATTGATTTACACTTTTACGTGCGTGTACGTACGTGTGAAAACGCGTAACTGGAAAGCAGCCTTTAGACTGATCACGTTGATATCGAAGAATATATAGATTCAGTTTCAAATTATCACATACTCGAATACTTTTCTGTCTTCAGATCAATATTGTGTATCTTTGAGGTGACGTTTTAATACTAATCAACCCCATTAGAGATTAAGTCCAGAGACCTCGTGCTAAAACTTGCAAAAATTACTGGATCCATTATACCCTGCACCCATTGTGAAATCGTTTATCATCTTTCACGTTCCTGTATGTCTATAGACTCCAGGAAGATATAAAATAACTGGTCTAAATTGGTATTTACGTACATCAACATACAAAAAAAGTTCTTTCAATGTCTGAAATGATGTAAACACAATTGGACCAAAATGTGAAATGAATTCATAAAGATGAGTTTGATCAGTTACATTTGTAACTGATCAACCACCAGTGTCTGGAACTCATTTTCACGAGCTCGAGTTAATTTGATTTGGGTTTACAAGGGTATGTATGTGATGTGATAGTCTAGAAAGTTTAATTTGGTATAAACTTATTGGGTGTAATGAATTTGACAATGAGTGATAGAATACAATGAAGTGGGAAACCGAACGTTGTTGTAGAGATATCAAGCTGCGTCAACTCTGATGAAATTTGACCAAGGCATGAAGCCAACAGCATGAAACTAGCAAAATCAACAACTCGCATTAAGTTTGTGGCCTTAATTCTGGCGTGTGAGGGGTCACTAATGGACAGGGAAGACATAACAGCTATAATAAATTCTTTTACATTTATCAAAACTGGGAAATCACACCTAATTCTTACTGCACACACCCTTAACTGGGATATCATTTAATTTTTAAGTCGGTTTTCTTTGATACACGCAAACTACAACTCAGTTATTTACCTTTGATAGATAATTAGATGCAAAGAAATAAAGAAGTCTAAAAAAACCTGACTGAAAATCGTTGGAAAACCTCCTCAAAAATGAAATAAGCTAGTTATATACCAAAAACTTGACCTGTAACAGTACATCACTTGTACCTTCGTTTTCTGTATATTAGTCTTATTATTTCTAATAAGAAACAACTTTTCTGATTTAATGTAGTGGGTACATTTCGATTAATTAAAACGACCACCCACGTTTATTCAAATCATTATATACGATATGTAACAGTTTATATATATTCAGGTATGTCAAAATTAATCGTATTTTATAAATGATGACGACTTTATTAAAACTGGAAAGTTGTCGCCTGCAATCAACTTGTATTTTGCTTTTTAATTTATTCGGAGGAGGAAAAGTAAGAGACAGTAAACATGCCATTCTAACCAAAAGACACCTTCTTAAACAAATCAATTTCATTAACTTCTATATTAGGAAGCCAGATTTGGAAGCCAGAACTTGCAGGTTGCAAGTTCCACATGTCATCGAAAGTAGCCTTCTACAGAGCCGCGTTCACAAGTTGGAGCAAGTCTCTTACGATTTTGTTGCCTTGCAGCCATCAAGACGATATCAGGATTTGTTTGCATCGTTTGTCGGGCCTGATGATAACAAGTCTGCTGCAAGTTTTCAACAGGCCTGATGCAAGTTGATTGTCCTGGCTTTTTCCTCGACAATCTTTCAGCAAACATCAAGTTGACCAATTTTCACAGACTTGCAGAAACTTGATGTAATTTGACCAACTCTAGTTTAGATACACCTTTAAAATTGGGTCGGAAACCTTGGATGGGTAATTGTTGGAGGAATGGATAGCGGTATCAATCGGTTAGTGATTGTTTCAACCGTTGTAAAAATGCTCAAAAAGTTATAACATCGGATAATTATGGGCCTGACAATTGATAAAAATGAAGTTGATGTAAAAATGTTAAATATTATGTTTTTAGTTTATCAACATCTGCTTTTCCCTAATGTTTAATCAAATACACCGGTAGCATGTCATGTTTTAGACGTCGAGAAACAGTTTGTCAGTGGGAGGAAGGTTTACTACGATTTGTCTTACATTCAGAGGAAATATTTAGGCAAGTCAATCAATCACTAAGGTTCACAATGGAAACGACAGCTGAAATTTTGTGGACAAATTATTTCAGTTTCACTAACGAATATTTCAGATTTGCCTTTCAGGTGCATTATTAATGACTTTCACCACGAAGAAATGTAGAATATGTTCCTGTTCGTGTCTGGGAATCGTGAAGGTAACACAGGAGTTAACGAGAAGACTTCCTAGTAAAAATCATCGGGTTTCTGAATGTTCCGAAAAACAGAGTAAAAACGAGGTGATTATATACTATACAAGCAATGTATTAAATTGTAATGTAATAAATTGATTAAAGTAATTGATTTAAGTAAGAGTGACTTCAAAATTGTTGTACTTCAAACGTCCTATAGAATCATTGCACTGACAATCGCTGGTAATTCTTTAAGTTGTCCTCCAAATGAGTCCCAGCAGCAATAGATAAGCAAGCGTTGAAGGCCTGTTTAACTTAAATAATGCACAAAGTAAGGGTTCTCTGACAGTCAATGCCACGTTCTCAAAATTAGCACTATTTGAAAATTTACAAAGTTTACATTCATTATTTTTTTCAAGTCAGCTTCTTTACACAACAAATTCATTTAAAATGTCAGTAATATCCCCTATCTTAGCATAGACTCTAAGAGATGCCAAATCGTCCGCCCTGGTAGGTCCAATATTAACAATAGCTATAGGCAAACGTTGTTGATTTGCAGCAAGCATGAATCTATAAGCTGAGTAGACTTGAAGACTGGAACCTAGTACTAGGACAGCATCTGACTCCTTCAGCCGGTCATTCGCCAGATTAACTCGATCACGTGGTACGCTGTCTCCGAAGAATACGACGTCCGGTTTAATTACCCCTCCACATTTCTGACAATCTGGAACCTGGAAATCTCTGACGAGATTGTCACTTAGCAACACATCACCATCAGGCGCAGCAATGTCGGGAGAAGCATGAAAATCTGGATTCTGTTTCCTGATTGCTTCCTGGAGATCATGTCGGTGGGTTTTGTCACCACACATCAAACATATCACCCTAAAAATATACAATGTGGTATATTTATAATCAGGCCACTTTGACAAGAAACATTTTCAGGCATACACAGCCAAAAATGCCACAGATTTGTTTGGATTTGTCAGTTAAATTGTAAGCAGCCAATGAGCTGATGACTAGAAAAGTCTTCATGCTTTGTGTACCTCCTGGTAGAACCATGTAATTCAGTTAGCCTTTTTGACCCCGCTTTAGAGTGCAAAGAATCAACATTTTGTGTAACAAGCCAATGTAATCTCCCCGCTTTCTCAAGATCTGCTAAAACATGGTGGCCTTGGTTGGGCAAGTGTGATGAAAATGTCGGCCAGCCAGCATAATTACGTGCCCAATATCTCTGCCTCTTTAGAGCACTCTTCACAAAATCCTGATGCTGAACAGGTCTGTCGTTACTGATTGAATACAGACCAACCCCTTCGGATCTGTAGTCTCGGATTCCCGATTCTGTTGAAATCCCTGCACCAGTTAGGACAAATAATCGTCGACTCCTGTCCACAAAATCTCCTACTTGTGACAAAACATCGTTGTCTGGTCGGGTGTTATTTCTGGGCACAAATTGCTCACTGTTTATGCTACAACTCCTAGATTTGTAAAATATGTTAAAAGTCCGATTTATTGCAGAAATATGTGGACTTTTTAACACAGCCATAAATATAGGTTGATAATTACGACAAATAAAGTAAATTTAAATCGAAACCTGCCCGTAGCCTCTTAGAAATTGCGTCTTGAAATTTGGCAAAATTAAGCCACCATTTTGTGTTAGACAGGTGACCAGGGGGGTGACCAAATTGACACTAAGTTACGGAGGAGGGGGGGGGCATTATTGCAGGAATATATAAAAATGAAGGGGATTACAAAGCTTTAGAGAAAGGGGGGGGGGGTTAATTCATAGAATTTATGTACCATGTATTCTCTTTCACAGAAAGCAAAGCTGTTCGGTTGGGGTTTCGAGGACAAAATGAAACTGCGTTATAAGAGAATTAGAGCACAAAGAAGACTTCTAGTATCGTAAGTACACGGCAACGCGGATCAAAATTCAACTAGGAATATTTGGGAAACGTTTGCTCAATTGACCTTTGAAACTTTTTGTACTTTTATGCAAATTATCTTCTAAATTTAATACCAATTTCGTTGTATTAGTCTTGCAGTAATCGCGTGAACAAATTCAACCGTATCGAAAAGGAAACATGGCATATTTTGTCCACGTTTCAAGTGCTGCCTTGCAGAAACACTTTGCAAATAGCCGAGCGTAAAACGCACACTAGACATTTTACTCTGCTGGTGGAAGAAGCGAAATTAAGCACAAGACGAGATCGAATAGTCGACTGTTCAGGAGGTACTCTGTTTACAAAACAAAAATGCTCTTGCAGAATTTAAGTGGCTCTCCAGGGATACTGGATCCGTATTTTTGCGAAAAACCAAGCGATCAGTCGCCTGATATGGTATGTTTTGGTGTATATAATACCTTTTTGCTAGTTTTAATTCCTCAAATAAATATATTTCTGTACAAATTTATACAAGTGAGGAATCTTAATTACGTAACTTACTATCAAAGGTGTGGTTTAGCCCAAATAATTGTCCTTGTTTTAGACTTTTTTTACACTTTTTTTACACTTTTTTTAAACACTAACACTTTCAATAACAACGTATTAAAATAACGTATTCCATGCAAAGATGTCGATTTAATACATGGTTGCTTTTTGTTTCAACTGAATTTCACTTTAGATGACATTTTTGCAGATATGGTTTTACAAGCTTTTTAAAAAATTTCTACCCATGTGCCAATATCAGAAACATCCGCTATGAAAGCAATCGAAACAGTTGAGACAACCACCAAAATCGAAGTATTACCTACACTGGATGGCCAGTGTGACCAGATCTGGTATACTTTTTTACCAGATTCGGATCGATGGGATTAGGCACCCCCCTGCTTTATAGATTTGCAACGTTTAGAACAGGAGAAGTTGGTCTCACCCAATCTAACCAACTTTGGTAAAAAAATTTGCATATATGTTCATACCATACACAAGCCACAGCAGCATATTCTAAATCTTATATGTGCAAACTACTCTGAACCATATTATTGTGTGCATAATGAATGATTTTTTATCAGACAATGCTCTTGAGGTGGAAGAGTGTGATTTCCCCTTGACTTGAAGTCCCATAATTTTTGAAAGTTTGTGTTAAAATCATTTGGAACTTTGCACAAAGAATCGAATCACTCTGTTTCAAGTCCTTTTGAGTTATTGAGCAAGGGGAAAATTTTGAGAGCACTAAAGAAAGCATTAGATTCGGTCAATTCTTTCAGCTTCCTAAGTGCTCAATAACTTGATTGAGCACACCTACTCATTAAAAAATGCTTTTATAATATACAATTTAAAATAACAGAGAAATATTCCTGTGCTTTTTGACCATGCTCGATCCTGTTATTGAGCACGTATTTTAATCAAAAAAGCTTCTTTTATGAAATGTATATTATAAAAACATTTTTATTACTGGTTTTGCTTGCCGCTTAGATTTCACCTAAAGTATTCAGTAGGTTTTTCAGTAGCATTGTCTGTGGTATCTGTGTTTATTCCACTGCTGAATACAGTATAGTATGTGTGTCAAACTCGTTTGGAGCTTTCCACACATCATAAATTGGGACATAGGTACAGTCGGACGAGCATAGCCTGCGGAGCTGCATGGTGCTGTAGGGGAAGGATTATGGATGGCTAAAGTTTACTAGGATTTACCTATGGTTCAAACTTTTTTCCACTTTACACAATTGATTGACACAGCCTTTGTTGGTGAAAAAAAACATAGTTAGGAGCCCCAGACAAACATTTTGCTTACCAGTTGTGCTTTTCTCTGTGCTAGATGTGTACAATTGGCTGAAAAGCAGATACAGAGGCATTTAACCATGCAATCTTACTCGTTACAAAATTTACATTAGGCCGTTCCAACCTAGACTTTAGTTTCCCGTCCAGAGATTTTTAGAATCACACGTGGACGGGCCGTCCATTTCCTTTATCTATTATCAGTTTTTAAAGGATTTTTTATAACCCTTTTTCATATTCATAATTTTAATATAAACGTGCACCTTTGAGCAATTCTTGGAGCTCAACGCTTGCCATAAAAACAAACAAAATACTTCAAATTAAATGTCAAACATTGAAATTATTATATATTTTATATTTAACGATTTTATTTTTATATAAGTGACACATGGTACCACCTTCTAAACAATATAGATATTCAAAAGTTGTGGATTTTGTGATTATTAATACAAAAAGGTCAAATAATAAAAACAAGATAGCAAAAATGGACAAATCATGCGGCCAGATTCAGCAGACATAGGTGGAGGACGGGAAACTAAATTCTAATCTGTAGTGGCCTCATGTGTGCACATTTTTCCTTCAAAATGTACTTAATACAAAAAGCTATTAGTAGATTATTTTTTTGATGAATCTTATTTGCAGTTGGAGGCACTTGCTGTTATCTATATGATATCTTCATTTTTAAGGTAATTTTAAGTTGCTCTTATTCTATTGAATTTAATAGAACATTTGATAGAATCTTATGGCAGATCCTTAAATATTTATATACTAAATTAGATACATTTTTTATCATCAATGATTTATATATAGTATTGTTGGTGCTTCGTCCATTATCATATACACTTGCAAGAAACGAATTGTCTGTAACAATGAGGTACATCATCTAAATTTGTTATGTTTGTGATGTTTTGGGTGCTGCTCAAAGTTTCTACTTTTTGTACAATGCTGCGACTTGCAATTGAGCAAGTCCTGACCAGTGTTCAACCTCTACCCAACTATTCTAACCACATTTCCAATTCCAGATTCATCCCTTGTTCCATTTATCTCTTGCGGATTTTTTCCTTGCCTGTGGTTGGTTTCTCACAACCTCGTTATGGTGGGTTCGTCGCAATGACGATCCAGAAGATGCTGAAGCTTGTTTTTACCTGGAAATTGTCACTGAGGTTTGTTGAAGCATAGATGTAATCAAAGGCTGTATCACAGGTGTCCTGTCAGCAACAATATTAGCACTTTAGTCGTTTAGCGTGCATTTCATGCCCATGTCTTTGGTTGTGTGCAAGAACAGGCCTATTATGCAGGGTTTGCTAATTATATGCAGAGCAACCAGTCTACAGTCCCAAAATAAGGCTACCCTATGTAGTCCAGTCCATGGTCAAAAGTTTGATTGTTTTAACTCCCTAATGAGCCCAAGAATACATATTTATGAAGAATAACAGAGATTTTTTATGCTCATGTTGCAAGTTAATCGAATTTGTTCTGCCAAAATAACACAGAAAGAGCTCCCTATGGAATTAAAACATTCAAGTTCGAACGTGCAGCGCGCTAATGTTTGAATTCAAAGGGTACCTTTTTTTTGGGACACACTGTAGGCTAAATAGGAATATAACTACTGTGGATGCATGTGACAGCTAATTTCTAATTTTGCTGCATGCTCATTTTGCTGATTGCTATTGTTTATGTACTTTATTTCTTGCTAGATTTTCCACATTGCCTCTTTCTTTCTCACCGTGAATTATTCTGTACACGTTGTTGTTCGTATTAAACAGCGAAACATGAGAGATGGGGTGAGAACTTTGAAAATTTTACACTCAGGGTTCATTCTGGCTTTTCATTTTTCATTTTGGTTAAAAACCATGATCTGTGAAGGGAGAGATGCAGGGCTGATATCAATTCAGTTATGAGCTAGGTTTGTTTAGTACGCTCTACCTGAAACGGTGAAGTGAAAATTTACGTTTTAAGCAACTGTCCGTAGCAAATTCTTTTGAGAGAACAAAAATTTCCAGGCAGAACTGGCTAGGTTGATATGTTGGTAACCCCCCCCCCCCCACCATCAACACACCCTCTCAAAAAATGTAGCAAAAAGCTCATCTATATAGTAATTTAAGTAGAATTTACAGTAGTTTTCAAATATTCATATTTATCAAGTAACACAATTGTGACTGATCAATGTGTATTTTTAGGGCATCATGCACTTCTCATTTTATAGAAGAATATTTTTGGCCTTGTATGCTATATCTTGGTAAGATTGAGTTTTCACACTGGTGATCTGAGATCTGTTCAGAACGTATCGGGTACTGGTGTCCCAGGAAATATGCCCCCCTTTAAAATGACCTCTTGGGTAATATTTCGTAGGAAATTTGGCCCCTCTGGGGGCCATACTTCCTAGGAAATATAACCCCCTCTTAGGAAATTTGGCCAAATTTTTTTTTTGGGGGGGGGATATTTCCTGTTACACCGGGTCAAGTGTTGACAGCGAAAAACGGGCTGAAACTGATTGAGATCGATCTAAACTAAACCACCTTGAAAGCTTCTCTCGAATTGGTTCGAATTTAGACCCATCTAGTTTTTTGTTTAGCACACGGGTGTGAGGTAAATCAGTCAACTCACCGAAGTTTTTGTGTATGTACATGGCATTCTACCCAAGCAAGTTAACGGCCTCTGATAGGTAGAAGATCGATCCGAATTAGATTGAACCAAAGTTTACTAAGTGTTAACGGCCTCACTCATATGGCATATATTCTATTGCGTTAATCTTCTTTCTATATGACCTGCATAGTCTGCAAGTGTTTATGTATTATTTAAAACACGGGCAGGAATGCTTTATCAGATTTGTATCTGATGAAGCAAGAGCTGCTAGAATGTAAAAGGCGTCAAAATCTATCCATTTTATACCTGGCGTCTTGTGAATTTATTTACGAGTTGGAAAAAATTAATTTTGATGTCGTTTAAGCCGAGAAAAAAGAAGGCAAACGTTTTACTCAAACGAACTCAAGTAACGGCCATGTTTTCCTTTGTACTTTCTGCATGAGTTATCAGTGAGTTTTTTCCTCTTGAACTTCATTCAATTGACCTTTAACCTTTTAGACTAAATTGTGCAAAAAATTGAAATAGGAAAAAAATTTTACCACAGCTTGAAAGAGCATCCTAAACTTTGGTTGCAAAAAATATAGCCTTGCGAAGTTGGCAAATTTGTATTTTTTCAACTGGGTGTTATTTTCTAGTGGGAATAAAAATGTATAGAAAATTTTCCAAATTTGCTAGGCTATATTTCCCATACTTTAGAACATTTCAAAACCAAACTTTGCAATTTTACTAAGTTTAGGATGTTCTTTCAAGCTGTAGTAATATTTTTTCCTATTTCGATTTTTTTTAAAATTTCGTCTAAAAGGTTAAAGGTTAACCAATTGTATTTGGTGTACAGTACGTATTCTTATTCATGATAGGATCGCGCCAGTGTTGTTGATGTTACCCATGCTGGTATATTATGCAAACCATGACTTTCTGGACTGTTCACGGTACGTGACTGTGTGCATTTTTCAGACTTATGAAACTTGCAAAGCTCAATGCAGCAACACGTATTGCAATTGAGTTTTTCAACAATAGCGACCCCATCTTGAATTTGAGCATATCGCGATAAATAAATCCGAATGAAATTTTTATTTAAAATCCGGTACCCCATATGTGCACACTGATAGCATAAAGTGCTTAGAGTATTGATTGACATATCCCCATTGTACTAAGAAAACATTCATCGCAATATTTTTCCTGTACGGCGTATTCCTCTAACGATAGCGGCATTTACATGGTGGCTTTTACCCTGGATAGACCACAATGCATCACGATTCAAGATGGCGTCGCTGTTGATGCATGATTTGGTTTCCGGTAAGAACTAGCGTCCAGACCTCACACGCGGAAAAATTCAAGATGGTGCACCGGGTGCAATTCCTCAATTTAGCTGCTAGTTTGATAAACAGATTAATCGCAATGAAAGGTTTACTAAACGTATGCTGCACATTCTTTATTTGTCAGGTGCCTTCTTCTTTTTGACCGCCCAAAGGCGCGCATATACGAGGTAGGTGGACCATTTTGTCCATCCAAAGATTTCATTTTTCATTTGTATAATTTTGAAGATTGCTCACAATTTCAGGGGGACGTTGAAGTGACAGCCACGAAGAATAATTACGCGTGGAGAAACTATGGCTCACTGATTCTTGTTATCACTCTGGGTGTCAGTATTGTGCTCTTGTTGGTAAGTTTTTTATATGTACTACTTTCCACCGACCCCTGTCTCAAAGTTGAATCGTGTCCAATCGACGTTATTCCCTGATTCCCCGAGCGAATCAACACTTCAAGTCAAGCTAAAAAGCATTGTATTGTGTTGTATTGTCGTATTGTAAAAAGCATTTTTGTGGCCAGAGATGTAATGAATATGCGTGTATTTGCCTAAGATGATGCTTTTAAATTAGGCATGCTGATCATTTCAGCATAGGCGGATTGTCAAGAGTCATGCCAGCTAATATATTATAAGTAATCGCGGCAAAATTCTGATCATCTTCCACGGTCAACCCTGCCAAAATTTTAAGGTCGCTCGATGGTCAGAATTCATTGGAAATTTTATGTTTCCACTATAAATGTTTTATATAGTGAATGCTCGAGCTTCATTTTAGGTCAGGGCACACTTATGACATTTTCATCCTAATTTTTACCTGAATTTTTCATCTCACCTCGCATCAAAAGTTGCAGCAACTAGAAGTCCCCTCGCTTAGCTTGACTTGTGCTTGATTTCAGTTCTTCAATTCCTAGGTGTTGTATTTTATGGCGATAAAAAAGTTCACAAGTATGATCCAGCATTCAGGTCTGTTGTCCATTCAACAACGGCAACTGATCGAAAGCAACAAGAAACGAGTGATGTTGTATATTCTCGTCTTTTTTATTTGTTGGTTGCCAGGTACGCCATTCTAGTCTATTCACTCTCCGAAATGTCGCCTTAGCTTGTTTAAAATTGTCATATTTGCTTTCTCCAGCATTCGTTGTAGCTTTTGTTGACCTGAGCGAGGTGAAGGAATACAATTTTAAAAAAATGTTTGTTGTCTTCTTGATCGAGGTATGTTCGACGATGTTTGGGTAGGGGTGGGTGGTGGGTGGAGAGAAGTACTATATAATAAACAGTTTTTATTACAGACTATATTTCGATACCGGTCCTGATTGAGGACGAAAACTATCTTAGTGCGGCTAGAAAGAGCATATTCAAATTAGTAAAACGGCAAAGTTTGGTTGCGGAATGTTGTAATCACGGAAATATAGCCTTGCGAATTTTGAGAACTTTTTGTACATATATACATACATTACATACGCTTTATTCAAATATACTTTTTTCGACTTATTCGTAAAAAACCTTTAAAGCAATTGTAAAATCCGTTGTTAATTTTTTGGTAACATACTTAGTTTCATACTTAGTAACATACATACTTGAAATATTGAAGAACAAATGACATTAGCCATCCGTCATCTTGTTTTATAATTAGGTCTATTTTAATGACGTCACAATCTCGCGTGTTTTTCTCGGAATCTTTTTTTCAGCCTGTTTTGCTTGATGGCCGCAATCTATTCTGGTAAAATGTGCATGCTGCCATAATTTTCGTTCTGGTCAATGGTTTTGGTTAATCATTAAGGTTTTTCGTTACGTCTTGGCGAGTTTTCACCCGTTATACAAATTTATACTAAATTTGCAAACTTCACATAAATTTATATTTTCCGTATTTTGCAACATTTTGCACCCAAACTTTTTAAATTTACTTTCTCGCTAAAAATGCTCTTTCTCGCTATGCCATCCTGTTAGATTTCATACTTTCTCACGTCGAAATTTAGTCGACTGCCCATTGATTCGTTTTTATTCCTGAATCCTAGGGCATCTTTACTCCAATGCAAGGCTTTTTCAATTCTCTGGTGTATGGCTGGACGAGAAATTCATTCCGCAGGATTTGTCAAGATGGTAGGAGGCCTTTGTTGTCCCCGGATGGTTTCACGGCCAGTATGTACGGTGCAAATGCTGAGAGAGATGCCTGATTATTTTTTAATTGCAATAGTTATTGTTTGTTAAACAGTCGTACAAAATGATGCGTGGGAAAAACATTTAAGCCAGCTGATATGACCGTTTTTGACAAATTTCATGTATCAAATTTTTGTCGAAAATTCCAAATTTATACGGTCAATTAATCTTTGTGCATCTGTACTGGTAAATAGGTATACTTGTGTAATATTTCGAAGGCGTAATTCAATAACTCCAAGTTATGTATTATTTTTTATAGCTATTTGTAGAACAGACAGTCCTTCAGTATTCCAGATTGTCGAAATAATGAAATATGTACAAAGTCATAGTAGATTTAGATTGCAGATATTACAATAAATATTTACAAGAGCTCGAGATTTCCATATCAGAAGTTCAAAGTGTGATCACATAACGTTTGTTTACGCAGCCAAAAACACTAGACTCGTTGCAAGTTATCAATATTACCCGCTTCCTGCAACTTGTCAGCAATGCAACATGCAACTGTTGCAACAAACTTGTCAATTTTATCAAGTTGCAACAAGTCTGTTAGAATCAGACTGGTTACAACTTGTCATTTCCAGACTTGTAACAACCTGTTGAAACAACTTCTACCAAGCCCGCGGATAACAAGTTTTGATAATGAACTTGCAAAAGTCTGACAACTTGCAGTAGACTTATAGACAACAAGCTGTTGCAAACTATGCGAGCGCATCCAGGTATAGGCCTGCCTGTTGATCAAGTTGTCCACAGACTTGTTCCAACTTAAGCGTTTTTGGCCGGGAAGATTACGGACTTTAGAGCATCTTTAAAAGTCCGTTACAACATGGAAGAAGCAGGGAAAGACCTGCCGCATTTGCCAGAGACGTTGTGCAAAGGATGTACTGGTTTTTAGTGTGTATTTGAGACAATCATATTTATTGTTTTGGTAAGTTCAATAAATTGTCAGTCAGCGATGGAGTCCTTGGTGTTCTGTTGCTTCCAGGTGAACCATATGGTGTTCTCGATGGTGTCTGTGATCTATCCGGGGTGCCCTGTGCACTACGCCGAGGTGATGGTGAGTAACTCGAACGCAATGCCTTGTCCGTCCCAAGTCTGATACCCAGTCTCTCGGAGGCCAACCTCTGCGCGGCCGGTGACATGCTGCTCAATCGTTCGCTTGTGTTTTTATTCCGAGGAGATCTGAAGAAAGAAACTTATGTTTTCTAAATAAATTTGGAACTGGGTTGTTGCATAATGTTATCCGTTAGAACAGTCAGCAGAAAAATGTCACTTGTTCAAGGTTGATCAATACAAGACTGAACAATTTTTTACTGTTCACATTGTTGAATGTTACCGACAATATTGTTCAGCATTGTTGCCAAAGTTCTATGAACAATGTCGGCATCAAAACATTGTTAAATGCTATTTTGTTCAATCTTAAACAAGTGCTAATCCTTTTCCGTGTGTGTAGCCAGAGTTTAATCATTTTACCCATTCTTGTTTGATAATTTTACCCACTAAAATTGTCTGGTGTTAGAAACAGTAAACAATATAGTGCGATATATGGCACAGTTGACGAAGTTGTTGTAGATACTTTGAAACCAAAGGACCTGCGCACGAAACGTTGAATTCCGCTTATATCGTTTTAGGTAGTGACAGATCCTGTGTTTTTGTGCTGCTTTTACTGATATACTGATACTGGTAACGTTAGTTCCAGGTATCATATCGTCTGGTTCTCGTAAGTATTTTTATTTTTTATTTAGCTTTTACCACTAGGGCAGGGTCACCACAACAGCGTGAGCCAATTACTGGTGGCCCATATTATCTATCCCACCCTGTCAACATTCTCTGTGGGAGGAAACCGGAGTACCCGGAAAAAACCCACGACTTTCGGCAGAGCGTTGACTATACTCTTTTCACATGAGGACTGGGTTCAAGTCCACCTTACTGGGGATCGAACTCGGAACCTTGGAGGTGAAAGGCGAATAATGATCTTGAAGTGCGTTGTGTTTCGTTTCGATGCGGTTGCTTTTATATTATACATGTATAAAGTTATATGTATAAAGTTATATTGTATATATGTGTTCATGTAAATAGTGCATGACTAAATATTTAATGTAATTTATAGAGTTGCAGGACCCCACTGAAAAACACTTCTGTGATGTGGGTATCCTGGGTAAATATGAAGTTAATAATAATAATAATAATAATAATAATAATAATAATAATAATAATAATAATAATAATAATAATAATAATAATAATAATAATAATAATAATAATAATAATAATAATAATAATAATAATAATAATAATAATAATAATAAAGGCGAGTTGTCTGACCACTACACCACCTACATCGCCGACGGCCATTGTCTCTAATCACTTTTGAGTAAAATCCTTTCTGAATTTTCTCTTTGAATGATTAACGACAATGACTCGGCGATCATCGACGACAAATGAGGACCACATTCAACATACTTTCCAAACGCTGCCGCGGCAACTGCCTGTCGCCTTTCTTCGCGATGTCGTTTGCTTGCCTTCTCGGCTAACTTATGCGCCAGAACCTCTCGCTGTTTCGGCTCGGGGATTTTGAAGGTGGGGCCTGGGGTTGAATCGACAGTGACGTCACCAGCATCCAATCGAAAGGGGGTTCCTTCAATTGTCCCCCACGTCATCAACGGCGATGCATCAACACCTAAAACATAAAGTGAATGATATTACTGGTTAAGAATCAGGCCCTGTTACCATGTAGCCAGTTCCATATCATGGAACTTGCTAATGCTTACTAATAGTCAAAAGTCATCGTTCAATGAGAAAATGCACCAAGTAGTTTACTCATCAAAAGTGAACATCATCAGATAGGGCATAATATTCCATCCCTTAAAAGACCTTAGAAGTGCTTACGTCACACGGTTTTCAATGCATATAAATACAAGGTTATTTTTCCCCACATGTTTCCCACTTTGCATTGCTATTCATTGTTTTACTCAGGCATGACTTGAGGACTTCTAACGTCTGTTGGTAGAGGTGTTTTGTTTAACTGATACACTTTAATTTGGAACCCTGTAACTTCACTTTAGATATACCCCAAGGCTTTCTACGTATTTTAAACAAGAACAGCAATGTCTATGGAACTATTTTCGGGGGGATAAATAAGGCCATTGAATGTTTTGGTAAAACCTTTTTGACCAACCAACTGACGCAAAAATAACTCTCGATAGTTTCATGGATAAAAAGTTAAAATAAATTTGAAGTGAAGTTGCAGCGTTTTAAAAGGAAAGGCCGCATCACGAATGTATCGTATACCATATGTTAAGTCTTTATGTGTGAAGCTACCGCCATACCAAGCTTTCTTACCTGGGGCAGGAGATGGAGTCGCTACAAACCGAAACCCGTTTACATTTGGTGTTTCATTCCCTCCTATTTGTTTTCCATCTACTCCGATCTTTCCTTTACGCCCCATTGCTTGACTTTCCATTGCTTTGTTCATTGTATCGTTCGTTGTTTTCTCTTTAAAAACGCTCTCGATTAATCTAGTGTTTGCATGCTTAATTTCACGTTCTTGCAACTTCGCCTGAGCAATCGCCTCTTCCGTAGTCAAGGTCGTACACTCCGGGATGTACATTAAAGCATTCTTATTCGTATACTCCCAGTTGTCTAAGTTCGCTGGCCGGTCCGTAAGCTTAAGTTGGTCGCCTTCCTTATTTTCAGGAAGTGCCAATCGTCGTTGTGCTAACATTGCGTGCTCTTTCTCTTTCTCGTACAGCCAAGCATGTTTCTCCTTGTTTTTTTGTAAAGTATTTTCCATTATCTTGTCGAAAGATGCGTTGTCCTCACTCGTGTTCTTAGCCAGAAATTTGTCCAGCGAAGTGTTATTTTCCGTCAGTTCGTCCTTGCTTTGAGCTTTTCCAAAGTCTTTCCTAGTTTTTTCAAAGCTTGGACCAGGAGTATCACTGGGCTGATCTTCATCCGGTGGTTCCCAGTGTTTTCCTGTTGAAGGTCGTTCAAAGCTAGCTGGTGTTGGAGCTAACAAAAAAAAAGACAAAGGTGTTAGGAAGGTTTAATTAACCAATATTTACTTCTATTTTCTTTAGTTCTATCTAATTTAGATCGATCTCAAACCACGATCTATGGCTGTTTAATATGACCGATTGCGTTGAGTGTCCAAATTTGCATGAAAACTGCGGTGAGTAAACTGATTTAACTCACAATAACGTGCTAAATAAAGAACTAGATGGATCAAAGCGATTGATCCGATCCAAGAAAACACTTCATGAGGTGGTCTAGTTTAGATCGATCTCAGATGCGTTTCAGTTCGTTTTTGACTAATTCACGCTTGGCCCAGTCATGGCTCTGGACCAATCTTGTATCACTATACTGCAAGTCATCAGTCTGAACAGCCCCAAAGTATTACTATAAGTATTACACACAAGTTCTTGTCAAGCTTCTTCACAATTTGCACATGTGTTTGTATTAATCTTAACTTACGAGCAGCTCCAACTGGTGTGTGAAGGATGTTATACTGAGACGACAGTGCTCGAAGTTTCTCGACATCTTGGGCATCGACAGCCTCCAGATACTCATTTTGAGCTTTCAGCTTCGTCACTTCAGGGAAGAAATCTCTCTCAATAATATTCTCTATTGACTAAAGCAACGTGAGACAAGCATGTTACCATTTGTAAATAAATAACCCTTTACCCCCTAACTACACAGCCAACAATTACAGACAAATATTTAACATTTTTAAACAAGTCCAGTAACCAGTGAGACACATACTAAAGTTCAGTATTTTCAAGTTAAAGTTGCTTTTTATGTCTTGGGAGTTCAATGTCCCCGGTGCTTTTTATGTCTTTGTGAGCCATCATACAACTGGCACCAGGGGTACATTAAGACCATTTTATTGGTGGATTTCAATAACAGTTCATATCCCATCTGTTAATGAATTTACCAGTGATTACAAAAATGTGTTTTCTGGTACTCTGATTGATTTTTCGACATGCAGGGACGTAAAGATAGTAAAGAATTTTACTAACCCTCAGATTGGAAAATGTTCTCTGGAAAATGTAAGTAGGTGTGGATGTAGGTGTTATTGTGGATGCTAGGTGCTGTTGAATGCAATGTAAGGTGCAAAAGTGCCCTGCTGTACATAGAGTGATTATAGAATACCTAATGCTAACCCTACCTCTATGTGGCCAGTTATTCTATAATTGTACCTAACTACACTTCCTCTGAGGACAGTGGCAAAGCCAGCTCGACATTTAGTCATGCAAATGCAAATTTTTCTGTATTTGTAGACATTATAAGGAATCAATTTCTAAAGAAATGAATAATGTAATGATTTAAATTTGCATTTGCATGACCAAATGTGTGGTTGGCGTCGCTGCTGTCTGAGTATCGTATCTGGATTTCCAACTAATTAGATAAAAATTTACGGTTTCTGGCCCTACGGATTCCAATCAGTCAATCACTACGACTAATGACACTATGGTGTAAAATTATATATAGCTATTTTACATAATCTTCAACATATATCAAAAAAGATATATGTTGAAGATTATGTAATATAGCTATATTTTACATATATTATTTTTCTCTGTCTTTGTATCGTTTCATAAAGAAAATAACGTTTCGATAACGCCTCCATGTGAATGCTAACACAGGAATCTGATTGAATAACCTTTATATATGTGTCTTCATCAAGTATCTCTTGTTGTTTTGGAGTTTTCACATCATTTTTAACACCGATATCTAACTCTTTATTTCCCGATCTTACCAGAGCCATGTTGTTTAGTGAGTTATTTTATCACTAAAACTGTACGTAAACTGTACGTTTTCAGCCATTAAATTTTACAAAATTTTATTTACAAAAATTACACTTCCCTGCGCCCACTGTACTAGTGTACCTAGATGAAATTCGGCGGGGTACTTCATTAAATAAAACTATAACTTCGTTGAATAATAATAATAATAATAACAAATAATAACTTCATTTTAAAAAGTGTCAACTAAGTGTGGTCACTATTTGTTAACAAATATTTACAATTATTAGATGTTATACATTGCATGATCACTTAAGTTAGAGTATTTATATTTCATTACATTCTCACGAGCTGTCTGTACAGAGCTAAATGAGCTTACTTACTAGTATGCTCTGTACAGAGCATGATAAATAATAAATATAATATAATATAAGCTTCCTAGTATCAAGTGAATATATAACATAACATTATCGCAATGGATCAATGGGCTATCTATACAGAGCACACCAATGAGCTAACAAGACAAAAGAGAAAAATGGACTCACTAGTACGGTCCTTATAGAGCATGCTGATATGTTAATATGATCAGACCGCTATAAGCAGACAGACAAAGCTAACTATCGTAGTATTTTCGTGGTTATGATCATGTTTAAAGTTGGATAGACAACAATCGCCTGTATTCAGCGGAAAATTAACCCAAGTAAGTCAGACGCCAACACATGCCTACAGGCCTCTTGGCCGTCGTCCACATAACACCGAACACACATGATCATTGTTATCAATCTCATATATAAATTATCATTGCATAACATTTATTTATGTTAAATTTAATTTAAATGTATACTTTCATAAGCTACAGAGTTTGCAACAATTGCTGTTATTGTCCATTGCACTCTCTAATTCCATGTTCCGTATTTTGTTCTTAAAAGATGATAAGTCTAACGTTAGCATCGAGTTTTCACCAAATAGGTGGTCCTAAATGTGTCATCGAATGCTTTCCCTGGCATATAGTTTCAGTCCTTGGTATGTTAAAGTCACTGTTCCTCGGTGAATAGTTAAATTTTTTGCAATTGAACAATTTGGAGACAGTACATGATACAAGTCCATGTTTAGCTTTGTACATTAATGTGGCAATATCCTGCAAACGCCTCTTTCGCAGGGGCTCGATAAAGTAATTCGTCGTATGATTCCGCGTTTGTTTTGTATATTGCTCTCCGGTATCGCTCTTGAATACCTTCTAGCTTTCTGATGTCGATGCTTTACAAAAATGCCAGACCAAGTGACAGTACGTTAGGTGAGGTAATATAGATGATTTGTATAGTTTTAATTTGGCGCTAAGCGTTGCATGGTATTAGGTTCCGTAATCTCATAAGAAGTCCCACTTTCTGGCTAACCTTGATGCAGAGTTTGCTTATATGACTTAAGCTCAAGTTTTCATCAATGTTCACTCCTAATAAAGTAATTTGTTTTGTTTTCTTGATAATTCAATCGCTTATTTTCACTACTTTGCTCTTGGACTTATCTATACCCCTTAGATTCATGGTGGGTGCCTGAAATTTTTCTGGGTTTGCTAGGAGGTGATTGTTCCTATAGGAATACGAAGCTTTCTGTCTTTCCGTTTGAAGGATATCTCTGACTGATTCATGGTTCTTTCCCGTAGCATATAGTTGGTGATCATCAGCAACATGGTTAAGTTCGACTTTGTCACATGAAACAACATATCATTTTGGAAAATATTCCACAAGAGGGGTCCAAATGATGATCCATGAGGACAACCACGCTGCATATTTTTCCACTTGTCTCGTTGTCAAAGTTTAACTCTATTCAGTCTATCTGAAAATAATGAGAGTTTGCGTCAAGACCATATGCATCAAGTTTCTTCATGAGAAGCGAGTGGCTTAGAGATCGAAAGCTTTACTCATGTCTGTCGAGATAACTGACACAATTTCTTTTTTCTCAAAAGCCATTTTCTAGCACTCAACTAACATTAACAGACGTGTTGTTTGGCAGCTGTGATTTTTTTTCTGTAGGCTGTCATTCTAGGAGACAGGGTTTGGTCATAGTGATCTGTTATATGCTTGCATAGCAACTGCTTAAATATTTTGTCAACAGTTATAAGGGATGTTATGGTACGGTAGTCGCTATCTTGTTGTGTACATCTTTCTTGAACACAGCAGTTGCTCTGCAAGCAAATAACAGAAACAGATCACTATTTCCTGAATAAAAACACGTTTATTTGCTTATAACTCATAGCTCCGCGGTCGCTTTCGTTTGAAATCTGTTGTAGAGTAAAATGAATTTTTCTGATTTGGATGATTTTTTTTTCAATATCATCAAAGAAAGTGATCCCAAAATTGGGGGGTTCGTTTATGCTTTCGCGGGACATTTTTGAAATCTTAGGTCTCAGAAAGGGCAAAACACTGCACTCTGGAGCTAGAGATTTGGAGCATTGTATCTTAATCGACAAATTTGTAACGTATATTTTACTTTTAGCCCCCCTTTGGCCCTTTCATGTTTTAGCAAAGGTCCAGGACAAATGCCCCCCCCCCTGAGCCGCTTATAAGCCAATCATAATTCATGACTAAACTAAACAATGGTGTAGTGTAGTCACCCCGGGTAAGGTGAGTAAAATTTGTCATTGTTTACAGTAACCTTGACAAGAAAAGTCAAGGAGGTTTAGAGAAGTGATTTCCAATATTTGCAAAGAAGTCGCAATGTTTCTTGTTCAAAATCCACCGTCGGGCACTTCAACACCACGAGAGCCTTTTGTTAGCGACGTGGGCCATTCTCATCGTTATAAAGCGAATATTGAAGGTAGTTTGAAGCTGTTAAATCGCATGTAAGTTAACTATAGTTAAAGTGACTAAGTTTTATTTAAAGTGTTGCACTCTTTCATGTGTGGGTCTTTAAAAGATCGTTGATGTGTGCTTGTCTTCAATAGAGAGACTGACTCTGAAATAATGTGCTGTCGTTTTAATCCTGAAGGAAATCTGATCGCTGTTGGTCTAGTAAATGGAGTAACAAAAGTAGGTATAACTAGTACTGATATTTTGTGATGTTAACAGCCTTAGCTTCTCCTTTTTCCAGTGCTTCCCCCATTTTACTCCATCTAATCACATCAAGCCATTTTATTTAGCGGAGGGGGTATTGCCCATTTTCAGAGTCTTCCCAGAGTCGCTAATAGTTACGTTAATGCTTGTTTAATGATTTTTTAATGGTTCTATCAATGAGCGTGCATTGTTTCCAGTCTTACCAAGTTTCAATATGATTTGTTTCAAGTACATTGAATGTACGAATCATCAGCAGCCATGCATGGTCCAATTATGAGCGTGCATTGTTTCCAGTCTTACCAAGTGTCAATATAATTTGTTTCAAGTACATTGAATGTACAAATCATCTCATTTATGTTTGCCTACAGGTGTATACAGTTGAACCACTATCGTGTGTGTATGTGTTACCAGCAGAAGAGACTAGTGGCCAACCATTGCCTGTAACCTGTCTTCGATGGCGACCAAACATCGAGAACCAAGATTTCAAGAACATCCTTTTGGCCACATGTAAAAATTAAATACATTAGATTTTCATTTGATTTTGATGTTTAAGATGGGAGATGCCAATGTTTGAGGGAAATGAGGCTTAATAGGAGGCTTGGGAGGCTTAAGATTTCCTTCAGATATTTTTCCTCCCCCCCCTTCCCTCCTAGATTGCAGAAATTTCCTCTGCAGGTTGGATATGGATCTTTTCTGGAGTGAACCAATTGGTGAACATCTTTACCCAAATGAGATGTGTTTGAAAGAGGCTTTAATTGCCCTTGTTACTGTTTGAGCCAGTCATTACATTGTTTATTATTTGCAGATGCAAGTGGTTCTGTAAAGGTTTGGCATGTTCCTACGATGAATTGTCTTAGTTCAACTCAAGAGGGTAGTAGGCAGGTCCTTGCATGTGCATTCAATGCATCTGCATCGCAGTATGTTACAGCCGGATCTGATACCACCATTAATCTTTATGATGCCAATACCAGACAGAAACTGTTCAGTTTAGAACCAAGGTATATGTCATTATGATGGTGATGATGCCATATGTTAGTGGTGATGATGGTTCCATGATAGGTAGATATGTTGGTAGTGTTTTATGGTGGTTATGGGGATTGACTACCTCACGGGTGTTCTTTGTGGGTGACGTCAATATTTTTGGCATGCGGTTGTTCATACAAATTCGTTATTTCTTCGTAAACAATCGTAGAGTGTTCGTAACTATTCTCACTCACTGGGACTGTATCTACTTCACCAAATTTAGCTAAAGCGCGAGCCCGAAGGGCGAGTAATGATTGTCGCGCTACGCGCTCCCTCTTTAGCTAAATTTGGTGAAGTAAATACAGTCCCAGTGAGTGAGAATAGTCTTAAATATAATACCTTTTGCTAGTAAAGTTTAATTATAGCAAAACAGTACGCTTACGTCTAAGTCCACTGTGACATATTTGCTACTTTGCTAGTGATATAAGTATGGGAATACGCAAAACACGAGGGTACCCATATCACTGTGACACCGTTTTTCAATCCCAATACGAACACGTTACGATTATTTACAAAGAAATAACGAATTTGTATGCACAACCGCATGCCAAAGATATTGACGTCACCCACAAAGAACGCCCGTGAGGTAGTCAATCCCGTGGTTATGAGGGTGGTGATGATGATGATGGTGGTAATATATTGTGGTGTTCTATGGTGATGCTGAAGGTGTAGGATTGTGGTGGTGATGTATGGTGGTGTTCTACTGATAATGGTTAAAGTACACAGTTTTTGTGTTGGTGATAATGATCAGGTGGTTATGTGTAATAGTATTGTATGGTTATTGTAATAGTGGAGATGCTGATGGTGCACAGTGATGATGATGGGGGTGGTGATGATGATGATGGTTATGTTTGCTGGTATTGTATGGTGATAGCAGTTAAGTTGTGACGCCAAGGATGGTGGCCAGTTGGTAATAATAATTATGGTGATGTTATTAGTAATTATGGTGGTGATGATAATATCATTAGCTGTTGGTATGAATGCTGGTGGTGATGATGATGATTGTGCTATTTGTGACCGTGATTGTGATTATGATACGTTGTAGGTGTAGTTTTGATGATGGTGATGGCTGTAGATATGATTGTAATGATGATGATGCTTGTGATGATGATTGTGCTGGTATAGTGGTGGATGTAGCAATTTGACATTGGTGGTGGTGGTGATGGTGATGGTGGTATTGGTGATGTCATGTGGTGATGATGTTTTTGATGGTTATGATGATGGTAC
This sequence comes from Muricea muricata, assembly GCA_963855995.1. Lineage (NCBI taxonomy): Eukaryota > Metazoa > Cnidaria > Anthozoa > Malacalcyonacea > Plexauridae > Muricea > Muricea muricata. Next base: position 1,913,595 of record OY979729.1, on the reverse strand, counting down.
TGCCAGCCATGATGGTACTGCTAGCAATGATGACACTGCCAGCCATGATAGTACTGCCAGCCATGATGGTACTGCCAGCCATGATGGTACTGCCAGCCATGATGGTACTGCCAGCCATGATGGTATTGCCAGCCATGATGGTACTGTCAGCCATGATGGTATTTCCAGGTGGTGAATGAGGATGGTTATGTGATGGCATGATTGTTTTAGTGACGTAATTGTTGTTATATAATGGTCGACGGTAGTAATGATATTCATGTGTTTTCAGCACATCATTTCTTGTAATGGATGGTCACATGATGAGAATATTCTCTGTCATGTATTTGCCAAATGATGATCATGTATTCTTGTCTGGTGGCTGGGACGATACTCTACAGGTCAGCAGTTGAACTACCCCAGCTGTGTAACTTAATTTAATATATTTTGCACTTTATGTTAAGTAATTTTTATGGTCTAATGGACGATTCCCCTTTTAGACAAACGTTTGAATTAGGAATATTTATTAGCACAGCTGAAAAGAGCATCCTAAATTTAGTAAAATTAGGAAGTTCGGTTGCAAAACATTGTAAAATGTAGAAAATATAGCCCTGCGAAGTTTTTGAATTTTGGATACTTTTGTATTATGCGCGGAAAAGATTTCTAAATATTCCTAATTCAAAAGTTTATCTAAAAGCAGAATGGTCCATTAGGGAGAGAGAGGAAACCTTGGGATTCTGGAGTCTAAACCTCGAAGCACATTGTCGGTAAATTGATTGAAATCCGTCTTCGGTAAATTTACAGAATTGATATTAATATAAGGATCGTTACACTGCGCAAATGGCGGGGCCAGAGTAAAAGCAAAATTTCGTGGTAAAACGCTACTTGTATTGCTCAGCTGCATAGATCTGTAAAAATGTCGATATCCAGTTGCTGTGTTATGATTTTTAACCAAGATTTACACCATTTTGCCCTTCCCTGTTTTCCACCTGCCCTGCCTGTTAGTACATCCTGCATGGTCCCTAATAATCGATAAATAATCTCCCAACACAACATATGGTCTCGATATACCCCTACTCATAGTACATTGTCACCCAGCCAAATTTATCTTCAAAAATGTGAACACAAATAAAATATGAACTGGGTTATACTACTCATCGTTTTGTTTGCATTTTTGCAGTGGTGGGACAGTCGCGTGGATTCAAGACATTCTATTGGGTAAAAACATAAATGTTTACACTTCACTCTATAGAAAAGATGTTGGTCAAAACTGGTATTGATTAGTTCGTTGTTAAATACTCCAGACTTGGAAAAAATGTCCAATGTTTCGCGGATCTTAATGCCTTTTCCCATTTTAAATGATCTTCAAAGCGTGTGAAAACTATGGGATTTTTTACTTGCACAAATTGAAAATGTCTCATGTCAAAAAACTGCTTAAAAACTGCTTCAAAACTGATATATTATAGTTCCAATTGACGATTGTTGTTTCTAATCATACCGTTTATCTTTCACATCATGAGCGTTCTGCTAGAAAATTCTCTGTGTTCTTCAACCTTGTCAGTAAGGCAAATGTTCCTCAGGATCTCGAGGTCCCACTTTTTCTATATCTAGTGGTTTGGACCACCTTTCATCAAGAAAAAAAGGAATAAACCTTTGATTGTGTATTTGTATCTTCTTGTAAATTTATTCACAACTTTATCTTGGATGTCTAGGAGGATTTTTGGGCCACATATTTGTGGAGATGCTCTCGATATTTTCCCAAGTAATGGGAACGTACTGACTGGATCGTGGAGAAAAGATAATAGTGTTCAAATTTGGGATTTTAACAGTGGTGAATTGATAAGAGATGTTCCTGATGATTTTAATAAGTCTATGGTAAGTTATTGTAATAGCGGTTGGTGATTGTGGTGGTGATGACTGGTGAGGTTGTGTATGGTGATAGTCGTGATGGTGATGATGATGGTGATGATGATGATGATAATGGTGATTATAATGGTGATGATGATTGATGATGATGATGATGATGACGATGATGACGATGATGTTTTTAAATATCCTCATGTAGACATATTGTGCACAATGGTTACCTGATGGTCAAATCATCGCTGGAGGAAGCGATACGAACATGTTGAGAATGTTGGAACAAAGCTCGACCAGTACAGTGGTAAGATCCATGACTTATAATTCGCTGTTTCAGTTGTCTTTGCGCACCAGCAAATAAAACCCATCTGGGAAATAGCTAACATATTGTTTTTTCTAGACGATCGGTCGTATGGTGGATTTACCTCGCGCTGTTTACACAGTAGATAACGATCGCTCTGGTCATAATCCCAGGATTGCTGTCGGCACTTCAAACAATATTTATGTCGTACAACGTTCGTAGTTAACGGAGCAAGACATGCAGCTCTGAATTCATGTTAACTTTTAGGTATTTGCTTGTTTCGCGTGCACACTACAGTATATCAGTTTTGTTGTCTGTGGCATCAAGACCGATTTTTGGTCAATCTTGGGCATAACTGGTTAAAACCTCCTCTGCTATCTCACGATAGGTTCAATTTTGGAAAATCATATTTCGCTGCTCTAGACCGAATTTATGTCGTGGTAAACGTTGCAGTTTTAGTCCTGGTAAAGTTGTTTTGATGCTTCTCACAAGCTACAGGGGAGGACGAAAGTTTTTTTATAATAAGTGCAAATCAACTTGGTTATGGTGGGACAAGTAGCTGTGGTTTAGGAGCTTGGGAGCGAAATTGAGTTATTTTAATGAGAGAGAGGCTTTTACGACAAAACATTTGTACATATAATTTTACATAACTTTTTCATCACATCCTAGTGAATGGAGATTGCGTTATCGAGTTAAGTTATTTCAACATTGTAAATAATATACAGATTACAACAACGTGGCTACTTTCTTACTACTTTCTTAATTAATGTTTTACTGTTTCTTGAATACAGCTTATTTTAAGAGGTTCTCTAAGCTAATGTTCTCTGGCCATATAAAATCTTGACAACCTGTAGACAAACTGAACCCTCCAATGACCCTGAGTCAGGGCAAGGGTATGGACTTGGATGGTGCAATTTTTATCTAATTTTGAAGCATTACACTCTTTGGAGCGTTAATTGAGAGGGGGATATTTATATACTCGTCTTCTTCCCGATATATGATATATGAATATTCATCCCTCTCCTCCCCCATCGGCCTTTTTTCCAAGCGAGAGTTTGGGACAAGAAATAAGCTTACACGAAGTACTCGTATTTGTTCGCGGTTTGGCGGGAAATATTTTCGAAAATGGCGTCGGACGAGATTGAAGTTATGGATATTGATTCGGATGAAAAACCAACCACTTCGAAACTAGAAACTGATAAGCCAAAGTCTCCTGCGTCGAAAAGAAAAGGTTTTCAACTTCCATGGTAAGATTTTGAAGCTACTGCGAGATTCCTTGCCACTCATTTTAGTGTTTTACACTATAAAATGGGTCTAAAAAATTGCAAATGTCGTGTTTTGAATTTTTTTAAAATTTTTTGAACAATGCCACTCAACCAATGTTGTATAGGGTTGAAAAGTATCGACCTACAAAACTAAAAGATATTGTTGGGAATGAAGACACTGTTGGTCGATTACAGGTATATTTTCGTACATTAATTTGTACATCCTTTCAAGCTCAAATATAATTTCAAATTAAAATAACATGTCCTTTTTCACAGGTCTTTTCTGAGCAGGGGAATGTACCCAACATTATTATAGCAGTAAGTTTATGGTTACCATAGGCTTTTTTTCAACAAAGACAGATTAGTAAAAAAATATTCTCACATCAAAGTTTTCATATTCTAATCTACAATGTGTAATGTGACTGATGTAGGGACCACCCGGATCGGGAAAGACAACCAGTATTCTATGTCTGGCTATGGCGTTGCTCGGTCCTTCCATGAAAGATGCTGTTTTAGAACTGAATGCATCTAATGATAGGTAACTGGTTTAAGTGGATTCATTTCACAAGTTTTTTTTTTACTTGGCTACTCAAGTTGTCTTTAGGTATTTGCCATTGCTATGCTATGTAATTCAATACAATATTGTGGTAGGCAGGGTGCATTACATTTAAATTTCACATCGAAGGTACATCAATATTTACTATAATTACTTAATCGATGCTGACGATCTTTGGATTACCACACCATATAATGCCACACCACACAATACCACACTACACCATAACACACCACACTACACCATAACACACCACACTACACCATAACACACCACACTACACCATAACACACCACACTACACCATAACAGACCACTCTACACCATAACACACCACTCTACACCATAACACACCACACCATACAATGCCACACCATGCAATACCACACCACTCATTACCATAACACACCACACAATACCACAACATACAATGCCACACCATACCACACAATACCACACCATAGCAAATGAAACCCCCCCCCCCAAAAAAAAAAACAATGAAACAATGACATCTCCAATAAAACAATGAAACAATGACATCCCCACAATACCACACAAGACGTCACCGTCTGACCTCCTGTATTCTGCTCTTAGAGGGATAGATGTGGTAAGAAACAGAATCAAAATGTTTGCACAGAAGAAAGTCACGCTACCAAAAGGAAGACATAAGATCATTATCCTTGATGAAGCAGACAGGTTGGTTTACCAAACACAAACATAGACATAGATTTTTACTAATATATTACATTACCACTCTCTTCCACACTGGCTTTTTGGTCAAATTTCAACTTCCCACAATCCTCTGTGAACCTCATTTTATGCAGGAAAGTCATGTAAGACAAATGAAAAGGTGCTAGTTTAAGTGATCAAAAAAGCCTCTGCAGAGGAGAATGTTACATTACTATAAATTTTGAAACAGACAAATATGAATTTAGCCATTTAGGGCTAATCTATTTCGATGCCTATCAAACAGAATTTTAAGACAATGTCACACTGCAAACAATATTAAAAGAAAAATTCTGTACAATGATAAAAGGCTAAACAACGAGACACATTTTTATAACATAACACACCACAGGACATATTTTAGAGTCAAACATGAGGTAAATCACAAAATTTTTAAATGAAATTGTGTTACAAACAGGAACTAAAATATTTACCAAAGCTTCACTCACTCCATAACTGAAGAATTCATAGCCCTTAATGAGATTCTATTTTCAGTATGACCGATGGAGCACAGCAAGCGTTAAGACGTACCATGGAAATATTTTCAAAGACGACACGATTTGCATTAGCTTGTAATCTATCTGACAAGATAATTGGTATGTTGCCGCTAACAGACTAAACACAACGAACCCTGCGCACCTAGCAGACCACAGCAGACTAAATGTGACAGACCCAACCCACCCAACAGACTAAATACGACAAACTCAACAGATTCAACACAACAAACCCAAGGCACCAAACAACCTAACTTCTATTGTGTATTGCAGAGGCGATTCAGTCCCGTTGCGCCATTCTTCGATACACGAAATTGAGTGACGCACAGATACTGAGCAGACTTATGGAAATTTGTGACAAAGAAAAGGTCATTACCGTTCCTATGTTTCTTACAGTATTTCTATTGGATAAAATGTAGCATACAATAGACCTTAGAAGTGCTTACGTCACGCGGTTTTCAATGCGTATAAATACAAGGTGATTTTTTCCCACATGTTTCCCACATTGCATTGCAATTCATTGTTTAACTCTGGCGTGACGTAATGACTTCTAACATCTATTCCCGACGTGTGGTATAAGATCTGAGCCCGAAGTAGAAATATTCGGTAGTTCGCATTGAGCACATGATCGTGGATAGATGGTCTTCGCATTCTGGCTTGAAACAGCCCCTGCAGTATTTTGTTGTGAACTTAACTCGTAAAAATCTCAAAACTTGTGTAAAAGTTGTGTTTTCGCTACTTGTCCCAAGTTGCCAAAAAATTTGCAACAACGTATTGACAACTTGTAACAAGCTTGACGAAAATATCGGAGTCGTTAGAAGATTGTACTAACAACTCTGGTACAGACCTGTTGTAACAAGTTTGTCACAAAGACTGTAACAATATTGTTATATCATGAGTACTGTATCATCAATCTTGTTGGAACAACCTTGAAACACGTCTGACAGTCCAAAGATGTTAACAGCATGTTTTAAGCTGGCTCCAACAACTTGGAATAAGTGGATGTGTGACTCTATTGTAAATAGAGTTGCTACTAAAAAATTGTTCGCATGTTTGTTAGAATTTGTGTGTGTTTTTATGTTTGTACAAGTTGTGAGCCAATGCGTGCATTTGATTTTACAGGTGTTGAAAACAGATGATGGTCTGGAGGCGATCACGTTCACTGCTCAAGGAGACATGCGACAGGTACTGTGTGCTTTGCCTTCATAGGAAGGACAATCTACGCGACACAATTGTCGCAGACGATTGTCCTTCTGGTGTATGGGAATGAGTTGTGAAGCTGCGATTCTTAGAAATCATTTCAATGACAAACACTGAAATGCGTCGTTTCTACGTTCACTTGATCACAAGAATCTCATGTGACTATCGCGTTGTGTGGATAGACCTTGAGAGGAAAATTCATTAAACTACTATACTATGTGTCCAAGCTACGCTTGGGCAATGCTGTTTTACTGTTTTGACTGATACCAGCTCCCCTTTGTCAGGGCATTGCACTGGCAACTTTTCTCAACTGTTCCCGACTTGAGTTTCATCGTGTGCATGATTTCCACTCGAGATGAAGATGATTTACCCCAGGATTACCCTGAGAACTTACAAAAAGTGGATTTAGAGAGAAGATTTGGAGAGTTAAAACAACGTCAAAAAGTTTTGCATTGATATGAAATCAGAAAAATTATCGCTTCTGATTACCTACAAAAGCTCATGGAATGTCACAAGTTTATCAACATCACGTAGCCACTGTTTGGTGTTGCTCTCATAAAACAAAATCGCTGCTATTTTCACTTCTAGGCGATCAATAATCTACAGTCAACGTTTTACGGGTTTGGAATGGTCAATGGTGATAATGTTTTTAAGGTGAGGGTCATAATTGGAGGATGTATATCGGCTTGGATTTCGCATTGCTTGCTTCGTCTTGATGATAACAATCCCGCTGCAAGTTGTCAACAGATTTGCTGCAAGTTGATTATGGAGACTTTTCATCCATAAGCTTTTTACGCAAGTTGTTTCAACGTCTAGTAGCAGGTCTGCAAATATGGCCAAGTCTGATTTTCACAGACTTGATGAAGCCAACGGGCATGATGCAACTTGACGGAGAAACAAGTTACACCAAGCCTTGTTTAGCAAGTCGACAACTTGCAGCAAGTCTGCGAGGTTTCTGGCAGTTTAATTGGTTCTTCATGATCATCCATCATGATTGTCCATTTAATTTTCTGTTAGGTTTGCGACGAACCGCATCCGTTACTAGTAAAGGAAATGATAAGCCATTGTACTGAAGGGAAGATAGACGAAGCGTACAAAATCATGGGACATCTTTGGCAGATGGGCTACTCACCAGAAGATATAATAACGAGCATATTTCGAGTTTGTAAAATTGAGAGTATGCCAGAGTTTCTTAAGCTGGAATTTATCAAGGTAAACTTGCGCGAAATATGAATAGCGTTATCCACCAGATAGTGATTTTTCAAACTTTCTAACCATGTTCAGTAACTGGTAAAACCCAAGTTAAAGTTCAGCATTTTCGAGTTAAAATCTCTTCTCTTGCAAGTTCAATATTCCTGGCGTCATATCCTTGCTTTTTAAGCCTTTCTGTGACAGTTGAAAAATCACTAACCGGTGGATAGCGCTTTCGTACAACCCCCCCCCCCCCGCCCTCTCCATAAAGCTTCTCTGGATATGTGATGCAAATTTGTATGGGAACCATATAATCTATCTGTTATATCTCTAGTTAATTTTTTTTGCGTCGGATTTCTTTGATGTACCGCGGGTTTTATCTCAGATATATAATAATGATAATGATAATAATAATAGCAGAATTTTTTTATATTAGCACCACTTCCATAAATGTCCAGGGCGTTGCAGAATCAATATAAAGATAATACCTTGAATAAACAAGTGTGGAAAAATTTCGAAGAATCTCGACTTAAATTACTAAAAATACTCGAACGTCGGGAGTTATGTTATATAAAGCCCTGGGACGCTGTGCGTCCTGGGGGGGGGGGGCTTTATATGATATAAATCCCTTCTTCTCGGTATTTACCTCAAACTTCTAACACTGCGGTTGTGCGTTTCAGGAAATTGGATTTACACATATGAGGATTGTTGAAGGCGTGAATAGCCTACTTCAAATGTCGGGCCTTTTGGCAAGATTATGTATGAAGACCGCTGTGGAGAAACGTTGACGGGCTCAGATATGGATAACAGGTAACTTTTAGAATTTATACACAGTAAAATAAAAAATACTTTGTATTGTATTGAATGAATCGTAGTTGTTAATGTGATGTAGGCCTAGGCCTGCGCACAAGATTTTCTCTTCCGCTGGCCATAATTTGTCAGACCGTTGAACTGTATACGTAGACTAGAAAGATAACTCAGAGATGAAAGGGGTTTGGTAGGATGAAGGACGGCGGAGGGGGAAAGCTGCGGTGGGAAAGCAGGGGTGGGAAAGCGGGGGTGGAAATGTGAAGGGGGTGTCGATTCAGCTTTTGTGGGTTTTAAATAGAAATACTTGTATCAAGTTAAAGCTATAAAAACAATATAAAGTCTGTTAAAATGAGACTTGTTACAACTTGTTAAAACAACTTGCAACAAGCCCCTGGATAACAAATTTTGACAATCAACTTGCAACAAGTCTGTTGGCAATTTCCACCAGACTTGTCGTCGACAAACGGTCGCGAGCCATGCGAACGCATCCTGATATTGTCTAGTAGTTGCGCACAAGTTGTTGCAAGTTTTTTTGTGTATTTAAGTGATGAAGCACGGCGAGGAGGCTCGTTTGAAAATTGTATATGCTCTTCTATAATTTATAAATAATTTTAACTTAGCTAAGCGGATTTTTCTTTTTCTACCGTCCACACAATGTCTAGCGCGGAATTTTGAACATTTCCTATCGTCCTTGCCGTCGCTATGAAACGAGCTGTCTGTGTCGCGAGTTTCACCGTAACGGGTATTTGCTTTGAAAACAAGAAGTTCTTGCTTGTAGCTTCAAATTTTACAGTAAATTCCTCGTTTCTACAAACGTTTGCTATTTCAAATACTTCAACAAGCGCTTCATTTTGGACGTCTTTGTAACTTCGCCGTATTCCGTAAAGACATCGTTGGATGTTCGTAACTTTCGAATGCTTTCCGAACACGTCTTGGATAGTTCGCTGCGGCCGGGGATCTTTAGGGTTATTACACACGCATAACTTGACGTCCACATCTTTATCCACGCATACCCCGTAATGTCCATACGTTGATATTCTGTTCTGAGATAACAGCCTCATGTCGTAAATTCCTGCCTTGGTGTTTTCCCTTGACAATGTCTGTATACAAAACAGAAAAGATGTTTCAAAATGGCGAAGAGCACTGGTTTAAAGCTATCATTATGGGTATGTTAGACTCGTTAAACGAAAATTTGTTTTTGTTGCTCTGTTTCTCGAGTCTATTCCCACACCGGGCAAGCTGAAAAGTATGCCTGACCACGGTGGGAATCAACGCTACGACTTTTGCAATTCAAGCCCAACCTTCTCCAAACCGAACTACACCGTAAGGTCGGTTCGAGTATGGGATATTTACAAACTGAGGCAGGCATAGATATTAGAAAAAGGGTTGGATTGGCAACTCTTTTGTTATCTATATTTTATCTTTAGTTGAGCACACCGGAAGCAAACATTGCCCAACTTGTATGGTAATTATGCTCATGAACTCAATTTCGTTTATGCGCATAATTACCATAGCGAGTTGTGCAATGTTTGTTTCCGGTTTATTCAAAATAACTGAACCGAAGATCGTGTATAGTATTGAATAGCCTTGCCAATCCATTCCCCTTCCTAATATCTGTGAGGCCAGTACGTGTAATTATGAACTCGCCTACTCGAACCAACCTGACCACACGTAGCCCAGTTGGCAGACCCACTACGTGTGGTCAGGTTCGAATAGGTGAGTTTATAATTACACGTACTGGCCTCGGTTTAGAAATATCCCATGCTCAAACCGACCTGACGGTCCTGTTCAGTCAACAGAGAATTGGGCGGTGTGAATTTGGAACTCAGGATAATACCGAAATATCATTTTCACTTCACAAGACCAAGGCACATAAAAATCATAACGTAAATTTGTTTTTCACGAGCGACATAAATGACTGCTCTGCGCTATGGAATTTTTCGTGGGCAAATTCTTAGTTTTAAAGAATTTCTAAGAAATGTTCGAGGACTCCTCATTTGGCAAAAATATCCGATATTATGCCAACGGCATGTTGATATAGCCATCATAAATAGAGATGAAATTTGTATAGAAATTTGTCGCTGGAATATTTCTTCCTACTTGGCAAATGATATATTCCATCGAGAATACAGGATAGCAGCGTTGCAACATCGGATCACCCTCATGAAAACACTGGACCTTCTCCCTGAAGGCGCTAGACCGGGGTGCCGAAACGTTGGATGGTTAAATGCAATTCGACCAAGCTTTGTGTTCATTTAAACATAACCAGAACAGTAATGATGATAACACCAGGTTGCCAACAACTAACTTCATAAAAAGGGCAGTTTTCTCAACCTTACCTGCACAGTTATAATCTCGACTTGGTTCGCAAGATTACTAGATTGTACCCGAACGTCCATTGTCGTCGCCGTTGTCCCATCTCGCATCTTCCTCGTTTTCACGTTTGCTATGTTTTGAACACGAAGCCGTTGACACGAACCAAACACGACGCGAGACTTATTGTATGGAACACCTTTCGCTCTCGTGTCCAGGAGAGACGTTTGGATCATGTTGTTTATCTCGCCAATCGCATATTCCGCCAAGAACAGTTGGTCGGTAGTGTTTGCCACGGATGTCTCCCAACCTTCGCAGATGCATTTGCTTTGTTCGGTCATCAAGAGTTCGTCACATGTTCGATTCTTGGCGATTTTTCCAAAGATTCCTGCTGGTTTCAGGGGCGATTGGCCGTCGTACCTGGGCAGAGAAAGTCGTGTGTGAGATGTGGATCGGGAGAAGTATGGCTGTTATAACTGTAAGTATATCATTCAAACAAAACATTCAAACAAGACATTCAAAACAGACAGATGACTCTGAAAAGATGTCTTAGAAATAACTTCGGAAGATGACTTTGAAATTAATTCGAAAATTTACAGTTTCGATTTTACGTATTGTTTGAATAGTATATTGATTTTCAAGTTGTCCTGTATAGTCGGAATTTGTTTTTAACTTTATTTATGGCTGTTAAACTTCAATTTCTAACACCAGTACCACTACCACTACCAACCAGCAATAAGAACAACATTAAACTACTTACCCAGAAAGTTCAACCAGTCCAGCTCTTAAATCAAACAGATTAAATAACCGTCTTTGATTCTCGTGCAAGTTTCTCAAAACTTCTCCTCCAAAACTCCGTCCCATCTTCTTCGGTACTACCATCAGCATAAACGGATGGTACATCTCTCTTTTCCCGTCCTCCATAGCCTGATAATAAGTGTACGTGTTACCGTGATCTGCGAAAATGATACTCAACGTATTTTCCCTCGTCGACATTCTTCGGATGAAGTCCTTAAGATGGACGTCGAGTGTTTGGACTCGTAGTCCTTCGTTGTCATGGGATACATGTGTTGACGTGTACAGGAATATTGGTTTGCTCACAGGGGGTTTACTGACGGAATCGATGTAGCTGGTGACGTAGTCTAAGACATCCTCGTGTTGGTGTCGCCCGTTGAAGCAAATCTGATGTTTGGGTCCGGCGTAGAAAGGTAATTTCATATGGTTGCGTCTTAGTATGCTGCAAGATGACTCGGTGATGCCTGGAAGAGAATCGAGAATTCGTCATGATCAAATGTGGACGACAGTTGAAGACAGGTGAGAAGAGAAGGTTAGGATAAGAGTTTTCTCAACACTCATGTCCTGGTCAGATGTTGACAAGTGAGGGGTTTTTATGAGCGTTTTGGTTGAGTGAGAGTTGCATTCGAGTTTTCATTAGACTTTTTTCAATTCCTGTGCCCTAGTCAAAGAAGAACAAGAATTGCATGGTTGATGAAAGTTGACAAGCGAGAGTTTGTATGAGAGTCTTCTCAGCTTTTGTGTCCTGGTCAAACGAGAACAAGAGTTGCATCGGAATTGATGAGAGTTGACAAGCGAGAGTTTGTATGAGAGTCTTCCCACCAAGAAAGCTCTTAATTACTCTTGAGATTTATTTTTGTCCTCCGTGTTTCCAGATTGTTTTGCAAGGGTCTACTGCGGAGCCACAGTTGAATTTCTTATTATTTTTGAATTTTTCTTAATCCGTTCTAAACTTCTCTCTACATTTACGTTCTGATATTTAATCAAAGAAGAAAACTGAAAAACACGCAACATGCGCTTTCTTACCTCTGGAATCAATGCTAGAAACACCAAGTTTCCCTTGAAGACTTTTCCAGCTTCCAACCTTATATTTATCCATAATTCCCCAATGTCCTCGCCAACATAAATCATCCAGGAACATTGTTTGAAAACCGGCTTTCTTAAACACCTCGTACAATCGATCCAAATTTACTGGCGTTCCAGTTCTTGTTTTCCCGCCTATATGAACCGGATATAAACTTCCGTTAAACAGTGCTCGTTCGTTTTCCTGTGTATGCCCATGAACGGATTGAAAGAGTTCGAAGTTAAACACATGGGCGGGATAGCTTGAATCGTTCTTGATTTCGTTTAGATAGCTCACGGTTTTTGGAAACGATCGGTAGAAATGCAGTCGCGACACAGAGTCCACTAAAAAGACGTTGATATTTATTTTATTCTGATGTGCGGTGTCTTTGCGTGCCGGTAGCGCCGGAAGAAATGTTAACATCTGCGCAACAACAGATCCCTTCGCGTCCGTGCAATTCACGAACAAAAATGGCAAATCATGTTGCCTTAGTTCCTCGGCAAATCTAAGCACCAACTTTGCAATTTCGCTGTTGTTAAAGCTTGCAGGGATTACTTGTTCTTTGACGAGGCCGTCTTGGTAATCCATATATTCCAAGAACATCTTTTTCGTTCTATCGCAAACGGAAAAATTGCATTTTATTTCGAGGCTCGTGTACGAATCGTTGCCTTTTGTCTCGTTGACTTTGCATAACTCGTGGGGCGGTGCTTTTTGGTCTTTACATCGAGTTATTTCAGGATGAATGGTGTATTTTTTCGTGGAGTATTCTATGCCTTTCTCAGATAACACGAAAGTTTTACACGAAGGTTCTTCCACTGGGGTTTCCTGGAATTGGAATGCCGAAGCAGTTGGCTTATCAGTTGTTTGGGTCAAATTTGATGTACTCTCTTTGGTTGGGATTCTTCTTAAAAGTTTATTCGAAGTTGTCGCTTTTGGACCAGCAGTTGTTGACATCGTCGTACTTTGAGGTACGTCAGCCTGTTTGGTCGTCTTCTTTCTTTTCAAAGCTTTTTCACTCAAATTCTCGGGAGTATTTGACGGCACGAACATTTGTTTCGAAATGCTCGCTTCTGGATTCCTATATTGTATGGCACTTTGGCTTGTCTTCGCTGCGGAGCCTGTACTTGACGACGACGGCTTTGCGTTTCCTTTTGGGATTGATATACTAGGTTTTACCAAACCGTCGGGACGCTCCTTCTCGAAAAATTGTCTGACTGTTATGCTTGATATGCTGTTACTAATTTTATCGAGCTCGTTTTCAGGATCGGAATCAGATGAATCTGATCTGTGTTCATTTTTTGCCCCAAGTATGCCACTCATGTACTTTTGCAGTTTGCTTGTTCTGGTGGTGCCGTTAAACCCAGCCATGGAAGTAGGATTCAGTTGTGTGAAAAATTCTCCGCTGTACACCTGTGGATACAGCACTATCAACATAACATTGACAAGTCCAAACAGAACCAAAAATCCCGCGAGGTTTCTGCGGAATGTGACGGGATTGCAGACGGTTCGGCGATGTCCCACAGGTTCCATGCTTCAAGATGTAGTAATGGTCTTGATCGGTCTGTTACGGCATTACCTATGTTGAAAGCGAAACAATATTAATCTCTGCAAAGAAGAAATGAAGGAGGCGAGGTGCTAGGCTTGACTCTAAAAGTGACCCCCCCCCCCCGTATGCATGGCTGGCCATATATTCAAATGATTTTTTAAATTTACACCTCCTCCCTGTGCCGCATTGTGGCCGCATTAAATAAAAAGCGAACGTCAAGAATCTATACAATTGTGAGTGTTCTACTTCATATGTATTCTAGATCGGTGCCTATTCATACTGGTTATCATACTTGCTAAATTCCGAGTAATAAACAGCCTCGGATCGATCTGAGGTTGATGTATATCAGATCGAGCTAAAGTAAACTAAACGAATAAGGAAATGAGCCTGTGACTATCCATTTCACCCGACGAGATCAGTGAACATGCTTCTCGTATGGCATGCACTGCTATGGAAAGCCATAGCTGTCTTAAGTGATAAAACGTCATTTCATTAGGTGCTTTATACATTATATACGGTGCTTTAAAGTGCTTATGAAACGAAATTTTCTGCGACAATCTTCTTATTGCATTAGAAAGATCAGTTAAAATCACTGTATAACTTCTTTGATAGAATTTTTGTAACTGCCTTACTTTTCGAGATATTCAATTTTATTTGATTAGAAAATTACCTAACCAGTGACGTCATACTGCATAATGAGCGACTGTTAGATTGCTTATTTTGTAGCATGTAATAGTGGAAAATAACTAAAACTACACTTACATGTGTGTAGGCTATGTTTAACATCCAGACCTGGGTATTTAGGTGTTATATCTTGAGTACTTTTTAAATTAATTCAGCTTTTTTGAAAAGTGATTATGCAGTATGACGTCACTGGTTAGGTAATTTTCAAATCAAATAAAATTGAATATCTCGAAAAGTAAGGCAGTTACAAAAATTCTGTCAAAGAAGTTATACAGTGATTTTAACTGATCTTTTCAATGCAATAAGAACATTGTTGGAGAAAATTTCGTTTCATAAGCACTTTAAACATGACATGCGGTGCTTTGAGTATTATATGCGGTGCTTTAAACATTATATGCGGTGCTTTGAGCATTATATGCGGTGCTTTAAGCATTATATGCGGTGCTTTAATCATTATATGCGGTGCTTTAAACATTATATGCGGTGCTTTAAACATTATATGCGGTGCTTTAAACATTATATGCGGTGCTTTAAACATTATATGCGGTGCTTCGAGCATTATATGCGGTGCTTTAAACATTATATGCGGTGCTTCGAACATTATATGCGGTGCTTCGAACATTATATGCGATGCTTTGAACATTGTATGCTGTGCTTTGAGCATTATACGCAGTGCTTTCATCATTATACGCAGGTATTTCATCATTATACGCGGTGCTTTCATCATTATATGCGGTGCTTTCATCATTATACGCGGTGATTTCACCTTTGTACGCGGTGCTTTCATCATTATATGCGGTGCTTTCACCTTTATACGCAGTGCTTTGAACATTATACGCGATGGTTCCAGCGTCATTATACTCAGTGAGCCAGTACCTTTGGTCAGCGTTGTGGAATCTTACACGATTCTGCTATATATAAAACGGTAAAATATATAAGACTTTTCTGGCGTTTTAAATCGAAAGTAAACCCAGGGGGTTTGAAATATGGAACAAATACTGCAATCTTTAAATTTGGGGACTTTGCGTGGCCGATTTGAAGCACAGCGAATAGAACCGCAGGCAGTTTTAAATTTAATGGGAAAAAAATTGAAAAAAAATTTGGGAAAAAATTTTTCAGGAAAAAATCTTGAAAAAAATTCCGGAAAAAATTTTGAAAAAGAAATTGGGAAAAAATTTTTTTGTCAAAACTTTTTCCTAATTTTTTTTCAAATTTTTTTCCCAAATTTTTTTTCAGAATTTTTTCCCAAATTTTTTTTTCAAATTTTTTTTCCCAAACTTTTTTTCAAAATTTTTTCCCAAATTTTTTTAGAGTTCTTTTTCCAAATTTTTTTTTCAGAATTTTTTTCCAAATTTTTTTTCGAAATTTTTTCCCAAAATTTTTTCCCAAATTTTTTTGGGAAATTTTAAAAAAAATTTGGGAAAAAAATTTTGAAAAAAAATTTGGGAAAAAATTCTGAAAAAAATTTGGGAAATCATGAATAATTCATGAATATCATGAATAATTCATGATATCATGAATAATTCATGAAATTCATGAATAATTCATGAATGATTCATGAATAATTCATGAATTTTCCAGGAAAAAATCTTGAAAAAAAATTCAGGAAAAAATTTTGAAAAAGAAATTGGGAAAAAAAATTTTGTCAAAACTTTTTCTTAATTTTTTTCAAGATTTTTTCCTGAAAAATTCATGAATTATTCATGATCATGAATTATTCATGATTTTCATGAATTATTCATGATTATTCATGAAATATCATGAATTATTCATGAATATTCATGAATTATTCATGAATTTCCCAAAATTTTTTTCAAAATTCTTTCCAGAATTTTTTTTCAAGATTTTTTCCCAAATTTTTTGTTCAAAATTTTCCCCAATATTTTTGTCAATTTTTTTTTCAGAATTTTTTCCCAAATTTTTTTTTTAGAATTTTTTCCCACATTTTTTTTCAAAATTTTTTCCCAAATTTTTTTGTTCAAAATTTTCCCCAATATTTTTCATGAATTATCGTGAATTATTCATGAATATTCATGAATTATTCATGAATTTCCCAAATTTTTTTTCAAAATTTTTTCCAGAATTTTTTTTCAAATTTTTTTCCCAAATTTTTTTTCAAAATTTTTTCCCAAAATTTTTCAAAATTTCGCATTAAATTTAAAACTGCCTGCGGTTCTATTCGCTGTGCTTCAAATCGGCTACGCAAAGTCCCCAAATTTAAAGATTGCAGTATTTGTTCCATATTTCAAACCCCCTGGGTTTACTTTCGATTTAAAACGCCAGAAAAGTCTTATATATTTTACCGTTTTGTAACTGCGCTCAACTTGTAAATTTCCAAGCAGGAAATGACACGTGATCGCCCTATGAATATTCGATGAGTGTTTAGATATTCTTGATGACATGACGTATAGCAGAATCGTGTAACATTCCACAACGCTGACCAAAGGTACTGGCTCACTGAGTATAATGACGCTGGAACCACCGCGTATAATGTTCAAAGCACTGCGTATAAAGGTGAAAGCACCGCATATAATGATGAAAGCACCGCGTACAAAGGTGAAATCACCGCGTATAATGATGAAAGCACCGCATATAATGATGAAAGCGCCGCGTATAATGATGAAATAACTGCGTATAATGATGAAAGCACTGCGTATAATGCTCAAAGCACAGCATATAATGTTCAAAGCACCGCATATAATGTTCGAAGCACCGCATATAATGTTCGAAGCACCGCATATAATGCTCGAAGCACCGCATATAATGTTTAAAGCACCGCATATAATACTGAAAGCACCGCATATAATGTTTAAAGCACCGCATATAATGCTCGAAGCACCGCATATAATGTTTAAAGCACCGCATATAATGTTTAAAGCACCGCATATAATGTTTAAAGCACCGCATATAATGTTTAAAGCACCTCATATAATGTTTAAAGCACCGCATATAATGCTTAAAGCACCGCATATAATGCTCAAAGCACCGCATATAATGTTTAAAGCACCGCATATAATACTCAAAGCACCGCATGTCATGTTTAAAGCACCGTATATAATGTATAAAGCACCTAATGAAATGACGTTTTATCACTTAAGACAGCTATGGCTTTCCATACACTGCTAATAAAGAAATGCTGAAGGCCAATTTTGCTGAATTTCTAGTGCAATTCCCCCTTCCGGAATGCCCTGAATGTATGCTTTCTCGCTTCAACGTTTCCATCCAGTTCACTCAAACGTTGACATCCATCAAATCATCAAAAGGATGTGGCCGGAAAATTTAAGAATTGCAAGGGTAAACAAAGCGAAACTGGTACCTGACCAGGTAAACATGATAAATGCAACCGTGCCACGCTTTCTCTCGCAGCAAACATTGCACAATCAAACCCATTCACGTTGTATAACCAAGGACCTGGTTTGGTAACCTAGAGTCCTAGACTTTCCCAAATCTCAATGATATTGAGTGCTAGCCAACGTAAATAAATTGCTTCCTGTTTTGATTGTCAACAGCATTATACTTTGGCATACTGCATAACCCGGACTCGGACCCAGACTCGGACCCGGACTCTGACTCGGACCCGGACTCGGACCCGTGAAAAAATTCGTTACAAAAAGAATTCGTAGTTGCAGGGAAATACTTTTTAAGAATTACTATGGTGTTACAAACACAGTTTTCCAGCCAATTTGCAAACAATTTGTAAAAATCTATAAGGCTTATATGTTCCTGATTGTTTTAGGCTCAACATTGAGCTTGGTCTGACTATATAGCAGGTAAATATTAAAGCCTTTCATACAAGATCTTCCATTAAAAATTAACAAAATGTTTATCAGGATAAACGAACGTGCCAGTGCAAAGAAAGTATTATTTACAATATATGAACTACGAAAAGTTAAGGTTAAGTTTCCTCTTCAGTTCCCTCTTGTGCGATTCTTTTAAAAAAGGTTGTAAATCAGGAGGAATTTGTACCAATCCGGGCACGAAAAATGCATTTTTAACAGCAACGCAGTTCGGATTGACATGAAAATATACGTTAGACAGCTCGCTCGAGATGACTTTTTCTCCGTTTTTCCAATATTCTCTCCTTGCTCTGGCGACAATTACTAAATCTTTACATGGGTAAAATATCGCATTTGGGCGTTCTTTTTTACAAGTGAGGCAGTGAGCCATACAAACACGAAATACTTTTATAAATTTTGTAACTAACGCATCGCTTGAAAGCTTGTATAATCTTCTGTGGATGATCGCACGTATTGCAATAAATTCTTTGGACTTTGGAGCCTTGCAATACATAAAAGCGCCGCCCAAAGCTTGTCAAGGTGTTGTGTTTCAACATATGGTCGGTTAAAGTTTTTGTATCGCTAATATATTTCCTGTGCGAAAATTGGGCGAAATTTGGAACCTTATAATGCGTAATCATCAGATTCCAGATGATGACAAAATAAGGTCAAAACATTGAATCAATAAAAATGTTGTCGTTTTTCGTAGTAACAGTAGTTGTGTATAATGCGTACGCTTGTCAAAGTATTGTGGTCCAAGAAAATAGCGCATGATGCCGGCAAAATGATATGATGCGAAAATTGCGCGTAAGTGCAGAACTTGCCTTCAAATAGCTTAAGAAGAAGATCTTGTATGAAAGGCTTTAATATTTACATGCTATATAGTCAGATCCAAGCTTAATGTTGAGCCTAAAACAATCAGGAACATATAAGCCTTATAGATTTTTACAAATTGGTTGCAAATTGGCAGGAAAACTGTGTTTGTAACACCATAGTAATTCTTAAAAAATATTTCCCTGCAACTACGAATTCTTTTTGTAACGAATTTTTTCACGAGTCCGGGTCCGAGTCTGGGTCCGAGTCCGAGTCCGGGTTATGCAGTATGCCATTAAATATACTTTGGCCTTTAGAGCCTTTTCGAGCAGCGAGAATTTTGATAACTGTGTCATGGAAGTTTTTTCTTCTCATGTAAGAGTGACAATTTCGCCTTTGACAGAAGTACTTTGCTTGAAAGGGATGGGGGCCTTGAAAACTGTTCATATCCATAGCCATAGGGCAAGATCGGTAGGGTAGAGCGCTCATTATGATTCGGTCATCATGATTGACGATTTAGTAGCCAGGATGATGATAATTAACTGAGTACTTAGCTGGCATAACTACCCTCGGAACAAGGCTTCTTGTCAAGAGAGACTTGTTTCTATGTTCCTATTCAGACGAGCAGATAAAATTGTGGGGAGAAAAATTGTCGGCGCGCACAAACAAATCTTCCTGTCAAGAAAAAATCATCTCTAAAGACCCTAGACGGGTTATTTTTCTCGCTTGTATACGGGAGTAACTTGATATACACGCCAGCTAAATGTAATTATATTCTGTCAGATCTATAGCAGTGGAGACCAACAGATACTTGTTACTGTCTTGTCTGTCTACGCTAGGTGGACCTTCGATAATAATATCAGCTATTCAGATACAAATAAGACACTGGTCGACAGATGATGATATTTGATATGATACGTTCGTTATATAATAGGGCAATCTATAGGAGTATCTATTAAATTTGCATGTAAAGTTGTGAAGTCTAAACACTTTTTAACCGTCAAGTATACTGCAATCTGTATTTTGACGTTTTAGGAATAGCTATCAAGTATCATGGCCATCAACTGGCTTGCTATTTAAGCATCTTCGCTTCAATGACAATGCTATATATGATATCACAGTTTGTTTGTGCACGAAAAATAATTAGAATGCCGAAGTCTTGGTCAAAGTCAATACACGGCAAAAATACAGCCGTAGCATTACGTAACACAAGCTTTTATAAACCATTAAAAAGAAGTTACTCACCTATATCAGCTGTTTCTATCATGGACCTTGTTTTACAACTGTATACATACACGACAATTATAGATTGGCTTCCTGTTGTCACAGGCACGGATATTTGTCATCATTTGCATATCTCGGATGATTTACTACGTGTTGATTTTAAACGGATTTAAGTTTCCAACTTCAAAACCGGCCACGTCGTTTTGAAAACGACTTCTACACAAGCTTTTGTGCGGGAATCAAGTAGATTTTTGACAGCAGCATATGACAGTATTAAGTGATTGACCGGGTGGTTGTGAATGTCTAGTAAACGCAAGCAACATCACAAGTGACAGCATCTTTTGACTTTGTCTTTGTGAAAGAAGTCAAGTGCGGAAAGTGACTTTATACAGGCCTATAGAACCTGTTGTAAATAAGCTAAAACAAAGGGCAAAAGGCAAGCTAGAAACAGGCCTAACTGGCGCAATTGCTCAATTTAGTGCGCGGGCAATCCCGTTGAACCGAGCGGAGAGTTTTCTTCCACATACCTTTCTTACAGGAGCTTCAAGACTTCTCTTAAATAAATTTGAAACGCATATATCAACATGGCACAAACCAGCATGATTATAACCGGATCAGCATTGCCAGCCCTTTATAATTAAGGACTTCATGTCTTACCAGATTAATTTTAGCAATGAAACCTCTGTCGCAGTGTCGCGAGGATTGTAGCATTTATATGGCCTGCAACTTGGTTGAGATTAGATATGCCACATGTTCAAAGGTGTAGGTTGATAGATGATATCAGTTGCGAAATTCAAAAGTTCATTTCGTTTTGTAAACAAAGCCCGTGATTGGCTCCTGATTTCAAGGAAGCCATTCAATGCACAGGCGGCCCAATTCAGTGTGTAGTTTCATATAGAGATCAGTAGCGAGCGGTAGCGAATTGTTTTACATGTATATTCAAACAAAACAATTCGCTACCGCTCGCTACTGATCTCTATATGAAACTACACACTGAATTGGGCCGCCTGTGTTCAATGCTCAGTTTACAAGCCGGTTTGCAACCGAATTTGATACCTCGGAAATTCGAAAATGAGTTTTACAACACAGTCTCGTACCCAGGCCTCTATTCGTGCAAAGTAAAAGCGCTCCACATATTAATTAAGTAATTTGATATATGCAAGATATAACCGCGCGA
Organism: Muricea muricata; assembly: GCA_963855995.1. Classification (NCBI taxonomy): domain Eukaryota; kingdom Metazoa; phylum Cnidaria; class Anthozoa; order Malacalcyonacea; family Plexauridae; genus Muricea; species Muricea muricata. The sequence continues at coordinate 1,891,826 of OY979729.1, read as the reverse complement.
GGAGTTATGGATCCGCGTCCTCCCCAAGCACCTCTGCGCGCTCAATCTGTACATGATCTGCATATATGACACTGGATTAACTGATAATATTTTAATTGACTAAATAGCGCCTGGGTACGAGGCTGTCACAATCATACAGTCAGACTGGAGGTTCAATATACAAGGTATATCGAACTTTGGAGTGCCCTAACGCGTCATTATGATTTACAAAGACCATTCTTACACGGTGGGAAAGACCAGTCTTTTAGGCTTAGCTTTCGATTGTCGCCATCTTTCTACCAAGGCAAGTGGGAAATTCAAAAGTTCATTTCGGTTTGTAAGCAAAGCCCGTGATTGGCTCCTGATTTCAAAGAAGCCATTCAATGCTCAGTTTTAAAACCGGTTTGCAACCGAATTTGATACCTCGGAAATTCGAAAATGAAAAAAGTGAGGTTTTTCAATGCTTCATGTTCTACGCATAATTATTCTTTTATTCGGAGCAGCTATGGAATCTAAATTTGCGAAATAGATAAACTTGAAATTCAGGGGATCGCGGAGGCGTTTATATGTTAGTTTTGGGTTCCCCTTTATTTGGTAAATCTATAAAAAGGAAATTTATATTTAGCTTATACCAGCGTTATTATGGTTGACTGCGTGATAACTATTTTCATGTGAAAGATTGTGTTTCAATTAAATTGTACTGTTTCAAATATTGTACGAATATTGTTTCCTTGATTGTTTACGCTTTATTTTCTCGTGCATGTATATCCAGGAAGTGAAATAATTTCCGTAGTCGTGCATATTTTGTTAAAAATATATCTACTTTGTTGTTCCTGAGACATTTGTCCACTCTCGACAATTACTCTCGACTTTTTACTCTCGACTCTCGACATTTACTCTCGACCCTCGACTTTTAGATACACTCCGTGCGAACGCATCCTGATATCGTTTAGTTGTTGCGTGCAAGTTGTTGCAAGTTTTTTTGTGTGTATTTAAGTGATGAAGCATGGCGAGGAGGCACGTTTGAAAATTGTAAATGCTCGTCTATAATTTATAAATAATTTTAACTTAGCTAAGCGGATTTTTCTTGTTCTACCGTCCATACAATGTCTAGCGCGGAATTTTGAACATTTCCTATCGTCCTTGCCGTCGCTATGAAATGAGCTGTCTGTGTCGTAAGCTTCACCGTAACGGGTATTTGCGTTGAAAACAAGAAGTTCTTGCTCGTAGCTTCAAATTTTACAGTAAATTCCTCGTTTCTACAAACGTTTGCTATTTCAAATACTTCAACTAGCGCTTCGTTTTTAACGTCTTTGTAACTTCGCCGTATTCCGTAAAGACATCGTTGGATGTTCGTAACTTTCGAATGCTTTCCGAACACGTCTTGGATAGTTCGCTGCGGCCGGGGATCTTTATGGTTATTACACACGCATAACTTGACGTCCACATCTTTATCCACGCATACAATGTAATGTCCATACCTTGATATTCTGTCCTGAGATAACAGCCTCATGTCGTAAATTCCTGCCTTGGTGTTTTCCCTTGACAATGTCTGTATACAAAACAGAAGAGATGTTTTCAAAATGGCGAAGAGCACTGGTTTAAAGCTATCATTATGGCTACGTTAGCCTCGTTAAACGAAAATTTGTTTTGTTGCTCTGTTTCTCGAGTCTGTACCCTTGAACTGTAGTACAACTGGAACGCTAACTCAATAAAAAAGTTCAGTCAATGGGTGAAGCCAAGTTAGTTTTTCTGAGTTTTGAGACGAAACACTTAACGCCAAAGTTCAGATCATATATCAAATGGAAGCTATTAAAAAGTTACATTTAATATAAAAAATTCGAAACTTCAGACAAAAAAGAAATGCCTAACAAATACGAAAACAACTACAATTTTGAAAAATACGGCAAATTTCCCTTCAAAGTTCAAGGTGTTTGTCTTTCACCTAACGCCTTGAAATGTTTACACCAAATACAACTTTTTAATAGTTTTCATTTGATATACGGCCTATTTCAACTCAAAACTCAGAAAAACTTAATCTAATTAGCTTCAATTTTTCCCCCTGACTTTATCGTTCCAGTTTACTTATAGTTCAATGATCTATACCCATACCAGGTGAGCTGAAAAATATGCCTGACCAAGGTGGGAATCAAAGCTACGACCTTTGCAATTCAAGACCAACCTTCTCCAAACTGAACTACTCAACTGCACCGTAAGGTCGGTTCGAGTATGGGATATTTACAAACTGAGGCCAGTACGTGTAATTATGAACTCGCCTACTCAAACCAACCTGACCACACGTAGCTCAGTTGGCAGACCCACTACGTGTGGTCAGGTTCGAGTAGGTGAGTTCATAATTACACGTACTGGCCTCGGTTTAGAAATATCCCATGCTCGAACCGACCTCATAGACCTGACGGTGCAGTTCAGTTAACGGAGAATTGGGCGGTGGGAATTTGGAACTCAGGATAATACCGAAATATCATTCTCACTTCACAAGACCAAGGCACATAAAAATCATAACGTAAATTTGTTTTTCACGAGCGACATGAAAGGCTGCTATGCGCTATGGAATATTTCGTGGGCAAATTCTTAGTTTTAAAGAATTTCTAAGAAATGTTCGAGGACTCCTCCTTTCGCAAAAATATCCGATATTATCCCAACGGCATGTTGATATAGCCATCATGAATAGAGATGACGGTAGAAATGTGTCGCTGGAATATTCCCACCTTCTTGGCAAATGATATATTCCATCGAGAATACAGAATAGCAGCGTTGCAACATCGGATCACCCTCATGAAAACACTGGACCTTCTCCCTGAAGGCGCTAGACCGGTGTGCCGAAACGTTGGATGGTGAAATGCAATTCGATCAAGCTTTGTATTCATTTAAACATAACCAGAACAGTGATGATGATAACACCAGGTTGCCAACAACTAACTTTATAAAAAAAGGGCAGTTTTCTCAACCTTACCTGCACAGTTATAATCTCGACTTGGTTCACAAGATTACTGGATTGTACCCGAACGTCCATTGTCGTCGCCGTTCCATCTGGCATCTTCCTCGTTTTCACGTTTGCTATGTTTTGAACGCGAAGCCGTTGACACGAACCAAACACGACGCGAGACTTATTGTATGGAACACTTTTCGCTCTCGTGTCCAGGAGGGACGTTTGGATTATGTTGTTTATCTCGCCAATCGCATATTCCGCCAAGAACAGTTGGTCGGTAGTGTTTGCCACGGATGTCTCCCAACCTTCGCAGATGCATTTGCTTTGTTCGGTCATCAAGAGTTCGTCACATGTTCGATTCTTGGCGATTTTTCCAAAGATTCCTGCTGGTTTCAGGGGCGATTGGCCGTCGTACCTGGGCAGAGAAAGTAGTGTGTGAGATGTGGATAGGGAGAAGTATGACTGTTATAACCATAATTATATCATTCAAACAAGACATTCAAGACAGACAGATGACTCTAAAAAGATGTCTTTGAAATAAATTCGGAGGATGACTTTGAAATGAATTCGAAAATTTACAGTTTCGATTTTACGTGTTGTTTGAATAGTATATTGATTCTCAAATTGTCCTGTATAGTCGGAATATGTTTTTAACTTTATTTATGGCTGTTGAACATCAATTTCTAACACCAGTACCACTACCACTACCAACCAGCAATAACAGCAACATTAAACTACCTACCTAGAAAGTTCAACCAGTCCAGCTCTTAAATCAAAGAGATTAAATAACCGTCTTTGATTTTGGTGCAAGTTTCTCAAAACGTTTCCTCCAAAACTTCGCCCCATCTTCTTCGGTACTACCATCAGCATAAACGGATGGTACATCTCTCGCTTCCCGTCCTCCATAGCCTGATAACGAGTGTACGTATTACCGTGATCTGCGAAAATGATACTCAATGTATTTTCCCTCGTCGACATTCTTCGGATGAAGTCCTTAAGATGGACGTCAAGTGTTTGGACTCGTAGTCCTTCGTTCTCATGGGATACATGTGTTGACGTGTACAAGAATATTGGTTTGCTCACAGGGGGTTTACTGACGGAATCGATGTAGTTGGTGACGTAGTCTAAGACATCCTCGTGTTGGTGTCGCCCGTTGAAGCAAATCTGATGATTAGGTCCGGCGTCGAAAGGTAATTTCATATGGTTGCGTCTTAGTATGCTGCAAGATGACTCCGTGATGCCTGGAAGAAAATCGAGAATTCATCTTGATCAAATGTGGACGACAGTTGATGACAGATGAAAAGAGAAGGTTTGGATAAGAGTTTTCTCAACACTCATGTCCTGGTCAGACGAGAACAAGAGTTGACAAGTGAGGGGTTTTTATGAGCGTTTTGGTTGAGTGAGAGTTGCATTCGAGTTTTCATTAGACTTTTTTCAATTCCTGTGCCCTAGTCAAAGAAGAACAAGAATTGCATGGTTGATGAAAGTTGACAAGCGAGAGTTTGTATGAGAGTCTTCTCAGCTTTTGTGTCCTGGTCAAACGAGAACAAGAGTTGCATCGGAATTGATGAGAGGTGACAAGCGAGAGTTTGTAAGAAAGCTCTTAATTACTCTTGAGATTTATTTTTGTCCTCCGTGTTTCCAGATTGTTTTGCAAGGGTCTACTGCGGAGCCACAGTTGAATTTCTTATTATTTTTGAATTTCTCTTAATCCGTTCTAAACTTCTCTCCACATTTACGTTCTGATATTTAATCAAAGAAGAAAACAGACAAACACGCAACATACTCTTTCTTACCTCTGGAATCAATGCTAGAAACACCAAGTTTCCCTTGAAGACTTTTCCAGCTTCTGATCTTATATTTATCCATAATTCCCCAACGTCCTCGCCAACAAAAATCATCCAGGAACATTGTTTGAAAACCGGCTTTCTTAAACACTTCGTACAGTCGATTCAAATTTATTGGCGTTCCAGTTCTTGTTTTCCCGCCTATATGAACCGGATATAAACTTCCGTTAAACAGTGCTCGTTCGTTTTCCTGTGTATGCCCGTGAACGGATTGAAAGAGTTCGAAGTTAAACACGTGCGCGGGATAGCGTGAATCGTTCTTGATTTCGTTTAGATAGCTCACGGTTTTTGGAAACGATCGGTAGAAATGCAGTCGCGACAGGGAGTCCACTAAAAAGACGTTAATATTTATTTTATTCTGATGCGCAGTGTCCTTGCGTGCCTGTAGCGCCGGAAGAAATGTTAACATCTGCGCAACAACAGATCCCTTCGCGTCCGTGCAATTCACGAACAAAAATGGCAAATCACGTTGCCTTAGTTCCTCGGCAAATCTAAGCACCAACTTTGCAATTTCGCTGTTGTTAACGCTTGCAGGGATTACTTGCTCTTTGACGAGGCCATTTCGGTGATCCATATATTCCAGAGACATCTTTTTCGTTCTATCGCAAACAGAAAAATTGCATTTTATTTCGAGGTTCGTGTACGAATCGTTGCTTTTTGTCTCGTTGACTTTGCACAACTCGTGGGGCGGTGCTTTTTGGTCTTTACATTGGGTTATTTCAGGATGAATGGTGTATTTTTTTGTGGTGTATTCTATGCCTTTCTTAGATAACACGAAAGTTTTACACGAAGGTTCTTCCACTGGGGTTTCCTGAAATTGGAATGCGGAAGCAGTCGGCTTCCCATCAATGGAAGTAGGATTCAGTTGTGTGAGAAATTCTCCGCTGTACACCTGTGGATACAGCACTATCAACATAACATTGACAAGTCCAAGCAGAACCAAAAATCCCGCGAGGTTTCTGCGGAATGTTACGGGATTGCAGACGGTTCGGCGATGTCCCACGGGTTCCATGCTTCAAGATGTGGTAATACTCTTGTCTTGATCGGTCTATTACGGCATTACCTATGTTGAAAGCGAAACAATATTAATATCTGCAAAGATGAAATAAAGAAAGCGAAGTTCTAGGCTTGACTCTGTTAATATGTTGTCGACGAGGAACGTATATATTTAACACTTATTGACTGAGACCGAGGGAAACAGTATGTTTTGTGGACCCGAGACTGCCGATGCCGAGGGAAACATCGACAGTCGAGTGTCCACAAAACATACTTCTTTCCCGAGGTCTCAGTCAATAAGTATTTTGTTATATAGTATATGAGTTAAAGTGTAAATAATACACCGGTTATTGGAGTCAGCTTTGAAAACAAAACTAGATAAATGGGCTGCCTTTAAAAAATAAGAAAACATCACTGAACAGTTAAATATTTATTAATTTAAAAACATTCTTGAGCATGCGCTCTTCACTCACTTTAATGTTGACCGGTCAAAAAATGTTTTAATGTTGACCGGTTGCCCTGTCGCCATAGCAAATTGCTATGGTAGCAATTGATTAAACATGACGTTTTGCGAACCGGCACGTGATGCGCTTTTGTCCAATCAGGAGACAGAAAAATTGAACTTTGACACTAGCTATATAACAAATAGAGTTAACGATCGAACTTAAGAAAGAGAATCCGATACTGTATATTCTTTGCATACTCGCAAGTTATGTAATGTGTTTGTGTAATGGTGATCGAGATATTTTCGGTATTTCGTACAATTATATTATGCCGAGTGCATAACATGGCGCCCAACGTGGGGCACAGAGCCTGACAATTATCGATTGAAAATAGCGTGTTGAGTATTGAAAAGGACGGAGAAAACGACAACGCGAACAACCCGAATATGAGTGAAAATCTTGGACGAATACGAGCTGTACGAGAAGGCAACAGAGGAGTTATTACGAAGCTTATAAAGGAAGGTGAATTTCACATCAATCAATTAAACGAATCACAACAAGGCAAGCACGACATTAGACAAATGAAAACTATATGTTCGATATTAAGTGAAAAGAAGGATATTCTCAAAACGCTTGACGAAAAGATTGTTAGTTTGTGCGAAGTGGAGGAAATTGCAAAAGAAATCGAACAAGCCGACGAATATATGTCTCGAATTTTGGACACTCAACGGATTCTTAAAGAAAGCGAGTCAAAACCTGTTGATATCGAAACGAAGACCGAAGATCAAGTAAGCCAAGTTCTACCGCCATCAACGTCGGAAGAATTAACAGGTACTGTGAATTTAATCGATTTACAGGGTTTAAATGCATCTATGAATGCAAGCGTTATTAGTGAGAATACAAATGACACTAATACAACAATTTCAGCACAAAGTCGTTCAAAATTACCCAAGCTAACCTTGCAAACATTTAAAGGCGATATCACCCAATTTCGTTCCTTTTGGGACAGTTTTACGAGTGCCGTTCACAACAATCCTAGTTTGTCGACGATCGATAAGTTCAACTATCTTAATTCAATGTTGGAAGGTCGTGCTCTACGCGCGGTGCAAGGCCTCCCAATTACCGAAGGCAACTACCAATCAGCTCTAGATATTTTAAACCAACGTTTTGGCAAGCCGCAAGCGATCATTTCTGCCCATATGGAAGAGCTGATGAAAATCCCTGCCTGTACTGGTGAAAAACCGTCTCAATTGCGTTACGTCAATTGCGTAAAATTAGTGTTCATGTACGGGGGTTAGAAAGTCTCGGAGTTACGTCACAACAATATGGGAGTCTTCTTATACCCGTAATCATGGCAAAATTACCCGCTGAAATTAGAGTACAAATTGCCCGAAATACAATCGAGAAAGTCTGGGAAATAGCGGACGTGTTGAAAATTATTTTGAAAGAAGTGGAAGCACGTGAAATTAGCGAGAGTATCAAGGTTAACGAAGTCGATCACCGTAAGCCTCGAACGCCAGCTGCCGCTGCCCTAGCTGCCCAAGGATCCCTTGAACAATCGATTCAATGTGTTTATTGCAAAGAGCACCATTTTTCAGCTTCTTGTGACCGAGTAAAGGATACAAGGGAACGCAAAGAAATATTGAAACGAGATAGGCGATGCTTTACATGCCTTGGGAAGAATCATCGTTCATCAAAATGTGACCCAAAACGGAACTGTCGAAGGTGTGGAAACAAACATCATCAATCCATATGCGATAAAATGAGACAACCATTTACCCCAAGTCCTCCACAAAAGGAAGACAAACCACCCTTATCCAAAGAACCCATATCGGAAGAAAAATCCCAAACCGCGACAGTGACTACTACCGCAACAAAAACCCGACCTCAAGTTCTGCTACAGACTGCAGTCACCTATGCCGAATCACCAAATGGGTCAAATTCCATTCCGGTTCGAGTTTTATTTGACAGTGGCAGCCAACGGTCGTACGTCACGAACTCGTTAAGGAAACGACTTGGATTGCCTACGATAAAAACAGAGACGCTTAACTTGAACACTTTTGGAAACGATACCTTCACAAAACAACAGTGCGATATGGTTCGATTGTCATTGAAAGGTAACGACCGAGATAGATTGATAACAGCGCTCTGTTTCTCCAAAATCTGTTCACCTTTAACAACGACAATAAATCCCAATCACTATCCCCACTTACAACAGCTGAAGCTTTCTGACCTCAACATTGTCTCAGGAGACCATTCTCACAGCAATATCGATGTTCTTCTCGGTGCAGATTACTATTTCGATGTACTTAATGGAGAGATCTTGCGTGGAAGCACCGGTTCCGTTGCTATGAACAGTTCATTCGGTTGGATCGTTTGTGGACCAACAACTGGGAACGGAGAATCCGATGATTGTGGCGTGAACTTGATAATTGAAAGACAAAGTTCTTTGTAAATCCCTGGTTCATTTCAGTCAACAGATGATGAGTGTGAACTTTCTAAGAGTTTACATAAATTTTGGGAGATCGAGTCAATGGGAGTCCAAGAAGAGAAGGAAGACAAGAGTGATTTCCTAGAGGAAGTTACATTTAACGAGAAGGAACACCGGTACGAAGTAAAGTTACCTTGGAAAGCTGGTTGTTCCCCTAAATCGAGCGGTTATTCTATGTGCGTCAAACGTCTTCATCAGTTACGAATGCGTCTGAAAGATTACAGATCATTGTTAGAAGAATATGATAGGATCTTTAACGAGCAAGAAACAATGGGCATCGTCGAGCCTGTAGGAATAACCGACGAAAGTAGCTGTTTTCTACCCCCACCATGCAGCAGTCCGCCAAGACAAAGAAACTTCCAAAGTCCGAGTAGTTTTTGCTGGGTCAGCAAAATCCTCGAAAGATGACCTATCCCTAAATGAATGTCGGGAAAAGGGACCTAACTTAGTGCCAAACCTTTTCGATACTATTGTTAAGTTTCTTGGGTATCCTGTCGGACTCGTTGCCGATGTTGAAAAGGCGTTCCACCAAATACTTATTGCACCCAACGACAGAAAGATGTTACGTTTCCTCTGCTTCGACGAAGTTTTCAAGGATAACCCAACCATCAAACAGTATCAATTTCGACGCCTGCCATTTGGTCTTACTCCTAGCCCAGCAATTCTTTCCACCATTATTCACCATCATCTTTCACTGAGCGACCAGAAAGACAGTGAAATAGCTTCATTACTTCAGGACTCTCTTTATGTCGACGACTTCGCAGGTGGAGCTTATGATGACGACGAAGCCGAGGAAGTTTACCACACATCGCAGCACATTATGAATACCGGAGGTTTCAAACTACGAAAATGGCACTCTAATTCGTCATACGTTCGTGACCTAATTGCGACCAAGCGAACAAATGGAATCAGCTTGTAAAAGAATTTCGCACAATAAACCATGTTTATGTTCCTAGATGTTACTTTCAAGTTAAGAGAAACCACCCTCGTACGCACCAGCTTCCACGGTTTCTGCGATGCATCTGATAAAGCTTTGGCGGCAGTGGTGTACTTACGAACTGAACACGAAAACGGCGAGGTTGATGTGAGTCTAGTGTCTTCTAAAACACGAGTTGCACCAATAAAGAAGCAAACCACACCACGTCTCGAGCTGTTGGGTGCCCTCCTCTTGGCAAGATTGATTAAATCTATCGTTTGCGCTCTCAGATCCTTGAAAGTTTCACCCGAGATTATTTTGTGAACTGATTCTTTTACGACACTTTGTTGGATCAAGAACAACCGCGCCTGGAAGACCTTTATTCAAACTCGAGTGAAAGAAATCAGAGAATTGACCAGTGAATACGAATGGCGACACTGTCCTGGCGAATGCAATCCCGCCGATCTGCCTTCTAGGGGTTGTACAGGAAGCGAACTGGCTGAATGTGAACGTTGGTGGAAGGGCCCACTGTTTTTGATTAACCCCCCTGAACAATGGCCAGTTGATCCTCAGCCCACACGTAATGATCGCGATCAAGCTTCTCTCGAGCTCATGAAGAATCCACCAGTAGTAACGCACTCTTTGTCGGGGCCTACGATAAGCACAAGTTCTGTTATCAATATCGAGAAAATAATCGACGTCGAAAGATACAGTTCAAAGGTTGAGAACCGTTGAGGACGATTGAGAAAGAAATCACTTGGAGTCTTCGCGCGCCCCTTTGAACTTACGGCTGCTGAAATACACGAAGCAGAAGCTTTATGGATTCGACGCATTCAGTCTTCCGTATTTTCTGAAGAGATACGATGTATTCGTTCTGGTCATTGCAACAAGAGAGTAAAGCAGCTCGGGCTGTTCCTGGACGAAGAAGAAATTATTCGATGCGAAGGAAGAATTAGCGAATCCTCAGTTCCTGATTCCGCAAAACAACCGATTCTCCTGCCTCCGAAGCATCCTTTCGTTGAAATGATTATTTGAGATTGCCACCAAATAGTGCATCATGACGGTATTCGTGAGACTCTTAACTGTACTCGTGGAAGTTATTGGATTTTACGAGGTCGAGAAACCGTAAAGAAAATCGTGCGGAAATGTGTGATATGCAGAAAATTCGAAGGGAAACCATTCGCAAGCCCTAAGGACCTCCTCTTCCAACAAGCCGAGTTAGCGACGAACCTCCCTTCACGAGCACTGGTATGGACTTTGCGGGACCTCTTTATGTTACAAACACTCCGACATTGCAGAAGGCATACGTGTGCCTCTTCACTTGCGCATCCATCAGAGCGGTCCATCTGGAGCTTGTCGACAGTCTTAGCGCCCCTTCGTTTCTTCTGGCTTTTAGACGTTTTTCTTCACGAAGAGGTCTACCTTCATGCCTTTTGTCCGACAACGCAAAGACCTTCAAGGGTGCCTCGAAAGACGTGACCAAGATTGTGAGATCAGCAGTCGTTAGGAGAGAGATGGCCCAGAAAGGCGTATCTTGGGAGTTCATTGTAGAGCGAGCGCCCTGGCACGGCGGGTTCTGGGAGCGGATGGTAAAGAGTGTTAAAAGATGCTTAAAAAAGAGCCTTGGACGAACGTCGTTGGACTTCGAAGCTTTGCGAACTTTGTTAGTAGGAGTCGAAACAACCATCAATAACCGACCCCTTACGTACATATATGATAATGTAGAAGGAGTTTCTTACCCTCTTTCGCCCTCGCAACTGATTTATGGTCGACAAATCGCTTTGACCCCAAATGATCGACATTTTACTGTGGTTAGCACCAACCAGTCCTTAACAAGAAGAGCTAGATATCATAATCGTTTGTTAAGACAGTTCGTGAAACGTTGGAGGAACGATTATTTATTAAGTATTCGAGAAACGGCGCGTTCGCATGATACATTTGAGGATGCGATAGCTGAAGGTGATGTCGTTGTTTTGAAAAACGATTCGTCCCCAAGAGTATTTTGTAAATTAGCGAAGGTAACAAAGATTCTGAGAAGTCATGATGGAATTATTCGGGCTGCCAAGGTACGAGTATTGAATTCCGATGGTAAAGTGAGCGAGTTACGTCGACCAATCCAACACCTGATTCCTCTGGAGTTGCAGACCAATCGGCAATAATTGGAGATCTACTACGGAAGAATATGAAGTGACTTGACAATGTTATGTTATGATATGAATGTTAGTATTTTGATCGCCTGGTAGTGATCAACGCGGGGAGTGTAATGAACTGTTACCATTTACATTGTTCTAAATTTTGATGCGTGCGTTTCACGTGATCAGAAAATTACATTGTTTACACTGTTAATATGTTGTCGACGTGGAACGTATATATATAGAGTTAACGATCGAATTTAAGAAAGAGAATCCGATATATTCTTTAAATGCTCGCAAGTTATGTAATGTGTTTGTGTAATGGTTTATTTATTAAATGTTAAAATGTAATTTGGCTTTGTGTCTATTTATCGATTCGAGATATTTTCGGTATTTCGTACAATTATATTATGCCGAGTGCATAACAATATGTATTCTAGATCGGTGCTTTTTCATACTGGTTATCATACTTGCTAAATTCCGAGTAAACAGCCTGGGATCGATCTGAGGTCGATCTATATCAGATCGAGCTAAAATGAGTCTGTGACTATCCATTTCACCTGACGAGATCAGTGAACATGCTTCTCGTATGGCATGCACTGCTAATAAAGAAATGCTGAAGGCCAATTTTGCTGAATTTCTAGTGCAATTCCCCCTTGAATGCCCTGAATGTATGCTTCCTCGCTTGAACTTTTCCATCCAGTTCACTCGCACGTTGACATCCATCAAATCACCAAAAGGATGTGGCCGGAAAATTTAAGAATTGCAAGGGTAAACAAAGCAAAACTGGTACATGACCAGGAAAACATGATAAATGCAACCGTGCCACGCTTTCTCTGGCAGCAAACATTGCACAATCAAACCCCCATTCACATTGTATAACCAAGGACCTGGCAAGGTCAACCTAGAGTCCTAGACTTTCCCAAATCTCAATGATATTGAGTGCTAGCCAACGGAAATAAATCGCTTGATTACCTCGCTTGAAATCGCTCGTTGTGATTGTCGACAGCATTACACTTTGGCCTTTAGAGCCTTTTCGAGCAGCGAGAATTTTGATACCTGTGTCATGGAAGTTTTTTCTTCTCATGTAAGACTGACAATTTCGCCTTTGACAAAAGAGCTTTGCTTGAAAGGGCCTTGAAAGCTGTTCATAGCCATAGCCATAGGGCAAGATCGGTAGAGTAGGGCGGTCATCATGATTTCCTTGACGATTTAGTAGGATGACGTAAATAACTGAGTACATAGCTGGCATAAGTACCCTCGGATTCTCGGAACAAGGATTCTTGTCAAGAGAGACTTGTTACTATGCTCCTATTCAGACGAGCAGATGAAATAGTGGGGAGAAAAATTGTCGGCGCGCACAAGCAATACTTCCTGTCAAGAACAAATCATCTCTAAAGACCGTAGACGGGCTATTTTTCTCGCTTGTATACGGGGAGTAGCTTGATATACACGCCAGCTAAATGTAATTATATTCTGTCAGATCTATAGCAGTGGAAACCAACAGATACTTGTTACTGTCTTGTCTGTCTATGCTAGCTGGACCTTCGATAATATTGGCTATTCAGATACAAATAAGACACTAATCGACAGATAATGATACTTGATATGATACTTTCGTTATATAATAGGGACAATCTATAGTAGTATGTATTAGATTTGCATGTGAAGTTGTGAAGTCTAAACACTTTTTAACTGTCAAGTATACTGCAATCTTTAATTTGACGTTTTAGGAATAGCTATCAAGTATCACACGGCCATCAGCAAGCCTCCCGCATCTTTGCTTCAATGACAATGCTATAATATCACAGTTTGTTTGTGCACGAAAAATAATTAGAATGCCGAAGTCTTGGTCAAAGTCAATACACGGCAAAAATACAGCCGTAGCATTACGTAACTTTTATAAAACATTACAAACAAGTTACTCACCTATATCAGCTGTTTCTATCATGGACCTTGTTTTACAACTGTATATATAAACGACAATTATAGATCGACCTATTGTTACCACGGGCACGGATATTTGTCATCATTTGCATATCTCGGATTATTATTATTTATTATTATTTACAAATATTTTGACACGGTAACATCTCAACCTCGCCCTAACTAAACTAAAACGATGATAAAAATTATATGGAAAGTAAAAAGGTTGATTTTCAGATGGCCGTGTATCTACATGTTAAAAATATTAAATAATATATATGTACAAGTTAAAATTGTTAAAAACTAAAGACAAACATATATTAAGTATAAAAATTTAGTCAAATGAACTATAGAATTAAAACTTTCTATGTTCTTCAATATTATTCCAAGCTACAGCACCTTTATACGCAAAACTCCGCATTATAGGGCGTTCGTGTTGGATTTAGGCAAGCGAAGAACATGATTGTTACTTCTTAATTGATACGTTTGATTAGAACAAAATGGAAAAAATTCTCGAAGGTAAGCAATTGAATTACCTTTGATTATTTGTATCATTAAGGTTTCTAATTGTTTTCCCCTTCTTTCCTCTAAAGTGTCCCAGCAAAGTTTAGTTCTGACAGTATCTGAGGCAATTTCATAGCTGGCATATATCAACATGGCACAAACCAGCATGATTATAACCGTATCAGCATTGCCAGTCCTTAATTAATTAAGGACAGCTTCATGTCTTACCAGATTAACTTAAGCAATGAAACCTCTGTCGCGAGGATTGTAGCATTTATATGGCCTGCAGCTTGGTTGAGATTAGATATGCCACATGTTGAAAGGTGTAGGTTGATAGATGATATCAGGCGTGGATAGATATATTATAATCTGCCGTGAAGTTTCGACATAGTTAATCAGTGCTCAGTTTACGAACCGGTTTGCAACCGAATTTGATAACTCGGGAATTCGAAAATGAGTTCACAATCACAGCCTCGTACCCAGGCGTCTCTTCGTGCAAAGTAAAAGCGCACATATTAATAATGTAAGCGCACATATTAATAATGTAAGCGCACATATTATATGCAAGGTAACCGCGCGAGGAGTTGTGGGTTCCGCGTCCTCCCCAAACACCCCTGCGCGCTCAATCTGTACGTGATCTGCATATATAACACTGGATTAAAAAAGTCCTTTAGCTTTCGATCGTCACCTTTTTTGTGAAATTTGAGGAAAATTGCGAAAATATAAATCCAATGAAAATAGGCGGTCGAAATCGCGTCTTTCCACATTTGAAGGCAACCAGGTTATGAAAGCAACGAATAAGAGAAGAAAGCATTAAAGAAAGCAGTCATGACCTGCAATGAGAAACAATGGAAAGGTGCATTTTTAATTTGTCAATTTTAAATCCCAAAGTGGGTATAAATGGATATAAAACACCGAGTAAAATACACAAGACCTTACTTACAAACCTCTCAATGTATTTTAAAATTTGAATTTCATAAATTATATACTATTCTTGTATTTAGTCAATTTTGATTTCTGTCCTTCTTCCATTTTCTGCCTAAATTTCCCCTCCTGTTCTACTCCTGTCTTCTACTTGGTTTTCCAGCATTTCCCCTCTCCTCTCTTTTTACAATTTCGGTCCCTTCATGTCTCCCTGCTGTCTTCCACTTGGATTTCCAGCATTTACCCTATCCTCTCTTTTCACATCTTCGACAACAACGCGTAGTTGTAGCTTCAAACTCGAATCCACAAATCCTACCTCAGTCATCATTATCGAGGCGAAATAAACCGTCCTTGGTGGCAACTTAATATAGATGGGCAGCTCTGTCGATGCCCGAACATTGTTTGTTTCCGCCCCGAGACCGACGGAAAACTGTTTATCATCACAAGTATTTGCCAATTCGTAAACTTCTACGCCTACAAAATCATCCTCGCCGTTATTCTCGCTGTACGAACGTTTCACAAGCAACAAGCATCGTCTGAGTTCGCGAATTTCGGATTTCTTACCAAATATGTTGTAGATTTTCGAGCGGTTCTCTGCTTTTGTTGCTGGGCTTTCGCGTTTGGTGCAAATGCATAATTTCGCTGGTACTTGTGGGTCGGCGCATTGTTCATATATTGAGTAATGTGAGATTCTATTGAATGTCATCAACCTGTGAATGTAAGAATTTCATGTTAAGGCCTGATTCCACGCCAGCGAAATTCTTCGCGAGAAGCTGTTTATGCGAAATACGGATGGTTGGGCATGACTGATTCTTTTCAATTCTCTCACTTTTTTCGCTTACGCAGTGAGTAGAACTGATTTCTACTCACTAGTGAGGCGAAATTTTTTCGCGCATAAAGTGAATTCAATGGAATTATTCATGTGCAACCATCTGTATTCCGCATAAACAGGCTCTCGCAAAGAATTTCGCTGGCGTGGAATCAGGCCTTTAGATCCAAATTCGAGCAGTCGTGTTAGATGACTTAGAGATGCAAGATCAATCCAGAAGCTCTCAATCCAAACAAGAGCTTTCTATTCAAGACAAAAATTTCAACCAAAGTAGAAGTTCTAACTTAGTCCGAAACAAAATCTCTTAATCCAAAACAGAAGCTCTCAGTCCAAGGCAGAAGCTCTCAATTCAAAACAGAAGTTTTCAAACAAAGCAGAAGCTCTTAGTCTGAAACAAAATCTCTTAATCCAAAACAAAATGTCTTAATCCAAAACAAAATCTCACCTCTTATATACTTACTTCATGTCAAATGAAGACCTGTTTGCTTTCTGTGTTGATTCCACTTGCACAGTAAATAGTTCCTCTTGATCAACAATAGTCCCTGATTGTACGTTCACATCAATCGTTGTTATCATCGTCCCTTTGGGCGTCTGGCGCTGTCGCACATTCTTAATACTTCGCATCTGTAACCGCTGACACGAACCGAACAATGGAGGAGACTTGCCTGCGGGCTCAGTCCCACGAGTTTCAAGAAGAGTGTTCTGTATCTGATTATTAAGTTGGCCAATAGCAAACTCGGCCAAGGCCATTTGCGCGGTGGAGTTTGCGACCGGGGTGTCCCATCCTTCGCAAATACAGAAATTCGGCGTGCTTAGTTTTAGATCATCGCATGTTCGATTCTTTGATATTTCACGGAAAATTCCCACCGGGCTCAACCTGTTTAAAGACAGGAACAAGGGGAATGAGTGTGTTATCAGTGACCCGTCTAGATTTTGGTACCAACACTGACTAGAGTAATAATCCTGGTCCTCAAAAGTGACATAGGCATAAGCAAGATAACAAAGGATAACTTTTTCTCAGTGGGTTTACAAAGCTGAAATAATTTTCTGAAATAATAACGTTGGTTTGTTCTATCATAGCTTATGCTCTTATGCTTGTTCTTGTGCTTATGTCGATGCTTATGACGCACACTTCACTGCATTTCTTGGTTTTGTCTTTTGTTTTAGCTTGTGGTTATGTCGCCAGTGAGGACAGAGCTGTAAAGTTTGATGTAAAGACCTGGATGAAAACGAAACAAATAGCATGGCTAGAAAGAGCAACTTAAAATTAGTAGAATATTGAAGCTTGGTGGCAAAATGTTGTAAAATACGGGAAATATAGCTCGCGAAGTTTATATATATATATATATATATATATCTTGAGCAACAATTCACAACCAAACTTTGCACTTCTACTAATTATAGAACGCTCTTTCTAGCTGTGCTGATCGAGTTCGTTCTTCTTGTTTAGGTCAACGTTTAGCCTATGAAGGGTAATGTTTATTCACATACCTGGATCTTGTATCATACTTTGCCAGCTCTACCAAGCTCTCACGAATGTCAAATAAGTGAAGCAATCGTCCTTGGTTCGTTCTTAAGTTTTCCACAATATTTTTTCCAAATTTCCTTCCGAGCTCTTTGGGTAATATTCCAAGCAATATGGGATGATACATTTCCAGTCGACCTTCGAGCATAGAAACTTGGTAGTCCGTATATGTGTTGCCATGGTCTGCGTATATTAACGTGAATGTATTTGGGAGTTGAGCCATGTTGTCTATAAGTTCTGTTAGGTCTTGGTCTAGTGTTTGTATTCGAATACCTATATAGATAGATATGATTAGGCAGGTGCGGTATGGTGTGTATGGTATGGTGTGTATGGTATGGTGTGTATGGTGTGGTGTGGTGTGGTGTGGTGTGGTGTGGTGTGGTGTGGTGTGGTGTGGTGTGGTGTGGTGTGGTGTGGTGTGGTGTGGTGTGGTGTGGTGTGGTGTGGTGTGGTGTGGTGTGGTGTGGTGTGGTGTGGTGTGGTGTGGTGTGGTGTGGTGTGGTGTGGTGTGGTGTGGTATGATGTGGTATGGTATGGTATGGTATGGTATAGTATGGTATGGTAATTGTTATGGTAATTGTATGGTAATTGTATTGTAATTGGTATGGTATGGTAATTGTATGGTGTGGTAATTGGGTATGGTATGGTTAAGTATGGTGTGGTGTGGGTTTAGTATGTGTGGTATTGTGTAGTATGTGTGGTATGGTGTGGAATTGTTTAGTGTGGTGTGGTGTAGTGTGGTATGGTTTAGTATGGTGTAGTATGGTATGGTATGGTTTAGTATAGTGTGGTGTGGCATGGCATTGTATACATACCTACGTTGTCGTGCGCAACGTTGGTCTCAGTATAAGAAAATAATGGTTTTGAATGCTTGATGGTAGTGACAGCTTGGTGATAGTTTGTAAGATGATCAAATAAATATCTATGCTGGTGCTTGCCGTTGTAGCATATCTGATGATCATCGTCGTCTGAGAATGATGTTGTCCTTTGGGAACGTTGCAGGATTCTACACGAAGCATCTGTTACACCTTGAGAAGGAAAGGGAACTGTTCTGTGTTATAGTAAACAGTGAAACTTGGCCTCTCTGATGAGAAAGTTAAATGCGTTGGTATCTCGGACCCCCCTGGCAGCCAATTGTGAGAAACACCGCTCTCCCAAGGGTGAGAAAGAATAAATCAAGATGAATTTCTTGCTATTTATCTTGGTGTTTTACACTCAGTTCAAGATCATGTTTTATATCCACACCGGGCAAGCTGAACAATAAATGCTTGACCACGGTGGGAATCGAACCTAAGGCCTTTGGAATGCAAGTCAGTTGGGTTCCTGTTACGAAATGATTTGCTAATCAGATGTTTGTGATGTTATTGTGAGTTCCAAATCCACATCGGGCAAGATGAAAAATAGGCTTGGCCATGTTGGGAATCTAACCTTTGAAATGCAAACCCAATCCACGGTTACGGAGTGATGGCATGTGCATTTTCCCAGAATGCATTGCCAATCTCAAGTGGAAATTACCGAATAATGATGACATCACAAGGTCAGCCACTAGTCGAAGATTTTAACACCATAAACAAATCGACCTCCTGTCGTACGTCTATCGTTTAGAAAACATCCGTTCACTTTCTTTAAAGATTTTCGACCGTAATGCATTACGAGGAAAATGTACGTGCGCCATCTTTTCCGTTATCGTGGATTGAGTTATAATCAGTGAACTCTATAAATACTGGAACGATAACTCCAGATAAAAACCCTACGTTTGGGTGAGGCCAAGATGGCGGCAACAACTACAAATGTCGTAAACAGTCTTAGTTCTATTTTCCGGAGGTATTTGCTATTTTTAAAAAAGACTGTATCGCAAACCAGGTTATGAGTTCATAAACCATAAAATTACCTCTTAAATCAAAATAAAAACATCAAATATCGGTACATTCCCAGAAGAATGGTGTCAACCGCGCCGAGAGAAACAATAGAAAAGGACTGAACTTGATAACCTATTGATAACCAATTTGGCTTCAAAGATGGCGGCCAAGTTATCGTTCCAGTCTAATTTAGAGTTCACTGGTTATAATAATCAGGGTTGCAATCATGAATAATTAGGCCAAATCAATAGTCCCGTCAAGGAAAGGAAAAAAAAACAAAAAGCCAAAACAAAGAAAAACAAAGAGCATTGTTGAAAATTTAGCCTACTGTCGTTTGCGTTCAAGCATGATGCATGAACTATTTCACGCGTTTGTTCACGTTTGAAACGTAACGTTTCATCATTACATCGAACACTTTTCCCGGTGAAATTAACACGTTGGTTTTCGCTTGATAACTTCTGCTAGTTGTTGGTATTTTTCTAGGATGTTGTGTTAAAAATGCTCTGCGAGTTTTGCGAATCCGAATTTGCACTTGTAGAATTCTCTGTCGTTAAGTGTTTCTGAGTAATGGGAAAAGCATGCTGTATAGAGCCAGTAAACATGCCGAAAAAGTAGTAAAAAGTTTTCTTCGACGTCATAATTGTTTGCATATTATATACTTCAAACATGACGATTTCACCGGGAAAAGTGTTTGATTTAGTGATGAAACGTTACGTTTCAAACGTGAACAAACGCGTGAAATAGTTTATGCATCATGCTTGAACGTGATTTACGCCATTTACAGTAATTATTCATGAGTCCTACCAACCCTAGTTAATAATACCTCTTACCGTACCTGTGGAATCAATGGTTTCTTTCATAATTTTTTGAAGCTCGGGCCATTCCTTAGCCGCAAAACTATTCATAAAACCGAACCATGATTTCCAACACATATCATTTTGTGCCATCGTCTGATACCCTGCGTCCTTAAATGTCCCAAAAAGTCGCTCCATGTTCGTAGGCGCGGAATCTTTAGCGGTCTTCGTGAGGTTTTCCGCGTACAGTTCGCCGCCGAAGAGCGCGTGTTCGTTTTCGTGCGTGTGCCCGTGCACGGATTGAAAGAGTTCGAAGTCAAAAATGTGCGCGTTATACGTTAAGTCTTCGCTCTTCTCGCGCAAGTAGGAAACAGTTTTGCGCAAAGAGCGAAAGAAATGTGGACGAGATATTGAATCTAATAAGATTACATTCACATTGACTTTGTTTCCTAACGTTTTACTTTCAAAAATGTTTTTGACTGGCAAAAAGGATAATAATTGAGAGATTGGTTTACGGGTTTTCCGAGCCGTGCAATCGATAAAGATGAAATTGTATCCATTCTCTTGCGTCTTTGCTATGCTTTTTCTAACAACATCTTCCATGATGGAGTTGCTCACAGTCCCCGGCATATCTAGCTGCAAATAGTTTCCGTCTGACGGGTCCACAATAAACAGCCTAATGTCGGTCGTTTTCAGACAAACTGAAACGTCGCATTTTACTTCTGGCGCGGAAAGTCGGGTACCGTTGCGGATTTCGGTGATGCGGCACAATTGATGCGGCGGATCTTTTTGATCGTGGCACTTCGCGATTGATGGTTGTAATTGAAACATCTTGGCCGTGAATTGGCACGCGTCCTCCGCCGGTAGGTGGGGGCGACATAACGTATCTTGCAGGGATATACCTTTTCTGTGTATGGTCATTGTAGGGCAGGTTGAGGCTTGTAATGTAGTGAATGCGTCTAGAATGAAGAAACCGTCAGCTATTATAAGAATTGAGATTTAGATATAATGTTATTCGAAAAATTTGCCATAATGCTGAGTTAAAACAGTGAAAAACTATATTGGCAATAGACATACTAGTACAGTTAGAAAGCGCATCCTTAATTCAGTAAAATTATGAAATTGGTTGAGTTGAAAATGGAGAGTTCCATCCAACGTACAGTACAATTGCTAAAATCATCAAAACAATAAGAGATAGAGGGGGTACATCAATCTGAAAGAGTTCCAGTACGGAATGGGATTTTTATTTATCACAATGTCTCAATCCTAAATGCAGTCTCTCATGTAAACACAGACTGAATTTGAAGTGTCATTCGGGATTGACACTAAACACAGATTCAAGTAAACAACTTCTTAAGCCTGACTCACACTTGTCGTAAGAATCAGAGATGGCTTCTTCTGGCCGATGTGATTGAGTGAGTTCTATATAATTGCAAAAGCAATCTAATAGTTGTCCTATACTTTAGCTTGTTCACATGCTCATTCACATACGTGGAAAGGAGAAATCCTCGATTCTTACGAAACCAGGTCTAACAATGCGATATTTTAATAGTCTTGGTGTTTTGAGACACATCCAGTATTCTTGGCTTTCACGTGATGTCATTATTTCCCTCCAAGTTGAGTTGGAGGGAAATGGTTTTTCACTGTATGTGTTGACCTTTTGTCTGGCAGCAAATATGTGCACTTTCGTGAGATTTATTCCCTCCAGTACAATATAATCATCAATACATTTTGGGTGGACTCCCACTCAGATTTACTGCAAAATGCCCAAGTGAAACCCAAGAATACTTGAGTTCTTGTGCCACTGACCATGGGATTTGTCTTCGGTTCGTCTTTCCACAGCGCCTAACATGCCGTTATCCTCCACACTTTCCGCTTGCAACTCAGCAAAGTTCTGTTGAAGTTCCGAGTACGTCCGAAAGATATCGTGTGTCGTGTGCAGTGGTATTCTTAGGAAAAGAACGAGATTTAATAAAATCGAAACGCCCAGGGTAAACAGTAGAATGTGCCTGGATTTTGCCAAGGACAAAGTGCAGGTGAAGATTAACTTCTTAACCGATTCCATTTTTATTTCAACAGGACATCACTAGAGAACAAATGTAGAAATAACAAATGTATAAAGAAAAGAACGGTCATTGGCTTCCGTGAGTACACGTTGTAGTGCTGTGATTTTAATCAAGTAGACTTGACCAGGCTGCTTGCCAAAGGTACAGATTAATTTCACTACTTGAAACGATACTTAGTAGTGACTTCTGGTTTGTATTGAAAAACCTGTACTTTTTTGTACTTCCATAGTTCTATTTTAGTCTTTAACGCTTACCCATGGCCATTTTTGAAGAGCCATATGTGTAGACTAGTGTTGTTTTCATCCATACGATGTCGGCTATATGTAGATATGTGTTATAGTCGATATGTTTCGCCCATGAGTTTGCAGCAATATCGGTTGATACGGATGGAGATTTAGACTAGTATCGTTCAAGGGGTGACAAATATTTACGTGCAACGTGTATTACACAAACTTATAAAAGTTGTACCTATAAACTTATGCCTATAAAAGGAAAATCAATTTTCACTATTTTGCAAAGTAACCGACACGAGGAGTCGCGGAGCGTAATTTAAAGTCCAGAGGCTTGGACATGGTTGACAGCCGAAGGCGCCGGCAGCAATCTAGGGGGTGGAGAACCTCAACCACCCAAGAGCGCCGTAAGAAACTTCGTCTGTGGAGAGCAGAGAGGCGCCCTCTCCCCCCCCCCCCAGAATTTTGAAGTCTCTAGCTGGTACAAAATAAAACAAATTCCGAAAATAGACATTTTGTATTCCTGATATTCAAGAAAAAAACAAGAAAACGACGGAGTCGGTGGTATTTCGTCTTTATACCAAAGACATTGTCAAATCAATTGATTAAATTACAAACAGGCTGTGGGGTTAGGATAAAACGCGGAACCGGAATGGCGGGACGGAACGGAAAGGCGGAACGGAATGGGGATAAAAGGCGGAACGGAATGGAGATAAAACGCGGAATGGGGGTAAAATTAACGACAATATAAGACACGTCATTCTTTTTGATATAACTAAACACGCACAAAAATTACATCACATTTACTTGACAAATCAATTTTTATAATGCTATGTTGATTTTGTGTGATTAATTTGTTATTAATTAATATTGTTCTATCCCATCAACCCTGGAGATGAGATTTCGAGAAGGAAATGTTTACTTTCACGTGCAGGAAAGTGGCATTCGAAGAAAGCAACCTTACTTCATTTCACAAATGGCATCCGTACCACACGATCTTTTGCCGCATTTGAAAGCAGAACATATGCACTTTCTACGACAGTTTGGTTTACAGGTCTGAAACATGATATAAAATCACTCAGGATTATTCTTTATTAAGCACGTTAGTTGTGAAGGAAAGTTACCAGTCAAAACGTTTCTTGTACGTAATACAGTGTAACATTGAAAATTTGCATTCTTTTCCATCATATAAATTTATGACGTTAAAGGCACCTGGTAGCACGTAAAAGCATTTACGAATATATTTTTAAAAATTCTCCCCAAATTTACGTATGCAGGCCTTTATTAAAGGTGTGTATGCTATTACATTTGTTACATTGTGCTCTCTTTCAGTTATCTCGCAGCAATGTGTTAGTGTTACATTTATTATCAGAGTTGTTAGCGTCAAGTAAAACATATTTAGTTTATGTTGGCCATGTCGATATCGGCGTTTTAGAGCATATCGCTTTTTACAACAACATGTGGCAATTTATAGTAGTTTATAGAACATATTGCTTTGTAGAACAAATAGCTTTGTACAACATATCGCTTTTAAATAGAAGAATAGAACAATTTGATAACAAATTATCACACAAAATCAACATAACATTATAAAAATTGATTAGTCAAGTAAATGTGATGTAATTTTTGTGCATGTTTAGTTATATCAAAAAAATGACGTGTCTTATATTGTCGTTAATTTTATCCCCATTCCGCGTTTTATCCCCATTCCGTTCCGCCTTTCCGTTCCGCGTTTTATCCCCATTCCGTTCCGCTTTTCCGTTCCGCGTTTTATCCCCATTCCGTTCCGCCATTCCGTTCCGCGTTTTATCCCCATTCCGTTCCGCCATTCCGTTCCGCGTTTTATCCCCATTCCGTTCCGCCATTCCGTTCCGCGTTTTATCCCCATTCCGTTCCGCCATTCCGTTCCGCGTTTTATCCCCATTCCGTTCCGCCTTTCCGTTCCGTTCCGCCATTCCGGTTCCGCGTTTTATCCCAACCCCAGGCTGTGGTATGTATCTACAAAGTTCAATCTTGGCAAGCTGTAGTTAGCCAATCAGGTGAAGAATATTGAAGGATTGCGTGGGTTGATGTAGCATGATCAACCCACGCATTCCTTCAATGTTCTTCACCTGATTGGCTAACCACAGCTTGCCAAGATTGAACTTTGCAGATGCATAGCACAGCCTGTTTGTAATCTAATCCATATTGGTTTGACAATGTCTTTGGAATAAAGACGAAATACCACCGACTCCGTCGTTCTCTTGTTTTTTTTTTTAATATCAGGAATACAAGATGTATATTTTCGGAATTTGTTTTTTTTCTACTTCCTTAAGTTGTCTGCTTGTCGTGGTTTCTCGAGCTAGTGTCAAGTTGAATTCAAAAAGACGCGCTTCAACCAGTCATTAACTCTCCACCAGTCATTAACTCTCCACCAGTCATTAACTTTCAAATCGACAAGTGCCTTATAACCAACCCACTTTTTCTATAGCATTCCCAGTGGCAGAAACCGTGATGGCTAGAAGAATCCCACAACTCTCAGTAGAGTGAAGTAAAAAGCACTGCATCCAACCAAATTCCGCATGATAACTAGCAACCCGAAGTTCCTTAATTATAGCCTTATAAAATTCCTATAATCTATGTATTTCTTTTTCGTTTCTTTCTTTCAGAACTACAGCATTCTTTCTACTTGATCATTCTACATTAACAATTGTGCAATTTTGTATACACAATGCATACATGTGTATATGCTTGTACAAAACACCCCTATTTTAATAAGAAGATCGTATTACAATCACCATGAGCATACTTGAGGGAATATATCTGTATTTTATAGGGAATCTATATCTTCAACATAATTCATTTGTTAAACAGTAATGCTTACAATATGCGGTTCAAACGAAGATTTCTACTTACCATCATTCATATTATTAGTAGGTTTCCCATTGTGTTAAGACTTTTCCTTATCTAAAAAGCCAGCAGAAGTGGTAGCTTTATTTCCTTATTATGCCCTTATATTGCTTTCGTAAAATTGTGCAACAAAGTGGCAATTTCGTCCATCGATACGGAGCAGCATTGTGACTTTCGTCGTGTGTGCATTATTTTATTATAAGTAATTTACATGTAAATTACAGACTCGCAATTGAGCGTCGCAAATCATTAAATGCATGACTTGATGTGCTTATTAAACGTTTTGACATAATAATATATGCTCTCCAAATATAAAATATAAGGGGGGAAAATAACCAGCAACCATAGTACCTCTTAATAATATGTGCTGCCACTGTCCAAGGCTGAGTTTGTGTATTATGATCCATGATCTTTAACAAAAAGCGCCCTCATCACTTTGACAATAGTTGATCATTACTGACATTAGCCAGTTGACAAAAAAC
Organism: Muricea muricata; assembly: GCA_963855995.1. Classification (NCBI taxonomy): domain Eukaryota; kingdom Metazoa; phylum Cnidaria; class Anthozoa; order Malacalcyonacea; family Plexauridae; genus Muricea; species Muricea muricata. Next base: position 1,866,044 of record OY979729.1, on the reverse strand, counting down.
GACCTTAATATATTCAAGTTTTAATGAAAATTTGCATTCTTATTCCTGCATTAATGACATGGCCATGTTTACTCAGTTGTGAAAAGCTTTGTGTGTATATAAATGTAAAGACAGTTCAATCAAATATCGTGCGACAATTTTACAATTTAGGCAAGTTAGAGAGCCACTCAAATCGTTTATATATTACTAAGCTGGCCAAAGTTTCTTATGCTTGAAGCATTTTTCAGAAATCCTTTAGAAATATAGGGTTGCTGAGCAACAAACAGCTGTCGAGTTAAGAAATGTTAAGAGAGTTTTAAGCTCCTTTCAGGAGGACATTTCCACTCCTTTCACAGCCGGATACCGACAGAGTTTGAAAACGGTACCGAGCTTTAAGTTTAAAGGCTGCGTTCCATACAAAGATCAAAAATCTCAGTTTCCGTCTTAAATTTTATGGCAAGACGTAAAAAAGTAAAGTGAGCACTCATTAAGTCAGGTCATTGTTTTGGTTTGGTAAAGCAATAATCTGAGTTAACGAGTGCTCATTTCCTTTGCTTCGCCGCAAAATTTGGACCGGACGTTGAGATTCTTGAACCATGTATTGCAAATTTGGAAAGAGTGGCAGTATCGTGTAGACAGTTGCAAAGTGTAATGATTTTCTAAACTCAAAGTTCAGTATCGTTTTCAAACTTTGTCGGTATCCTGTGAAAGGAGTGCAAATGTGTCCTGAACAAAGCTCAATTCTCTTAACATTTCTTAACTCGACAGCTGTTTGTTGCTCAGCAACCCTGTATTTCTAAATGATTTCTAAAAAATGCTTTAAGCGTGAGAAACTTTGGTCAGCTTAGTAATAAACGAATTGAGTCGCTCTCTTACTTGCCAAAATTGTAAAATTGTCAGGCAGAGTCAGTTCGTACCGGCGGCATCTTGTGAACAGGGTCTCAGTTAAACGGCCGCCTGTCAATCGGGAATGAATGGCCACTCAAGTAAAGCTTGTGTGTCCACGCATCATCGTATGTCTTTACCGTTATCCCAGCTAGTCAATTGTATTTTCTAGCCAGTACGAACGCTGAACCGTGTGGCTGCAGCCCAGCCTAGTACACAGGCGTCTCTTAGTGCAAAAGTAAAAGCGCACATATTAATTAAGTAATTTGATATATGCAAGATATAACCGCGCGAGGACCCCTTCCCAAGCACCCCTGCGCGCTTAATCTGTAACTGATCTACATATATGATACTGGGTTAACAGCATGTACATTATACCACTATGCATTGCGGGCATTAATCGAAAATGACTGAAAAGGACGCCAAGAAAAAAAACACGTACGCTCATAAAACACGTACGCTCATAAAACAGTAATAAAGAAAGAACGTAACTTCCTCCTGTCTGCTTGTCCTTCAACAGACATCAATTTGCTTTTTGAAACGATTTTCGACCGCAGTGCATTATAGTAAAATGTACATCCGCCACTTTTTTGTTACGGTCAATTGTTTAAGTAGAGAATAATCAATGGTGCACGGAATCGAATGTTGAGCATGATATCGTGAGAATAACCATGTTCAACACGAGAAATATATCTGGTATTTCCAAGTATTCATGTATTTTTCTGTTTATTATATAAACGTAGTCTTTTTAAGCAATATCAAATATCCAATAGCCATGATTAATAATTTTGTAAATGTTTGTATTACATGCGGAAAAAGTTACCATTTTTGAGATGAAATTGCCGCGAAAATGGTAACTTTTTCCGCGCGTAATACAAATATACACAAAATTTTTAAACTTCGCATATTTATCGTATTTTACAACACCACCAAACTTTGTTACTGATCTTAGGATCCTCTTTCTGGCTGTAGCAAACAATTTCTAAATTGTCCATCCATTCAGTGGTGAAACCAGCCCGACTTTAGTCATGCAAATGCAAATTTTTGCAAATGCAAAATCAATTTCTAAAGAAATGAGTAATGATAGTGATTTAAATTTGCATAGCATGACCAAATTGTCGGGCTGGCTTCGCTACTATGTCCATTCACTTCCATATATTATCATTTATGTCAGGTAATCTAACAATGTTTGTCTGCACTGCAGGTTTCTTAACTCTATTGAGTTGCTTCGCGCCTTTGAACGGAATTCGTTCTTTTGGTCTTGTTCGTCCTGTGAAACCTGGTATATTTAGCCCGCACGCCCGGGATGATGCCTTAAAAAGCAGGTAGACATTTCCTTCGTACGGGAAACCATCCACCTCGGATGCAACGTTAAGTTTTTTTCGTTTCACCGCCCTCGGGGGATGCTTTTTGCCGTTCAGTAAATCATTTGAGCTGACGGCGTAGGAGAAACCGTGATTCGTCGAAGGTCGTACGTGCGATATACAGTATGTGTCTATTTTGGGTAGCGCCATCGCATTGTTATTGCAGTTTGCGATTGTGGGAGAATTTTGATCGCTTACTTCATGCTTTGCCGAAGAAGACTTAAGCTGTTTCAAATTATTTAATTTCCAATCCGTTCTTCCACCTCTGCTTCCACTTGATTGAATTTCATTTTCACTCGCTATTTCTCCATTCTTACACGTCTTTTCAGTTAACGGGGATAACATTGGCAATGCGTGCTTGGTTAGTGTGTACTTTTTGGATAACGTCGACTTTAATGGTTGAAAAGGGTTTCCTGCACTCGTATTGTCCTTTGGTATCCTTGATGTTAAAGTAGGATCTCTCGTTGTAGTCGGATACCCCGTGCCATCCTGGGGTAGTTCTGAAATGGGGTCAATGAATGGCGTATTGGGTCTTGCCTCGCTGCCATGACTTTTCTCGCTGCCATTTTGATCTTCTTCCATTATGACATTCGAGCTGCGTATTTCATCGATATCTGTTCTGTTAAAAGTGTAAAGATTATCAATGTCTTACAAAAAAAAGCGCCTCCCTGACAAACAAATTGCAAAGCCAATTGCAATTGCAAATTCAATTTCATTGTTAAAAGTAATCAAGCACAAATTCGATGGTGATAATTTGCTTGATAGTGGCCCGGTTTTACGAAAGCTGAATAACACTAGCTACTAATTAAGTAGTGATTTTTTCAAACTTTTAAACATGTTCAGTAATTGGTTAGGTTCATATTCAAGTTCAGCATTCTTGAGTTAAAGTCACTTTTTATCGCTCATGAGTTCAGTTCAGTTCAGTATCCTCAGTGTTACTGCTTTTTATGCATTTCTGCGGCAGTTTGCTTGTGACACAATCCAGACCGGTTGACCTGGCTCGTTGCAACAAATGTAGTATTTGCAGGAGTTACACAGAATCCTTTTCCGGCTGATAATTTCAGCAAATATAAAATGAATGTAATTCCTAATAAAGAGTGCATATTAATTATACACAAGGTTGAATTAAACTGTATATTTTGAATCAAATCAGATTCATCTTCTGTCTTCAAGAATCTCTTGGACACCTACTCGCTGTAGTGACTTCTGGTGGCTAGAACGCTTCTATGTTACTGTACAGACGTTGGGTTAGGCTCTCACTGTTGGGGCAATTTTAAGTGTGATTTTCTGAAAGTAATTCGATTCTTTAAATACCATTAGACGTTGTCTTTATTTTCATTGTTTAACAAAACGAATTATTCCTATAAATATTTCAATGTGTGATTCATTTTCAAAACTTACCGATTTCAATTTTCCTATTAATCAATCGCTCGTCAAAACACTTCCAATTCGTAGGCATGCACCAACAGTAATGCTGTATAATCGTACTGCATTGTATTTTAAGATAACTGGCTTTTATTCTCGCCTTACATGACCTTTTTTATTCCGTGTGTACCTTAAGCGCAGTTAATCCTATCAACAAAACACCAGCTGGTCTGATCCTGTCGTTTTCCGTTTTCTTAAGTAAAGAGCTTAAAACACTTACGGGTTAAGCTTATACATATAAACGAAATGTATAAAATGAGTGTTTAGGAGTTTTAACACTGGGGATAGTTAAGTACATACTTTGAAATACTTTCAATACTAAAGCCCAGGGATAAGAGTAGAAAAGTGAGGGTTTGAATAAAGATTTCGCCGCTCAGATACCCCGTGAAAACGAGGATAAGAGTTGCTTGAAATAAAAGTTGAAGTCTGCTCAAGATTATCGATATAATTATAGCAAAATCCTGACTGGAATGTCACTTATTTCCTTCTTATTGTAACCGCTATTGTAACTCCTGTGTTTCGTCAGTTCTTTCCAGTTTTTGGAGTCGTTTTTTCTTGTATTTGGAGGTTCAGGAATTTCTTAGCATGAGCTGACAGATCCTTGGAAGTTGTAACACAATTAAAATGAAATTCTTTGTCGGCCTCTGGAGCTACAGTGTTGGTAACTCCTCTGAATACAGTGCGTGATTGTAGGAGGGTTTTCGAGGCAATTTCGTGCACATCCTTACTTATGAAGTAATATATCGTTGAACTAATAATTTGGATTCCCTCAAATTCTCGAGTTTGTTTGTTGGATTCCGTGTGCACGCGATAATGCATATAATGTGTAAATACGTATACAGCGTCAAGTGTTCATTTCTTGTTGCAGGATCAAGTCTCTCTTGGACATCTTTACTATCCGGCTCTGAATAGTTCTTTCCTGACAAGTTCTTTTGTAGGGCTTCCTCTCTACCGGGATGAATAAAAATTTGAGGCAAGTTTTCCAAACTTTTTTTCCCATTTTGCTTTCTGCATTCCATCATAAGCTCGAAGACCAAGTCAGAGCAGTCACTGAGAAATTTACTAAGACGACCTGCAAAATATTTCAAGTATGGTTTCTATTAAGGTCGGTCTCTACTTGCAGTTTTTGTCGGCTACAAGTGCGACAAAGAGTCTGTCTATTCGTACAGTTTCGTGTGATAACGTTCGCGGACATAGTTAACGAAGGAATGGACTCCAAAATGGAATCAGTAACACTAATCTATATCATTACAAAATATAATGACACTCATCAACTAACTAATTACAGCGAACATGAGATGCAAGAAAATTGAACTTCTATTCTTCTTAAAGGAGAGTCAATTCACTTTGCAATTCAAATGCATTGTCCTTTGTAGAGACCTATTTTAATTTTTACCAAGTTCGGTCCTCAGGTCTATATATTTTCATAAGTTTTTCACAGCTCGTGAGCTTGGCTGATTGTTGAGACATCGGGGGCTGTTTGAACAAGAGGTGAATAGAATTTACCGGATTGCAATCCTTACAACTGGCCCAGATGGAGGCATAAAAACCAATGACAAGTGATAAACAGTGATTTTCGCCTATTTAACAGTATTCAAAGCCAGGAAAGAAAATCGCTCAGATGATATTAAGTCGGTTTTCCACTAGACGGAATTTTTTCGCGCGGAATTTTGCACCAAGTTTTTCATTGCCTTTTTCCGCCTGAGAGCTTACAAACAAAGAAGAATTCCGCCCTGCGCGCAATATTTCGCCTACTGGAAAACGGCCTTCGATTAAATGTGACAATTTGTTATCAAAGACAAAGCCACCTGGAATTTATTTTGACTGGCAATATAAGGTCCACTTAACTGCATGCATTAAGTTATTAATTTCGAGTTCACTTCTAGGGAGAAAAGGATTCAACTTAGCCAAGACTTGCTTTTCAAAATGAAACCTTTTACAGTATTGATCATTGCATGCATTCTTACCGTCGTTATTGCCAGTGTGGGAAATGACTCAGATGTTGCCAAGAATGGTAAGAAAGCAAGAGAATCTTTCAAACTTCTTCGGCGCGCAATATTGAAGTCTGTTGTGATTTACATATAGGATAAGCGATTATAAGCGCGAATAATTATGTATTTTTTGTTATACACCGCTTGAGAGGTCTGTACTGGGAAAATAACATGCAGGATTTGGTTGTACGACAAGTAAATATATAGCGCTTTTCATTAGACAGTGATTCTCTGAAACTTTTTATCATGTTCAGTAAATAGTAAAACCCGTATTAAAGTTCTGCATTTTATGTCTCTCTGCGCCAGTTGTAAAGATTGCTATGAGGTGGACAGAGCTATTGCTCAAACGGGTCCCAATCTGAAGTCACAAAACTTTGAAAAATGAAAACATATTAAGAAGAATTAAAATATATAGACCCAAGCGGACCGAACTTGATAAACATAAAAAAGGTCTCTACAAAGAACAATTGCATTTGAATTGCAAAGTGAATTTATTCTCCTTTAAGAAGAATAGAAGTTCAATTTTCTTGCATCTCATGTTCGCTCTAGATGATAAAGATTAGTGTTACTGATTCTATTTGGGAGTCAATTCCTTCGTTAACTATGTCCGCGAACGTTAGCGCAGGTGCTGTACGAGCAGACAGGGACAGACAGACTCTTTGTCGCACTTGTGACCGACGAAAACTGCAAGTAGAGACCGACGTTAATAAAGCATACTTGAAATATTTTACAGGTCGTCTTACTAAATTTGTCAGCGACGGCTCTGACTTTGTATTTGGTCTTGGAGCTGATCATGAAAGCGTTAAAAGCAAATTACCAGCGCAAAAAAGGAATGCAATTGGGGAAAAAACTGCAGAACATCTTCGTAAATTTTTCTGCATATTTCCCTTCAACCGGCGAGAGACGAGGAAAGACTACGAAAAGATCCTTTCCAAAGAACTCGCCGAAAACGGTCTTTTCAAGGCCGGATGGAGTAAGGCCCGGGCGCGACTTGGTCGTGGTGCCAAAAATGAATTTTTAGCGTTGTACACGTACACATTAGAAAATCCACAGGTGTACTCAGATTTCAACAGGCAAACTCAAGAACTGGGGCCACGGCATCCAAATTTCAATTACAAAGCGTTGTACTACTTCATTAGTACGGGCATGAACGAAATTTCACCGAACCCATCTCTACGCACTGTGTACAAAGGAGTTACCCATCCTGTAACTGCGGAGGTCGGCCAGAAATTCGCATTCAAGTGTTTTACATCGGCGTCCAGTGTTCTATCAACTGCGAAGAATCTCCTTGATAATATGAAAGGAGAAAACGACTCCAAAACTCTGTTTAGGATTGACACGTATAAAGGCGTCGATATCCATAAGTTTTCAGCCTACCCCTATGAAAAAGAAGTGCTTATTCCACCCTGTGAAACGTTTAACGTTGTGGAGGTCAGGACTAAAGTTAACGGAACACAGGAAGTCCGTCTTCTGACTTCATTCATAACGCTCCCTGAGATCCACGACGTGAATGTGAAGGTTTTCCACTAGACGGAGTTTTAAGGCCGAGACAGACCGTACGCGATTTGACAGCGCGACGCACTCCACCCTCAATACAAGTTAGGTTTATATGAAGGGCCTTGTCTCCAATCGTCGGAAGGACTTCAGCAATTTAAGCTATTTAGTGCACATATCTAGCCAAATTTTTTTCTGTTGATGGTTTTATGTGCTTCTAATATTTGAAAAATCGCGTCGCGTTGGCAAATTATTCCTTGTTTGTGAGCTGTCAGGCAGAAAAAGTTCCGTCTACTGGAAAACAGCCTTTAGGAATGATATATCCCTGGGTACATGGCCAACGAATTCATAAACAATTTGCCAATACTTTTAAAACAAACAGCTGTTTTAGTAATATTAAATTTCTTCATGTCTTTGTACATTCATTTTAAAATATATATTTTCTGTCAATTTCTAGTGCCCAATCCAGACCCTTGCATACTAATTAGCATTGCTCCTTCCGGTATATCTATTACTTCCGGTGATGTCATCTTGCATACTAATTACTTCCGATCCCAAACAGACCCGCTCTGCCCCGCTTTTTTATTCTGAGGATGGGCTTCAGGAGTCCCCCTTGTACTTTTAATAAATGATAGGTTATTACGAGTTCAATTTCTTCAAATATTCCAGTGCATGCATGGCTTCCTTCGCAGATGAAAAAAACCCTAACTTGTTTAAGTGTCGCTTTATATTTGGAGGTTATATAGCAATTCAGCGATGTAAATCTGTAAACCATGTTCTGTATTTTGCAAAACTGAGTCAGAAAATTAAACAGAATAATTTAGTAGTTGGTTGCTATTTTTCTTGCAAGGCACAAGTGTCACCGCTGTTTCTCGAATTTGCAGTGATCAAGAGAACCCCCTCCCCCCTAAATAATTCAGTTCTACAGCACTGGAGCACAGAGAATACAGAGGTTCAATTTTTCATAGCTTAGCCAGTGCGTTAAGAAGAGGCCTTCTCCCCCTGGCGATTTTTAATACCCATGATGACTATTTTCAGGAGGGAGAATGCCTCTTTTTAGCGCACTGGCTAAGCAAGGGTACGCGTAAAGGCCGGTTTCCACTTCAATCGTATCGTAGCGAAACGTAGCGTATTTCATTGCTTTGTGAACACTCAAGCAGAACAAATGATATGAACACAATGAAATACGCTACGTTTCGCTACGGTACGATTGAAGTGGAAACCGGCCTTAATTGAACCTTTGTATGCTCTGTAACTGGAGCAAGGGCTGTTACATTCTGCGCTTTGGTGAGACAAGATGACAGTATTGATCGAACTAAATCAAGATTCATGGTTTACCAAGACGGTTATTTCCTACTGATAGAATATATAGTAAAGTGATGTTGAAACTACGAGATCTTCTATCCTACATTTTAACTTCTCATTTACTCGTAGATTGTACTTCCGTTCCAACCTGACGCCATTTTCAACACAGCCGAAATCATCTTCCATTTCATCCCGACAACTGCAGGATAAGTTAAACAGTCCCAATTCGAAGAATAAATATACCTTCAGAGATGGCTGCTGCGCGATCTTCCACTTTACAAAACCTTCCCCATTTATAAAGATATCTTACAATTAAGCTTAGTTTCCATTCAGTCGCAACTATCGTGACAAAGTCATTCTTGACAATGGCATGTACTGTAGATCTACCTTTTTTGTGGGCTGTGTTCAAATTAGTCTTTTTAAGTGTAGATCGGCGTATATACTCTATCACATCTGTCACTTTGATGTAATCACGACTAAATCAGTAAATGGAAACTGGGCCTTACAGCGAAATAACCACTGTTATGAAACTAAGCAGTCTCAAATTCGAAGAACAAATACCTTAACACGCGTCCGCTGCCCGCCGCTCCACTCTACAAAACCTTTCCCATGCATAAAAGACGTCTTTTAGTTACAGAAAAATAACAAGTGATTGTGAATTAAACAATTTTCTTTCGTATATATCGTGCCGTCTCCTTTAGTAACAAGGCTTAACTTAAAGGGAAAACAATGTGTAAGCAGCCAGAAAGCGATTTAACAGCAATAAAGGGTCAATTTTGACAAGTTATTTGTCAAACGGTATTGTGTACCGGCCAATCGTAATGGTTTTATAGTTAAACTTAAGCTTTTTAATCCATTAAAGGATTTTATCGCTATTTTCCTAAGTCCTGATTTAATTTTACCCACACAGGAAAAAATACGTGCTTAATATGGATTGTTTGCCAACGACTTCCCAAACACAGTAAGACTTAGCGTTGTTGGGATGAATATACCATGTAAGGTATTCGCCCAGGTAATTTTAGACTGAAAAAAGTTCATGATAGACTGTGAAAGTTTCATTGCTTGTTTGTTAAACTCGGTGTAGACAATCAAAGGAAAACACTGAAACGTGAGCTATAGAACGTGGGCCGTCCGTGATACGGCCTGATAGGCTTTACTTTGTAACCCTGTAACTTCCCCTTAAGTATATCCCAGGACTTTGTATTTACATATTTTATATTTTTGGTTTTAAATAAACTCGAGCGCTAACCGGACGATGATGATGAATCGAGCGAAAATACTTCGACAGAATTGCTATTCTTTGATATTTTTTTATTATTTGATATCGATTGTCGGCAGGAGAACGGAAACCATCAGGCGAAACTCTGTATCGTGCAAAACGAAGCGGGCGATGAACGCATTTTTCAAGGCGAGAACACCCGAAGTGAATTCTACGTATAGCCAGCCTCGTACCCAGGCGCTTTTAATCCAGTATATATAGACAGACCAGTTACAGCTTAAGCGAGCGCGCAAGGGTGCTTGAAGAGGACCTCTTTATCAGCGAACATGGCAACTGTAACCATAATTTTCAAGGTGTGATGCTAAATCGTCAGTTTGACGGCGGAAGTTATATCCAAATGAAGTTAACAAATCTCCCAAAAACTGTTGCCATCAAAGAACTCGCCAAAGAATATTTCTCGCACTTGTTGAACAAGAAAGAGAACGCGAAGTACGTTGGCCCTATACCGCCCACACCCTGCTACAAACCAAACGAGTCCTGCCGATAGAGAAAGGTTTCTGCAATGGCGTGGTCGGATGAGATGCCGCTACGACTACGTGTTTGCCTTCAAGCAGGAAATCGAAACGCTCTGCCGTTCCGACGTGCACATTTCACGCCGATGTTGTTTCGCGAACTGTTTCACGACTTCACCGAGATCGACCTGTTTGCAACGCTCACGATCGCGTCGACATGCCACCTTGTGTATCGAACCGACTTCCTCCCTAAGGACACCATCGTCGTCATTTCCCCGCTCGGGTATTGTCCCAGAAACAAGCAATCGCGGTTTACCCGTAAATCGTAGTCGTACACGCTGAAAAGAACGTGAAAACTATATCCAGCACGCACGCAACTAATTTGCCTCGCTGCTACCACATTGACTTGAAACTGTAGTTTAGTTTAACAACTTTATTGGAACTACAAATATGAGAAGCACAGGCTTGAAGCACAACGCTTGTACTATTTGTAGTACAGGCATGTTGTTGTCACGAGACTTAATTTGCCCCTCCACAGGCATCGAACTTTTTTTCCCCTTTACGGGACTTTTGCAAATTCTAATTGGGATTTGGGAAACAAGATATGTCGCTTCACTGGGGGTTATTATTTAGTTTCGTGTTGAAGTTAAATAAATTTAGTTCATCGTGTGGGCCGTCCTTGTGTGAGAAACAAGGCTTTCTAAAACTTTCTAATCATTTAGCTTATTATCGCCACTTATCAATTAACAGTACTCTGGTGATCTCCCTCACTGGTAATAATGACTGTAAGAATGCATGCATTGATCAATAAAAGGTTTCATTTTGGAAAGCAAACCTTCACTATTTTGAATCCTTTTCTCTCTAAAAAGTGAACTCGAAATAAATAATGACTTAGCACTTAGATAATTTAGATCTACAAAGGGCTTCATGCAGTTAAGTGAACCATATATTGCTTGTCCAAACAAATCCCAGGTGCCTTTGTCTTTGATAGCAAATTGTCATAAATGTCACATTTAATCGAAGCCCGTTTTCCAGTAGACGGAACTTTGCGCGCGGAGCGGAATTTTTCTTTGTTTGTAAGCTCTCAGGCGGAAAAAGACAATGAAAAACGCAAAATTCCGTCTAGTGGAAAACAGGCATAATATCACCTGAGCCATTTTCTTCCCTGGCTCTGAATACTGTAAAAACGTGTGTATAGCCATCAATAATGTAAGACTTTTCATTTCAGTGGATAAATTATCACAATTTTCAAGCGTTTATTTTTTTAATTGTCAAACCGAAACTACAAATAAATAATGGATTAAATATAGTTAGAGAGATTATATAGTTTTATTACAACAGGTGTGCAGTTTAACCGAATGATATACTCCCTGAGACGAACCAAATATTTTAACTCTAAACGTTTTTTTCAGTACAATAAGTTGTCATAAATGCCCGGCATATTGTGCATGCATGCCTTATATATCTGTTCCTCAATTCGCCATAATAAAAAAGAGGCGATGGTAAAAATATATATTTTGTGAATTTAATTACGGAAGTCTTTAGTTAAAACAAAAATCAAGAAACTCCCATCTTTGAAAGATCCCAATGCCAAATACTTAAATTACAGCATACTTTGATAAAAGTTTCAAAATTAGTTGAAGTTAGTGCTCAGCTCTGGTGAAATTAAGCCTGTTGTCCACTAGACGGAATTTTGCGCGCGGAACCGAGTTTTTCATTGTCTTTTTCCGCCTGAGCGCTTACAGATCTTTACTATTTTGAATCCTTTTCTCTCTAAAAAGTGAACTTGAAATAAATAATGACCTAGCAGTTAGATAATTTAGATATACAAAGGGCTGCATGCAGTTAAGTGAACCATATACTGCTGGTCAAACAAATCCCAGGTTTCTTTGTCTTTGATAGCAAGTGGTCATAAACGTCTCATTTATATTGATATCATCTGAGCCATTTTCTTTCCTGGCTCTCAATACTGCTAAAACATGTGTATAGTTATCAAAAATATAAAACTTTTCATTCCAGTGGATGAGGTTTCACAATTTTCAAGCGTTTATTTCTTTTTCAAACCGAAACTAGAAATGAATGATGAATTGTATATAGTTGGAGAAATTATGTATAGTTTTAATACAACAGGTGTGCAGTTGCGGCATCCCCTATATCTGTTCCTCGATTCCTTTTATGAAAAAGAGGCGATGGTCAAAAAATTTTTTTTTGTAAATTTAAATGGTTTAATTAACAGTCTGATCTCAAATGGTACTTGACATATTTATTACATTACTTTGTTGAGAATTGTTTTCTTTTTTTAGGCACTTTTTCATAATTTGCATGTACATCCACGACATATAACCGTGCTAAATTGCTGCTATATGTGCATGTGTTTAATCTACCTTCTGAGTTCAAGCTTATTTCTACTGCACGCATTTTGCCAAAGGCATGCAACCCAAAATTAATGTACAAGCGCTAAATGATTGAACACTAGACGTGCTGCACCTATCCTAAAAACAGGAGCATGATACACATGGAAAAGTTCATAGAACGAAAGGCATGTTTGTAGTATAGCTATATGTTAAGTACCGTTTGACTGTAATCTTAATCCGTTTAAATTTTGACTTAGCACTTAGATAATTTAGATATACAAAGAGCTGCATGCAGTTAAGTGAACCATATATTGCTGGTTATATCTTGCTTTGATGGCAAGTGGTCATAAACGTCTCGTTTATATTAGTATCATCTGAGCCATTTTCTATCCTGGCTCTGAACAGTAGCTGATGCAAACCAAATGTGTCCATTTTGAATGTATTCTTCAGTATAACGCAAGTTGCCATAATTGTTCGGCATGTCATTCATGCATGCCTTATAGCCGTTGTTCAATTCGCTATAATAGGATGGCGCAATGTTGATGTTAAAAACTTTTTCAAAAAATTTAATCGGATTAAGATTACACTCAAACGTTACTTGACATATAGCTATACTACCAACATGCCTCTCTTCCTATGAAATTTTCTATGTTTACCGTGGTCCTGTTTTTAGGATAGGTGCAGCACGTCTAGTGTTCAATCAACATTCAGCGCTTGTGCATTAATTTTGGGTTGCATGCCTTTGGCAAAATGCGTGCAGTGGAAATAAGCTTGAACTCAGAAGGTAGATTAAACACATGCACACTTAGCAGCAATTTAGCACGGTTATATGTCGTGGATGTACATGCAAATCAAGCAAAAGTGCCTAAAAAAAGAAGACAATTCTCATTAAAGTGATGTAATAAATATGTCAAGTACCATTCGAGATTACACTCTTAATTAAACCATTTAAATTTACAAAAAAATACTTTTTGACCATCACCTCTTTTTTATTAAGAGGAATTGAGGAACAGATATAGGGGATGCTGCAACTGCACACCTGTTGTATTAAAGCTACATAATCTCTCCAACTATATACAATTCATCATTCATTTCCTGCCTCCTCCGCAGGCTCTTAATAAGGCCAATATATAATTTGATGCGCATACAGCGCATACGCATATGCGTATAGATTAGATAGTAAAATTAGATATAAATATGACATTAAAGAAAATGTCATGCTCTACATCTCTATATAATTTTTACAGTGGAATTTTACCTTAACAAAGAGGAATTCGAGGACGTTGTTATTTGGTCAAGCCTCTGAGTAAACATTGCGAAGGCTTCTTCGGCCAGGGCGATGCCAAGCCAAGGAAGTAGCAATTTTGAAATGTGACAGGAACCTGCGCATGTTAACTCAGGGACCTGCCTAAATACATAACAATGGTAATTTCATTGTTACAATGCAAACTTCATTATAGCTTATGTCAATAGTACACCTCTGTGCATTCTATAATTAAACTGTGATATTAAATTTACGCTTGTCAAGTTCCACAAGCCAAAGGTCAATAAAACCTGCATTCGTACATTGTTCTATTGTATGATCTAACTTTTGTATTTACTCAAACATTCCTTTTTTTCTTTTTTTTTTAGCTCATTTGAACACTACCTAATTAGATCATTTTCATAATTCTATTCAAAATAATTCAACTAATAATATACGATTTGCTCTTCACCCCTTTGACTTACACATACACTCGCGTCTCATATATTTTTATCACAAAATTATACTTTATTTTACACATGCATGTTCACTTTTATAACAATAGCTATACACATGTTTTTACAGTATTCAGAGTAAGGAAAGAAAATGGCTCAGGTGATATTAATATAAATGTGACATTTATGACCACTTGCTTTCAAAGACAAAGAAACCTGTGATTTGTTTGGACCAGCAGTATATGGTTCACTTAACTGCAGCCTTTTTGTATATCTAGATTATCTAACTGATTCGTTATTCATTTCGAGTTTACTTTTGCGAGAGGGAAGAATTCAAAATATAGTGAAGGTTGACTTTCCAAAATGAAATCTTTCACGCTATTGATAATAGCATGCATTCTTACAGTCGTTATTGCCAGTGAGGTAAATGACTCAGATGTTGGTAAAAAGGGTAAGTTTTTTTAAAACCTAAAAATTAGAGATTGAAAATCTTTTAAATTTCGAGCGCGCAATATTCAAGTCTGTACTAATCTGAGTTTTCTTTCCTACATAGCTCTGAATACTGTAAAAACATATGTATTTAACTTTTCATTCCAGTGGGGGAGTTTTCACAATTTTCAAAAGTTTCTCTGTGAAACTGAGACCAGAAGTGAATGATTAATTAAAAACAGTCGGAGAGAATAATATCAATGTAGCTACAGTTTTATTTAGATTACAGTCTCAAATGTTGCTTGACATATTACATCGCTTTATTGAGAACTGTGTTCCTTTTTTAGACATTTGCATGTACATCCACGACATATAACCGTGCTAAATTGCCACTAAGTGTACATGCGTGTTTAATAGTTTTTTGTATCTAATAATCTACCTTCTTAGTTCAATCTTATTTCTACTGCACGCATTTTGCCAAAGACTTGCTACCCAAAAATTAAAAGCGCTGAATGTTGATTGAACACAAAACGTGCCCCACTTATCCTAAAAACAGGACGACGGATACATTTGGGTGGAAAAATAAAAAGAAAGGCATGTTAGTATTATAGCTATATGTCAAGTACCGTTTGACTGTAATCTTAATCCGTTTAAATTTAGAAAAAAGTTTTTAACATCAACATTGCGTTATCTTTTTTATTAGAGCGAATTGAACAACGGTAAGGTGTGAATACATTTATGGCAACTTGTGCTACAGAAAAACACGCTTAAATAAAAAGTGTTATATTTTTTATAACTATACACATGTTTCAGCAGTATTCAGAGCCAGGAAAGAAAATGGCTCAGATGATATTAATATAAATGAGACGTTTATGACCACTTGCTATCAAAGACAAAGAAACCTGGGATTTGTTTGGACCAGCAATATATGGTTCACTTGACTGCATGCAGCCCTTAATTGTACATCCAAATTATCTAACTGCTAGGTCATTATTTATTTCGAGTTCACTTTTGGGAGGGAAAAGGACTTGAAATAGTGAAGATTCGTTTTTCCAAAATGAAACCTTTTACACTATTGATCGTTGCATGCATTCTTACAGACATGATTTCCAGCGAGGGAAATGACTCAGGCATTGCTAAAAAGGGTAAGTTTTCTTAAACCTAAAAATTAAAAATTGAAAACTGCTGCAGAAAAGCATCATAAAAAGCAATGACACCATAGATATTGAACTTTCAAAAGGCGACTTTAACTAAAAAATGCTGAACTTCAGTATGGGTTTTAACAGTTATTGAACATGATGAAAGTTTGAAAAAATCACTATCTAGCGGATAACGCTATTCACAACCGACCACATGCAGTTAAAATCACTTTTCTTTTGGTGAGTTCAATATCCTTGTTGTCGTTGCTTTTCAAAAGTTGTCCGAGCTCACGGGCTGTAAAAAAGTGTGAAAAGGCACGAGAACCGAACTAGGTAAATATAACAAAAGGTCTGTACAAAGGACAATGCATTTGAGTTGCAAAGTGAATTTACTCGCTTTTCGAACTATACCCGCGCACGAAAAGACAGGAACAGACCATTGAACTCAATATAACTGGAAGGCTACCTTTGGCGGGAAATTTGAAGCCACTCGTACTTAGCCTTTTCACGCACGACCAAACAAAAACATTTAATTTGCGTGAAAATCCGATGTCAACATGCCTGTCATTGAAATATTTTGGCATAACCACTTGCTTTTGAACCAAGACATTCTATTTTTGATTGAAAGTAAAAATGTACACATAACCCAGAAAATAAACAGTTCACTTCACTAATCCTTTCTTGCGTCTTGCCTTCTTTCGTTCTTTCAAAAGTCAATTTGTCGCCCCCTGCAGTATAATGCGTGACTCTCAAGGAAAACGCGTGCAATTCGCGCGACAGCACGCTAAAGTGCGGGACTTTACCTCCAGACACGCGTGTCTGGAGGTAAAATTTGGCTTCAGGCAAGTTCAGGTATGTTTCATAGGAGGTAGCCTTCCAGTTATATTGAGTTCAATGGAACAGACACACTTTTTGTCGCTGCAAGTAGAGACCGACCTTAATAAAGCATACTTGAAATATTTTACAGGTCGTTTTGCTAAATTTGTCAGCGACGGCTCTGACTTTGAGTTTGCTCTTGGAGCCGATAATGGAAGTACCGAAAAGAAAACATTCAAAAATATTGTGAGAGCTTGCCGCACATTCTTTTTCGGCCCAACCCAGAGGGAGACGAACTTAGACACCCTTTCTAAAGAACTCCAAAACAACCCACTTTTCAATCAAGGATGGAAAAAGGCCCAAACATCTTCTAAATTTAAAGACCCTGAATTTTTGGCGCTCTATGTGTACACATTAGAAAATCCAGCTGTGTACTCTGAATTCAACAAGGAAACTCGAACAATTGGCCCAGGAACGCCAAATTATAATTTCAACGCGTTGTATTTCTTCATGAGTGAGGCTTTGCAGTCAATTCCCACGGAAAAGTGCGTGGTGTACCGAGGAGTTACCCATCCTGTAACTACGACGATCGGCAGTAAATTCACATTTAACTGTTTTACATCGACGTCCAAGTTCCCATCAGTTGCTCACGATTTCCTTAAGAAGCCAGGAAACAACCCGCACAAGACCCTGTTTATCATTAATACTGACAATGGCAGGGATATCAGCAAGTATTCCGCGTACAACAATGAAGCAGAAGTACTCATCTCTCCATGTGAAGAGTTTGAAGTCGTGATGAACTATTATACAAATAACGGAATACAAGTAATCCATCTTAAGAGTTCATAGATGACTGCTTGAGATCCACGACGTGGGATACAAACGATTTTTAGAGAACTATTGTTCTGTATCATCGTGAAGTTTAAGCAATAAAAAGCTCAAATCGTAAAATTTGTTCCTTTATAGATTCACTTTTGTTCCAGAAGTTTAGTTTAGGTAAATCTCTAAACAATCGCCAATAATAAATATCATTTATAGATCTGTAGCGTCCTAGGACGCAGCCGGAGGAAAATTAAATGGCGAATCTACAACATTGGAGTAAGGGCTGTTACATTCATTATCCCTCTTTGGTGAGACAAACTGACAGCCTTGAAATAAAATAATAAATCATGATTCATGATGAACTTAGGTTAATTTTACGCACACAGGAAAAAATGCATGCTTATAAGGATTGTTTGCCAACGACTGCCCAAACATAGTAAGACTTAGCGTTGTTGGGTACAATTTACCATGTACCTATGTGATTTTGGGCTTGAAACAATTTATGAGACTGCCAGTGTTTGATTGCTTTCTTTGTTAAGCGCGGCATAGAGAAAGAAATGGACTGAAAACGTGGAGCTAGAGCGCTAATGCATCCGTGATACGGCCTGATACCTATGCCTGATACGCTTTAATTTGGAACCCTAGCTGTAACTTCACCTTAAGGTGGCTCGATAGTCAGAATTCATTAGAAATTTTATGTCTCTACGATTAAATGTTTTGTCGTGAATGCTTGAGCTTCATTTTAGTTCATTGCACAGCTCTATAGCACTGTTTGCTGTATTTAAAAAAGAATTTCTTAAAAGATTGCCTGAACATAGAAATCAGGTTTCTTATTGGAACTCGTTTCTAATTATAAGTTCATTTGCATAAACTCCACACCTTACCTATGACAACAATGTCTCTGGACATACGAAAGGTAGGAGTATAAAACTTTTCCAATGATGAAGACAACCAACAGAGCTATGCAATGAACTAAACTAAGCTTTACACGCGCACTGTAAAAGATTCTATGGCGAAAGAAGTATTATCTGCTTTGAGTTAGACT
Organism: Muricea muricata; assembly: GCA_963855995.1. NCBI lineage: Eukaryota > Metazoa > Cnidaria > Anthozoa > Malacalcyonacea > Plexauridae > Muricea > Muricea muricata. The sequence continues at coordinate 1,847,567 of OY979729.1, read as the reverse complement.
ATCGAGCCACCTTAAGTATATCCCAGGACTTTGTATTTACATATTTTAAACAAGAACAGCAATGTCTATGGAACTATATCAACTTTTAAAACTCTTTTGGGTGTAAAAAGCTAAAAACCAACGGTACATGTTTGCCTTCTTTTTTAAATGCCGAGAAATATCGCGTCAGATGTTGTTAAAAAAAGTGTAACAAAGACATTCAAATGAAATTTTCAACATGCTTACCCTCCAAAAAATGGTTTAAAAGTCGATAGTTCCATAGTCATTCCTGCACCATTCATCATTATCACCATCAGTGAATCGAGACAGCAGTCAGTTAGAAATACTTTATTTCCCATTACGATAAGAAGTATCATTGAATACAAGTATTTTATACTGTTAATTGGGTGCTACAATTTACACCGTCAAAGTTGAGATAATTAAATATTTCGCCTGTTGCTTAAATTACGGAAGGCTTTAGTTAAACAAAAATCAATAAACTGCCATTTTCGAAAAATCGCAAGATACTTTCATAAAAGTTTCAAAATTAGTTGAAGTTGTTGGATGTTTGTAAAAAGCAGCTTACCTGTAATATTTGTGAACATAAATTTTGTTTGAGAGATCGATGTATTTTTGCTTTGATGGGGTAAAAAGCAGAAAGTGGTTTAGCATCTCACATTTGTGACCTTCGTTTAATCACAGTTAAAATTAAATGCGTGGTTTGGAGACTTGTCGACAACACAATGCTGCTCAAAATCATATATCAAAAACACAAAAATATGCATTTATGGTCCTATCTTGTCATGTGTATCTTGTATTTACTTCCAATCAACTAATAGTGAAGTCTAGTTTGGCAATTCTTATCCCCGAACAGCTCTAATCCAGCTTTTGGTACCTATTTCTCCATAAACCTCGACAAAAAACATGTATAATGAGTTCTACATAGTTCTGTACTGCAAGCTTCGAAACCAGGTACAATTCTAATCACTATGTTTTAACTAAAGACTTCGATGACATTCTTTGTATTACATTCACTGTTTGAAAAGTTCACAATAAAAAAAGTCTATTCAATCCGAGATCCTAGGTACGGCATTCATCTCTGACTTCCCACGAACAGTCCCGGCATGCAAGAGCACCCATAGGGTCCCAAGGTGGCAGTACAACTGGTTCTTGTTTTAAAACATCCAGAATCTCGTCCGGGACGAATTTCTTGTCAACGACGACCTCGTACACAAATTCAGAAAACCTGTAAGATGGGATAATAATATGTGAATATTATGACAACATATGGATATATAGTGTTAGCTGTGGACAGATAGGGCTGTTTTCATTAAGACCTACTAACCAATCATCGGACATCATCAGATATCCCTTATCGCCTTTGTCATCTCCCCAAGAGTTCTCGACCCGCCATTTTGTTGCCGTCACTGGATGTAGGGTAACCTTCTCATCTTTTTGTTTTGTCTCACTGGCGTCTTTTTGTTTAACTTCGTTGTCTTTTGGCTCTTCCGTTGGTTTTGTTTCTGGGTCTTTCTTCTCTTCTTGTGCCTTAGGTAGACGAGAGAAAAAGTGGGGTTGTTACTATCACCATCGTTATCACTAATTGCAACCACCACCACTGTGACCATCATTACATAGCTATCACTTCCATCAAACAACCATCACACAACCATCATTATTTAAATAAACAAATCATTATCAGTCATCACCACAAAACCATCATTATCCCCACTATCACAGAACCATCATCACCACAAAACCATTATTATCCCCACCGTCACACAACCATCATCATCACAAGACCATCATTATCCACAAAACCATCATTATCACCACTATCACACAACCATCATCACTATCACACAACTATCATCACCACAAAACCATTATTATCCCCACTATCAAACAACCATCATAACCACAAAACCATCATTATCCCCACTGTCACATAACCATCATCACCAGTAAAACCATTATTATCCCCACTATCACATTATCATCATAACCAGTCATCACACCACCAACTTACCTCAATCGAGACACCAGATATCGCCATGGCGTGAGTCATCAGAGATTCGCCAAACAACAGTCGATCAGCTTTATTCAATGCGGGCATGGTTAGACCAAATGTGAGTTTGTAATCATGTCTAAAACACAAAAATAAGACTGCTACCCAAGATATACACTGAAGGGAATCCCATTTGTCTAGTTCAATGGAATACTTACATCTCTAAACACAGCAATCCTTGTTTTCTATCAAAATGCTTTCCAACGTCGCAACCAAACCAAACTACCTTTAAAGGTACAGTAATGGATGGTAAAATATAAATTTTGACTTTATGAAAACAATGTTGTTTGCAGAAGTGGGCCAAGCCTGAATTGTGACTTAGAATTTATCATGTACCTCGTGTAAGCACACAAGAAAATTTTTGAAAAATAACCAGCAGAAAATAAAAGGTTCTCCAAGAGCTTATCTACTTTAGAATTGACTGGACATTTTCATTGAGCTTATTCTCAGAGCATAATACATCCGAGTTCAGACCTCAGATCGAGGAAAAAGGGCTTCCCTTATATTGTAGTTACCTTGGATTTCCTATCAATTGGGTTAGGGTTAAAGTTAGGGTTGCCTGTTGGGAGAATCTACTCACCCAAGAGTGAGAAGACCAATAAATTAAAAAAAAAGCACACAGCTTACTTCATTTGACTTGATTGAGGCAACAGTCAAATATTTGAGTACTTCAATAGGTTGATTAAGATAAACTGTTTTCTGGCCAACCATATTGCCCAGATACTTCACGGAGTACAATTTATTGTAACCATTGTTTGGTCTTGGATCGTTTACAAAACAAACCTAATTCAAAAGAAAAAATATGAATAATGGCTGACACAGGCAGTGTATGCATAACAAATGCTCTGAAAACTTGCTGCTGCAGGACAAAAAGTTATGAGTTGTTGCAGGTTTTTGAAAACAGGATGCAACAATGCTGTTTGGGCAGCATTATTCCTGGTTCTCAACAATATTGAACAATCACTCCGCAACCATGTGTAAAAATACTGAACAATATTGCTGGCAACCGCTTCATAACATTGCTATAACAATCTAGCCCATTTGCTGTCAATTATGTTTAGGTTATCACTTTGATTATCATACCTTGTCCTCCACATTATATACTGGTTTCACATGTTTCTCATAGAATTCCAAAGGTGTAATGTCATCAATTTTACAATATTTCTTGGAACTGTCATAATATTCCCATTTGACCATCTCTGGCGGCGTTCCAAGACAAATTGACACTATGTTGTAAATCTAGCAGAGAAAAAGGTGATGCAAGGAAATGTCACAGAGTTAAAAATGCAAGATGTGAATTATTGCTTGATGCAAGTTAAAGTTAGTCACCAAGTTGCATCAAGTCTGTTGTCTTCATCAAGTCTGTGAAAATCAGATTTGATACAACTCGAATAAAATGTCATTTAAAGAATATTCCATTCAAGACAACATAACTCATAGTTTAACCACACTTCTTTGCAAAACAACAGTGCATCACCAACCTCAGATAACATTTCTTGCTTTGCCTTTTTCATTTCATCTTCACTGACGCCATCTTTAACTAAATCCGAGATTCGCTTTGCAAATGATCTCATCTAAATTTTACACAAGATTGATTTTTTTTTAACTATCAGCACCATACCATCACAGCCACCAATATCAGTCATATCATTCATTACTGTGTACAATCACCACTACATCACTAACACTACCATCATCACCATGTGCCACTTACCATACCTTAACCATAATTCCACCATCACCATTACCCTACCATCACTATACCACCACAGCCATCAATATGAGTCATATTGATCATTACAGTGCACCATCACTACGTACCACACCACTAACACTACCATTACAATTATATCATTTATCACTGTGTGGCATCATGACTACACTACCACCACAACAATTATCACTATATTATCACCATAATCTTACCAACAGGATCATAACCAGCATTGCACTATCACTAGATCACCACACTCATCACCACCACTCATCATCCACCATTCATCATCCACCATGGAACCAATCATCACCAGCACTATTGATCACTACTGCACCATCATCATTCATCATTTATAACCCAACTTATCACCACCAGCACTATAAACCACTATAACCATACATGTACTGCCACCATCATCATTACTACTGACCACACTCATAAGCAACTACCATCAACTAGCACCATCATAACCTATAACCTAATCTACATTACAACTAATTGCAATCACCGCAATTATCATCACTTCACCCATCACCACCAGCACTATCGACCACCTCATGGCACCATCATTACCATCACGTATTACCCTGCATGTTGCCATTAGCACTATTGACCATCACCATGTAGCACCATCGTCATCACTTACAACCCCATTCATCATCAATTATAACTCTACTCATCACCACCAAAACTATCAATTACCACTACTACTCCCAAAATCACAACTAGCAGTATTAACCATTGGTCACCATGTAGCACCATCATCATCTCTTATAACCCCATTCACCATGACCATACCTTTGTATTAATCATTGCATTCATACGGCGAGAACTGGTCGCATTATGACTATCTGGCCAAGCAGACTTTGGTATCAAACCATATTTTGTAATCAAGTTAACCAACATATGCCACTGGCCACCATCGTTTGATGGCTCAGTCATCAAAAACATCATTGTGCGACCATCAGCTCCCTCCGTTCTTGCAACTTCTTCGTAAGCATCAAGAAGGTAGTTTGCTCGCTCAACTTTATCCCAAAAAAACAAGTACATTTGACTGAATTCACAATTGTCAATGTTCTTGCTTCGAGCAAATTGCTGTCGTATAGCATTGAGGATGGCAAAAATCCAGCATCTTCCAGATGACTTCTGATTTGTGACTGGCTTAACTTCTGGATTAACCTAGGATAGGGATGAGTATAAAATATTAAGCCTTTGCAAACAAGGACTTAGATATTGGACAAAGGCTGGTAGCTGTTGTTGTGATGGTAGTCTCTCCTGCCTCAATGGCAACCCACCTAGGAATGACTGGAATGACCAGAGACAGCAGACAAGCAAGATTCGGTGGCTTTGCTGTGCAGCTATTATTGCAAAGTGGCAAGAAACTTTAAGAAAAACGTGAGCAAGAAAATATAAAAGATGAAGGTAATTTACACCATTCATTCTATATTTCATTAATAGTACTCTCTTCACACTGTCCATTCAAAAATTCCATCCAATTCATACAAATATCTTGATAATTAATTACAGGAAATGATCAAATTTACCCCCTTTTCATCCCCCAACTACCATAGTAAACTTAAACTTTAACATTTAAATGTTTTTCACATAATTGTAACGTCTACAGGCCCATTACTGTGCCCTGCAATAAGCATATTATAAAGTATTTATATAGCATTTTCACTCATCACTTAATTTCACTTTAGCTAAACGCGATGAGTTCAAACCTTGCAGTTATAAACATGATGATCCCCTGCGGTCGCTCGCCGAGTCAAACACAACTCTAGAATATCGTACTTTGTGCAAACATTTTGGGCTAAAAGATTTTTGTTGTCTGAAGTAAAATCGGATTTCAATTTTGTCAGGACCTCTACAGAGATTCCTTTGTTCGACGCCATCTTGTTTTCTCGGCGCTCGGTTGGAGACAGTCACGAGACTGGTTGGAGATTTAAGATTTTGATTCTACAGCGCATGCGTTGTAACAAATACGACGCATAAAATTAGGAAAATATTTGCCAGCTCTGATTTGCCAGGTTGAATAATGTTTTGAGATTAGCTGAATTCCAGGAACGCCGATTGGCCAGTAGGACAACCTTGGGAGAAACTCAATATGAGGCACCAAAATTGGTTACCTTTGTTCCATTCTATGCTTTACTTACATTATCAGAACAGTGGTAACTAGACATGTGAGTTATCTGAAAATGTGAATTAGGTACCTTTATTCCATTCTATGCTTACATTATCAGAACAGTGGTAACTAGACATGTGAGTTATCTGAAAATGTGAATTAGTTAACTTTGTTCCATTCTATGTTTCCATAAATATCGGAGCAGTGCGGTAACTAGACATAAGAGTTATTTAAATATGAGCTATATGACTACCGGAATAACAGATCACAGCAACAGATCGTAATATTTTATCACATATATATTCTTATTTGTTTAGTTTTAACAAACTATCCAAAACTATTAAAATATAGAAATTTACAACTACAAAATGCCCTAAATTATGGTACAGTTTGGTACCCCAGTATTTGTTCTCCAATACGGTCTATGAATGCGTGCAAGAGCATCAAGGTTATGTTTTATATTGTCTGATAAATCGATCCGCCGGGAACACCTCTATAAAATTGTTGAGTAAATTTTAAGAAAATCTTCTAAACGTCAGTCGACAGTAATCACGTACATATGCAAGGTTAAAATATCTTGGGCTGGTTTTACTGCTGCGCTTGTTTTTGTCTGTTCATTTCTTCTTGCATTTTTGCGATCATCTCCTGCATTCGAAGAAGCTGGAAATGGAAATAAGATTAGAAATTTAAATATACAAATGGAAAAATTTAGCTTGATCTCAAAATTTTGATTTGAGCGAAGAAACGGAAGATCTATTACCAGAGTTGGAAAGAGGGCATCAAATTTACAAAATTTTATTTCGGGCTTACATCGCCTGGAGTTGATACGAATTTGGTTCGGTAATTATACCAGGAGCGCTGTTTATCTTTGGGGCGATGGGTTCGATTCTCATTTAGGACAAGTGTTGATCAACGCTCTGGCGAAAGTCGTGGGTTTTCTCCGGGTATTTTCGTTTTCTTTAGCAGGGAATGTCCACAGGGTAGTTAAATTGGAATAAACATACTGCCTTTATAAGTATGTAATATCACAACAAACCACAGAGAAATAGTTCTGGTTGCAATATTTAAGGCTACGAAATATAACTCCTTTCTATTAATCGTCATTTTCTTACCTCGGCTTCCTTTTCTCTGAGTTGTTTGTCTTTCTCAGAAAGTGAAATGTCCACATCACTGCCGTTGCTTTGAGAACTGCTATCAACGCAAACAAAGAAATGTTAGCGAAACAAACAAGGCGAACAAACAGGGACGCATTGATAGAAAACATAATGTTTCTGCAACAAGGTTTTCCGAGGTGGACAAACAGGAAAACATTGACAGGAAGCATATTATTTCCGCAAGGCCGTTATAAGTTCCTTCTATGATACTCAAGCTGCTCTTTGTCGTACTTGAGAGAACTCCATGAAAATTGAACATCCCAACGACCAAGATATAAAAGGAATTAATGACAAATCATCGAGCTTACTTATCTAGCGATGGTGATACAGGCTGTTCTCCGCCATTAGCAATCTTTGCGCTGCGATAGTTTTCATAGTGAACGTCTTGGGTGACGTCTTTTAGATCTTGCATATGTGTCCTAGAAAAGACGCAAATTTTTACACCCTCTTCTTTCTATCTTATTGATGTACCCAGTTATCTCGCATCCCGTTCTGCTGTTCTTTCTCTTATGTGCGTATGTCAGTGGCGTAACTGCGTTTTAGCCAGGGGGTATCCCGTGGACAATTGGGGGCACTGGAGAAACGATGAAGGGCTCCATAAGGTAGTAATATCTCGAGAGATACATTGTCGCGAAGGTTTAATGTAGCTTTATGTAAATCCCGTACTCGATGGTTCTAAGACATATATAATAGTGCGTGGCCTCTAGAATATTTTTTGTATGTAAATCCAGTACTGGGCGGTTCCAAGACATAATAGTGTCCGAAAGTGTGCAAGGACAAGTCTTGGACGACGAGTGGAGAAAACGTGAAGAGGCCCTTGGACTAAGAACATCTGGTATTATTTTGTTGGCCACTGGACTATGTTTCCCTCCCATAGAGAAAAGACTAAAACAAACCTGATTAACATGTTTCTTAGTTTGGTAAAATCGGAATGCTCAGGATTTTCAACTAAAAAACATATTTATGTACAGTAAAGTGTGACTTCAAGGCATTTTATAAGTACTTTTTACAACATGAGTGACCGCGTTGTATCGTATATAGAAACTGGAGTTGAAGGTGATGGTTGTATATCTGATGCAACAGGGACGAGAATGTTTGAAATGGCTTGTGAATTAAACTTTTCAGTTTTATGGATCTATTCGTGAAATAATCAAATTAAGAAAAAATCTAATTAAAGTTTGCGTAAAACAAGAGAAATTTGTATCACATATACAGACTTCACACTCGCAATTTCTTTCGTGTTTTCTTTATGAGTTTCACAACGTTTTATAGAACCCGATATTTACCCACCGTCTATAACTCCCCATGGATATGTTCGACCCCGGACTTTCTTTCCTTTAACATCCGTGACCGTGTTGCTGCCAACGACTGCGAAGGGAACGCTAGCCTGAAAACAATGCGTTCATTTATATTACCTCTTGTGTCCCTATATTACCTCGTGTGTCCTTATATTACCTCTTGTGTCCTTATATTACCTCTTGTGTCCCTATATTACCTCGTGTGTGCAACAGAACCCTGCTTTAGTAAAAGTGTAATCGAATATGAGTATGAAAGTTAAAGATGCGCTACAGTCTGATCTGGGACACGAATATTTTCTATTGCATCATGTGAAAGAACTTTTGAAACTGTGATACAAGTTCTTTTATACATTTTTTATCCAAAGCTTTGTGTATGAGATATTTCAGTTTGATCAAAATAACAATGTTGTGTGTGCTTTGGTTCAGACATACTTTGAGATCAGCATTTACTGCCAAAAATGTCTCATCATCGTCGCTGTCACAATCTGGAAAGTTATACACATTGATCTCTTGCTCATCAATCTCGTCTAAGATCTAAAAAAATTCAGTTCATTCGTTATCTTCAAATGAATCTGTTTTTTTCGAAAACCTTACAGGGGCGTCGGAACAGGGGGGGGGGGTAGTCTGTGCCCCTCCTCAATTTTTTGGTGGGGTGGGGTGCGCTGAATATTGAACATTAAACAATGCGGGCTGTAAAACATTGCTCAATGCTGTTTACATCATCAGCCCTGAACAGGTTAGTCGTTTTTTGCCGTGTACGTTGCAACGTCGTTCTTACGACGTGAAAATGCTTGATTGAAGTCGCTGCTATGAAGAACGAAGCCGTTGAGAGGTTGAACCCCTAGTTCTTGTCGTGACTGATGCATGATGTCGACCTGTTATGTCTATTGACACGACTGGAATGTTACCATTCATTGACCTTGAGTATGGTTGTTCATTCGACTTGTCTCGACTGTGATTCGGCTCAAGTGATCAATTGACTAGACTTGACTCCACTCGACTTTAATTAGGTCGTTCACTTTTTGGGGTTAGAATGAGGGCATTCACTTGACTCGTATGACACTATTGTCTAGATTCGATTCACCTCAAGTGAATTCTATGACTGCATTGACCTAACCTCAGTGAACTCATTGATCCGACTCAAGTGGTTGACTCGACTCGACATTAGCTTTGCATGGGTGGATTACACTGAGGGCAAGATTCCATCGCTTTCAGGATTGTTTTCCTTTTCATTTAAACTTACCTTCTGTTTGAGTGATTTCACTTCTTTAAGAGTTAAAGTATCAGCCTTGGCGATGATCGGAACTATGTTCACTTTGTGATGCAACGCTTTCATGACTTGAATATCCAGCGGCTTCAACCTGACAAAATTTGTGAACAATTCAAATTCAAGAGAAGAACATTGGCGCAATACGAATGCGTTTTTCAACCCGAAGAACAAGTGAAAACGACAAGTCCGGATAGCTCTGGACTTAACGCGTGTGAGTTAAGTAGCAGGAAATTCTCTTGCGCTTCCATGGTTTTTCTCCGGATTTTTTCCCTCTCGTAATCACAATTTGCTTTGAAGTTGCTAACCTCATAAAAACGTCTTTCAGAGAATTTAAAAAAAAACTGCTATTGATAAAAAAATTTTTGGAAAAGAACCATACTTGTGCTTTCTTCCGACTACTGATTGCATAGCATATCGGCCTAAGTCAGAATTCACATGCAATTTGCAAGAAAAATTGTAGCGTGAACAATGCCGTAAGTAGTAAGGCACTGACAGACCGGATGCGACTTAACAAGGCGACGCGAATTTTCGAATTTCCACTTCTCGTAACTTTAATCCTTTTCTTTTTTTCTCCAATGTTCGAAAAGACTTGAGCAATTTAAGCTCTCTGGTGTACACATTTAGAAAAATTTCTTTCCGTTGGTGATTTTGAAAATTGAAAAATCGCGTCGCATCGGGAAATCTTCACACTGCGTCTGTGAAAATAATCAACATACCCATGTCCTTGGGGGTTGATAAAATGTAGCACACAGTGGACTCGAGTGTCCGACATATTTTTCCTATTTAGTCCTGACTCGTCTTTTAAGAAATTGTCGTACTGTTGGTCAACGAAGTCGACAATTGGTTCCCAGCTGGAAAACAGAAAGAAATGGCGATGTTTTAACATATAATATTTTCATAGGCGTCCCATTTCAAATGGCATGACTCAAATTTAGCTGTGAAATTCATGTGGTTACATGTGAAATTCATGTAATCACATGTGAAATTCATGTGATCACATGTGAGATTCATGCAGTCATATGTGAAATTGGTGTTACCACATGTGAAATTCATGTGAAAGTCATGTTCTCACATGTGAAAATTGTGTTACGACATGTGAAATTCATGTGATTTCACATGAAATTCATGCGATCACATGTGAAATACATGCAATCACATGCGCAATCAATGGAAAATAAATTTAACGAACAGCTGTAGTCGAAACTGGGACGTTTCGAGCGAAGTTGAAGAAGGAATTAATCCTTGGTATGTTTACCATTGACTATTGTCGATGGCGTCACCATAGCCTGGCGTATCTACAACAGTTAATTTGAGCTTGATTCCTTTCTCTTCGATGTCTACTTTGTGTGTGTCAATTTGAATTGTACGCTTCAACATTTCTACAAAAGATGATAAATTTACGAGTTGGGTAAGGAAAACATTCTTTCCAGGAAAGTTGTATCGTCTACATGTAATACCTGATGCTGTTGGTTTGTATCGGGATTCATAAAGATCCGTCATAAAGAGACTATGAACTAGCGTTGACTTGCCAAGACCTGATTCGCCTAAATTAGAAAGAAGCATGCATGCAATGCATGTGAGAATTCATCGTAGCAAAAAAGATGGCGGATGTCGATTTTACCAGTGCGCATTGCGGTGCAGAATGCATTGCGGTCTGAAATCGTTTAAAAAGGCAAACTAACGTCTTTTGAAGAACAGACAGAAGGCAATAGGTTATTTTCACACTTGTGTTAAAATTTCAACCCATTAGCTTTGCTTCTTGTCATCTTTTCCCATGTATTCTTTCTTGATACCCGCAATGCATTCTGATAAAATCGACATGCCGCTATCTTTTTTGCAACGGCGAATTGGAATGATTTAGTTAAAATATCCCGCACTAACGTTGCCATGGTCAAAAATACATCAAAACATTGGATATTGCACTACATGTCAAGGCTAAGGCCCTTATTTCGTCTGATGTTCTTTCACTTTTAGTAAAAGATCCTATCTTTTTTTCGTTTCTCTGATAATTACATGTGATCGACAACTCACATATGATCAATACCTTGAATAAATCGACTCAATGATCAATAATTTACCTATTATCATCAACGTGAACTCGAATCCCTTCTTCACAGACTTTCTGTGCACTTGATTTGGGAGGTTCGCGAATCCCAAGTATGGTGTTTCCTAGAAATATACCAATTTCCCAATTGTTACATGTGTACAAATACCGTACCTGCAAGTTTTAAGGCTGATTTCCGATCCAGTTATCCGTGTTTTACACGAACGTGCACGCACGTAAAAGTTTAAACTTTTCTCAGTAGTTTGTATTTAACAAATAGAATCACTAAAGTATGGTAACTCGTTGGGAATGCTGAGCCCCAACTATCAAAATAGTTGTTCATTTCAAATCTAATATTGAAACTGATTTAGACTTTTACGTGCGTGTACGTACGTGTGAAAAACGCGTTACTGGAAAACAGCCTTTACGATGCCAAGTTTCGGTTGTACGAAAAGGGAATAACGCTATCCATCGGATAGTGATTTTTTAAACTTTCTAAACATGTTCAGTAGCTGGTAAAACCCATATTAAAGTTCAACATTTCGAGTCAAAGTCACTGTTTATCTCTTTCGAGTTCAATATCCTTGGAGTCATTGCTTTTTGTGACGGCTGAAAAAATCACTATCCGATGGAGAGCATCTCCTTTTTTAAATTGTCACGACCGACCCTAGCAGATCAACGACGAAGTCAGAGTTTCATCACTGAACAACGAATGCAAAGTTTGTGTTCGCAGGGATTTCCTCAAAGGCAAAGACGCTGCCATTGTTGACAAAGCGATTTCCTAAAGCCAGCCGCACAGAAAAGCATCTGGCTGAGCGTGGCTGCTTGCTGAGGTGTTAAAACTCGTGTGCGGTTGATATTTCCATGAGGAATTCACGCGAGGCCTTGAGGAAAAATATTTATCGTGTTTGATATTTTTCGCCTCTTCTTCGCGAAGATCTCTAGATTTGTGTAAGCTGACGACTTAGCTTTAGCAGAAATAAGCTAATGAAAACACGTATCGTTTTAGTTCAAGTCGTTGAATATGGCAACGGTGTCTTCTCGTCGGTAAAATTATAAAGAAAGTAATGCGATGAAGATAGACTGGTACTTTCCACGATTTTCGATTTGTTGTGAAATCTGTGAGGCTGAGATACCAGCCTTACAAGATTGCCAACTCAGCTAACAGCTCTTGTGTGCGGCAGGATGTAAGTCGACTTGTTTTGGAGACATGGCGTCGTCTTCGCTGACCAGAATCAAGCTTATAAGATTTTCGAAAACAGATTTTGAGCGTTTGCTCGTGCACAAAAATTCTTTCTTGTATTGAAATTCTGACAGCGCTGTCGATGTGAAAGTACAGTAATGTCACAACTGCAAAATTGTAATCCTTTGGCTTGCCATGTCGGCAAAGGATGGCATCGAAGCCGGTCGAACAACTATATATTTAAACTGAATATTTCAATATTTCATATACAACCTTTAAAAGTTCTTCCATCACATTCGATAAAAATAAATACTTGAAAAACTAATGCTGTCCATAAATTGACTGCACGTCTAATCTCGCGTCTGGCAATGCTTCCGTTTTTAGCCCTGTCGGAAACTGTTATACTCTCGACCGCCTTGAATTTTTTAAAAGCTTGTCATGACGCTTTTGTTTTGTGCGTATAACTTTACGAACATGGACACTGCAAACATATATGGATAATATATGGACATTTCTTTGCGCAATACTTGTTAAAAAAAAGGAGAAAGAATTGAATATGCTGAAAATAAAATATTTTGATATACAGCTGTATTTGCAACTTGGCGATTGATGGACTAAAAACGATTTTGAATGTTTTTGTTTGGTGTGTCAAGACATGCTTGAAAGAAGCCTACGCATTTCCGCTGGTGTTTCATGTAGCAAGAAAGCTTTCGAATGTAGATATCTTTCCCTTATACTTTCAACAAAGCCACAGCAGATCATTTAGTAACTATCTATACAGTATAACAGCGGGGCGCGAGCCGTATGCCTCGGCAAAACTAATCAAATAACATATTTTATGTTTGAAGATATTACATTCATTATTCATTCTACTGCATTAATTTACAGATAATTGGGGGAGAAGGAAGTGAGTTATACAGTATTTAATCCGAAACGCACACTAAGTCGGTTTAAAGCCTTTTCAAGCAGTATGTAGTATGTTTTGAACTGTATACAACAGCTATATACGGTGCTCAGCTTACAGTAACCCATTTATATTATTAACCAATTTTTAGAATGGGGCATTATTTGAATGATGATAATTATGGCAAACGAAGCTATAATAGGTATTGAATTTTGGACCCGTGAGCGTTTATAAGTATCAAATTTGTTTCGCCTAACTGAAATTGTCCGCAAAAAGTAAGAGCACTTTAAGTCTTCACTCAAAAGGTCAAATTTCTGTGCAGTTTCATCGCAAACCATGGCAACATTTTGAAAAACATTTTCACGTTCAACTGAGATACCTTTTGAGGTAGTTGAGAGTTTAACCACAGAATACAGAAGCTAGCTTCTTATATTAAGCAAGTATGTTTATATCGAGACTCCACGCTTAATGAGCTATCATTTCAAGCAGTTCTAACACAAACCAGGGCTGTTTATTTTAGATGTTCGCTAAACTGGAACTCTAGGTTGGAGGTCTTGTACGTAAAGCAGATTTTCGCCGACACTTGAACAATGTTTAAGATATCATTCATTCGTATTTTAGCTGCATTACGTTTCCTAATCCTACTCGGAGAGCACTTCGTTCTATTTGACCTGTTGACATTTCCAAATGTTGGAAATGTGAAAAACGGAGTCTAAATCAGAAATTTAAACCATTAAGGGATGCACAGTTAAGTCGACGCGTTTAACAAAATAAACATATTACTTTTCGGATAAACAGTGAAATTCATTCAAATGCTTTCCGACGCGTGCGACAGTCTCGACTTCCGTCATTCCGACTTGTATATTTGGCAAAGAGCAACTCTGAATCAATATCGATCTATAAAACAAGCGTAGAGCTCCCAAACAAATCGGCGTTGATCGTAAAGCGAAACAACAAATAAACCCAGCGAGATACATGGGAGTTGATGTTCCCGATGGTTGTTTTGATTCTCTCAGAAAGAGATTAAATATGGAAGCGATAATTTGTTAACTTTAAACATGCGGTATTATTGTAGTCTAGCTAGTACCTGTTTCGGTCGTGACGGTTGAATTTGTGGGCTTACGCCTGTGTTAAAAGATGGTCGTTTCGCCACAGATGGCCTGGGCTGGACCGGCGGTGGACCTAGAAAGTTGCAAAAATGGTTAATTGGTAGATGTTGCCAAACAGTGATAGTAATGTCTTATCCTTTAGAGGAGGATTTAAACGTGACATGACAATGTAAACTATACTGCAATTTGCCGAGAGTAAACACTATCCAACGAATTCCCTCTAAAATTAAGCTGCGGAATGAGCTTCTAAACGTTTGACACGTGGCTGTATTGTAAAGTAAACCTAGTTTCTAAAAAAGTGTAAGAATGTAGCAAGTTATAACATACCTTCCGACTTCGACATTTTCACAGTCAAACAAATTAGCGCTCACTCATTTGCCCGGCCACCCGTGGGCTCGTTTATGCTAATAGATATTAAATGACTGCGCATTAATTATCGTTTCCACGCGTGTCGCAAGAAGGTACTCTCTGACACTGACGTTTTTGACAAGTTGCCTTTTCACTGACTCGTACCTAGTCTCTGAAATTAAATGAGGAAGATCGTCATGATGATCACTGAGCTATATAATATACTATAATATTAGTATTAGTGATGCATTGTGGGAACGCGGTCCCACCATGCACTACGTTATTCTGAGTAGTATCTGATCTCCATATAATTAATGAATAGTGCCTACTAATTAACGACTGGGTACGAGTCAGGCCTTTTCAGTCTGCTTTGAAAGATTCTTCCTCAAAGAGCGTTGCGCAGCTGTACTGGAGAAATCAAAACTGTAGTTCATATAGATCGAACTTGCTAGGACTTCATCTCAGTTCTGAACTTCTTCTTTGATTCAGTTTATAAAATACATTTTATTAAAATTATTTCTGACAAAATTTACATCAATTCGCTCTTTTACAGTTTCCTTCTTAATGTTATATATTTTAAAGGCCCAAAAAGTCGTTAGTGTAAACGGCCTGTCACTTTTCACTTCTTCTTTGATTCACTGATTCCCTTCTTCGCTCGCTCATCCAAGATTTCTTCACTTTCTCAGTACAACAGGTCAGGTAGAGGTCAGTACAATATCTTTTCTTAGGAACTTGTCAGCTAGTGCTGTTCCAGGGCATATTCTAATAAGGAAATTTAAATACTGCACACTTAGGCGGAGCCTGAAACTTTTAAAATTTGTCACAATCGACAAGCGTGAATTGATAACCATGATGTAATCAATCAATTGTTAAATAATGTGATAATTTATAAATTATAATGATGTATAGAAGTTTTGCGTTTGGTGGTTCTTTGAATGATTTTTTTGTTCTTACCACATCATGACGTCATACCGTGTATCTATAACTTAACAGACAACGGCAAAATGTAGTCTATTTGTTAAATAATCATGTAATATTGCAATCATGCCGTATTATATTTTCGTCTGCAAATATACTTTAACTAACGTTCTCATTCCACTAGCTTCTGTTGATTGAAGTCGAAGCATTGCATATTTCAATACTGAACATTTTCTCATTCAATAAAGTCAAAACGTCCAACTGTAGAAATATCTTTTCATTTAAAAAAAGCGGCAACTGTAGCTTAAAATAATTAACAGTTATTCTACGAACTCGAGTCGTATATGAGCTGATAGCCGACGAGGTGCGTTGCACCCAGTCTGGAAAGCAAACAATGTACTGTACAACGTAAATTTTGGTGTGCGATTGGCGTACACTTTATATATCACTGAAGCTGTTGTACCCAATATATTGTTTATTGAAAATTTAAAAGAACTTTGCAACTTCTTGCAACTAATTTGTCTAATATACTATCTAAGTAATCTAACATGACATTCTTTGAAATTCGGAAAACGGCGTACACTTTTAGATCTTTAAAATGACGCCCGGTGTGCAAAAAACTAACTTTCCAGACTGGCGTAGCACTGAGTCGGCTATCGCTCATGCACGGCGAGAGTGAGTAGAATAACTGTTTTATTATATAGACAACAACTGCTACAAAAAAACTTCCCAGTGCAATTATATTTTAATAAAATATACTTATTAGTCAGTTTAGCAATGTAAACAACTTCAGCTAATACCGCATAAAACACTACTTATCGTTATTTAAAACTATGTTTCAAACAAATTTAGCCAAAAGTTTCAAATTCTTAAAAAATATAAATGTTTTAGGCGAAACAAACGCTTGTTTAACTCAAAAGTGAGCACAATTTTTTGTTATTATAGCAATTCAAAACAATTATAAACTTTTCCAGCTTTCGGGAGACTCACTCAGTATTAATTCATATTTAAACAACCGTCTTCCTTATACAAATACTGTATAACTCACTTCCATGAGATTTAAACAACCTTCAAAAACTTTATCTATAAGTTTACGTGTTGTACGTATGGCCAAGAAAGGCTGCCAAAATGCTCAAAACAAGATTTTTTGCGATCGAAAAACTTTCGGCCGCCATCTTGTTTTCTCTACTAGTAGGATATGTGCTAATATCCTACTAGTAGCGAGCCAATCAGATTACAGAATATTTAATATTCGATGGCAGTCTATAAAATAATCCTTGTTACATTATTCGACTCCTAGCCAAATTATCTTTAAATTTAATTCTGGGTCAAGAGGGGAGAAGTAGCCTGCGAGAAGACTTCCTTTCCCCTCCCAAGGGAAAGACAGGGAAAGGAAGTCGACTTTCCCTTGGGAGGAGAAAGGAAGTAGTCTGTTCGCAGGCTAGGGAGAAGTTGAATTCAGAGAGGCTTGCAACCCATAGTATTAAATTGCTTTAAAACCTAGAAAGAAGACAAATTGCGAATGTGATTCCATGTAATGATTGATCTCGGAAGAAAAAAGATATATTCTATATGTATATTACTGTTAGACAAAGGGAAATAAGAATCTTCCATGATCCTCTATTTGGATATGAAAAACTTGCATGCCATTTCCAATGGTGATTGAATGAATGAATGAATTGATCAGTTGCGTGGCAAGCGGACGCGTTGCGCGGGCTCATAAATACGTCATTCGATCCAGGCAGTTGTAAAATATGTTGTATATACTCAGTAATGTGTACTCTATGTTTCCCTCGCGCGGTTTGTATTTCTCCATGCAGACCCTCAGATCAGGGTAATATTGTAAAATGGCGTCGGTGACTGAGCTACAAGCAGAGCTGTTAGCGGCGTTACTGAACAGTGGCGTGAGCAGCGAGACGGTGATCCAAGCTGTGCGAGCCTTGGAGAAGCAAATGAAGCCAGATTATGGAAAATTGGAGAAGTTGGTCAACGGCAACGAGCAAGAAGAAAGCTACAACGAAGCCACAGAATCTGATGCAGCAAATATGACGCTTTCCGAACTCGAAACGAACGGTCAGTCCATTGCAGACCAGTTGTTAAGGTGAGCTACACACTGAATTTGCTCCAATTTCGTATTTATAGCTGATGAGTGTTTGTGATTACTACTACTCAACAATACTGGCCAATCTTTCTTCACGGATGCAACGCGATTTGCGCACGATTTATTTTCAATGCAACGGCTTTGATTTGGTCGATTTTAAATTGACCCGCTTTTTATGATGTCGCTGTGGCGTATAGTAATATATTCTTTATATGTTCCTGTAGTTTCGCTAAAGGTTTATTTCTCGGAGACACACGCAACAGCTGAGCTTTATTGCGAACCCGCTTTAGCACGCCGTGTGTTTTGCTCCGAAAATCAAGCTTGTTGTTTTGAAATTTTAGTTTGGGCCAAGAGTTATATTTCATACTGGCGTTGTTTCTTCGCAATCCTTCAGTTTTTACATCCGGTTACATTAACTTTGCTTTGAATTATTTATGATCAGCGAAACTTTCTGAATTTAAAATTTTCTTTTAGTGTTAATCATTGTTGAAAATGCTGTCGAATGGGCCACAACGCGTTTAAATATTAACTGGTCGTTCGTATGTTTAGTCACGCTACTGGTTTAGCTTATTTAAACTTGGGTTTATCATTAATTTAACAAGGACTTAAGTCTGGGCATGTTTATGGTCATTGCGATGTAACATTCATTCAGATAGGTACATTTTTACCGGGCGCACGAACAACAATGCCTCCTTGTGGCACGCGTGTATGTGAGACGATTTCTTCAACAATATGACGCTTTTGCGCTCAAAAATTTGCCCTAAACCTGTGCTAATTATAGCTCTTAACATTGTAAGGGCTTAGCATTGTGTAAATATCGCTCGCAAATTGTACTTGGAGTCGAAATTTTTGGCGAGCCAACTTTCCATCGCTTTGCCATTTATCAGAGGCGCTCCCTCACTTTGAGCAACGATGGAAGGCATTGATTATCGAAATTTGAGAAGCGATGTGATTTTTTGCTTGTTTATCCCTTTTGCCTTGTTGTCGTTCTGTAAATCGAGTAATTGTGAATAGTTTGTCGTTGAGTTTGTGTCTGATTTAAAGGCTAATTGTTTTTACGGCCTTACTGCGGAGATAAAAGTCAAAGCAAAGCCGCAGACGCTTCGAGTTGGTTTGAAAGGATCCCCGTGAAATATGAAACTCGATTTACTTGTCGCGACACTCAAGAATTTTATACCATTCAAACAGGTTTGCTTTCCAAAGCGCAAAAATGCTTTAAAATCGATTGAAAACCAAGAGTCGGATATCTGTTTAATGGTTGGAAAAAACACCGAAAATCTTGAGAGAAATAGGACGAATGCAATGTTTGTTTGTGAGACCCTGTTTGAATTGCGGCTCTGAATTAATGTATCATGTTACCCAATGTTTGCTCAAGGGACAAGCGGTTCACATGGCATATTAATTTTAAATTGTGTTTGAGAAATATTAATATGTGTTGAATGATGCAAAAAATTTTTGAGGCTAGTATTAAACTGGCTATACTGCTGTTCTTTTGACACGTTTAACGAAAATTATGCTAAATTGTCACAATGTTTTTTCAGTTGATGTGCACACATTCTTGTTTTAATTTGTTCGGTTGACTTTGTGTTGTTTTTTTCATAATAATCATATTTTATCTTATCTTTCACAATCAACCCAAAGCGCCTTGCGTCTGTCTTCTTTGGCCTTTCTCCGCCAAGGTCCATTTACAAAAGTCATTTTGACGCCTTTTTACTGTATTATAGTTTTTCCCCCTTTCCAAACATGTTTGCTATTCAATCGAGATTGAAAAGCGAAGGTTTATATATGAGACGTTTTTCAATGGGAATTGGTCAGAGAAGACGAAAAAGTTGCATGCGAGATTGAGGGTTGATGAAAGAATTTTAGTTCAGAGTTTGTATCAAGTTTGTACAAGAGGTTTTCAACTCTCGTGCGACAGTTATTTTTTCGTGAAAGTGTACGAGAGCAAACAAGCGAGAGTTTGTATAATAGTTTTCTCAAGTCTCGTGTCTTGGTCAAGCAAGAACAAGAGTTGATGAGAACTGACAGCGAGAGCTTGTATGAGAGTTTTCTCAACTCTCATGTCCTGGTCAAACGGGAACAAGAGTTGCATAAGAGTTGATGAGAGTTGACAAGCGAGAGTTTCTATGAGAGTTTTCTCAACTCTCATGCCCTAGTCAAACGAGAACAAGAGTTCTATGAGAGTTGAGAAGTGGGAATTTGTATGAGCGTTTTCTCAACTCTCATGTCAAACGAGAACAAGAATTGCATGAGAGGTAAAAAATTACTAAGAGTGTTCTCAGATCTGATTATCTCAGATCTTATTTCCATTTAAACGAAAACGAGGGTTACGGTGAAGTTGACAAATTTACAAGAACAAGGGTTACCTGAGAGTTGAAAAACGCCAGCTTGCACGAGAGTTGACTGAAAAAATAGTCCTCCATTTAATACACTTGGTCTCGTCAATCAAGATGATTGACTCAAAGTGGCTATCATTCAACCCAGGGAAGTTTTTTGCCAATACAATATTACCAGCTCTTATTAAATGTTTTCTTTCTACATACCCGTGTACAGGCATGACCCATGGCACAGTGCAAAGATTATCAAACAATACATGCAGCAACATAACATCCCTCAAAGAGAAGCTGTTGAGACAACAGGATTAAACCAGAGCCATCTCTCACAGCACTTGAACAAAGGAACTCCAATGAAGACTCAGAAAAGGTTGACACTTTACAAATGGTTTGAAGCGAAACAGAAAGACGTAGCGGCACGTATGTACTACTATTGCGTCATAATTCTTTCGCCTTGCTGCCCTTTGCAGCTGCGTAAAATTCAGCAGCCGTTTGTTAAACGCCTGGCCTGTGTAAAACATAATTAATATACCACATACTGCATGTATATTAATGAAACCGGTCACAATTTAAAATAGGAAGAGTGGAGTTGCCAGCTTGATAAGAATGGGGGACATATCCCCCCCCCCCACTTTAATATTACCCCTATTAATATGTCACCCACTTATCGAGCTGGCCACGCTTAAATCCTTTGAACCTTGAAATACTCCACACCAAACACACATTTATGCTGCATCTTAGCAGTTTAGTCACCCTAAAATTAGTTAGCATCTTCTTTGAGTGAGCGTTGTCCGTTTGAAATCAGCGATCCGTTGCCTGGCTTGATTGTGTGCCTACATAACGGTCTCCTCTCATTTTTCTCGTAGAGTACAACAACGTGTCAAGCAAGAGACAGTCGGAGCATGATATGAGTCCTCCGAATCCTGGCTCGCCCTACAAACGTTCCAGAAGAAATCGTTTCAAGTGGGGCCATGCTTCGACTGAGATTCTTTACGAAGCTTACGAGTCGCAGAGGAATCCTTCCAAAGAGGAAAGGTGAGGATTGTGGAAGCTTTTTTAGGCCCACCACAACTTGCTGTGTCTTTTATCCTTGACGACAGCTTTCAGCAAGTCTGCAAACATCAAGTTGCATCAAGTCTTTTTCACGGTCTTTACGGCAATGGACGATTCCCCTTTTAGACAAACTTTTGAATTAGGAATATTCACTAGCACAGCTGAAAAGAGCATCCTAAATTTAGCAAAATTATGAAGGTTGGTTGCAAAACATTGTAAAATGTGGAAAATATAGTCCTGTGAAGTTTGCGAATTTTGTATACTTTTGTATTGTGCGCGGAAAAGTGTAATCACAATTCGAATTCTGGTTACACTTTTTCGCACATAAAACAAAAGTATTTTCCACATTTTACAATGTTTTGCAACCAAACGTCACAATTTTACTAAATTTAGGATGCTCTTTTCAGATGTGCTGATAGATTTTCCCAATTCAAAAGTTTGTCTAAAAGGGGAATGGTCCATTTATGAAACCAACAAGCTTGGGGGTTATGCAACTTGATGACAGATTTACACGAGTCTTGTAAAACCTTTCATCAAGTCTGTGGTGTTTCTGGATAAACCGTATGAGGAGAACTTAAACAATTATCAGAATTATCCAGCATAGTAACTTTCTTTTTTCTTCAGGGAATTATTAGTGAAAGCGTGCAATGACGCAGAGTGCGATCAACGCGGCATCCCGTTGGAACAGGTCAACAATCTGGGGCCAAATTTAGTTACGGAAAGTCGAGTTTATAATTGGTTTGCGAATCGTAGAAAAGAAGAAGCTTTCAAAGTGAAGCTCGCTATGGATGCTGGGACATATCCTGTAGTCGGTAATTATGGTTAGCGATTGGTTACAAAACAGTAACTTCCTACCTAATGTGAATACCTTGCAACACTTGCCTTTACTAGTTCACTGCTTGCAACAAACTTGCAACGCACAAAACACCTCATAGACTCCATCGCAGTCGGTAGTTGCTGTCGTTTTGAGCCTTTGACGAGAACACTATAGTCTGCGAAGGAGGCTAAACATCTCATGTCAAATCTTAATTTCCAAATTCTTTCACTCTAGGAGCTGGGAATATTGATACAACTTCTGCAGTCGACACCAAGCCCTTGCTAACGCCCCCGAGTGAAAAACCAATCATGCCCAAGCCCCCACCTCTGCCAACATTTGTTACACATCCGCTGACCAAGTTGACCGACACTTCGTCTTTGGGGAGAGAAACGAGCCAACAAACATTAATCCCAGTGTCTTCAACTACAACCACTCCTCAACCTTCAACCACCCCACTCGCAAGATTGCCAACAATGTCTTTGATCAAATTTGAACCCAGTCAACCGCCTGCGGCCGCGACACAATCACCTACAGTATCATACGGTCATCAAAGCGCGCCTGCACTATTACAGCGGCCAATATCTGTGGCGTTCGGTGGCATGCCTCATCAGATCTTGACTCCGGCTCAACTTCAGGTAATGTCGGTTTTCTCCTTTGGCTAGACTGTGTTTACTTTCTGATCGATGAACCAAAATTTGCCGATACAGTAATGACTCTAAATGCTGAAACGATAACTCCAAGTAAGAGCCCTCTATTTTGGCGAAGCCAAGGTAGACGTTCAACAACTAGAAATGTCTCACAGTAAACAGTTTGAATACTATTTTCTCAAGCTATTTCCCGTTTTTAAAGACTATATCGTGTATCAACCATAAAATTGCTTTAGATCAAAGTAAAAACAATAAATCTTGCTGCTTTCGTTGGAAAATTGTGTCTAACGCAAGACCGGAAAGAGGGACTAATACAACTAATACTTGAAGGTCAATTTGGCTTCAAAGATGGTCAAGTTATCGTTTCAGTTTAATATAGAGTACGTTACTCTAATGCTAGGATTCACTGGTGATGACACCTTACATATAGAATATTACCCGTTCTTACTTCTTCAAACTAAGGTGCTATGTACTGGAATTTATAACAGGTGATTACAGGTCTAGTGCCAGGACAAATGTTACCAATTTCTCACACGGCCACCGGTATTGTAGCCCAGCCTGGGGAGAGCGGGACACCCGGGGCAATTCCACCGGGTCACGTGGCAAACCTGATGCTACCAAGCCATCTCAGTAGCCAACCAATTCCAGTACACGCCTTGATGCCGATGACCAGCGGCCAGCCACAAGTGGTATACTCCATGCCGTCTCAATCAAGTGTATCCCCAGCAATGTTATCGACTGCAGCGCCCACGTCACTTGTGGTCAGCAACCATGCGCCAGGCCTGACGACCGCTGGCCAAGTTGTTGCATCGGAATCAAATAGCGGCATGACTATTCAGCGCCAGCTCCCTCTGCCACAAATTGCCTCAATCCAAGGATCATCCACTTTACAAACAGCAAATTTCAAAGCACCATCTTTCTCCAATCAAATTTTGCGCGAAGTGGTAGCGCCAGTTAGTATTCCGTCAAAGATCTCCTCTCCTTCGATCATCAGACCCAAACAGGACCCATTGTCCTCTAACATCCAGTCTCCTAGCGCGATGTACACTGGTGTACCAAGCTTACGACCAAATAACTTGGTTGATAATTCCAAGCGACTTGAAGTAGCAGATACGGTGATGAATTCAGCTGGGGTACTAAAATCCGAGGGGGATTTGAACCACGAGAGTATCCTGAAAACCGACGACACTCTGAACACTGACGATACGTTGGTAGTTGAGATGAAACCTGTTGGGATAAATGAGAACAATTCTGTACAGAGTGCAGACAACCCCAATGATCCATCAATGCAAATCGGTTTTGTCCCTAACACTCCAGAGGTGACCCAAGAAATTGTTAACGACGATGATTTCAAAGAACCGACCCTGACCTTAAGTGAAGAGGGTGTGGTCAACAGAAGTATTGGAGATGTGCCCCATGAGTCATTGCAACCCAAAGTTGATTTTCATTCAGTTGTTGGAATAAATGTTGATGATGAGTCTCACAAATATTAAGTGATTTTTGATCGATGATGAATCTGATAAGTATTAATTGATTTGTGATCGATCGTTTGTACTCTAGCCAATGCAACGTTGTTCCATTTCTGAAGTTTAAATTTAGTCACCTACCCTACTTCACAAGGATTTTTTCAAGATTTTACAATCTGACAATATTCATGAAGTTAAACGGGGAAAAACTGCCTTCAAATCTATTTTTGGAGGAGTACATTTAGTATATTCAAATATATTTTATATTATCTTAAAATCAAAATTCATGATATATACTGATAAATTGCCTAATTTATATTTAGTTTTCTATGGAGATTATTTTGTAAAATAGATAAATCTGCAAATTATAATAACGTTGATAAAAGATAAACAATTTAGTTAACATTTTATTGTTGACGACGCAAACTGGAATTTTACACATAAATGAGTATTACTGCACGCGTAAAATTTACGAGTTGTTGAAGGTTGCTGTAAACAAGATTGAACAATGTTGTGCTGCCCACATTGTTCAATGTTGTCAACAATACTGAACAAGTTGTTGAGCCCGCAATCGGGTGTAACAATGCTGGACAATATTGAACTGCTGCAGATAGAATTGCGCAGAAATTATTATGGTGGCTTGATAGTTTGTGTCGCCGCGCATGTCCCATTACGTTTGCTCACTGTGCAGATTCTGGCCAGTCAATTGCATTTTCTGGACAATAGCAATGCTGAACTGGCTGCTCCGCCATTGTTTTGGGCCATTGATATGTATTAAAACTGGATAGCACATCTATTGTTGGTGTTTTAGCCGGAAGTACGTTATATTTTTAGACTTGCGCCAATGTTGGATGGCTTCAATTTTATTTGGGTTTTGTGTTACAATGCACTATCCAGTCTTAATAACATCTTATGGCTTTGGTGTAAATTACCAGTTACAGTTAACTTAGTTCAAATCTGGCTGAAAGCAGGCTTCAAATGAAGTAGAAAATTCGTTAAAGTTAATAATTAGCATGCTCAAGTATGAACGTGTAGTCCAGCGGTGAAGGCAGCTTTGCTGTGAAATACCAGTAACTCTAGTTCAAATCTCGCTGAAGACATAAGGAATTATACATTTTGTGCCACAAAGAATAAATATTTTTAAATACTTTTAGCTTTTAAAACTGTTAATTTTAAATGCCCTTTACATACTGATGTACATAATAACATTATTATAACGATGTACTTACATTTATAAACTCGTAATTTAGTTTTAATAACTACAAAAAAACCAATAATAATAATAAAGACAGTTGGGAACCTTTTGACTTAAAATGAAGTAAAGGACTGGTTAAAGTCAATAATTAACATCACATGCTACGGGTGTGAATAAATTGCGCTGGAATAAATTGCGCCGTGGTGTAGTCCACGTTTATAACCGTCAGCGGCGTTTCAAATTAGCGGAAAGTTCAGATATTATTTCAGACAAAATTTGTTCAAAAACCAACAACAGAAACCAAGGCATGGTTACTAAGCTAAACGCGATCAAAGGTACTGGTAAGTAATTTCAACATGGCTTCCTTTCCTAACAAGAGTCAAAATATGAATATGGAAGATATTGGATGATATGGATTGGATATGGATGAGCTTTCTAATAATGACGGCTTGAATATTCATGAATCGACGGAAAGTAGCGAGGTAAATAGAATTGGTAATATTTTTCCTGAGTACAGACTGTACGACTACGTGGTATGTTTATGAATTTCACCAGTTTAGTATACGTACGGATATTGGATGATATTAATAATATGAAAATGGTGCGCGGAGTCGCAGAGATACCAGATTTATTTCGAGTGTTGAACATGATATCCTAAGAGCGAGTGCAGCGAACGAGGGCATTTCCTAGCACCATGTATTTTTCTGTTTATTATATAAACTACAGTGTTTTCTACTAATATAAAAGCGATAGTTTTCTACTAATATAGAAGCTATTAGTTAATTGTTTGAAAAGCGATAATTTTCACATGTCATGATCTCACATTTGAGATTATCAATTTTATCAGTGCTGGAAATCTTTATGAAGCACTGTACTTTAAATAATAAGTATTGATAGACTATAGTCTGTCTAGTCACGAAGTTTAGTAATTCATTGCATGTAGTGATCATGTGATGGCAAACAGGCAGGTAAAAATTCGAGATTGTATTCAACCTACAATTATAGTCCTATATAAAACCCACAAGTAAGTCTCTTTTGACTTTATTTTGTAATCAGCCGGTATGGTCTGGAAAGTATGGCAATTAGCCACTCAAGAATTTTTGTTGTGTTCAGGTTTGCATACTTGGCTTAATACTGAATATGGTGAATATGGCCAGTGCTAGGTATCTAACATGCACACTGAAGTGCATTTGACACATGTTTGCACACTGTACATTTGAAATTTTTGAAACCCGATATCTTGTTAAAAACAGCCATACTTTCCAGTCTAGGTCATCAGTCTACAGTATCTGACTGCCTATCAAAGTGGATTGTTTGTACTGCACAGCCAAGATACAGTATTGGGCTGCAATTTTGATGTCTTCTAATAAATTTTCTATTAAATGTCTTCTATTAAATTGCCTATATTTTAGTCCCTATATATTTTCTATTAAATATTTTAAATCTCAGCACATAATCTTTCCAGTCTGGACTGCAGGTTCATAAACATGAAAATTTTCGAACAATCAACATTATTGATTTCTTGTGGGTACAAGACTGTTGTTTGAAACATTTGAAAATGTGGAAATAATGCAACCAACCGTGGCTAGTTTGAAAATAAGCTAGTTAAGTGGACTATTTTTTATCACTCCCTGTACATTATCCTTCTGCCCATGCCATCTTTTTGCAACATTCAGTAACTGTCTTATTAAGGTTAAGTTAACAGTATCTAGCCATCCACAGAAATTTAATGTTTATTTAATCAGAAATCTTTAGTAATGTTTGGTCACTATATACTTTGGAACTTCAGTATTAGTAGAGAATAGCCAACAATAAGTCTCACTCATGCTGGGACCTATATGTTTTTGTCTCCTTGGCTGTGGCAATGCCATCATTCTAGCAGCTAAACCTGGGGCATAAAAAACGTTTGAAAAACTTCATGAGATTTAGTCTGTGCAGAGATTGTGCAGAATGGAAATATATGAGCATGCACCCCCCCCCCCCCCAATTATCAGTAATTAATATTTGATAATTATTTTTAGTCTCTGAGGCTGAAAAACAAATTCACACAATTGCCTGCATGGTAAATATTGTTTGGCTGGACCAACATTTCAGTCCTGTAAAGTATGCATTCACCAAAGGATCTGGCCTGCACAGTCATATTTGGACAATTCAGTCATCCACGAAAATGCACAACATAAATTCCAACAAAACGTCTGGAAGCTGTTTTAGGAAAAGAAAGGAACTTTAAAAAGACACACAATGGATGTGCTGTAAAGCCATTGATTAAGGATAAACAGATGTGCAACTGGATATGTGCCAGTCTCTCATGTTCTATGCTAATATACGACGTCATATCCACGAACCATGAAAGTGTTCATAAAATCGTCAGTTAATTGACATTTCTCTTTCTAATTCGTTATAAACTTTGGCTTGTGTACTCGCCAGTATACTGCGCATATGACCTGGTTTTTGTTGGCAGCATGAGCATCAGTAAAATAAAAAGGGATAACGTTTCCAGTGAATTTTGCGAAAAAATGCTGAAAGAATTTTCTTTAAAATTTGTTTTTGTTCCGACGCACATTTCGGTACTGTTGATTTCTTTGTTTTTTAACCGTGTGCTTATGTTCATCTTGCTAGTCAAAATCAGGTCTAATTAAATGTTCATTTATCTTCTACTAAATATACCGTAATTAGTCAAACGAATACGGTTTTTGTAAATAATAGAATTTAATAAATAATTTCTTCTTATCTTGTGTTCAGATTTATTTATAAATCAAAATACAATATAATAATCTTATTACGAAAAACAGTGCATGTACCATATACTTTTGCTAACCTCATGCATATATTATTCAATTTTCAACATACCTTTGTCTCGCTACTAGCCTAGTACTCACTCTTAAGCGCTTAAGATAATATTCTCCCTCTCCAAAATGCATGGTTACATAAATGTAGTTGTATACAAGACCGAATTTTGGGAGAGGTGCGCGCCTTCCCTGGAAATAGGAGAGGTGCACACTTCCCCAAAAAACCCCCCACATTCCCTTACAATTTCTCCAAAATCTGGCCTTGGTTATATGTTAACTCGGTTTTTGCATGCATGCCACTTGATTTCTTATCTTTACTTCAAAGTTCAAATGGTCATTGTGGCCAAGCATGTGTCTTTAGTGTTGGAACATGTTATAAGGATTGAAATTATTGTTTTCAGAGATTTTATGACTTTGGTTAAATAGGAACAAATTTTGTCATTGTTTAACCCAGCCTATTATTACACGAATTATTATGTATTTAGTGTTTGAAAATGTTATTATAAGGATTGAAATTATTGTCGTTTTCAGAGATTTTATGACTGGTTGAATAGGAACAAATTTTGTGATTATTTAACCAAGCCTATTATTGCACGAATTATTGTGTCTTTAATGTTTAAAAATGTTATTATAAGGGCTGCTGTATTGTTTTCAGAGATTTTACGACTTTGGTTAAATAGGAACAAATTTTGTCATTATTTAACCAAGCCTATTATTACACGAATTATTGTGTCTTTCGTGTTGGAAAATGTTATTATAAGGATTGAAATTACTGTTTTCAGAGATTTTATGAGTTTGGTTAAACATGATCAAATTTTGTCATTATTTAACCAAGCCTATTATTACACGAATTATTGTGTCTTTAGTGTTGGAAAATGTTATTATAAGGATTGAAATTATTGTTTTCAGAGATTTTATGACTTTGGTTAAATAGGCATTAATTTTGACATTGTTTAACCAAGCCCATTATTACACGAATTATTGTATCTTCAGTGTTGGAAAATGTTATTAGAAGGATTGAAATTATTGTTTTCAGAGATTTTACGACTTTGGTTAAATAAAAACAAATTTTGTCATTATTTAACCAAGCCTATTATTACACGAATTATTATGTATTTAGTGTTTGAAAATATTATTATAAGGATTGAAATTATTGTTTTCAGAGATTTTATGACTTTGGTTGAATAGGAACAATTTTTGTGATTATTTAACCAAGCCTATTATTGCACGAATTATTGTGTCTTTAGTGTAGGAAAATGTTATTATAACGGCTGCTGTATTGTTTTCAGAGATTTTATGAGTTTGGTTAAACATGATCAAATTTTGTCATTATTCAACCAAGCCTATTATTACACGAATTATTGTGTCTTTAGTGTTGGAAAATGTTATTATAAGGATTGAAATTATTGTTTTCAGAGATTTTATTACTTTGGGTTAAATAGGTACAAATTTTGTCATTGTTTAACCAAGCCTATTATTACACGAATTATTGTGTCTTTAGTGTTGGAAAATGTTATTATAAGGATTGAAATTATTGTTTTCAGAGATTTTATGAGTTTGGTTAAATAGGAACAAATTTAGTGATTACTTAACCAAGCCTATTATTACACGAATTATTGTGTCTTTACCGTTGGAAAATGTTATTATAAAGGCTGCGGTATTGTTTTCAGAGATTTTATGAGTTTGGTTAAACATGATCAAATTTTGTCATCATTTAACCAAGCCTATTATTGCACGAATTATTGTGTCTTTAGTGTTTAAAATTGTTATTATAAGGACTGCTGTATTGCTTTCAGAGATTTTATGAGTTTGGTTAAATAGGAACAAATTTTGTGATTATTTAACCAAGCCTATTATTACACGAATTATTGTGTCTTTAGTGTTTAAAAATGTTATTATAAGGATTGCTGCATTGTTTTCAGAGATTTTATTAGTTTGGTTAAATAGGAACAAATTTTGTCATTGTTTAACCAAGCCTATTATTACACGAATTATTGTGTCTTTAGTGTTGGAAAATGTTATTATAAGGATTGAAATTATTGTTTCCAGAGATTTTATGACTTTGGTTAAATATGTACAAATTTTGTCATTGTTTAACCAAGCCTATATTATTACACGAATTATTATGTATTTAGTGTTTGAAAATGTTATTATGAGGATTGAAATTATTGTTTTCAGAGATTTTATGACTTTGGTTAAATATGTACAAATTTTGTCATTGTTTAACCAAGCCCATTATTACACGAATTATTGTGTCTTTAGTGTTGGAAAATGTTATTATAAGGATTGAAATTAGTGTTTTCAGAGATTTTATGACGTTGGTTAAATATGTACAAATTTTGTCGTTGTTTAACCAAGCCCATTATCACGCGAATTATTGATCATGTTTAACCAAAGTCATAAAATCTCTGAAAACAGCAGTCCTTATAATAACGTTTTTAAACGCTAAAGACACAATAATTAGTGCAATAATAGGCTTGGTTAAATAATGACAAAATTTGATCATGTTTAACCAAACTCATAAAATCTCTGAAAACAATACAGCACTAACAGTAGCCCTTACAACAACATTTTCCAACACTAAAGACACAATAATTCGCGTAATAATAGGCTTCGTTAAACAATGACAAAATTTGTACATATTTAACCAAAGTTATAAAATCTCTGAAAACAGTAACTTCAATCCTTATAATAACATTTTTAAACATTAAAGACACAATAATTCGTGTAATAATAGGCTTGGTTAAATAATGACAAAATTTGATCATGTTTAACCAAACTCATAAAATCTCTGAAAACAATACAGCACTAACAGCAGCCCTTACAACAACATTTTCCAACACTAAAGACACAATAATTCGCGTAATAATATAGGCTTCGTTAAACAATGACAAAATTTGTACATATTTAACCAAAGTTATAAAATCTCTGAAAACAGTAACTTCAATCCTTATAATAACATTTTTAAATATTAAAGACAAAATAATTCGTGTAATAATGGGCTTGGTTAAACAATGACAAAATTTGTGCATATTTAACCAAAGTTATAAAATCTCTGAAAACAGTAACTTCAATCCTTATAATAACATTTTTAAACATTAAAGACACAATAATTCGTGTAATAATGGGCTTGGTTAAACAATGACAAAATTTGTACATATTTAACCAAAGTTATAAAATCTCTGAAAACAGTAACTTCAATCCTTATAATAACATTTTTAAATATTAAAGACAAAATAATTCGTGTAATAATGGGCTTGGTTAAACAATGACAAAATTTGTGCATATTTAACCAAAGTTATAAAATCTCTGAAAACAGTAACTTCAATCCTTATAATAACATTTTTAAACATTAAAGACACAATAATTCGTGTAATAATGGGCTTGGTTAAACAATGACAAAATTTGTACATATTTAACCAAAGTTATAAAATCTCTGAAAACAGTAACTTCAATCCTTATAATAACATTTTCCAACACTAAAGACACAATAATTCGTGTAATAATGGGCTTGGTTAAACAATGACAAAATTTGTACCTATTTAACCAAAGTCATAAAATCTCTGAAAACAATAATTTCAATCCTTATAATAACATTTTCCAACACTAAAGGTACAATAATTCGTGTAATAATAGGCTTGGTTAAATGTTGACAAAATTTGATCATGTTTAACCAAAGTCACAAAATCTCTGAAAACAATACAGCAGTCCTTATAATAACATTTTTAAACACTAAAGACACCATAATTCGTGCAATAATAGGCTTGGTTAAATAATGACAAAATTTGATCATATTAACCAAACTCATAAAATCTCTGAAAACAATAATTTCAATCCTTATAATAACATTTTCAAACACTAAATACATAATAATTCGTGTAATAATAGGCTTGGTTAAATAATGACAAGATTTGTTCCTATTTAACCAAAGTCGTAAAATCTCTGAAAATAATACAGCAGCCCTTATAACATTTTTAAACTTTAAAGACACAATAATTCGTGTAATAATTGGCTTGGTTAAATAATGACAAAATTTGATCATGTTTAACCAAAGTCATAAAATCTCTGAAAACAATAATTTCAATCCTTATAACATTTCCCAACACTAAAGACACACGCATGGCCACAATGACCATTTGAAGTAAAGATAAGAAATCAAGTGGCATGCATGCACAAACCGAGTTAACATATAACCAAGGCCAGATTTTGGAGAAATTGTAAGGGAATGTGGGGGTTTTTTTGGGGAGGTGTGCACCTCTCCCAAAATTCGGTCTTGTATACAACTACATTTATGTAACCATGCATTTTGGACAGGGAGAATATTATCTTAAGCGCTTAAGAGTGAGTACTAGGCTAGTAGCGAGACAAAGGTATGTTAAAAAGTGAATAATATATGTATGAGGTTAGCAAAAATATATGGTACAAGCACTGTTTTTCGTAATAAGATTATTATATTGTATTTTGATTTATAAATAAATCTGAACACAAGATAAGAAGAAATTATTTATTAAATTCTATTATTTACAAAAACCGTATTTGTTTGACTAATTACGGTATATTTAGTATAAGATAAATGAACATTTAATTAGACCTGATTTTGACTAGCAAGATGAACATAAGCACACGCTTAAAAAACAAAGAAATCAACAGTACCGAAATGTGCGTCGGAACAAAAACAAATTTTAAAGAAAATTCTTTCAGCATTTTTTCGCAAAATTCACTGGAAACGTTATCCCTTTTTATTTTACTGATGCTCATGCTGCCAACAAAAACCAGGTCATATGCGCAGTATACTGGCGAGTACACAAGCCAAAGTTTATAACGAATTAGAAAGAGAAATGTCAATTAATTGACGATTTTATGAACACTTTCATGGTTCGTGGATATGACGTCGTATATTAGCATAGAACATGAGAGACTGGCACGTATTCAGTTGCACATCTGTTTATCCTTAATCTATGGCTTTACAGCACATCCATTGTGTGTCTTTTTAAAGTTCCTTTCTTTTCCTAAAACAGCTTGCAGACGTTTTGTTGGAATTTATATTGTGCATTTCCGTGGATGACTGAATTGTCCAAATATGACTGTGCAGGCCAGATCCTTTGGTGAATGCATACTTTACAGGACTGAAATGTTGGTCCAGCCAAACAATATTTACCATGCAAGCAATTGTGTGAATTTGTTTCTCAGCCTCAGAGACTAAAAATAATAATCAAATATAATTACTGATAATTGGGGGGGGGGTGCATGCTCATATATTTCCATTCTGCACAATCTCTGCACAGACTAAATCTCATGAAGTTTTTCAAATGTTTATTATGCCCCAGGTTTAGCTGCTAGAATGATGGCATTGTCACAGCCAAGGAGACAAAAACATATAGGTCCCAACATGAGTGAGACTTATTGTTGGCTATTCTCTACTAATACTGAAGTTCCAAAGTATAGTGACCAAACATTACTAAAGATTTCTGATTAAATAAACATTAAATTTATGTGGATGGCTAGATACTGTTAACAGACTCTGCACAGACTAAATCTCATGAAGTTTTTCAAATGTTTATTATGCCCCAGGTTTAACTGCAAGAATGACGGCATTGTCACAGCCAAGAAGACAAAAACATATAGGTCCCAACATTGAGTGAGACTTATCGTTGGCTATTCTCTACTAATACTGAAGTTCCAAAGTATAGTGACCAAACATTACTAAAGATTTCTGATTAAATAAACATTAAATTTATGTGGATGGCTAGATACTGTTAACTTAACCTTAATAAGACAGTTACTGAATGTTGCAAAAAGATGGCATGGGCAGAAGGATAGTATACTGTACAGGGAGTGATAAAAAATAGTCCACTTAACTAGCTTATTTTCAAACTAGCCACAGTCGGTTGCATTATTTTCACATTTTCAAATGTTTCAAACAACAGTCTTGTACCCACAAGAAATCAATAATGTTGATTGTTCGGGAATTTTCATGTTTATGAACCTGCAGTCCAGACTGGAAAGATTATGTGCTGAGATTTAAAATATTTAATAGAGAATATATAGGGACTAAAATATAGGCAATATAATAGAAGACATTTAATAGAAAACTTATTAGAAGACATCAAAATTGCAGCCCAATACTGTATCTTGGCTGTGCAGTACAAACAATCCACTTTGATAGGCAGTCAGATACTGTAGACTGATGACCTAGACTGGAAAGTATGGCTGTTTTTAAAAAGATCTCGAGTTTCAAAAATTTCAAATGTACAGCGTGCAAACCTATGTCAAATACACTTCAGTGTGCATGTTTGATACCTAGCACTGGCCGTATTCAACATATTCAGCATTAAGCCAAGTATGCAAACCTGAACACAACAAAAATTCTTGAGTGTGTAATTGCCATACTTTCCAGACCATACCGGCTGATTACAAAATAAAGTCAAAAGAGACTTACTTGTGGGTTTTATATAGAACTATAATTGTAGGTTGAATACAATCTCGAATTTTTACCTGCCTGTTTGCCATCACATGATCACTACATGCAATGAATTACTAAACTTCGGGACTAGACAGACTATAGTCTATCAATACTTATTATTTAAAGTACAGTGCTTCATAAAGATTTCCAGCACTGATAAAATTGATAATCTCAAATGTGAGATCATGACATGTGAAAAGCTGATGATCGCTTTTCAAACAATCAACTAATAGCTTCTGGATGTTTTATATTAGTAGAAAACACTGTAGTTTATATAATAAACAGAAAAATACATGGTGCTAGCAAATGCCCTCGTTCGCTGCACTCACTCTTAGGATATCATGTTCAACACTCGAAATAAATCTGGTATCTCTGCGACTCCGCGCACCATTTTCATATTATCAATATCATCCAATATAGCAATATCCGTACGTATATTAAACTGGTGAAATTCATAAACAAACCACGTAGTCGTACAGTCTGTACTCAGGAAAAATATTACCAGTTCTATTTACCTCGCTACTTTCCGTCGATCATGAATATTCAAGCCGTCATTATTAGAAAGCTCATCCATATCTAATCCATATCATCCAATATCTTCCATATTCATATTTTGACTCTTGTTAGAAAAGGAAGCCATGTTGAAATTACTTACCAGTACCTTTGATCGCGTTTAGCTTAGTAACCATGCCTTGGTTTCTGTTGTTGGTTTTTGAACAAATTTTGTCTGAAATAATACCTCGAAAGTTTGACTGTCAAAGAAACACCAAGATGGCTGAAAGAGTTGTTTAGAAATAATCGAGATGAAAAATTTTATTTTCTCGTTATTTTGTGGTCTAATTCTTCACATGTTGGAGGGGATTTGTAGAGCACAACTAGGTATATTCTCTTGAAATATCTTTTAAAAATGCTACGAAATTTGGTGTTAACCCATAAATGTATTAGTAATTGAGGGAATAAAAGTTATAAAACAAACTTTCCAACATTAAATAAAAATATTATTTTGTAGAAACACCACGTTAATTTACTATCGCAAAATCGTAAATTTTTTGCGATAATGAATTCACATGGTGTTCCCACAAAATTATGTTTTAAATTAATATTCATCATGCAAACATACAAGGAACTTATAAAGATTAGATAGTTACTGGTTAAGTTTTTGTACTTTTAGTGGTGGACATTGTGACTTCAAGTTACCCTAATAATGTTTTACAAGTCCCTGTTTACAACGGCTCGGGAAGTATTGAGGTTGAACTGAGAGGACCTCAAACTAGTGTGGTAATTAACATTAACTTACTCTAAAGTCTAAATATTGCCATTGTGTACATTCACCACCCAGACTGCAGAGCATGGCGTTTTTCGACGAGATCTCTGGTGTGCAAGCATGTCTAACTGGTGTGATGGTGTGAAAGAGAAATACTCTGGTGTGCAATATGTACTAACCAGTATGCAAATAACCAAATGCAATACAGTGCAGTTCCTTGGCTACTTTGTCAGGGGTTTTATTGCGTTTATATTCCCAATATAAGCAACTGGGGCCATTTGTATCAAGCTCGTTTAGCTTGAACAGCAGATAAGTCGAAAATATGGATGAATTCAACATATTCATGGAAGACCTAAACGAAAGTATTTTAACAGAGATTGAAGAATTATGTTCGAAACTACATAATTAGTGCATGACATTTAAGCTCCCACTGTCATGCAGTCATTCACAGAATGTATGAAAGAGTTATGCATATTTCCCTTACCCACCCTTTAAGCTAAACGGCCTAGATACAACTGGCCCCTAGTGTGCAAAAAATTTTGCATGAAAATATCTGTGGTGTTCCATTGCCATGCTGTGCAGTCTGGCTCACTGCCATTTTATTAATATTTTATTTGCAAATCTATTAATTTCAGGTTACTATTACGTGTCGATTAACATCAGCTGATGTAGGTGCTACAAATGTTACATTTCAAAACGTAAACATTCCAGCGAGGGCACTCAGAGCATCAGTAAACTTTGAGTGAGTAGATGTACTTATTTGTATTTATTTAAAAAAATAGATATTATTTTTATGTGCATCTTTATTCTTTAATGTAATGGATGGCAGATCATGGAGCAGTTATAGAATACTCGCACAAATAAAAGCTTGCTTCATTCTTCCTTCATAACAAGCTTCGTTTTTCTCCTATATGGCTATAATTTAATAGGGGCTTTTTGAAAGAATGAGGCAAATGCATATAAACGATATAACAAGCCTTTTTTGATGTTAATGTTTGACCAGATCATACATTAAGTATGCGTAGATGTGCAACTGGGGATACTTTGCCTATGATTCGAATTTCAATATAAATGTATTACAGAAAAATTGTTTCTGCCATTTTATAGGCAACTAGGACCAAAGCGTAACTTCCGTTGTTGCTCGAAATACATAGGGAAACTTTTTTATATATTTTTTGTAAGCCAAGGCAATCTGGCAAAAAGTTTTTTAATATCGCCGTTTATTTGACATTTCCCTACAGGGCTGCATAATATGGCGGACCGCAGGACAATTGGTCCCAGAAAATATTTGCTCCCTGTAACTTTATTTCAACCTGACAGCATTATTTGAATCAGTGAAACAATACATAGATTTTACCATTGTAGCTGAACATATTTAAGACATACTGTATGTCTTAAAAAACTTTTTGCCAGATTGCCTTAGCTCACAAAAAAAATATAAAAAAGTTTCCCTATATATTTCAATATTTTAATTCATAATTAATATTATGACTGATTTACAGTGACGGTTCATCTGTTTTTGATGTTTGCAGCATTATTTCTGCTGGTTATGTTAATGAAGTTCAGTGTGGGACTCAGTTTCCCACTTCTTCCTCTCTCGGACAAACTGGGTTGGTATTTATTAATGTCTTATTATTTTACCTTATGGTAAGGTTTCCGCTCTATTAATGTTAAAGTATTAATATATTCAGTTGACTATGAGTTTGCTCTGAAGCATCTGCTGTAATTGGTACATGCAGTCATGATCATCCTGCCTTGTAGAAGATTAGTTTGTTTGTAATGTTATAAATTTAGTCATTATAAATTTGGCTATAACAAGGCAAAGTTAAATGAATTATTCGTATTGAAGAACCACTATTGGTTATGTACTTCGTCATGTATTCCTGAGACAATACTGTGTGGAAAAACTCGTGAGTTATGTTTTCATTCACACATTAATTTGACAAGAGATTAAAAGTGTCAAACTGATGCAATATGTTGTAGCTGGTTTGAGTTTAGGGGTGTCCATTTTTTTACACACCATGTATATTTAGCGTACTAAAGAGCCCATTTTCCTCTTTTGTCTTGTTGGTTTTCTCTGTATGGAGAGAATGTGAGAGTACATTGTACGGACTGGTAATATTATAATATGAATGCATGTGATACTGTAAGTAAAGTAAAAGTTAATGTCTAATAATTGTAAATATATGTAAATAAATAGTGTCCTCAATTAGTTGTCTAAGCTAAACACATTGATACTTAGATAAAGTTAATATTTATTTATTATTACTGTTGTTATATTAGTTTATATTATAATACATTACTAAACTGAAAATCCTTCATCAAGCCTCAAACATTTTCCAAACATTACGGTACTCTTGTTTTAGTTACATCCAGGTAACAAAACGACCCACAGTTAGTTTATGTTCGAATGTTGTTGTTGTGCCAATGAGTAACGCTACTGTGAGAGCCGTAGAAGTTTTATTGAGGTATGTGCTGTCTCTGAAATATTTTAATCTTAACTCTGCAAACCCTTCGCCTATGGGTGCTTACTTGAAGAAAACATTTTTGAAGAAAAAATGTAACATACTGCAATTCTTTATTAATCCACCTTTCTTATTTGTTTTAACAACTTGTGGTTGGTACTTATTAGCTGAGATTTGGAAGCTACCCCCTCTACACATACAACCTTACACTCTAAACATACACTCACCTGCTTCCCCACTCTCTACATATCAGCTTTGCCTATACACATACACTCCCTGCTAATGCCCCTCTACACACACAGCCCCCTCTACCAACACAGCCCCCTCTACCAACACAGCCCCCTCTACAATTATTATACACCTGTTTCATACATGTTTCCCACTTGGCCCCTATCTGCACATGCACATACTACAACATATATACCCTTTTATACACACATTCCTGTTGAGTATAGACACCTTTTCATTGGGGGTGTATGACATATACCTCTGTCTGTTCCACACACTTACCCCCTCTACACAAACACCCCCTTACTCTAACCATGCACCGTGAACAAATGGCTGATCACATTTCTTTTCCATACATAGGGTGCAGGGGGAGGACCTGTTTCTTACCACACCCCCTAGAATTTGTCTTATTTACCAGCCCCCTAAGAATTTGCCAGGAATTTCAATGATTTCATAGGTCCTCCCTTGGATTTTTGCCTTTTTATCACCCCCTCCCCTTTCACCTTTTATCACCCAAAGTTCCATCATTTCATAGACCCACCAATGGACTTTTACCTCTTTATCACCTCCTCCCCTTGGATTCCCAAAATGTTTTCATTACCTCTATCCCTGGATTTTTGTATTTCAGCACCACCTTTCTTTGGATTTTCCAAGCTCCCCACCTCTATGTATGGAAAATAAATGCGATCTGCCAAATGAATACAAACCCATCCTTAAAACCCCTCAATACTAAGCCTTTAGTCAAACATTCGTTTCTTTTCTAGTGAAAATGTTGTTGATGATCCTGTGACCATAAATTGTTCAGTTATTTCGCCATTAAGAGGTCAGACTTAAACTCTAAAACGAAATTAAGCACATTATTAAGTTTGCAAAAATAAACTTCTCGTAATAAGCTGAGATCAAACCTAATGCTGTTTTTTTGTATTTTCTCTATAGCTGGTTCCGTGCCAATGCGACTGACGTTCGATGCAGAACTCGTTCCTTTATTCACAAGTGAAGTGAATGTATGTTATAAAGTTCTTGAGATATATACACGATATTACATGGCGACGTGGCGGTGAGATATTACACAGCGGTCTGAAGACATGAATTTGAAATGTGAAGATGTGAAATCAAATATTTTGTGAATGACTAAAATATTGTTTTCACCATGCGAAGATAAAATTCTTAACTAAATAATGTTCAAACTGTCGTTTAAATGTTTTGTTTTGTATTATATAGGTGTTAATTTTCGGTCTATAAAGCTAAAAACGTAGCTTTATTTCAAAGGAATTGCATCATATTGGTAAAAATAAAAAATACCTGACATTAGTTGAAGTCCTTACATTATTTTGTCGACACAAACAGCGCAATTTTGAAAGCACAAAGTTATTGGCGGGAAATGATCACGTGATCGAAATCTCGAGATGATCAACGCGTAGAAATTGAGAGCGATTTTGCTAAAAAAAACCTTTTCCAAAAATCTCCAATAACTTGAAGAAGTTGCAACGTGATAAAGCCTAGAAAATTAACTTTTATTAAGTTCTTTATAAGAATACAAAAATATGAAAAAAATATACACACATTCATCAGATGATGTGAAAACGTCCCTCTCAACTGCTCAATTCTGATTGGGAATGTTCCTTATTATCTTAACATGGAAAATTCCGTCCAACGGACAGACAATGGGCTATCCAGTCCGCGTTGTATTGTTTACACGATTCATACTCAATTTAAATTAAGTGTAATTTCAACGGGTGTTCACGCGATATTAAATCAAATTCGCCATTTTAACGATTGAATTTGAGTATGAATCTCCTGCCAGAATGTAATTAAAAAGCTGGGAACTAAAGTGCTATCAAAAAGTGCCGTTTTCGGTGTTCACGCGATATCTGAAAACGAGCTTAACTTGCAAAAACAAGGCAACACTGGCTAATGTCTGAAATGTGATTCATTACTTCTGCTTGAAGATCCAGGTAACTTATGTTGTGGAGAGCATCGGTGATCCGGTGGTCGTAGGATGTTGGGCATCTAGCAATATTGCTCCTGATAGAAATCCGCAATATACCAAGAATACTTCGCGAGGTACGTAGAGGATGTTTAATACACGGCGGTTTCAAGATATGAATTTGATCTTTTAAAGAAGTGAAAACAAATTTGACAAATGAGCGCAGCGAGTCTTCAAACCGCTGTATAATGTTCTGTTTATTATATAGTCGTATTTTAAAGACCCGAGTCAGCTGTGAACAACCTGCCTTTACAACCCTCTTTTCTGTACCTTACTGTCTACTATTTGATAAAATATGATCACACTAAATTTATTTTGCTTA
This sequence comes from Muricea muricata, assembly GCA_963855995.1. Lineage (NCBI taxonomy): Eukaryota > Metazoa > Cnidaria > Anthozoa > Malacalcyonacea > Plexauridae > Muricea > Muricea muricata. The sequence continues at coordinate 1,806,320 of OY979729.1, read as the reverse complement.
TTGCTCGTTCATGTTTTTATGCTGCTGGCGAAAATTTTGCTATGTAATCTTAAGATTAAGAACAAAATAAGACAAAAATCCCTATGTTTTTTCGGTGATTAGACTATGCCTCGCTAAGTCTTGATGTTGAGCCCTTAGCAATGCAATTAACTTTAGTAAACCGCTGACCAAAGTTGAAGAGAACAAAACATGCAGCCGATCCGCACGTTGTATCCGAATAAGATTACTGGTGACAGCGTTTAACAATTCCAATAACTTATTGGAATTGTCATTTCATGCATATAAAATGAACCCTGACCCAAACCCCGACCTTAAAGGAGCAGTGTCACATTTCACGCAAATTTTATTTCTTTATTTTCTTGCTATTTCACGAATTTCTTGTAGATTCAGCTTGATTAAAGCACATAAATTGCATTATTTTTACCTTCTTCTGTATGCAAGAGCAACAGATGTGCGGTGGAATCGCTGCAATTCCAACGGTTACATCCCGCCTCGATTTTTGCATTCTCCATGCTTTAAATACATTGTACACCGAATAAATTCTTTAGCGTTGATTTTCGTATAATTTCCTTCGAAGTTTGTCATTCTGTTGCTTTTTAATCATCCGGAAATGTCGAATTTCAGACCATGCTCGCCCTCCATTGAGGACGCCATCTTTGGTTCCGAACTTGAAAACGTTGGCCCAACGCTTTCAAGTTTATTATGCGCAGAAGCATATGCGTGAAATAGGACACTGCTCCTTTAACCCTAACCCTACAATAATCTTATTGGGATAGAACGTTCTGATCGAGTGAAACATGGCCTTATAACCGTTTTTCCCACAGGTGAAACCGCTGTGTTCACGTACCAAGTACCGCGGGCTACATTTGTTCCTGCTTCAATCACATCGCTTGGACGGACAACGGTTGTTCGCACCCTCAGTTATCTCGTCCTAGAAAGCCCTGCGACAAATGTGATGGAGTTTCATTGTTCGTTCCGAAATAATTCTCACGCCAGTACGTGCAGCGGAAGTCTGCCGAGGACATCGTCGTTCGATTTGAATTCTGTTACCGTAGAGTTGATTACGACAAATATGACCTTTGAGGTACATATGCAGACTGCTCCATTTGCTCTTCTGGGACCAGTTGTTCAAAAGCCGGTTAGCTTAACCCAGGGTTAACGTAAAATTTCTTTCCAAACTTTTCAGTAGCTTGTTGATAGTATTGCGAGATATTTCTTAACAAATCTTGTCTGGATCAATAGTGGTTTTGGTTTGTAAAGTTTTAAAATAAACGGATATGTAGAAATACAGAAACTGAAACATTGGGTTAAACTTTAACCCAGAGTTAGTGCTAACCCAGCTTTAAACAACTGGCCCCTGGAGCATTTAGAACACTGTTCCAGAACTGTGTGTAATGGAGTACTCGCACTCCGCTTGGTTTATTTTTCAGCTAATTCAATAAAGGTTGTCAGGACCTCAATAAACTACAATCTATCATCCCTTCCGCGCTCATAGTTTACAGTTTACGCTTTTGGAAAGACAACTGTATGTTGATATATTCATGCTTCACCCGACTAATTCATTTTTAAATAAGGTTGATTTCAAAAGAAATTTGTCAGCCAGAAGACGAACATATGAATATTTAACCTCCCCCCCCCCGCTCAATTAACGCTCTATCTTTGCCTCCCTCCCCCTTCAGCTTGTCATTTAGAGACCTGTTAGATCATGTGTTTAAGTAGAGTTTAAGATAGTTGTTATTTCACTTAATGATCGCGATTGTTCTTTAGGCTGGAGACTATTACAAGCCACTGAGTGTTCAAGTGAATGGAAGCAGCAATGAACGTGACCAGCGGTTGCTAGACGTAACATGCTGTAGAAAGAATGTCGACCCGAAGTACTTCGTGTTATCCACAACATTGTCCATATGGATTGATGTCCATCCCATTGTGCAGTTCGATTGGGACAACGTTACAGGTAGGATTCTGTTATGCGTGTTTTAAAATCAGGCGCCAGTTGTTCAATTCCAACCTCGTTCGCACAGCCGCAGTTATTTGTTTTGAAATAACCAAATTTGTTTAAAAATAATCAGAATTGCTTTGAGATAATCAGATTGGTTTTGAAATTTGTGGAGATACAAAAACTTTTACCGACTTGATGCTTCTTGTCAACAAGTTGCAATTTATTATTGCAAAAGCCGTTTGAAGTGTAATGATATTGCTTTTCATCTTGCAAACTTGCAAGGAACTTGAGTTGCAACAAGCGTGTCATTTGAAGACTTGTTGCAACTTGCAGCAAACCCGTGCATGGACAACAAGTTTACACAATCAACTGTCAACAAGTCCTTTGAAAACTTGCAACGTACTTGTTGTCAACAAGCTGTCGTAAGCCATGCGAACGCATCCTGATAACGCCAAGGGACTTGTTGAAAGCTGATTGTTAAAACGTGTTGTCGACAGGTTTGCTGCAAGTTGTAACAACGCATCCTGATATAGCATATGACAGGCTTGTTACGACGTGCGCGTTTTAGGCTGTGTGGGGCTAACCGTGGGTCACAGTTGGACTGGTTGTCCAAAAGACGAGTAGCTTACAAACGTAAAATTAACAGAAATTCCTAGCAAATATTTCTTCAGGAATCTTGTCTAGATCAGTAGTAGTTTTGGTTTCTGAAGTTATAAAATAATCAGATTTGTGGATGTACAGAAGCTAAAACACATTAAACTTTGAAAACAGTTTAAGATGATTGGGAAAAAATTCCAGGTTTCGGTGATGCCAATTATTAATTTGGTCGCAAAAATCACCTTTAGTCTTTCTCATAAAACTTGCGCTTGATTATAATATACAACTTTATTTTGCAATTATGCAATTCGTTTTCTACAGAATAGTTGATCTTTTTCCCTATAATAATGATTACAATAGTGTGCAAGATTATGAAAGATTCACAGTAATTTACGATTTAACTTTGTAAGGGTTTTAGTTTACCAGTGTCACCTGATCGTAAAATAAACCACAATCAACTCTCGTTATAACGGGCACCCTCGCGAGCATCATTTGGTGTGCGTGATAGTCCGCAGTAGCGCAGTGCGAAAAATGTTGCCGAATTTTGGCAAAATAGGTAGTGCTGCTTGTCTGAAAATGTAGAGTTCATTCCATCTGCTGGTTGAGGTTTGTTTGTTAAGTACTTTCGTTAGTTACCAGAAAAAGCATCTTTTGACAAAATGTTGGAATATAAACTGTTATAAAACACTTGCTTCATTTGTTGTTTTTTAGCTATATAGGCCTTTAATGCTTGCTTATCGTTATTGCTATTTCTAGCAGGAGTATTTTTGATTGGTTAATTCTAATTACGTAAGATATATTTAGCCGCTGTAACTATAATTAGATTGTTGTTTTTGTTGGTAAACTATTGTGTGGGTGGAACGCGACCGAATTAGAGATTGTATCAGGCTCTGCCGCATAGTATAGAGCATGATCGCTGCTTAAGGCAACTGGAGACATGGTGCCGCCGGTACAAGTTGTTTATAATATGTCACTGTATAAATAACGTTGCATTTAGGGAAAAAATGTTCCTTGTAAAGAGAAGAAAACAATAAAAATGTTTCTTGGGGGACGGCATAAAATGTCCGCAATGCAATTCATGATAGTTTTAGCCGGGGTTTTATTAACAGTGGAGTTTTCGTGATAGCGAGGTGCCAGAGTTGGCTGTAATTTATAATTCTTAATTCAATCCTTAACTATTTATATTTTAAGATGCGAACCGTGATTTAACTACGTGCTTTTAAACTGCAAACCCGCCCTAAGCAACGCCTGCGAAGGAGGTAACACGCCTACTACTTGTGATAAGTATTTAACATAAAATTGGCAAAGTGACGTTCCGATAGCCAGTTAGTTTACGCACAATAGACTTGAACCTCGCAAAAGTTCATCGCCTCAGTTATCATTGATTGGATAAGAAGGTGGCGTCCGCCCATAGACGGTGTGCACATGATATTTGTCATTCCTGGACCAGCGTTATGCCTGTCACCACACTTTGGGTTTCTGAGTCCATTATCAATCAAACTGTCTCCGACCTTCAATAATAGTGAGAATGATTATTATTTGTAGTGATAGGGTTATTAAATCGAGAGGTGTCTGAATTAGAGAGATGTCTACATTAAAGGGGTACATGTCTGTATTGGAGAGGTGTCTGTGTTAGAAAGATGTCTGGGTTAGAAAGATGTCTGTATTGGAGAGGTGCCTGTATTGGAGAGGTGTCTGTATTGAAGAGGTGTCTGTATTGAAGAGGTGTCTGTATTGAAGAGGTGTCTGTATTGGAGAGGTGTCTGTATTGGAGAGGTGTCTGTATTGAAGAGGTGTCTGTATTGAAGAGGTGTCTGTATTGGAGAGGTGTCTATATTAGAGAGGTGTCTGTATTGAAGAGGTGTCTATTGGAGAGGTGTCTGTATTAGAGAGGTGTCTGTATTGGAGAGGTGTCTGTATTGGAGAGGTGTCTGTATTGGAGAGGTGTCTGTATTAGAGAGGTGTCTGTATTAGAGAGGTATCTGTATTAGAGAGGTGTCTGTATTAAAAAGGTATCTGTATTAGAGAGGTGTCTGTATTGGAAAGGTGTCTGTATTGGAGAGATGTTTGTATTGGAGAGGTGTCTGTATTGGAGAGGTGTCTGCGTTGGAGAGGTGTCTGTGTTGGAGAGGTGTCTGTATTGATCGCTGATCTAGCTGTTCCGCCATTATTCTGAACAGCCAGTTGACCTTCTGGTTTTGTACCAAATTTGCGGTTTTACTTTTACCCAAAGATTCGTTTATCTTACCCTGATTTCTAAATCGCGCATGCGATCCCAGCAACAATCTCCACGATTCAGGATGGCGACACGAGCAACGAGGACTCTTTCAAGGAAATCGACTCTCCACCAATTTTGTGAACCCTCTGACGTATGAACACAATAAAGTGTATTATCGCCCGCATAAAAATGTCTGGTAGTCATATCGCCATCAACAGCCAAACTAGGACCAGCTCCCTTGTGAGTACTAGATTGCTCTGTTGGCTTTCCCAGAGCAAAATTGTGGTTTGAATCTATCAAAAGAAGGGAGATTTCAACAAGGGATGGTGATTATAAATCGCAATTCAATTTTAACCTTGGTTAATAAATTCCGTAGCTTCGAACTATTTATTGATAAGTTCAAGACCCAGGGCTCAAAATAACGTTCCAGGCTAGGACGGCATGATGAGCAGTCAGCTGCACCAGTGACCGGTCAAGCACAATTCCTGACCGGTCAAATGTTACCACTAAGCAGTCTGAACCGAACTCTAAAAAACGCTTACATCAAATTTCGGGCGTGGCATTAACTCCGTTACTGATACATTCAGTTTACTTCACTTGAATGACACATAATTGGATTTTGTCAATGTACACAAATGTGATGCGATAAGTCCACGCGGCTGGTTTATCCGTTATTTTCTGGTTCACCCTCTCCTTCGACTGCCCAGGACGATATAATGCAATTAAGTCATGTAGACATGTTCCACATCAAGTTATTTAACTATGATCCATCAACAAAGGGTACTTTAATTCGAATGGAAGGTTTAAAAAGAAAATCAATTACGAAATTTGACCAGTCGTCACTCAAATCTTATCGATCACATTAAAAATTTGGCCGGTCATCGCCCGCTGACGTCAAGCCCCGAACAAATTTGTGCATCGCATTGTGATTGATCACGATTCCAGCATATAATGGACAATTTGCATTTGACCTTAAAATGGCGCGAAAATGGTAACTTTTTCCGCGCGTAATACAAATATATACACAGTTTGCAAACTTCAATGGGCTATATTTTCCGTGTTTTCAAACATTTCGCCACCAAACTCTGCAATTCTACTAATCTTACGATCCTCTTTCTATCGATAGATAGCGAGTAGCAAAACAATATTTTTCTAGTGTATTTTTTTCAATTCAAACACAATTTGTAATAGGTTTTTTGGCAAAATGGCATATAAGAATCAATTATTTATCCCAGATTCTATTAAAACAATTAGATTACTCGCTCTCGATTTCTATGCGTTAATAGTTTACTCGGGCTTCGCCCTCATCAACTATCATAGCATAGAAATCTCGATCGAGCTCGTAATGTAATTGTTCATAAATGTTCATATTTAAATGAGTTTCCAAACCATCTCCTCTATTAGCTATGTTTTACAACAGAAGATCCCGTATTACTTGCTGACTTATGCAGCAGCAATGGACCGTTCCCCACTTAGACAAACTTTTAAATTTGAAAACAATTTTAGCACAATTGGAAAGAGCTTCCTAAATTTAGTGAAATTGTGAAGTTTGGTTGTAAAATATTGTAAAATGTCAAAAATATAGTAATGTAAAGTTTGCGAATTTTGTATACTGTTGTATTACGCGGGAAAAAGCGTTACCACATTTCCACATAGTGGTAACGCTTTTCCTTGCGTAATACAAAAGTATACAAAATTCGCAAACTTTACGGGGCCATGTTTTCCACATTTTACAATATTTTGCTACCAAACTTGATAATTGTGTGAAATTTAGGATGTTCTTTCCAGCTGTGCTAATTGGTTTTCCGAATTCAAAAGTTTGTCTAATAGGGGAATGGTCCATTGTCGTACAGGCTTACTCACCTTTGCACTCGTCACATTTTTTACCAGCGGTGAAAGAAGAGCAGTGGCATATAAGTTCATCCATACTGTTCGGCGCACAGGTCCCGCCCACGCACGGGCGTCCAAAACAGGGATCCTGAAATCATAACTTGACATTTCAGGAGGAAGGGCGACATGAAACTCGCGTTAAAACAGGGCCTATTTTTGCGTGCAGTATTGCGCACTTTGTGCAGTGTCGATGGAAATGTGTGCAGTATTGAATGAGAAAATGTACAGTATTGAATGAGAAAATGTACAGTATTGAATGTGAATTGTTTTATCCTGGATTAACAAAAGCTAATGGAAAAAAGACATTCCCTGAAGCATGCAGAGAAAAAATATTACGTTGCTTGATGCAATATTACATTCATTGTTATATGTTAACTGTACTTGCTGAGGTGTGGGACACCCAAAGAACGAATCTAACAAGCTATTTTACTCAACTAACCAACGCCAAGGCAGATAAACTCAATAAAGATTTTACTACAAATATTGTAGATGAAAAGTAGAAATTCCAAGATCTTTTCTGATTTAAATCGTATAGAAATCACAATTATTGCAATCCGTGCAAACTTGTATGTTCAGTATTTTCGAGATAAAATAACTTTTTCTTTCTGCCTTTGAGTTGAATATCACTAGTGCGACTGCTTTTTATACAAGTTGAAGAAACCGCAGGCTTTACCTTGGCTAGCTCAGAATAGGTAATTGAGTACCTGTAAATAATAGTAATAAAAACTGTCGTCTTGCGTCAAGTGTTCTTCCTCTCCATATTTGCTTGTGTTAAGCAGCTCGCACAGAAAGGCTGTCGTTGATAACTTCTTCACGTTGAATGAAACGCATCCCTGGCTCTTCAAACAGCTTGAAGTACATTTCATGTCCTGTGTGACTTCAAAAGACGCCATTGGAGCCATGTTCAAGCGGTGTTTACGCAGACGGGAAAAATTCAGAACTTGTATTTTTCCTCTTGAAGTTTCAACCGTAAGATGTTTCATGCCATGTCCCAAAATGTTCCCATATAGCAGTGCAAATATCAGAAATGACATCATTCTTTTGTTGGAACTTCGCAATGCCGAAATTATTTTAATCCAGGTTGTGTACAGGCCTCTGAACTTGACAACTGTCAGTGCTAATTGAAGTGACTTGTTTTTAACAGAGGTTGGTTAGGGCTATTTAAACCACAACGCTATTAGCAACGCGTGCGTTGTTTTGACAGGTTTCCAAACATTGCATAGTGTGCTTGTGGTAGATAGTTCTCAAGTTCACTCGCTCCTTGGACCTATTAATAATATATACCTGAATAATATATGTAGTTAATAACTTTCTAATGGGAGATGATCAGCCACTTCGCTCAGTTAAGAACCGCAAAGCACCTATAGATTGTTTGGACGGACAAAGTAAAGTGACATGTCAAACTTTAAAAGTTAAAGTTGATGCAAGAAGATATAAAAGATGCCTCATTATCTCAAAGCCAAAGGTTGTTTGCACTAATTGTTTCATGTCTCGTGCTGACGTGCAAGACTGGTGCTTTCACATTGTCCCTCCAAACAATCCATATGAATGCTTTGCGGTCTGGATTAGGAAATTCTTATTGGATGGATTAGGAATCTCTAGGAATTATTGGACTGGATTAGGAATCTCTTATTGGTCCACTGTGATGTCATGAAAAACATGTTTTGGAAAAAATAAAAATACTCGTCTCGTATAATCTGCATCGCTTTTGAAATAATAACCTTGGCAAAAGGTTTTCGTGATAAATAAGTAATGTGTTTTTAACTGTAGGCGAGACTCAAGCGACGCCGTTCTCTCAGTTTGACGCTCTCTGTTTGTGCGATTTGAAAGTTTCGCTCTGTGATGTTGGGTGTTGCTGTGATGTGGTGAGTTTGTCAGTTTGTCCACCTTCAGGAAGCATGGCTAGGAAACAATGTTTCCTGGTTTAACCACCTTCAGGAAACATGACGAGGAAACAATGTTTCCTGGTTTGTTCACCTTCAGGAAACATAGCTAGGAAACAATATTTCCGTGTTTAACCACCTTCAGGAAACATGACTAGGAAGCAATACTTCCTGGTTTGTCCACCTTCAGGAAACATGGCGAGGAAAGAATGTTTCCTGGTTCATCAACCTTCAGGAAACGTGGCTAGAAACAATGTTTCCTTGTTTAACCACCTTCAGGAAACATGGCTAGAAACAATGTTTTCTAGTATGTCCACATTCACCTTCAAATAACAAGGCTCGGAAACAATGTTTCCTGGTATGTCCACCTTCAAATAACATGGGGTTTTTTTACTTTTTTTTTCTTTTATATTTTTCAGGATTGTTCATCTTTGGAGAAACAAACTTTCTCTTGTATCCCAGGGTACTTTGGTGGCTCAACGCATACCGCGATATTTGAGTACGGTTGCCAGGAAACGTGGAGTAATGGCGACAACTATTTGGCAATACTTTGTGTAGTCACGGATAACAATCCGTTTCTGGGCCTGCTGTACGATTCGCCGCCCGCATCGGCGGTTGATAGTGTGCAGTTCGACTCCTTGCAGGCTGACGCGCCCAAATATGAATATCGCGAAAATGAGACTCGATCATTAGTGGAAAATGACGTCATTGGCGCTGGGTATCGCGATGGCGTCATCATAAAAACAGATAGCGCAGTCCTAACACTTCCTCAGGGGATTGGAACCAGTGCATGCGCACGATACGCTCCCGTCGTATTCTTAAGGGACACCGTCACCTGGTGCAGCTCAGAATTCTCAGAAAGCATGTGTTCCGAGAAATCGTCGTGGAGTGCCTTAGATTATCTAGTTCCCAGTATTTCGCGTTCCTGTTTGACCTCTCCCCAGGTTTTAAATTTAAACAGCCGCGTCAACTCGTCATCAGTACCTACGCGTATCCAGTATTTTTGTGTCAAAGATGCAACCACATACACGACCGAGTTAGGAAAGCCCTGGGGCGGATCAACAGAATCTGAATCGCTAAACACCAATCAGAGAACTGGAAACGAGTTCTCCGATCCTAGATGCGTATTCGATGATGGCGTCAGCAAACCGCCCGCCCCAGAATTCAACGCAAGTTCGAGGAAATGTTCAAATGTTGTACTAAAGGTCGATTATGACATATTTTGGAAAGGCGGCAAAATCATACAATTGAGAGCGAGACTTACGTTATGTGATGTATCTCCGCCCGCGGACAACGTGATCATCGCCCAGCGGTTTTCCGTAAAATTTACGTATCTCAATGAAGTTGATCCAATGAAGCTTCCGTTCATCCAGCCTGTGTATGAGCAGAGATCTGGGAACCCAGGGTACATTACGGGAAAGAAGGTGATAGCTAAAGTCTATAGGGAGCAATCATCATCATCGGTAAGTGTGCATGTGGGTTTTATGGCAAACAGTATGTAATAGTTGTCAACAATTTTGAGCAATGTTGTTGAGTCTGAATCAGGTGTAACATCGTTGAATAATATTGTTGATAATATTTGACAATGTTAACAGCAAAACATTGCTCAATTCTGTTTTGCAACAAATTGTTCATATTTTGCTCTGTAGTTATAATGCGTGATTTCAGTGAATCAAGATCACACATATCAATGAGAGGACCAAACACAAACACGTTGACCACATACTGACAATCTTCAGTAAAGTAGTTTTTCGTATTTTTATGCTTGGTTTACTGGCCCTCCACGGAGCGTTTTTTTCCTCTTCTCATCGAGTAAATTTACAATCTGGACAGCGCTGGGTTGCTAAACTATGTTTGCTTTTATGGACCAACATGATATTTTTTTCTTTTCGCTCTGTTCAGATCAATCAGACAAGCCTTGGTCAATTGAGCCTGTGGTCACCCTCCTTGAATGGTCTCTGCACAGAAGCACAAACTGCAGATGTTTTATTTGGGGTGAATAGCTTGTCTGGATGTTTGTTCAGGCTAAGCTTGAAGGATTTTACAAACTGTAGCTTGCTGAGGGAGAGCGTGTCAAAACACCAGGCAAATCTTGTGAAAGCAACTCATATTGCAAGACGAGGAAGTGTCTCATTGAATGAGACTAAAGATTGGCTGGTATTGTTGTGAGTACATTTTTTATCTTTTATCTGTGATCACGTAGTTTGTCTCTGAACTACCTGGAAAAGATATCCCAGATGTGGAGATCATAGGCGGCTGAACCAGGGGGAAGGGCTTGGGGAGGGCGGGCTAAGTTACCCCCCCCCCTGTGATCCATTCCGTCCTCAAATTAATTAATTGTTAAATATATTTAAAACAACTTTAGATGTCATAATTCTGAACCTTCTGAGAGTGTTCATAGGCACTCAATTTTAGACAGTAATCATTGAACGTCGAAGTTTGCGAAATTACTATGAAACAAGTTTTTAAATTATTGTCACCATACTTATGTGAGGACTGGTTGGGCAAAAAGTGTCGAAAAACATAAAATCATAAAAGTCAAAACAGTATCTTACATTATTCACGAAGAAACCAAGGTCACTCATCCTGAAATCTTACTGTGCCCATCTTCGGGTAAAAATACCTTAAACCCCCCTCCCAAGCTGATACCTAAGTTATGCCCCCCCCCCACACGCACAATAATGCACATCTTCCGCCGCATATGGTGGTGGTCCAGTGTAGATAATATTTTACAACGAGCAGTTGTGACTAGAACAGTCACAACAGTCGCAGACAATAGAGCTAATCGGTATAAATTAAGGTTAGCTTAAGTTTCTTACTGTTACAGTATAACACTCGATCAATAAAAGGTCTTTACTGAACGTCAGAAAGAACAGTTTAGAACTAATACAGAGCTGTTCAATGTTAAATAATATTAGTCTAGTTTAGGTTTACTCCTGTAGCAATTAACACTGGATCAATAAGAGATGATCTTTGCTGGACCTTTATGAAGAATAGTTGTAGGAGTTTTATTGTATATAGGCATTAGGAGTAAATTACTTTAATATTTTCGGCATATTAGCATGTATTTGCTAGAGGCCTCATTAACCCGAAATGAAATAAAGTTATCTATCTATCTATAATTTAGAACTGATAAAACTATCCAGTATAAATAAACGTAGTTCAGTGTAGATTTCCTCCTGTAGTAACACTGGATCAATAAGTGATGATCTCTACTGGACCTCTGGCAAGAACAGTTTAGAACAGGCTGAGCTATCCAATATAAATAAAGTTAGGTTAGCTTATGTTTCCTCCTGTAGTAACACTGGATCAATAAGAGATGATTCTTACTGGACCTCTTGGAAGAACAATTTAGACACGATCAGGGCCGTCCAGTATAAATAAAGTTAATAGTTTAAGTTTCCTTCTGTAGTCTCACTGGAGCATTAAGAAACCATCCTTACTGGATCTCTAGTAAAGATTGTTCGGATTTGTTAAAGCTATCCAGGAGAAATAATATTGCGTTGATTTAATTTAGTCCTACTATATTAGCACTCAAGTAAACGACGATACACTTCATTATCGAGTAAATTTTCTTTGAATCAGGTCAGACACTGGCGTGGAAGCATCAAATGCCAGTTCCAATGAAACATCGAACACATCCTACAACCAATCGCGTGGTTCGTGCGATGATATTCCCGCCAGCTTACATTACGAAATATTAATAAGAGAAACTGGAAAATATTTTGGAATGCCTCAAATAGAAGTCGTTGGTGCACGTGCTAGGTAAAGATCTTCTTTATTGTAGATTGGATGGATTGACACAGTTGAACTAAACATTGGGTATTTTTGTAGGTATTCCATGAATTCCTGGAAGTTTCGATGCACCAATGGCAACTGCAACATCTGTAACACTACTAGTACAAACATTTCTGGCAACAATGATACGATTCATTGTCGAAACGCTTTTCAATCGTTTCCTGTCACCAGTTCTGTGAATTTTATCACTTTATCTAATAAGGATTCTGCGCGCGTGAAAAGGTAAATCAAGCACTCCATACAACACGCGCAAAAACACACAAGTTGTCACAAGTATGCTCACAAGTTGTCACAACAAGTCCTTTTCGCATTGTTTGTTCCTTGTTTGTCATAACAAGTTTGCAACAAGCTGTTAACAACTTGCAACAAGCTTGATGGAATTATCACACTTATTGCAAGGTTGTGCAAACGCATCTGAACAGTCACGATGTTACAAGATTGTCAAGGCCCTATATAATATAAATATCTTATATTTATATAATATAAATATATATAAGTATAAAATATAAGGTTATCTATATAATATCTATATCTATATGATATAAATATGAAGGGGTGGTGGTCTTGGGTGAAGGCGGGATGAGTTTAAGATTAGGACTTGGGTTAGGGTTAGGATTAGGCTCGGGGGACTTATAAATCAAGACTATATCTTAATTTGAGAGAGCAGAAACAGAGCATTAATTTGAGTGAGAGACTATGCTGTGTATACACTAGTTATCAAGTAGAAGTCCATTTTCGATCCAAACTACTAAATTAATGATACATTATTAACTTCCTTTAAAATTTTTGATAGACTTTACTAAACACTTTCAATGTTTTTTTAGATCGCAAGCTGTTAGCGCTGTTTGTTACCAGGACGCATGCGTAGAGGAAGTGTTTTACCCGTTGATGACGTCATACGACGGCGAGACCCGAGAGGTGGCGATAGCTTACGGTTTAATGTTGGTAGCGTTTGTCTTACTTATCACAACGATATCAACGTCCTTGCTTCAAAATTTGAAGACCCTACTCTTGGGCTGAGTCCAAGGTTAGTGTAGGGGCTGTGGTTGGGCTAGTGGTGGGTCTAGCGTAAGTCAAAATAAATTACCACAGCTCATTCTACGATATATTTACATTTTAAAATACCTTCAAAGCAACTTCATTGGTTAGATTTGGTTCTTTTGAAATTCATAACCTATGACATTGTTATAAAGTTATTTTGAATTTGAAATTGAGCTGCTATATTTTATTTTGACTTACCCTGGATCCGCCACTGGGTTGGGCTATAGAGATGTGTGCCTTCTTTGCCGGTCGTGAGTGGGGAGGGAAGGGTGTACCTTGCGCTAGGGCGGTGGGTGGAGTTGTTTGTGACACACTCGAGGTGAGATTTGATTGGATCTTGGAAACGTTTTGTTCATAAACATGGAAACATGCTTGTTTTCATCAATGGATTGGTTTGTGTTGATATACCAGGCGGAAATGGGCATTGTTAAGGCTCCTTCACACCTTCTGCGATATTCTCCGTTTGATGGATGCGAACGAGTGAATCATTGAGGAATGTTGAGATGAGAAACCACACACTCTGAACGTTCCTTAATAATCCACTCGTTCACATCTGTCAGAAGGAGAAACTGATCGCAGTAGAAGTCGGGCAAAAACTGGAATGGCGCTAAACCTGATGACTGTGGTAAGATACGTGACGAACCCGCTTGATTACATCGTCCAAAAAGAGGAAATCGCGCTGGAAATCAAACGTTTAACGAAAATTGAATTTCTAGGTGTTACTGTAAAATCTTTGCTACAACGTCACCATACGTATAAGATGTGTGTAAATATTTATTTAAACTAAATGCTTCCCATGATGTAAACTTAAATTATATTAAAAGAAATTACAACACAAAGCATGTTTGAAATGACCTCGGTACAACAAAGAAAGCGACTCGAACTAAGATATGCAATATTGACTTATTTGTGATACTGTTTGACTTAATTTATTCGGGAAAATCTATCGAACTAAGATATGCAATATTGACTTATTTGTGATACTATTTGACTTGATTTATAAGGGAAAATCTATCGAACTAAGATATGCAATATTGACTTATTTGTGATACTGTTTGACTTAATTTATGCGGGAAAATCTATCGAACTAAGATATGCAATATTGACTTATTTGTGATACTATTTGACTTGATTTATTCGCGAAAATCTATCGAACTAAGATATGCAATATTGACTTATTTGTGATACTGTTTGACTTGATTTATTCGGGAAAATCTGTCGAACTAAGATATGCAATATTAACTTATTTGTGATACTGTTTGACTTGATTTATTCGGGAAAATCTATCCGCCATATAGCGTGCTACCAATTATGATAAACGCACATGACACATTAATCCAAGGTATATTTAACAATTATTCGCCGAAGGCAAAGTGATTATTGGTAAAAATTCACCATAATCACTGAGCCTGAGGCGTATAATTGGTTTAGAGTACTTCCTTTCGTAAAACATGTATAAAATGCACTCTTTTGTGAATGCAGTTTACTTTTGAAAATTCCTATTAAGTAAACTCTTTAACGTTTATTTGTAATGCTTAAATAGTGAAAAAAGTATTTAATAAGTTAGTATTTAATAGATTAACATTAAAGTTTGTTTATATTCTTTGACTTTGTATTAATGCAATTTTTCTCGATTTGTTGATATGGGCAAAAGTATAAAACATCAAGACGACTTTCATTGGCGGCCATTTTGAAAAAATGCCAACTCGTCAACCTCGTCCCCAGGGTCATCTTTGTGCGCGGTATAGATGACCCTGGTAAAGGCTGTCCTAATCTCCTTGTTCATTGGTTAACACATTCGACCAGTCGGGGTTTGTGACGATAAATGTGATTGGTTTTACGAAATGACAGCATAATATTACTTCCTGTTTTCTGCACATTTATTAGGTTGGGGTTTTTATATACAACTTGCGGTTGGTTTGAGTTGTTTTAATGTTGAGTATCACACCAACGACGCAATTTAGTCCAACAAATTACAAAACTAGATGGTCGAATGTAGCGTAAGAATAACATGCGTGCAGATCGAATGGATCGTATCGTACTCTATGCAGGTACTATACATTTTGGAGATTTAGTTTATCATATGCGGCAAATATAAATGAAGTAGTTAAAACTGAGACTCAAACTTTAAATATTGTTTTTATGTGAGCGTAAATTTCTGTATACATTGTGAAAATTTGCACGCCAATGCTCTGCGCCAGTGGTAACTTGAGTCAGCGCCACATTATTCACTGACGGCGCATGCTCGAAAATCTCCAAGAATCTTGGAGATTTTTACAGCCTTTACCAGGGTCATCTATTTCCTCACCGCGCCCACAAAGATGACCCTGGGGACGAGGTTGGCCAACTCGTAAATAATGCCTCATACTTACTGGTCATGCAGCAAATCAAAATGCTTGAAAACGATTGTGTACTAAAGAAATTATACTAAGGTGTAATATCTCAGGCACAAAGGGGATATCTCCTTTGAGTCTCAGGGATATGCATAAGCTTCGAGTTCGCATATAGTGAGAACGTCGTTAACGTAAGATTGCACGAGCAAATATTGCCCAAGTTTTGGTGGCTGACACAGGAAGGTTTTCGTCGCTCCCTCCGGGACACTAAGATTATCTCCTGCGCATTTTGGGTTCGCCAGACCTTCATTCTCAAGACTGTTTCCAATCTTAATCGCAAAATTACCCAGTCTTCCAGGACAACAGTCGATTCGGTTGGTGATGAGAACTCGCGAAACTGCAATCTCTTCACCGAAATCAACTCGCCACCAGTGGGGGCCGGTCGATGACGCATCTGTTTGAGAGCAAGGGGAAACACGAAAGTCCGGACTGTTGTTGCCGTCAACTGCCCTTCTCGCAGTATGTTGCCAAGAATTTTGAGTTGCAGGCTTGTTCAATGCGTAGTTAAGGACTGGGTCTGTAATGAGAGAATTTCAATTGTTTAGAACGCCCTCGGGTGCAAAGGATTTCAGCCTTGGACAAATTAGGAAACGTTATTGTCGAAACATTGTTTGCTATCATTGTTTTGTCGTGTAAATACAAAGTCCTGGAATATATTTAAATTTATTTAAGGTGAAGTTACAGGGCTCCAAAGTAAAGAGTCTCAGGCCGGATCACGGATGTATTTAGCTTGTATTTCCAGTCCATTCCATTATCTGCGGTTTTGTTGCATGATTAAAATTCTATTTACTAGTGTAATTATTTTATTGCAATCTTTCTATTCTAATGCATTCAAGTCTAGCCTAATCTTAAATTTGACTTTTGGTTCACTTACCATACTTGTGTGTGCAAGACTTTCCCTGAAACAAAATGTTATCGCTACATCTGCACCTCGCCTCTGTTCCCTTGGAATTCACTTCGCATGTTCCCGATCCGTGTGTGGAATTTTTGCAAGGATTTGGATAACAGGGCTCCTGGTTGAGATTTGAAGGGAAAAAAAGGCAGGATAAAACGATAAACTTTAAAAGGTCTCGAAGAGAAAGAAGCAGAAAGAAAGAAAATATTTCCCTACATGTACTCGATACGCCATCAACCAAATCGTGTAACTTTTGGCGATAGTTCATATGCTTTTAATACACGGTACGAGCATCTTTCTAAGCATGGTACCCTCTTATACTGGGTGATTGGATCTGTCCCCCTACTTTTTTTTAGGCTGGCTACATTCTGCCTTTACCTGCAAGAACCAATGAACGGAACTGTCGTCACGTGTCAGATTTTCGTAATCTATAAATTTACTCGTATTCAGCAACTCGCACAGAAACGACGTGGAGCTTAGTTTCTTGACATTGAAAGAAAAACAATCCTTGTTCCTCATGCAACTTGAGGTACATTTCATTTCTTTGTCGACTTCCAAAGTTGCAAGTGGCGACATCTTCAGACGATGTCCATGAAGGTGTTTGAAATTTTTCAATATTATTTTCCCTCGTTCACTTTCGAGGGTTAATCTCGTTTTGCTTTTTGCGATGCCGACGCACAAACCGAGAAATAGTAAAGTTAAATTCATTCCCGAATAAATTTCTCAATGCTTTTGGTAGTTTTAATATGCGTTAACACCGCTGTTGTCAAGTGGCTTCTGTTTTGTTGATGTCTCAGGTGTATATTTCGTAGTATTTGTGGCGTTGTTTTCGATTGGACACAAGTTGTTTGCGGTCATTCGTCTTCATTTTAATTTATAATATGGCATTTGTGAATCCTCTACGCTGATTGGTGAAGAGCCGTGTTTACGTAACTCAATGTAAACACGGAAAATTTCCCGCCACTTGTAAACACGGAAATTTTTCGTATCCTTCGGGCTTTTGACATTGCTATATCATAAAACAAATATAAAACATTTTCCCGTGTTGATATACAGTTATATCAACACGCACCTCCGCCATTCGGGCGTCGTGTTTCCACACAATTTCTCGTTTTTCCAATTTCCACTCGTGTTGATATATAGGGGATATTACACGGCGGTGCGAAGATATGAATTTTATCTTCGAGTGGTTAAAACAATATTTAGAAAGAAAGCGTACGCGGTCATTTTTGCAAAGTTTCAAGTGATTTCAAGCCATTTTGGCAAGTTACCATATTTCACCCAACATATTTGCCTAGATATCAAATCATGGATTGGGACTGAGACAATGTTAAAATTTTGAAAACCCCCAAAAAATCAGTTTGACTGTCCCAAATTGATTTTTTCCATGAAAGAAAGCATACGCGATCATTTTGCAAAGTTTCAAGTGATTTCAAGCCATTTTGACAAGTTACCATATTTCACCCAACATATTTGCCCAGATACCAAATCATGGATTGGGACTGAGACAAGGTTCAAATTTTGAAAACTCCAAAAAGTGAGTTAGACTGGCTCAAAATGACTTTTTTCATGAAAGAAAGTATACGCTATCATTTTTGCAAAGTTTCAAGTGATTTCAAGCCATTTTGACAAGTTACCATATTTCACCCAACATATTTGCCCAGATACCAAATCATGGATTGGGACTGAGACAAGGTTCAAATTTTGAAAACTCTAAAAAATCAGTTTGACAAGCTCAAAATGATTTTTTTAATGAAAGAAAGCATACGCGATCATTTTTGCAAAGTTTCAAGTGATTTCAAGCCATTTTGACAAGTCACCATATTTCACCCAACATATTTGCCCAGATACCAAATCATGGATTGGGACTGAGACAAGGTTCAAATTTTGAAAACTCCAAAAAGTGAGTTAGACTGGCTCAAAATGACTTTTTTCATGAAAGAAAGTATACGCTATCATTTTTGCAAAGTTTCAAGTGATTTCAAGCCATTTTGACAAGTTACCATATTTCACCCAACATATTTGCCCAGATACCAAATCATGGATTGGGACTGAGACAAGGTTGAAATTTTGAAAACTCCAAAAACTAAGTTTGAGGGGCTCAAATTGATTTTTTTCATGAAAGAAAGCATACGCGATAATTTTTGCGAAGTTTCAAGTGGTTTCAAGCCATTTTGGCAAGTTACCATATTTCACCCAACATATTTGCCCAGATACCAAATCATGGATTGGGACTGAGACAAGGTTGAAATTTTGGAAACTCCAAAAAGTGAGTTAGACTGACTCAAAATGACTTTTTTCATGAAAGAAAGCATACGCTATCATTTTTGCAAAGTTTCAAGCGATTTCAAGCCATTTTCACAAGTCACCATATTTCACCCAACATATTTGCCCAGACACCAAATCATGGATTGGGACTGAGACAATGTTGAAATTTTGAAAACTCCAAAAAATAAGTTTGACGGGCTCAAATTGATTTTTTTCATGAAAGAAAGCATACGCGATCATTTTTTCAAAGTTTCAAGTGATTTCAAGCCATTTTTACAAGTTACCATATTTCACCCAACATATTTGCCCAGATACCAAATCATGGATTGGGACTGAGACAAGGTTCAAATTTTGAAAACTCTAAAAAATCAGTTTGACAAGCTCAAAATGATTTTTTTAATGAAAGAAAGCATACGCGATCATTTTTGCAAAGTTTCAAGTGATTTCAAGCCATTTTGACAAGTCACCATATTTCACCAAACATATTTGCCCAGATACCAAATCATGGATTGGGACTGAGACAAGGTTGAAATTTTGAAAACTCCAAAAAATAAGTTTGACTGGCTCAAATTGATTTTTTCCATGAAAGAAAGCATACGCGATCATTTTTGCAAAGTTTCAAGTGATTTCAAGATATTTTGACAAGTTACCATATTTAATTTCACGACTGGGCAGTTTTGGAGCAAAAATATTGATAATAAATGGCACAGTGGCTCTAAAAGAAGGCCTTGTTTATGTCACTCCTTTTGTTGACATTTTCACCATTCACGCATTGTGATTGGTCCAGAGCTGAAATTGTCAACAAACGCGCTGATTGGCTGTCGTTATTGGTCCTTGTTCAATAGAGTATATATATTGCCTTATGGTACTTTAACTCGACACTTAGATTTTTACTTCATCGTTTCCGAAAGCACCTATACCTTTCTTGCAGCGTTAAGGGGGTATTATACAACAAATTTAGAAATTTAGTCGAAAATTTTTTTTGTCTATTATAAAGCATTAAGCAACTAAAAATAATGCTATGAATGTTTTGTGTCAAAAAGGGAACTTTTAATATGTTTTAAAGGCTTTTAGAAATAAATTTGAGCTGACCGCGTGGTGTAATCCTGGTAACTGGTTTCTGTTTCCGGTACTAGAGACAAAATGGCGGGGAGCGATTGTATAATACCCGTCCATTTTTTCTAGAGAACGAGATATCGTTGTAATGACGTAATAGCTACACAGTGATGGGTAGCTAGTGGACGGGTATTCTACAATTTAGCCAATGGCGGTTAGGAGAACAAGCTTTTCGAAGCGTGAAGCTTGTAATGTGTTTACTGCCTACATTTAGCCAGAATCAGTTGGGTGAGTGATAAAAGTTATATATTACTATTAAAAAAACATGAAATGTTTACAAACAATTGTGTGTTTTGGTAAATCTTTACCCTACACTTCGAGTTAAGAACCTGGTAAAAATAGGAGTATATTAATTTTTCTGATACTGCAAGTTTGAATGAAACTTGGTGATAACTTCTTGTTCTTTTCCCAAATTTTAGTTATTTCCTATGAGATCACTGTGTTTACTGGTGATGTGAAGGAGGCTGGGACAAAGAGTAAGTATAAGTTGGCTGGAATAGATAACGATGTCACAGTTACCATATATGGCAGTGGTGGCGCCACACCGGAAGTTAAACTTGGGAAAGGAGATGGGGAATTTGAACGAGGGACTGTTGACCATTTCCGAGTGGAGCTCGAAGATGTTGGAAAGTTGCGGAAGATCAGGATTGGACACGAAGGCAAAGGAAATAGAGGTAGCTGGTATCTAGATAAGGTAGAATTATATATCCTTAGAATGACTTACTCTGCTAGTTATAAACTTTTCGTCTTATTGATCCAGTGTTACTACAGGAGGAAACCTAAACTGAACTAACTTTATTTATTTATACTGGATAGCTTTATCAGTTCTAAACTGTTTTTCGTTGATGTCCAGTAAGGATCATCTCTTATTTAACCAGTGTTACAACAGAAGGAAACCTAAACTATTATAACATTTATACTTGATTGCGACGTAAAACATAAAATAAAATGTGGCAGACAATTTTCTTATTTTCAGGTAATAATCCGTATTGATGACACAGGGTCTGTGAGTGTGTTTAAATGCAATGATTGGCTCTCTAAAACTCTTGGAAATCAACAACTCGTGAAGGAACTACCAGTCATCACAGATGGCGAGAAACACTGGAAGTGAGGTTAATGTTTTAATATCTCAAGAACTTTTAGTACAACCGTACCCAGCTATTTAATATCTGAATTTTATGTTTGATATTGTTTTTCTGTTTCAAAACAGATACAAGTTACAAGGTTGATGTGACCACGGGAGATCTTAATGGGTCAGGAACAGACGCTAACGTATTCCTAATTATGTTTGGTGAATATGGTGATTCAGGAGAAATAGCGTTGAAAAACTCAGAGACTTACAAAGACAAGTTTGAGCGAGGTCATACAGATGTCTTCATGCTAAAAGATATACTAAGTTTAGGTAAGTAATCTTGACTATTATAGACTTACGTCCTGCTATCCACAGGGAGTTTGTTTGAAAGTTTTCTTAACTCTTGTGCCCTGGTCAAACGAGAACAAGAGCTGCATGAGAGTTGGCATGCGAGAGTTTGTATGAGAGTTTTCTCCACTCTATTTTTTTTCTAATTTCAAGGTGAATTGACAAAGGTGCGCGTCTGGCATGACAACAGATTCTTGAAAGCCAGTTGGTACTTGGAAAGAATAAATATTGAAGATCAAACGTCAAAGAAAGTGTATGAATCCCTGTGAGATCGTTGGCTTGGTAAGGATAAAGAAGATGGCAGTTTGTTGAGAGAGTTACCTTGTTCCAACCGTGATGAAACAACTGACTCTCCTGTGGCAGATATGCTTTAGTGTTTCTCTATACTTAATGATAAAAAGAACGCCCTACCGAAAGCCGTGGAGATTCTTTAGGTACTGTGGTTGGCTCCTACAGGTAATGTTGGCGTGAGATTAGCTCCTAACTGACCCTTCCATCGAAGCTGTGCTGCATGATGAGACATGAGTCATTGAGGTTGCTGTTAGAGTTGTCCTTAGAAAAACGTAAATCTCAGGTGTACAAAATCGAGAATAGCGTGAACAATAAGCTCTTGAGACGAGGGCACACAGACGCATTCAAGTTTGGTATGAAACCTTTGGGTCCTTTACGTGACGTCATTGTTGGACATCATCCTAAACCTGGACAAAAGAAAACCGAAAAAGAACAATCTTGGTATTTAAATGAAGTAGTGGTTAAGAATACGGAGAATGGCGAGAGGTGAGTATCGGTCCAAGGAATGTTGACAGGCGCGGTTGAGATTAGCTCCTAGCTGATCCTTCCATCCTAACTGCGCTTCGTGATCAGACACGAGTCACAAGGTGGCTGTCAGAGGCGTTCTTAGAAAAAAATCAGTGAAGTATTGTCTATTTTTCAGGTTTGTCTTCCCATGTCGACAGTGGATACCACTGACTTCCAATAAAGGCGATGGCGTGCAACTGGAGTGCAAGTCTTCCGAGAGATCGCGGCTTGCTTTGATAAGAGGTGCGTACTTGTTTCCATCTTCTTAGGGCCCAATCAAACGACGATAAGTGTTGATGAAGGTTGACATCCATGATTGTTTCAAACTCTCCTGAACTTTAGCTGAAAAAAATATTTAAAGTTATGTTATTACTAACTCTGAAGCAACATGTGAGCCAGCAACGTTTTTCTAATCTGAGTACTTATCCCGATGTTTTAGAACTCAAGCCAATCCGGTACGAAGTAGCTGTCTATACCGCTGACTTTGCACACGCGGGCACTGATGCTAACGTCAGCATTGTAATCCACGGTGACAATGGTGATACAGGACAGCGGAAGCTCACAAAAAAGATGGTCAATTTTTTTGAAAAAGGTCAGCGTGATGCGTTTACGTTGGAGGCGCTTGATTTGGGGCAACTTTAAAAAATATGTATCGAACATGATAATAAAGGATTCGGGGGTGGCTGGATGTTGGATAAAGTTGAGGTGACGAATTTGGAGAGTTCGGAAATGTTTGCCTTTCCTTGCAACCAGTGGTTGGATAAAAAGAAGGGAGATGCTCTAATTTGTCGGGAATTGTTCCCATCTGGAGCAAATTCTGCCTAGGTAGATTTGAACAGAAAATGGTGGTTGGCAAAACTACAGGTTTTCAGCCATTCGCTGCACAAATTTACGCTCTTAAAAACACTTTCTTTTAGTATAACCTTGAAGAATAAACACATGTATATAACTGTTAAATTTCACAAAAGAATTGATGACTTGTAAATGAAAATAATTTAAACCTATTTAATGTATAAAGGAGTAATATATTTATGACCTTTTTGAAAGGTTCTTAATATTAATTCATACACAATCCAACACAAATAACGTGCTTGTTTTTATTGAAGAATTTGGCTGTTTTTGCCCTGGGACAGAATTATGCAAAAGTCAGTATATGTTGGGTATTCATATACCAATCTCGGGTCATAGGAATAATTTAGCGCGGAAAAAATAGAGGTCTCTTTTTTAGATAGTTTAGTTCCAGTCAGAAAGATTAGAAAGAGATGCCGGCAACTTGCAGCAAGCCCGAGGTAAAAGTTATAACAATCAACTTGCAACAATTCTGTTACTAAATTGCAACAGACATGCTGTCGCAAGCCAATGTGAAAACACTCTGATTTCGGCTTGCAAGATGTCAACAGTTGTTGACAAGTTGTGAGGATGTAGTTTTAGTTGTATAAATAGGCTTCATACATACCAAACATTATTATAACTTTGTACTCCATCAGAAAATGAGGAATCACCGAAAATTAGTGCTTGCAAAAATATTCTGCTACTGGTCATTGCTGGATGCAAACGACGGTATAGGGAAAGTTTAATGGCTGAAAATTATAATGCGTGGAAGCACCGTCAGGATACTTCATGTTGCTTCAAGTGAACTAACTTTCAGCATAATGGCGGGTTAGAAATTTTTTTCTTGTCTGGGGATTTTATTATTTTGTTTAGTTTGTTCAGAAGAACAACCAGACACTCTCGATGTATTAAGTATTCTTCTACCTTATTCTACGGCTGGTTCATCGAATGTTAACTTTACAATCTGGGCAAGCGATGGGTGTTATAAATGGTTTCTACAGTTCAGCTATATTTGCACGTGCTTGTAATTGCTTTTCAGATTTGCTGTATTCTGCTTACTAGGTCTGTAAATAGCTCATATCTGAGTATTTTGCACAAAAACTATTTCTGTCTTCATAAACCAGCACGCAGGTTCTTATTTGCTCTGTAATGTCATCCAAAAGCCATAAGTAATATGTAATATTTTGATAGATGTTTATATGAGGGGTGTGCGGTAATTTGCATATTAGGGGGGTTGGTACTTACAAGAAATATAGCCCCCCCCCCCTTGAAAATTAAACCTGGTTCTAATATCTCGCTGATGGTCGGCAAGTTATTGTCTATCTTTTCTCATTGAGAAATTTGACAGGTCATTTGCATTGGTATTGTTGGGAACCTACAAGAACTTAAATTTAATGCCTGCCTGCATTGTGTGTGCTCAAGGCTTCTGTTTTATTTTGTTCATAGGACTTCATCGAGATCTGAAATTGCAAACTTTAGACCAGTTGGGAAAAAAAACTGAATATGAAGGTACGTATAGATCGACCTCAGATTGTCACTTTGATCCTCTTTCTAATTACTTTTCCATTTTGTATTCCCACCATGGTGCCTTATCAACATACACTAATAGAACATAATGAACTCTATATAGATATCATATCTCCATTAGAAATGTCGTAATGATATAACTTGTTCAATTGCTGGACATTTGTCGTACTTTGTAGTGAAACCAGAGCTGGGTTTACTAGGGGATACACCTTCTGCCCCAGCCCTGGCCATATGATGTGCATGGGCACACCTTCCCCTATCTGGCTGTCAAATCCTGTGATATTACATGATAAAAATTCAGTATTTGGCCAGTAAATACCAATTAGCAATACAACGTGATACATTGAAGTCCGTGCAATATTCATGTTGCTAATGATGAAGCCAGACTCATTAAAACATATTTTTTTATTCTTAGGGGGCGAGGAGTGTTCATCCAAAGCTCTGGTCACATCACAATCATCAAGTCCTGAGAAACAAATGGCTATCATTATTGCTGAAGAAAAAGGTTATTACTTCAATATTTGTATTTATAATAAAACAATAATAAATGACAAATGCAGTTGTATTTGTGTCATACAACAGACTTTCTGCACTAGTCAATTCAAACCCTGCTCCTCTCATTCACTACCCTGAGATTATTTAACTAGCTGTAATTTACCAATAATAGGACATTAGTAAGTTGCTTGTAAGTACTGTAGTTGGGCAAGTGTCCCAAAAGCAGAAGAGGTTGAGGAATGGAGTGCCTGCTGAAAACATAGAAGGAATAACATGCAAAATCCTGTGGAAATCAATGTGTCTGTGAACAATATCAGAAAGTAACATAAAACCTAAAACTCTATTTCTTAGCTTTCGGGCCTGCCTGCAGTCTAGTTTTATGTATTTGATTTCATTGAAAAGCATGTCAAATTTTGACCAATGGGAAATTTTGCAGTGTATAAAGAACAATCATGTATTTCATTTCTTCTTATTTTGTGTGCAGTCCTTCCTTGCCTCAACCCCACTCCTGCTTGTAGTCTAGACGAGCAGGGGGTTCATGAAGTAGTACATTTGTTCAATTCAAGATAAATAATATATTATTCTCTTCAACAGTGACAGGGAATATTCTTTGTGCTGACGTGTTTGTGAATCGCATCAATCATATTGAAATAACAACAACAGGAGAACTTCTTCTTGGACAATCTCCCGAGCTCCTTGATGTGATAGCATTTGATGATACTGGTAATTTATTTTCTTCTCTGGATGGTTTGGTTTTTGATTAGGAGCTTGTCACAGTCAGTGGCTCGATAGAGGCATCATCTGTTTTAAGGTAAACAAATTTACACGAAATACTTGCCATGTACACTACTCCCAGGATTAGAATTGGACTGTTATTTTAATAGTCAAATCATCATTTTTCTAGGATTGTTCCCTTTGCTGAATCACTGAATGAAACATCAGTTGCTATCTATGCTCTGGAAGCAAGGGTATCTTATATATTTCTATATATAATATATGCCCTATTTTATTCTGTAAAACATATTTGTAAACAGTGTGGTCAGAATAAGGCCAGAAACATTATTTTCACCCAAATACAAGTATATAACACCTGGTTACCTAAAAATCATGGTTACAATTATGATTGATGTACTTGAAACTGTACGTGTACATATAAAATACTTGATTTGACCTGACAGTGTACCTCAGTTCAGTCAATAGGCACAGCATTATTGGCCTAGCATTTCGAATGTTACATGTCAGCTGTTTTTTCAGCTTGGCCGGTGTGGATATAGATCGACTCATAGTAACATCACAAACATAATTTCAAAGGGAGTTTGTAACATTTTATTCTTATTCAAAGGGTTTGCAAGGAAACAGTATCATTGTTGAAGGAATTAACACTGGAACTGCAATTGTGAAAGAAAAATTAAGCCATCCAACGTTCAAGGTGAGGTATTGGAGTACTATTAAATTAAATTTATATACTATAATTTCCTAGCAAAAAAAGTATCTGTTAGCAATTCACTAATACTATAGCTTAAAATACTTTTCATGAGCTTTAAAGGGGTGGGGGGATGGAGCTATGTGGAAACTAATAATTATGATAGTCTTGAATTCAGCATTGTCTTATAGCTACATATATTGGTGGCAATGATGAGAAACAAATGGCTTGAATGTCTGTGTAGGTGCCCACATTATCTTAGTTCATCACATTGTGTTTTACATCACATCATCATACTGTAGGGGTCTGACCTCCAAATTTGTAGAAAATGAGTTAAACAAACCATTTAGCCAGTGGATGGTAATTTTTAGTTGATATTTGTAGGTGATACTTATTGTCATTTCAGATATTGTAAGTTGACTTTTCTTTATGAGTGGATACTATTATCAACCAATGTGACTTTCGTATATCCAAAAGCCCGACCGATCACAAGTGATGAAGGTTCATCTAATGTTCCAACAGTTGAGTTACTGAGAACAAACTTGAACTGAGATAATGGCATTTCTATATCTATATCTAAATCATAAAATTCAATTACTGATCAGCATTTAGAATGAGTTTTTTGAGTGAGTATTGTATGTACAGTATGTGATTAATAGATTCAAAATTTCTTTTACCAATGACAGAATTTTGTCTGAATTTTTTGACAGTATATTTGACAGCAGTATTGATCATGATGTAGACATCCATTGAAGGTACAATCATCAAGTTATTAATAACCAACAACTTCACACTGTGGGCTGCTACCTCCTGTAATGGATTTAAAGAAAAGTCAACTTACAATATCTGAAATGACAATAAGTATCCATTGGGACCTCGCCAAGGTGTCCGCTTAAGAGGGGTGTCCGCCTAATAGGGGTCTTGCAGAATCACAACAGGGGGTAATTTTTTGTATGTTATTTATTTACCTTTGTTAATAGTATATAATATATAAAAGTCGACCAAAATATCTACGTTCAGAAACTTTTGTAGTTAAAATCATCGTTCAAAAAGCCTAGGAACGTTTGCGCTCGAGTCTTTCGCGAAAGCTCATTATACAAAATAAAACATAACAAAGCTAAGAATAATCATTTATAAAAACTATATTTCACTTCAATCGTGAACGACGAAACGTAGCGTATTCGATATATGGAGTCCATATCATTAACTGACCGAGTGTTCACGAAACAATGAAATACGCTACGTTTCGTTACGTTACTGTCCGCTGAAAAGGGGTTGATTTGTTCATTGGGACCTCCAGTGAGGTGTCCGCTTCCGCTAAATAGGGGTGTCCGCCAAATAAAGGTTTCCTTACTAGTATTTAATTAAAGAAACGTTTGGGACATGAATTTAGTGTCCGCTTAAAAGGGGTGTCCGCTTAAAAGGGGTGCCCGCTATTAGGGGTTCAACTGTAGTATATTTCCAATAGAAAATTTCCTGGGCTCCTGAAAAATTTCGTTTGGGGTGAATTTAATAGACTTTTGGACAACCAGCCTCTGAATGGTTTTCAGTCATTGTTAGAAAATTCATTTCTTACATCGTAGATTTGATTTTGGTTTCAGACTCGTGACTAACTTCAAGTAAAGGGGTTAGTCAATGCTCTGTCCATATCTCAGAACCATCCTCAGAGATATGAAAAACTAGATTATATTAATCTGACACTGCAGAGAACAACAGAAAACAGAAATAGAATTGAAACACTGTGCGTCCTCAAAGACAAGTGTTAAGTCGTCACGAAAATATTTCGTGCACTTAAATTGGATAAGACTCGCTACCAATCCCAGTTGGCTGGATAGCTCATTTGGGATAGCTCAATCGGTAGAGCGGCGGTCTAGAAACCCGAATATGCGAGTTCAAATCCCGCTCGAAACAACGAATTTTTCGTTATTCTCTGCAGTGTCAGATTAATATGAATCTAGCTCTGTCCATAGTCGTGGGTTTTTTCGGGTTACTCGTGTTTGGTACATTGTAAAAAATTCACTAACCCTCGAGGAACGGGAAAGCTTGTTTCACACGTAATTAGTTGTAGATCTGTGCGAATTAAACTTGGTGGGTTTTTTGTTCGTACAGACCGAGCCCAAGAAAAGGACTGGACCATGCTTTGTACAACGTGCGCGGCGTCGCGATTGGTAACACAATTCTAACCTACACTGCCCAACCTAGCAACAAAGCTCAGATCACGAGTGAGCCAAAAAATATCCAGGTATTCCCACCATTGAGGGTGGATCCTAGGTACATAATCTTCATTCGTCGCGCGACGCTCCAACTCAAAGCGACAGGAGGCCCATACCCACAAGTCACAACATTGTTCAATATCCAAAACGAAACTGTAGCATCCGTGGATAGTGTTGGCCTTATCACAGCCCGAGTTCCATGAAAGTCGACTGTCACTGGTGCTGTTGAAATTACTGATCCACAATCTGGTCATACCATTGTTTTCTCCAAAGTTAGTATTTATTTAGTGTTCAATTTGAAGTCATCTCTCTTTGTAGCGGTAGCCGGAACATTACTTATTTGATTCTCTCTATATTTCATTTAATTCATTTTAGCATCATGTAATTATTGAAGTGTTGAGTCATACTGGAGTCAAAATCATCACTCCTTCAACTAATCTTGTCACAGAGACGGAGGTAAGAAATATTGATATATCTAATCATCCTGTGTAGTAATCTTTGTCCCAGTTCAACACGGCATGTTAATATTTCTACTGATATAAACACCGAAATTTAACCGTTTTAGATTGGACTAAGAGCTGTAGGCTCGAATAACGAGTCTCCATTTAGTTTTGCCAATGCTGTTCCTGGTCTAGAATTTCACTGGACATTTAACAATATTGACGTTTGTAAACTTAAATCTGTTTATGATAAGGTAATGCGCCAGCTGTCTGATAAGAAATCTTGTCATAACAATCTTTCATGTTGAAAATTAAATTTCTGACTTCAACCGTAACACGATTAGTTTTTATATTCTAGAGTGGCATCACAATCGACTCCGAAAAAGCATTCCGTGTTGTACTGTCTTGTAATCATCCTGGAGAAGTGATTGTCAAACTACAAGCTGTCATCACAAATCCTGGTTACGAACAAGCCATTTCACATGCTGATCTGTATGACGATGTGAGAATACAGGTAAATATCTTAGGTTGTTTAGAGTCATCTCAAATATGATTGTGCTTTATGAATATCAGCGAGAAAAAAAGGATTTTATTTGTTGTGACCTAGTGGACAATGTCAATTAAAACATTTTTATGCTTGTAGGTCTTTGAGAAATTACGTTTGACTCACCCATATGTAATGGTCAGCTGTTGTTACCACATGACGTGAATGCCAGATAAGAACGAATGGGTGAGTTAATTAAAGCTGGACGTTTAGTTTAGGTTTCCTGCTGAAGTAAGACTTGATCAATAAGAGATGATCCTTACTAGACCTCTGCGAAGAACAGTTTAGAACTGAGAGAGCTATCCAGTATAAATAAAGTTAGTTTAGTTTAGGTTTCCTGCTGAAGTAACACTGGATCAATAAGAGATGATCCTTACTGGACATCAACGAAAAACAGTTTAGAACTGAAAGAGTTATCCAGTATAAATAAACTTAGTTTAGTTTAGGTTTTCTTCCTGTAGTAACACTTGATCAATAAGAGATGATATTAACTGGACCTCTAGGAAGAACAGTTTAGAACTGATAGAACTATCCAGTATAAATAAAGTTAGTTTAGTTTAGGTTTCCTCCTGTAAGAACACTGGAATAAGAGGTGATCCAAAGCGTTGCCGAAGTATGAAAATGTAGATGTAGATTAGAACTTTTACTTTCGTGTTTAGGGATGGTGGAAGACTGACTTACAGTATCATGGATGTTTGTCCTAAATCCCCACAAGGTGTCTCAGGGTCGTTGCTTGCAATTGACAACCATGGACATCTTCAAACTGGTGTCACCTCAATCTGCAATACACACTGTCTCCACAACGGCAGATTTCAAATTTCATCGAATAAGCAACCTGGCATCAGTAGCTATACTCGTTTTCGCTTCTTACTGTTCGCTGTTGTGATCAGTGGCCAAGCCGGCCTGACATATTCGCTTGTAATTCATATAGTTGTTCCTGCGTTTAAAATTAAAAAGAGATTTCTGAGCGAAATGAATATCACACTGGTAGATCCTCCGTAAATCGCTTTTAATATCAAATGCAATATTCGACAAGTGCCATGTTACAAAAGAACAATCGTATTGAAAGTACAAAAATATTGATCTGAAAGAGTTGCCAAAACAACACATCTATGGACGACATACGATTAAGTCGCGCTTTAACGCGCAATTCATTTAAACGTATACGATGACGATAAATTCTATGCAAATGAGTGTAGATAGTGGGGTCAAAACTACATGAAAGGTGTACTCTAGGTTCTTTCATTATCGGGAACGATAAAGGAAAAATCGACGTTTTGAGCAACTTTTTAGGTCCTTCATTGGGAAGTTGTACGTCTTGCTCCTGACTTGGTCGAAACGTCAAATTCTGTTTTATCGTCTCAACTAGTGAAAGAACATTTATCGTTGGCGTAATCTTAGCTTAAACCGACACCTGTTTTAATAGGGTTACAACTGTGTTATTAAAAAGCATTTTTTATTTGTAGCACGATGGCATAGAAAGAAAGCAAGGTTGGTTCTTACTTGAAGTATTGGTAAAGAACACAAGACATAAGAAAGTCTGGACATTTCCGTGTTTTCAATGGTTGTCATTGTTTGAGGATGATTGTCATATCAAACGACAGCTACAAGCCAATAGCGGTACTTCAAAATTACCAGTAAAAACAGATTAGTTGTTTAAGAGTTTGCGTGATATAAATCAAAGCGATAATTTTTGGGCCAGTTTAAAACTACGGAAAACTATTAGTGGTTGAAGAGAGTAGGTTCGATTCCTGCTGGAAGAGCAAAGGTTGATGATGAATTTTTCTCTATGTGTATGATTTCCACTCGAGATTAGGATATATTTATCCTTTAAAAGTTGTTCTCTGACAAGTCTCGTTTATTTTTTCTCTGATTCCAGTTTACGAAGTGTCAGTTGAGACGGGAGACATACGCGGAGCAGGAACAGATGCAAAAGTGTACATGACTTAGCAATCTGTTTTCGAGGTTCTCAAGGAATAATTGACTACCGTTGGGAATAACCTAACTCACTCAGTTCTTGTATATCGTTTTAGGGACAGTGATAACTTTGAAGGAGAAAAAACTGATCACTTTAAGGTGGCTCGATAGTCAGAATTCATTAGAAATTTTATTTCTCTACGATTAAATGTTTTGTCGTGAATGCTTGAGCTTCATTTTAGTTCATTGCACAGCTCTATAGCACTGTTTGCTGTATTTAAAAAAAGAATTTCTTAAAAGTTTGCCTGAACATAGAAATCACGTTTCTTGTTGGAACTCGTTTCTAATTATAAGTTCATTTGCATAAACTCCACACCTTACCTATGACAACAATGTCTCTGGACATACGAACGGTAGGAGTATAAAACTTTTCCAATTATGAAGACAACCAGCAGAGCTATGCAATGAACTAAACTAAGCTTTACACGCGCACTGTAAAAGATTCTATGGCGAAAGAAGTATTGTGTGCTATGAGTTAGACTATCGAGCCACCTTAAGATCAAATCAACCAATCTCGGAGCGCTACGAAAAATGATGTAAGAACTTAAAACTGTACTAAGGTTGTTTATAATTTTCAAAATAGATAGATAGAAGAAGCTTTATTTATCCAGGGTAACTCCATCAGCGAATGCTGTTCTCCCTGGAGGTCCTGGAGGTCCTGGAACCCTGGAGGTTCTCCCTGGAGGTCCATTCAATCTAAGATCGCGTATTCGGCTCTCTACTGTCCCCTGAAGCCGTGGTTTTGATACTTATGTATCTTGTGGGTGAAGTGTCACTTCTTGCCCAAGTAATGTCGACACTGGTGATTGGGATTACCTCTTACGAAGTTCTTCGTAATTCGGCTAAGCTATAGGGGTAATTGTAATGACACATATGATTTAATTCTCCAACTAACGTTGTCAGTGTCAGTTGTGCAATTCTTTCACTATATACCTGAAACAGAAGAAGGAGAACTCGATCTTTTGAGCGTACACTTTCCTTACAGTTTTATGTCTCCTTTTTAGAGTGGAACACGACAACACTGGATTTGGTCCAGGATGGTATCTGAATAAGGTTAGAGATTTCTATTGTAATTTACATTGTTTTCAATGGATGTTCTTATAGTTTCATCATTCTCTTATAAGGTGACAGTGATGGAGTTGGTGAAAGCGACAGTACATATTTGCCGTGTGATCAATAGTTGGACAAAGACGAAGGAGATGATCAGATGAGAAGACAGTTAATGGCGACAAAGAAATCTACTGATAAACGCAAAGGTATGTTGGGCTTGAGGCTTATTTGGTTAAGAAAAGCTAAACTAAACTAACTTTATTTATACTGGATAGCTCTATCAGTTCTAAACTGTTCTTCCTAGAGGTCCAGTAAGGATCATCTCGTATATATGTAGCATAACTAAAGCAGGGAAGCGAAATAAACTAATTATTCTACAGTGCGAGCCATGGTATTAGTTTTATAAGATATTTATGCCGTACGTATTGAAAATGAGCATTGCTATTCATTAAAACTTACGAACATCATAACAAAGTTGTTAGAAGATCTTTGCGATGTTGATATTTGATGTTAGTCACATGACTAAAAAATTTGGCGTTGTTCTATATTTCAGGTGGACCACGCTATCAGTTTCAAAAATATGATAACACGATAAGACGTCGTTTTTAACTTAATTGGAAGTAGAAACGACATTTTTTAACCAAAAACAGCATAGGTAACAACAAGAGAATGTTTTAGTTAAAAAATAAACGAACTTGGTGTCATAGCTGAAGGATTTTTCAAAGAATACGTGGAACGGTGGAAAAGAGGGATTCTGGACTTCTAAAATGGATAAGAATGGGAGGTATTAGGCGTTTGAAGGAGAACTGTTCGTAAATTATCATGATCAACGTTTATATCAGCATTTTGAGAAAGTTTGCTTTGCCATATATCTTCAAAACTAGCAATGATGGATTCCTGGTAAGCAATAATAATTCTAAAAGTACCTCCACTGGTGTTGTGGAATAAACGTTTGGAACTGGATTGAGGTAAAAAATGCTTGAAAGCACAACGGAAGTTTGTTCTTTTGACAGGCAGACGAAATCAGCATGATAAAGCTTGGAAAATGCATGCATGGGTTACATTATTGATATTCAGTGATGCTATGTATCCGGCGAGGCTAAGGAGTCAACAAAAAAGTGGTAAAGTAAACGAGTTCTGCTGGTAACAGCGGAAATAGGAATCAGAGGTCTCTTCTGCACATTTGGGCACATACAAAGATATGTTGGTCGTTAATAATACGGATCTAAATAATCGTTCTACCACTTCGTTGGCAAAGTAAAGTAAAAAGCAAATTCCGAAAAAAGACATCTTGAGAATGCAAGATATGCTTCAAAACAAGACGCAAGTTGAAACTGTAAATTTTCGACTTTATTTCAAAGTCATCATCAGACAGAATGAAATACAATACTTTACAACTTAGATATATACAACGTAGAGAGAAAGCGTTTGACATGTGCCCGGAAGTTATGCAGATCCAAGCAAAGCGATTAGTTATATTTACAACAATGTTTTATATTACAAAGAAATACTCTACAGTAGAACAACGTTAGAATAGTTACGTGAAAAGCTGTACTTCTTTACTGGCCTTAAGACCAGTGCTGAGGAAGTGTTTGTTGTGTTTAATAAGTAGTGCGTCAAGAAAGGCAAAGATGTTGTAGTTGTTAGATTTGGTTGAGTAGAGTATTTTGTAGTTTTTGAGAACAAGGATCTCAATAGGAGAAAGGCTTTCAGAAGATAGGGGAAGATCTTTGAGTAGTGTGAACTGGTTTTGTAAAGAAGCTAAGTATTGTGCATGTTCACACACAGAAAAGTGTTCGCCCACAGCACTAGAAGAAAGCCTGGTAGCATGTTCTTTTAAACGTACAGAAAGGCATTTTTGTGTCATGCCGATGTATGTTTTGCCACAACCTGGGCAAGCCTCATATACAATATTACTGCGAGATAAAGGAGGAAGTTTATCTTTGTTGGAAACAAAATATGAAAGTTTTTTAGTGTCATAAATAGTGACAAATTTAACCGGCTTGGAAAGAAATCTTTGTACTTTGTTCACACATGATTTTAAAAGGAAATCGCCACGGCTCGCAGTAATATTGTATATGGGGTCGCTTGCCCAGGTTGTGGCAAAACATATATCGGCATGACACAAAAATGCCTTTCTGTACGTTTAAAAAAACATGCTTTCCAGGCTTTCTTCTAGTGCTGTGGGCGAGCATTTTTTTGTGTGTGAACATGCACGATACTTGGCTTCTTTACAAAACCAGTTCACACTACTCAATGATCTTCCCCTACCTTCTGACAACCTTTCTCCTATTGAGATCCTTGTTCTCAACAACTGCAAAATACTTCACTCAACCAAATCTAAAAACTACAACATTCTTGCCTTTCTTGAAGCACTACTCATTAAACACAACAAACCCTTCCTCAGCACTGGTCATAAGATCAGTAAAGAACTGCAACTTTTCACGTAACTATTCTAACGTTGTTCTACTTGTAGAGTCTTTCTTTGTGACATAAACACTGTTGTAAATATAACTAATCGCTTTGCTTGGATCTGCATAACTTCCGGACACATGTGAAACGCTTTCTCTCTACGTTGTATATATCTAAGTTGTATTGTATTTCATTCTGTCTGATGATGCCTTTGAAATAAAGTCGAAAATTTACAGTTTGAACCTGCGTCTTGTTTTGAAGCACCTCTTGCATTCTCACGATGTCTTTTTTTCGGAATTTGCTTTTTACTTTACTTTTTTAAATTGTCGGCTGGTCATGGTTTTCGGACTTCTTTGGTAGGTACCTAAAATCATTCAGCAGGTTTTTCTTTTCCCAGCATTAGGGCATTATCATGCTGATCTCGACTTGTCTGTCAAAAAATGAAAATTCCGTGCTTTCATGCACTTTTCGCTCAATCCAGTTTCAAACGTTTCTTCCATGACAGTAGTTAAGGTATATTTTTGGAATCATTATTGCTTACCATGAATCCATCATTGCTAGTTTTGAAGGTATATGGCAAAGCAAACTTTCTCAAAATGTGGACAGACGTTGATCGTAATAATTTACGAACAGTTCTCCTTCAAACGCCTAATACCTCGCATTCTAATCCATTTTAGAAGTCCAAAATCCCTCTTTTCCGCCGTTCCACGTATTTTTGGAAAAATCCAACTATGACACCAAGTTCGTTTATTTTCTGACTAAAACATTCTCTTGTTGTTACCTATGCTGTTTTTGGATAACGAATGTCGTTTCCACTTCCAATTAAGTTAAAAATGACGTCCTATCGTGTTATCATATTTTTGAAACTAATAGTGTGGTCCACCTCCGTATGGAACAACGCCATATTTTTTCGGTCAGGGAAAGCACTTGCATAGTACAAATACTTTCTTAATCGACATTACATTGTTTAATCGTCGTAGCGCAAAAGAAATTATGTCAATTTCACAGTAATCATATTAGCAATTGCCTTAAAATTAAAAAAGTAAACGAACTATTATCGTAAACCGTAATAGTCATGCACGGATACGCAGCCTGTACTCAGCCTTCACACGGCATGTTTCCATATCTAAACCTCGCTATCAATAATAGCGGTGGAGTCTATGCGCGAGTGTTGTCTAAGTGGCCCCAGTTATAGCCGTCGCGCTGCAATAGGCAGTTTTAACATGTATATAAATTACTAAATAAATATGTAATACAACAATTAGTAGCTAGATTATTTTTAATGTTCACCAGGTAACAGTTGAAGACGAGGCTCGTGGTAAGGCATTTGAATTTCCTTGTCATCGTTGGTTGGCAAGAGCTGAGGATGACAGGCAAATAACAAGAGAATTGGTTTGTG
This sequence comes from Muricea muricata, assembly GCA_963855995.1. NCBI lineage: Eukaryota > Metazoa > Cnidaria > Anthozoa > Malacalcyonacea > Plexauridae > Muricea > Muricea muricata. The sequence goes on along the minus strand of OY979729.1, from coordinate 1,769,753 downwards.
TCAATGGTTCACAGCAAGCTGACATGTATATTACACCTGGTTAGTATTACTCTTTAATCTAAAGTAACTTTAGGTTTAAAAAACATTCTCTGACTAAATATTTTATTTAACAAGTGCTTTTGACTCCCTAACTATAGTCTTTGACGGGTTAAAGCTGCATAAACTATGTACAATGATGGGTTATAATGCAAAACTATATGTAACGTGTACGTTTAAACTCTGGTACGCTGTGTCTATTTCCCTGGGTAGCTTTAAACAGTTCTATATGAAAGTCCAATAATTGTTAAATCCCAATAAGAAAGAGAGAAAGCAATTTTTAACCGTGGTTGTATGTCTAACCTTCGCTTATACTTGCTTAGGATATGACTAAAGGGAAAGTTATGAAGCGGAGAGTTATCTTTCGAGAGTTACGTCCGATCCATGCCCAAACCACGTTCACATTTCTCAATGACACATAAACACGATCATTGCGATGAATAGAGTCCTGCCGGCCGTTTTGAGAAAACATTTTTTCATCGCCAGAATGGTGAACGCGGCTCAGAGTTATAAAAGAATGATAACTCTTCAACATCTTCATAAATATTGGCAAGAGAGAGAGGGAGTTACGTCAAATATAACTGTCCCATGTTAGTTCAAAAAATTGTCGAGAGAGTTAAAAAAATTGAGTGTGATCACTAGGAAAACTGGTCTGAATCATAACTCTCAGAGGTAACTCTCCACTTAATAACTCTCCTTTTAGCCGTTCCGTTGCTTGGCATACAGTACTTTAGTTGTAGCAGCTTGAAATATTGGTTCTTTCACTACTGTACCTGAAACGATAAAATCAGAATTCTACGTCGCAAGCATTGGACGCAGCATTCGACGTTGCGATCTATAGCCCTTCGTCGGAAAGTTAGTATTTAAGTTAGTGATCCATTACTATATTTTCTACCTTCTATATGTTTTGTTATGTCACGCATGTAACCTTATTACTTAGTGCTAACAAAAAAAGGCCCTGGAGGTACCTAATTAGAGTGGACCTAATTAGGTTTCCAGGTTCAATTCCTGGAGCCATGAAGATGAAGATGGTGCGTTAGCTGATATACACTGACCATACGAAGGCATAGTTAGTAGAGGTATTGTATACTAAATTTAAAATAATAGTGGGTACTTACGGTTACTGTTAGGTAGTTAAGTCTATCTGACATGCTCAGAAGGTAAAACTCTAATCTACTAGAGTTCGCTTAGTTGACTAAGGTAACTCTAGTCTATCTACCTTGGTGGTAGACTAGAGTGACGTTAGTTAACTAAGGCAGAGTCACCGTGACTTTACCTTAGTTAACTGACGTAACTCTAGTCTACCACCAAGGTAGATAGACTAGAGTTACCTTGGTCAACTAAGCTAACTCTAGTAGATTAGAATTTTACCTTCTGAGCATGTCAGATAGACTTAAAGTTGTGAAATTCTATGGGGTGGTAAGGGTGGCGGGGTGGTTAGTGCGATTAGTTTGAACTGTAAGTACCTACATAGTACCATTCACATTTAGTAGACTTACCTCTACATAAATAGTACAATGTAGGTACTTAAAGTCAAACCTACTCCCACCACCGCCCCCGACCATTTGAATTTCCACCCCAACAATCTAGTTATTACGGTTACCGTTAGGTAGTTAAGTCTACCTGACGTGCCCAGAAGGTAAGTCTAGTTTACTATAGTTAGTATACTAGAGTTAACGTAGTTGACTAAGGTAACTCTAGTCTGTCTACCTTGGTGGTAGACTAGAGTTACGTTAGTTAACTAAGGTAAAGTCACCGTGACTCTGCCTTAGTTAACTAACGTAACTCTAGTCTACCACCAAGGTAGACAGACTAGAGTTACCTTAGTCAACTACGTTAACTCTAGTATACTAACTATAGTAAACTAGACTTACCTTCTGGGCACGTCAGGTAGACTTAACTACCTAACGGTAACCGTAATAACTAGATTGTTGGGGTGGAAATTCAAATGGTCGGGGGCGGTGGTGGGAGTAGGTTTGACTTTAAGTACCTACATTGTACTATTTATGTAGAGGTAAGTCTACTAAATGTGAATGGTACTATGTAGGTACTTACAGTTCAAACTAATCCCACTAACCACCCCGCCACCCTTACCACCCCATAGAATTTCACAACTTTATAGTTCTCACAACAATCTAGTTATTTCGGTTACTGTTAGGCAGTTAAGTCTATCTGACATGCTCAGAAGGTAAAACTCTAATCTACTAGAGTTAGCTTAGTTGACCAAGGTAACTCTAGTCTATCTACCTTGGTGGTAGACTAGAGTTACGTTAGTTAACTAAGGTAAAGTCACGGTGACTCTGCCTTAGTTAACTAACGTCACTCTAGTCTACCACCAAGGTAGATAGACTAGAGTTACCTTAGTCAACTAAGCGAACTCTAGTAGATTAGAGTTTTACCTTCTGAGCATGTCAGATAGACTTAACTACCTAACAGTAACCGTAAGTACCCACTATTATTTTAAATTTAGTATACAATACCTCTACTAACTATGCCTTCGTATGGTCAGTGTATATCAGCTAACGCACCATCTTCATCTTCATGGCTCCAGGAATTGAACCTGGAAACCTAATTAGGTCCACTCTAATTAGGTACCTCTAGGGCCTTTTTACTCCGCCTGCCGTAGGCGAGGCGGAGTTTTAAATTCGCCCCGTTTCTGTTTTTTTTTTTTTTTTTATTTTTTTTCGGTGTCAGAAGTCGGTGCAGCGCTCATGGGTGATACCGCTGGCACAAACCGCGTGAGCCGACCTAAACACGGCGTTTAAACTCAATTTCTAGCGAAATGTGTCAACAAAACACGCATTTAAACGTGCATGCTAGAACATCTAAACCGCAAGAAGGTTTTACGTGCAAAGATTCTCATGCAAAATGCTTTAAAACGACAAATTCCAGCGATGTGTCGCGGTGAAGTTTTGAGAGCGTGTTTCCGTCATTTTCTGGTTTATTCCTACTTTTAAGGAAATTTAGAAATTTCTACACAAGAATCAAACGCAAATTCTACTGAAATATCTACATACATACAAAATGAAGATCGGTGAAGGAACTTCGCAAAAATATTCATTTTTGTACTTTCGAACGGCGTTTTTCCTATGCTTTTGACTGAAAACACGACGAACGACACTTGCCAGAGCAATTTGCGTGGCGCGTGGAATGACTTGAGCACGGGGACACAAAAATTGAGGTTATTGAATGCGAGTTCCCTATCTGTATATATCTGATCTGTGATACAGCTTCTTCTGAATCAGGAACAAGGAACTTGCTCGGAGCATGTCGACACAAAGTGGTAGTTTCGGCGTTCCTCGGAATTCGTCGGTTTCCGACGCTGCTCGAAGATTTTCCGAATACTATTTTTTCAAAATTTTTCTCTAGCTCGAAGATTTTGCTCCTTGAAAGTCCTCTAAATTTTCATGCATCCTAAAGGATTTAAGGTAATATGCTTTATTTTCTATCATTATTTGTAGCAAAGTACTTAGATTGTGCATAGAGATCGATTTTTGAGAGATCAGACTGGAAATAAGTACAATTTTCGAGTATTGTAAGTTTGTGCTTTCCAAGCATGGCTATGGTCGCATGTAAGATTAAGGCTACCGTTTTCAGTTGAAGTTGGTTCGATAATATTACCATGAAATCCGCTATAGAAACTGAATGAGGTCTTGAATTGTTGAGATTGTCGAAGAAAGTATGCTGAGACAGTTCTATGTATAGAGTTGGTTCTGGTTCAAATTTATTGAAAAAAGGCAATTTAATTTTAATTTTGTGAATTTCGATTACAAAACATGCCTTGGACTGTCGACCAATTGATTTCGTCAGGCGATTACAGACTTGTGAGAGGAGGGGGGTAGCCTAATTACTAAAATGTAGTGAAAAAAGGACTTTCCATCTAATGGTGGGAGCAGGTTGGCGGGAACACTGGAGAATAAAGGTCCTGTCACAATGCAATTTTTCTTGCAACTTGAAATGCAATTCTACTATTGGGAGATGTAAAATTGGCAAATGCAAGTTTCCATCACAGTTTGCTGGGGTTTTTTAACGTACCAAACATTTGTCACAAATTTACTTAAGAGTAGATTTTCCCTGTAGCAAAAAAGATGGCAAATGTCGATTTTACCAGAGTGCATGGCAGTCTGAAATTGTTTAAAAAGGCAAATTAACGTCTTTTGGAGAACAGACAGAAGACAATAGGTTATTTTCACACTTGTGTTAAAATTTCAATCCAGTAGCTTTGCTTCTTGTCATCTTTTCCCACGTATTCTTTCTTGATACCTGCAATGCATTCTGGTAAAATCGACATGTCGCCATCTTTTTTGCTACGGTGAATGCAAGGAAAAGTGCACCGTGTGACAGGGCCTTAAGGGTAAGAGGTGGATAGAGAAGGAGACGGAGCAGTTACAAGTGCAAGAAAAATTGCACCGTGTGACAGGGCCTTGAGGGTGGGAGGTGGATAGGAGGAGACGGAGCAGGATGTGGGAGTCGTGCAAGGTCGGGATGTTAAAAAAGAACAAGGAATGTTATGTTTTTAATGCCTTTTAGACTTTTCTTGAGGCAATTAAAATTCAAACTGTCAAATCCAAACACTGTACAGAATGGCCGACTTTACGTGGTCTTTAGTTTTTACACAACCACTTGCATTGTTATCTTTTGCAGTTTGTTTACCATTTCAGTTATCTATCTTCAATAGAATTCTTTGAAATTTGTTTGTAGATCGACAAAATGCTTAACCTCCTCTCAACAACTGGCAGATTATGAAAAATGAAATTGTTAAAGGTAAATATTGAATATGGGACAATTTGGGACAGTATAATTTTGGACATGACGGTTTCATTCTCACCTAATTTGACGATTATTTTGTGGGTACACATACCGTGGAATCTCATGTGCTCCAGAAGCATTTTAATCTTAGAAAAAGTCAAATAATGATGAACTGTGTTTTAAAAGAAAGTTAGAATCTTATTTGGTTCAAATCAATTGAATTATGGCCCAAGAGTTCATGAAAACACATACAAAAGGCTTTCTTAAAAAACTGAAGTATCAAATCTAGCAATTTTATATGTTATGCCTCTAAACAACACAATTCTGTTTCTAAAAATTGGTACCCTACTAGACCTATATGCATGATTATACTAATTTGGACATATTTATTTTTACCCATTAAAATATAAATTTGTGTTTAATCATTCGTGTTTGTCATTATTTGACTTTGTAATGTTGGTTAAACATAAGGAGATTGAGGTGACTTTGCCAGAAACAAAAACATCCATTATTATACTAAAATTTCAATATATATAGCAATTAAAACTAACCACAGGAAATATATTTCTACTTTTTAATTGAAATGTTTCTGTTATATGCACTATATCATATTTTTGATAAAAAATTACAACACCTATGTTATTTCCTGGTTTACTATCTCAATCATCTTTTGTTTAAGCTGGCTTTGAGTGTTCATTTGAAAGTTTGGAAAGTTCATTTGAAAATCACAATAGTTCTCAATGTTATATTGGACCCTTTAAAGTTAAAAAAATACTTTGTAATATTTTATACTACTGGTAATTTATCTTAGATACAGACTTTGTGATTTTGTACTAGAATGTTGACTTTCAAACTTTAAGATGAACTACTTATTAAGGACAAAATAAGCTAGCATATTGTCTTTTGTTTACAAAGTGGAACTTGTTTGGAATTGAGATGAACTGATGCAGTTGTTCTTTAACTTTATCAATTAATTACATATCTTAAATGAAAAAGAAAACCACAACTTGCCAAATAAATTCTGTGGGCTCTTTTTATTAGCAAAGAAAAGATGTGGCGGATGTAAGAATTTAAGAGTAAAAAAGTTTCCTTGGACTAAAAAAATTGACAGTATGCCAGATTTTCTAGATAAACAAGCAGTACAGATGTTGGCCAATAATAAGTATAAGTAACTACAATTTTTAATTTTAAAAGTTTTCTATTGATGCCTGGATACAGTAAATACTTTACCAGAGTTCTTCGTATTACATCGACTTGAAAAAGTTTTAAGTCACATGAAGCTTTTAGTTGATACTATGCAATTTCAAATTTTACAGACTTCTTAATTAACATGCCAAATTTACCTTGTTGAACATAAGGTCTTTCCTGAGAAAAAGTAAAACTGTCTGGCATTATATGGAGTAGAATAATTTAAATTAGTTTGAGACTTTGATTTGATAACAATTTTGATTTGTACTATTTACAATACAAGTGACCGGGTTGTATCGGATATACAAACCCAAGCTGAAGGCGAGATATCTGACATACACAGATGCGAATGTTGTAAATGGCTTGTGAAACTCGTCAATTTTATACATCAGATCTATAGCAAAGTGATTTTGAAAATACCGATTCTGTAAGATGAGAAAATGATTTCTTTTGTGTTTCCTGTATGATTTATTACTTTATAAGTTTCTTAATTAAAATTACAACATATTGCCTACTGGAACTTTTTATATTGTTTGGTTGTGGTGAATTTGTATTTTGGCAATTGAAATATTTCTGAATTTGTATGTGCATTTCCTTTGCTTCAGTTCAAGTTTACATTTCAAATATTCCACTTTGTAATACTTGCGTGGTAATAATAATATAAGAAAACAGGTTTACATGGCTCTTGAATATAGTCTTTTCAACAAGTAAGTAAAGATGAATTTATACTTCAAAGAGATATGTTCCTAACCTGACAATGGTACCTTCCAAAAAGACTAAATTTAAATTGATTCTTCGAATAAATTTTTTACTTTTCAATCCAAGATCAATCTAAGTTATGTATTTCTACTTTTATTTTGGTCTCTTTAACACTGAAACTATCAATTGTATATAAAGCAACTTCACTATCGAGTGACTTCATTAGTTGCTGGGCAAAGCCAAAGCATTGATTTTTCGGCTGTTTTCAATGAAAAATAGAATTTTGCCCAAAGTTATCTCAAATAAATTATCACAATTTGAACAAAAAGCTTCTGTTCTTGTGCCCACCAGAAAAATGAGATGTCTGAGACTTTCTTTGTATTTTTTTGCGAAAAATAGATCGCATGCACTGTTATGCAAAGAAAAGTGTAAGAGATTGGTTTCTGAAAAATGTCGTGCTACACACAATATTCTAAAAATGCTTGGTTTTTATTCTATGTATTTTTGAATTTTTTGTTAAAAAAAATAAAGGTAGCAATGTTTAGTGCATTTCACATTGTCAGGTTAGAAACGCAATAAGAAAAATGTGGCTCCGAACATTACAGCTTGGTCAATTTGGAATTTATAAAAAAATCGTTTCTTCGTTGTTTTTCGACGTTTTGAAGGGTTGTTTCGAGTACAAAAAAGTATTTTTAGGAAGAATTATGTGCCCACGTTACATGTCTCAAAGCCATCAAAATTCGTTGGTAATTCGTGCATGTATTTTTTCTGACTTATAAAAGCACAATTGATTAAAAATGATATTTTTCTTTTGACAAAAATACCTTTCTTCTGTGAGGCTGGCTGTATTTGAAAAAGCGTTGGTCAACGCTCCGCCAAAACTCGTGGGTTTTCTCCGGGTACTCCGGTTCTTCCCACTGGGAGAGTTGACAGGGTAGTTACATATGGTTATAAAAATGTGACTAACTTTTGAAAACCTTTCTACTTAGACTTGTTAAGCCTTCTCGTCATCTCTATCAGTTGCATGTTTTGAGCCACATGTTTTTCTTTGTAATTGTGAAACAACTCGTTATATGCTGGGTAAACCTTTGCAAAACTCTCAAAATTTATCACTTCAAGTTGTTTCATTGTTATAATATATTTTGAAGTATAAACATTTACTTACGTTGAAAAGACCCAAGTTTTTTAGGACTTTGTTCATTCACTTGTGTTATTGTTCTCTCTGCCATGTTCTGTTTTCTTCTGTTGTTATTTTAATAAGTACAATGTGTGGTAGTTAATCTCTTTTTATTGTTATTCAAATTGTATGTAATCTTTACAAATTTTTTCAATAAATTGTTTACAAAATTTACTTGTGACCCCTTTTTAATTAAAAATTCAATTCCCATGGGAATTGAGAAATTGAATAAAAAAAATCCCCCTACCCCGGCCAGCTCCCCAAGTGCCACTTCCACCTAAGTAGAAGTACTTATACATGTAGTACAAGTACTTCTACTTATTCACGGTGGAAGTAGCACTCGGAGAACTGGCCGGGGTAGCCGGCAAAGAGAAGACCAACTTTGCAAGTGCTAATACAATTGCTAAGTTGATCTTCCCTAGAGAGCAGCCGCGCGTACCTAACAAATTAAAACAACAAACGTTAGTGACTTAAGTACTTAGCATGCAAATTTGATTCCCAAAGCCAAAATGTCAAGTGCCCCCCGCTGATCCTACCAACTGCCTACCTGCCTCAGTTCTAAGCTGTCTTCCTCAGTTCTAAGCTCCTGCATTCCATTCGTTACCTTCACTTTCCTCACCATCGCACAGTCACTCACAGCTGATAAACCCGCATGCACCACCACCACCCCGACTGCCACCCAATTTCGAAAATTAAAAGAGTTAAAATTTCGGTAAAGTATGCATTTTAAATGCAATTTATTTGGATATTTTAGATCAAACGTAAACAGAAAAAGCTCGTACATAAAAACAGGTGAGAATTCTATTTAAAATTTGCTTGCAAAATATAAAACTTAATTCGCATTTTTCTTAGTTAATAGTATAGATCAATTTAGTTGATGTTGAAACCTACTCTTAACTGTTTTGTTAGAAGTGACGACAGATTTTGGTTTTTAAGCATACTTTCAAAAATTTTAATTCCTTTAATAAACCTAACCCCATGCAACTTACACACGGCGCACACCCTCGCAGTCCATACATTTAGCTAATAAATTACGTTATAAACAAAAAAGCAAAATAAAAAGATAAATTACGTTATCTCTAGCTACTTAAACCCACTTAGACTGAGTTTTTGATTGAATTTTCAAACGTAAAACCTTAGCTGAATGGGCATGGGCTTTTCGTTGTGTTAACTGTTCCGGAGTAAATATAAACCTGGGGCCGGTTGTATCAAAGGCGTTTAGCTTAAACGGTGGATAAGTGAAATTTAAAAATCAGTTTTACACCTAGTACGGAACCGAAATTATGAGTTGAAATAGAATAAATATTTAGTTTTATATATAATTGTTCTTCTCAGGTCAAATAACTTCAGCTGGTTTGTTTATACAACATGGAAACGTGTTTCATATTTTTGACTTATCCACCGTTTAAGCTAAACGCCTTTGATACAACCGGCCCCTGATACTTACCAAAGTCCAAGGCTGGGTCAAATAAGCATGAGAATTAGGCAAAAATAAAAAGCAATTGAAACTCAACAGATTCACTAAAGTTGTTTTTTTTTTTGGCAACTTATATCCTTAAGTGTAGATGACATGCAATTTTTAATGCCGTAATTCTCACACTTATTTAACCGAAACGCCTTCATTTGCATGGTACCTCGCAGCTGCTCTCAAACCACCTTCGTAATTTGCTTTAGTGTACACAAACAATGACTTCATTGTTCCTGCTTACCAAAACAAATCTGAAAGCACCAAGATACTTATCATATTAATAATCAAAGAGGATTCGCATTATGCAGTAATTACCATAAACAGACGCATCACCATTGAAACAAAGCATGCCGTATTCCCATGGGAATTTAAAATGCACAAAAAAATATAATGATCCTACTGATTTGCATGGATGTATGAACCAAATTAGCTAAGAAACAAAGAAATGATATATTCCCTTGGGAATTTAATGTAGCAAAAAGATGGCGGGTGTTGATTTTACCAGAATGCCTTGCGGTCTGAAATCGTTTAAAAACTTAAGGTAAATTAACCTCGTTTGAGGAACAGACAGATAGGTTATTTTGTCACTTGTGTTAAAATTCCGTCCATTAGCTTATCTTAAATATCATTTCACTGGTATTCTTGATTGATACCCGCATTAAATTCTGGTAAAATCGACATGCCACCATCTGTTTTGCTACGGTGAATTGGAATACAAGTCACATTTTCTCGCTTTTTAACCAGAGAACACATTCTTTAAAGGTAGAACGACGGAATTGATCGTTTGCAATCGACGCCATCTTTGTTGACGTTTGAAACACATGGCAACCACAAAGTATCTATTCATTATATCTGATCCTATCGAGCCATACATCTTTAAAGTATTGTTGAATCTATAAAGTCATCTATAAAGTAGTAAATTGACACAAGTACTTCGCTGTAAACAGCTGAAGTAATCTGCAGAGTCAACCAAGATGGCGCCCAATCACACGAAATGACGTCATGTGCAAACCAAGAATAGTGACCAAATGCATCAACTATAATTTAATGGCATTATTACGAAACTTATTTTTGTAAAACGTTCAATCCTACATGTTATTTTGTTTTGTTTTTAGAAATATCCAAATCCAAATGTTAGAGACGAAATTTCCAGGCGTTAAGGTATTGTTTCTTTAAAAAATATTGTCGACATTTACCATATTTTTACCTGTTTTTTGACTCGAAAATTGACTGCCAAACTCCTAGATATTCTATTTAATTATTTTGTTGAATGTATTTGATATCAATGTTATTTCAATCCAATTTTTTTCACTTAATTTGCTGTCTTTTCTTTTTCATTAACGAGAAATATCTATTAAATCCTCTTTGATCCCTCAATAATAAGTATCTTGTTTTCTACTAACTTGCACATTACCACTACTTTCTATTACAATGTCGTGTCTTCTTATTCTTGTGGATTGTTGTTTTGTGGGTCTTGCCGTCCAGGATCGTTCATTCTTTTCTCTTCTTGTGCGTTTTTTTCACATCCCATCACCCTTTGCAATAGTAGAAAGAATTAAGTCATGAGATGATAGTTACGAATAATTTATAAACTATAACATGATAAGTTTCTTGTACGTTTGCATGGTGAATACAATATACTTATTAAGCTTTGTGGAAACACCACGTAAATTTATTATTGCAATAATAAATTTACGTGGTGTTTCCACAAAGCTTAATAAGTAAACTATAACATATTAAGCACTTATTGGATGAGGTTTTTGTGATATGCGAAATGATCAATGTCGAGGTAAGAGTTATCAGCCGAGCCGAAGGCGAGTCAGATAACTCTTACCAAGACATTGATAATTTTGCATATCACAAAAACCGAATCCGATAATTGCTTTATTATACATTGTAAGTCTTTTTCCTCGAGCAATTGACGAATTTCGCCTTCGGAAGAGCTTAAAAAGCAAGATGCCATAACATGAAACAGAAAATATCGAAAAAATGTTGTTGCCATGCCAACCATTGATGCCAACGAATACCGCATACTGTAATAATCTGCACCGTAGGCTCAACATGCAGATAACTCAGTTATCTGCTAGCAGATAACTGAGCCATAGAATAAGAATACATAGAAGGGCCACTCGCGTCGGAGCCTTTGGAGTTTTTGAAGCCGCGCATGTCGCATTACGCACGTTATTAGCATTTTCTCAGCCAGTCAATTGCATTTTCTGGCCAATAGGAATGCTGAACTGGCTGGTGGCAGCCAGTAAACTGCATAAACATAGTGTGACATGTTGCACTGCTGAGTGGCCCTTCTATGTATTCTTATTGTATGACTGAGTTATCTGCAGATTGTGTGATAGTCGCATTTATCTGCATACAACTGACCAATCACAACGCATAAAACAACTGCAATGTATAGTAATTAACACTTATTGACTGAGACCGAGGGAAACAGTATGTTTTGTGGACCAGAGACTGTCGATGTCGAGGGTCCACAAAACATACTGCTTTCCCGAGGTCTCAGTCAATAAGTATTTTATTATATACTGAGTGCCAAAAGAGAAGGAAAGTACCACAAATCAATCAAACATGTGTAAAAAGGATTACCTTTTACCTGACATGGCTACGTGAGGCTTTGTGGATTTGTTGTCTACCGGTGAATAAAAGTAATGTCCACCGCTTAGCTACGTTGCCAGGGAGACAATAGAATTTCTCCACTATCACGTGATACGTTCTTAACCAATAAGAAACAGGAATAAATGAACTTTGACACTCAGTATATTATAAAATAGTATTAATTAGGCCGGCCAAATTATTGTGTAAGCTGTTAATATGAAATTTTTTTATTAAAATCTCGAGAATCATTAATAAATCGTGAGCAAAACACAAAAGAAAATCATAGCCGTGAAGGAGTCTTTATTTCTCACACGCACACAACTTGCAGCTACTCTAACTTATGAATTTAGATTAAAATATCTCGAGAATTAAACAACACGTAAGGAATGTGTAAATTCTTAAAGCTCTTTCGAACAATAAAAATTAATATCTCGCACTAATCTCTCTCAAAAGCTCTCTCAAATTTATTGCCGATATCTCTTTGAGAATTACTGTGCACGTGAAATGTAACTTATATCAAAACTAGCTTACTTCAAGCTGTTTGGGAATCAAGATTTTACGTGTCAACGAGATCAAATATGAATCTAAGATGGCAGACAGCGCATTAAATTTCTATCTTTACGACCAACTCCCCAACGAAAGGCTTTAATTCGCTCGAAAGTCGAATTTTGTTTTTTTTTATTGTTTCAGGTAGTGAAAGATCCTGTGTGCTTTTTACAGTACTACCGACACTAGCAACGTTAGTGCGAGATGTTAATTTTTATTGAAACAAAAGCTGAACTGCTAAAAAAATGGAAACGACAAGATAAAATAAAAAAACTTACTTTCACTCTATCTTTGGATCTTCTTGGCTTCGGTTGTTCTCGTTTCATCATGCTGTTTATGGTTTCATCTGGTTGGCGCACTCTCTTCATGGAGCATCAAGGCGGTCCAGTAGGTAACTAGCTCACTCGTGTCCAGTCAACCAACATAAAATAAGGAGAAAATTAATGTTACAAAATATTTTAGAATATAGGACACTAAGCTTTAATTGAATTGACTTTAACAAACCGTACATTGTGATAGTATTTGCATCTTAACATCTGATGGAGACGGCTTGTGATTTACTTCTTATGTCGATATGAATTCTTTCCCATCTTGTTGCATCATTAGTTGATGGTTGTTGTATTCACTTTTTACTTGGCATTCTTTGAAAAAAAAATTACGATGTTCAGAAAACTGTTTACAAGATAAGCAAAGAAAACTACGTTCACAAGCATTAGAGAGGACTAAGTAATTATAATAGGCGTGACAGGTCACAGAGGTTAGTCGACGAAGAAACTCATGGACAAATTCCCGGCATGATGATACCCCGATAGCAAGAAATACAGCAAGTGTAGAACGTGTACGTGTGAGCTTAAACTGTATGTATGCAACTCCAAGAAAAGCGCAACACAAAATGGCGGAATTTAAAGACATTTCTGGTGTCATTTCCAGTTCCCTAACTTTCGCGGACAAATATATTTATATATTTTTCTCAAATTTTTTTGAAGTAAATCTAGATGGATTTTGTGAATAAACAAATCAAAAAAAGTATTGCCCACGTTAGGAAACTAGAACGGGCGCCCAAGAATGCCCACAATTTCTCCAATCTGGATTATATTTATTGATTGCGCAAATGACTGATAAAAAATAAGAGAGTAATAAAATACCAAATGGTTTCCTCTTCAAGATAGTGTCATACATGCGCGCGGCATTTCGGGATATTTGGGAAAACTCGTGTTGAAGTTGAACCTAAGGCAACATGCCAAGTACATGGATGACGCTATCCTGCTCAGGAAACTATTTAGTAATTGTCTTACAAAATGATGACAGTGAAACACAAGTCAACGCCACGGCATTTAAATTTCTCGTGTAGGATTGTTTGATCCTGCACAGTAATAGCCAAGTGGCGCAATCGTCAGAGCAAACGCCTATCACATGTGAGGTCGTGGGTTCAATCCTTACTTCAGACTCGTGACACCCATGTGAGGAGTTAGTCAGTCGTGGGTTTATTCCGGGTACTCCGGTTTGCGAATGTTGACTGGATGGTTAAAATTGTAAAATATCAGTAATCACCGGAACACGGGTACTTAACTAAACTGCTGACGATGAGGCGGAACTCATAATGAATTAATGAAAATGTGTTTCACTGTAGTTATCATATAATGTAATTGCCAAGCTGAATGAATAATTCTCCAGTAACTACGTCATATGAATAACTTACAATTATGAGAGTAGTGGGGGGGGGGGGCAGCATAAAGATTGAAGTAGTGTCAAGGAAGGGGTACTACCCTGACGGGTACTAGGCGAAGAAGTAGAGTAAACAGGAGGAAGAAGATTAAATTGGAGTAAATAAGGGGGATTGGGGTAAAGAAGGGGAGAAGCAGGATAAAGAAACCAGTGGAAGGGGGTGCTATCCTGGAAGGAGTACCCGGGAAAGAAGAGGGTGAACAGGAGGAAAAGTAGATTGGAGTACAGAAAGGGGAAATTAAACGGATCAGGAAATTCAGACTTGCAATTCAAATGAAAGGCAGCTCATTGGTCATGTAAACACTCGTTAAATCATGGTTCTCGCTTGCCTTTAGCTTGGAATCATCTTTGAATTTGAACTGAAAGTCTGAATTTGCATGTTTCTTGTATAGAGTGCAGTGTATCAGAACAGAAGAGGTTTTGAAGAAAAAGAAAGAAAGAATAAAAGTAAGTTAAAATTTGTAAAGAATAATGAAGAAACTATTGGTACAGCACTTGATACATGATGATAATCATCATTATAAACTCTCTATTAATCCGGGGGGGGTATAATAGAGAATTTGCAATGATAGTAAGTATATTGTAATATTTGGGTTTTTACCACTAAATCCTCTTGAAAGTTCTTTTTGGCTGTGGCTTCTCTCATCACAGTTGTCTGTGCTTGTCTTGCAAAATCTCTGGAATATCTATAACGTGAAGGTCAATATTTAAGATTAGAAAAATAGAAACCGTAAAATAGAAAGAAATTTAAATCGTGGCGAATACTTTTTACGGTCTTGCTGGCATGACAAAAAGAGAGTATAGATTTATAAGATCATGTTGATTTATCCTTTATCTGAACTATATTTAACTTAGATTTTAAAATAGATTTCACCCTGGTAAGCAGACCGAATGGGTTTTCAAACAAGATAACATTTAATGACTAAAACGTGCACAGAATAGTTAGAGAATGCTTACATGTCGAATAAAAATCCAATACTTTTAATGTCCAACTACACAATAGCGATTTTCGTTGCATTTCTAGACTGGAGAAGAAGACGACGCCATTTTGATTTTGATTTCTCCCGACAACGGCAGATTTGTCTTCGCAATTTTTTTCCATTTCTTCGTCGTTTTAGCTCCAATTTGCTCGTCGTGTTTCTTTCGTACCTTCCTCGCCATTTCCGTACAATCAATGGACATTTATACTCAAGATTAAGACTGTATTGAGACTTTCAAAATGTTCGTCAGGAGACATAAAAATCGAAGCTTCTTCTTCGGGTTGCAGAAGCAAATGACGTCAGACGACCTTTGTCCGCCAGCAAATACCCGTATGTATAACATTCAATGATCTTTTTAGGAAGCTGAAAATCAGTTTTTATTGCGCGAACGAAATGTTTTTGCCATTATTTCTTACTCAGGTCTTTGTTCTACTACTTTACTTCCAGTTTAGTTAGGTAACTTGCCAAAAGAAACGCCTGTAAGGGACAATTTTGCATTTTTTTTTTATTTCGATGCTGATGAAGAAGAGAAGACTCGTTAGAGCTTTCATTGGCAAATATCTTTCCCTCCGTGGCCGAGAGGTAAAGACAACTGTCTTGACTTCGATTTTGGGTGGATCGAGGACCGGTCCAGTTCGACTGAGTTTGGTAAGAATTTAATTCTGATCGGTGCTCGATCCACCCAAAACTGAATTCAAAGCTGGGCGTGGAGTGCAGGAAAACACTAGGCAGTACCGCGAGGCCAAGGAGGCAAACGTTATTTTCCTAGTGTTGTTAACTAATATTTAAGCAAATTTCATTAACTTGACTGTTGGGGACAGACCTGTAGGGTTGGTGCATTGAAGACTTCTCGTCGTTATTTCCCTTCGTTCAAGAAGACAAGTTGTCTTCATCGAGAAATAACGACGAAAAGACTTCAAGACACCACTAAACCACTACACTTTAAAGCTACAGTGTAGTGGTTTAGCTAGCTAAACCACTACACTGTGCCAATAATATATGGCTGACTTCTTCCTAACGCTTACGGTACGACCATGGATGCGCAAACACATTAAAGCCTTGAAAGCAAGTGTTTTCTTTTAGGAAAGAATCAAGGACGACAACGCTTACTAAATCAAAGCCGTCTAGTCATGTTTTAAGTACTTCAGCTATGTTTAACGATCTTTTACCAGATCTTTGCAAGAGGAAAAGTAAAATTTTGCATCATTATTATTAACTTTCCGTCAGTCGTTTCTTTCTTGATCGAGCATTATATGCCATTGTGTTCAGTGTCCTTGATATAGGAGCCATATACTTATGGCCTTGGGTTTAATTCCCAAACACTGAATGGCAGTGTTTTGCTCTTCCAATGAGATAACAAGATGGCACTGTAGAACGCGTGGTTTTATATAAGCTACGAGCGTCAAGATATCCTTGATAGGTAACTATTGATCCTACAATGGACACTTATGTTCACTGCCAATAGGAACGTTTCCAACTCACAGCTTGTACATAATGGATTTTATAGGTTGTGTCACAAGGAAACTGCAGTTCGGTCGTAAAATCAACTTGTTTTCAAGGTTGCCGGGTTTTAAACATTACTGACACTGTTAATGTTGTAGCTCGGAATTGTAAAACAACGGCGGCAATGCAGTTTTCTTGTGCCATAACCTGTAAAATGGGTGGTTTTATCATTTATATAAGCTACGACCGCCAAGCTTTATCCTTGATAGGAAACAATTGATCCCACCAACGACATTTGTATTCTCTACCGATAGGAACGTTTGAGACTTACAGCTTGTACATAACGCATTTTATCGGTGAGTCGTAAAACCAACCTGTTACTGCTCAGCAAACTACCAGTTCCCTCGATCAACGATAGTCGATGAAGCTTGGCGCTCGTAGGTTGTGTAAAACCAAGCATTTTACAGGTTATAGCCAGGTTAGCAGTATCTGCAATGTTTCAAAGCAACCACGAATAGAAACTGACAGCCAACGTTCTGAGTTAAGGTTTGTAGAATATACTACATGATTAGTTACAGCATGACCAGGCATATAGTAAATAACGCATTGCCATCTTGTTCCAAAGTTATCTTATTACTTGAAAGAGCTGAAGACTGCCATGCAGTGTTTGGGAATCAAACCCAAGGCCATAAATACATGACTCCTATATCAAGGACACTGAACACAATGACATATAAAGCTCGATCAAGAAAGAAACGACCGACGGAAAGTCAATAGTATATGCAAACTTCGACTTTCCTTCTTGCAAAGGCCTGGTCATAAAAGATCGTTAAACATAGCTGAGCAACTTAAAACATGCCTACACAGTTTTGATTTAATAAGCGTTATCGTCTTTGACTCTTTCCCGAAAGAAGACATATTCTTTACAGGCTGTACAGTGTTTGCGCATCTATGCTTCATGCCTTCTTGAAAAGACCTCGCCATAAAAGATCGTTTAACTTAGCTGAACAACTCGAGCGCCAAGCTTCATCGACTATCGTTGATCGAGGGAAATGGTAGTTTGCTGAGCAGTAACAGGTTGGTTTTACGACTCACCGATAAAATGCGTTATGTACAAGCTGTAAGTCTCAAACGTTCCTATCGGTAGAGAATACAAATGTCGTTGGTGGGATCAATTCTTTCCTATCAAGGATAAAGCTTGGCGGTCGTAGCTTATATGGTTATGGCACAAGAAAACTGCATTGCCGCCGTTGTTTTACAATTCCGAGCTACAACATTAACAGTGTCAGTAATGTTTAAAACCCGGCAACCTTGAAAACAAGTTGATTTTACGACCGAACTGCAGTTTCCTTGTGACACAACCTATAAAAGCCATTATGTACAAGCTGTGAGTTGAAAACGTTCCTATTGGCAGTGAACATAAGTGCCATTGTAGGATCAATAGTTACCTATCAAGGATATCTTGACGCTCGTAGCTTATATAAAACCACGCGTTCTACAGTGCCATCTTGTTATCTCATTGGAAGAGCAAAACACTGCCATTCAGTGTTTGGGAATTAAACCCAAGGCCATAAGTATATGGCTCCTATATCAAGGACACTGAACACAATGGCATATAATGCTCGATCAAGAAAGAAACGACTGACGGAAAGTTAATAATAATGATGCAAAATTTTACTTTTCCTCTTGCAAAGATCTGGTAAAAGATCGTTAAACAGCTGAAGTACTTAAAACATGACTAGACGGCTTTGATTTAGTAAGCGTTGTCGTCCTTGATTCTTTCCTAAAAGAAAACACTTGCTTTCAAGGCTTTAATGTGTTTGCGCATCTTTGCGCATCCATGGTCGTACCGTAAGCGTTAGGAAGAAGTCAGCCATATATTATTGGCACAGTGTAGTGGTTTAGCTAGCTAAACCACTACACTGTAGCTTTAAAGTGTAGTGGTTTAGTGGTGTCTTGAAGTCTTTTCGTCGTTATTTCTCGATGAAGACAACTTGTCTTCTTGAACGAAGGGAAATAACGACGAGAAGTCTTCAATGCACCAACCCTACAGGTCTGTCCCCAACAGTCAAGTTAATGAAATTTGCTTAAATATTAGTTAACAACACTAGGAAAATAACGTTTGCCTCCTTGGCCTCGCGGTACTGCCTAGTGTTTTCCTGCACTCCACGCCCAGCTTGAATTCAGTTTTGGGTGGATCGAGCACCGATCAGAATTAAATTCTTACCAAACTCAGTTGAACTGGACCGGTCCTCGATCCACCCAAAATCGAAGTCAAGACAGTTGTCTTTACCTCTCGGCCACGGAGGGAAAGATATTTGCCAATGAAAGCTCTAACGAGCCTTCTCTTCTTCATCAGCATCGAAATAAAAAAAAATGCAAAATTGTCCCTTACAGGCGTTTCTTTTGGCAAGTTACCTAACTAAACTGGAAGTAAAGTAGTAGAACAAAGACCTGAGTAAGAAATAATGGCAAAAACATTTCGTTCGCGCAATAAAAACTGATTTTCAGCTTCCTAAAAAGATCATTGAATGTTATACATACGGGTATTTGCTGGCGGACAAAGGTCGTCTGACGTCATTTGCTTCTGCAACCCGAAGAAGAAGCTTCGATTTTTATGTCTCCTGACGAACATTTTGAAAGTCTCAATACAGTCTTAATCTTGAGTATAAATGTCCATTGGTTGTACGGAAATGGCGAGGAAGGTACGAAAGAAACACAACGAGCAAATTGGAGCTAAAACGACGAAGAAATGGAAAAAAATTGCGAAGACAAATCTGCCGTTGTCGGGAGAAATCAAAATCAAAATGGCGTCGTCTTCTTCTCCAGTCTAGAAATGCAACGAAAATCGCTATTGTGTAGTTGGACATTAAAAGTATTGGATTTTTATTCGACATGTAAGCATTCTCTAACTATTCTGTGCACGTTTTAGTCATTAAATGTTATCTTGTTTGAAAACCCATTCGGTCTGCTTACCAGGGTGAAATCTATTTTAAAATCTAAGTTAAATATAGTTCAGATAAAGGATAAATCAACATGATCTTATAAATCTATACTCTCTTTTTGTCATGCCAGCAAGACCGTAAAAAGTATTCGCCACGATTTAAATTTCTTTCTATTTTACGGTTTCTATTTTTCTAATCTTAAATATTGACCTTCACGTTATAGATATTCCAGAGATTTTGCAAGACAAGCACAGACAACTGTGATGAGAGAAGCCACAGCCAAAAAGAACTTTCAAGAGGATTTAGTGGTAAAAACCCAAATATTACAATATACTTACTATCATTGCAAATTCTCTATTATACCCCCCCCCCGGATTAATAGAGAGTTTATAATGATGATTATCATCATGTATCAAGTGCTGTACCAATAGTTTCTTCATTATTCTTTACAAATTTTAACTTACTTTTATTCTTTCTTTCTTTTTCTTCAAAACCTCTTCTGTTCTGATACACTGCACTCTATACAAGAAACATGCAAATTCAGACTTTCAGTTCAAATTCAAAGATGATTCCAAGCTAAAGGCAAGCGAGAACCATGATTTAACGAGTGTTTACATGACCAATGAGCTGCCTTTCATTTGAATTGCAAGTCTGAATTTCCTGATCCGTTTAATTTCCCCTTTCTGTACTCCAATCTACTTTTCCTCCTGTTCACCCTCTTCTTTCCCGGGTACTCCTTCCAGGATAGCACCCCCTTCCACTGGTTTCTTTATCCTGCTTCTCCCCTTCTTTACCCCAATCCCCCTTATTTACTCCAATTTAATTTTCTTCCTCCTGTTTACTCTACTTCTTCGCCTAGTACCCGTCAGGGTAGTACCCCTTCCTTGACACTACTTCAATCTTTATGCTGCCCCCCCCCCCACTACTCTCATAATTGTAAATTATTCATATGACGTAGTTACTGGAGAATTATTCATTCAGCTTGGCAATTACATTATATGATAACTACAGTGAAACACATTTTCATTAATTCATTATGAGTTCCGCCTCATCGTCAGCAGTTTAGTTAAGTACCCGTGTTCCGGTGATTACTGATATTTTACAATTTTAACCATCCAGTCAACATTCGCAAACCGGAGTACCCGGGATAAACTTACGACTGACTAGGATTGAACCCACGACCTCACATGTGATAGGCGTTTGCTCTGACGATTGCGCCACTTGGCTATTACTGTGCAGGATCAAACAATCCTACACGAGAAATTTAAATGCCGTGGCGTTGACTTGTGTTTCACTGTAATCATTTTGTAAGACAATTACTAAATAGTTTCCTGAGCAGGATAGCGTCATCCATGTACTTGGCATGTTGCCTTAGGTTCAACTTCAACATGAGTTTTCCCAAATATCCCGAAATGCCGCGCGCATGTATGACACTATCTTGAAGAGGAAACCATTTGGTATTTTATTACTCTCTTATTTTTTATCAGTCATTTGCGCAATCAATAAATATAATCCAGATTGGAGAAATTGTGGGCATTCTTGGGCGCCCGTTCTAGTTTCCTAACGTGGGCAATACTTTTTTCAATTTGTTTATTCACAAAATCCATCTAGATTTACTTCAAAAAAATTTGAGAAAAATATATAAATATATTTGTCCGCGAAAGTTAGGGAACTGGAAATGACACCAGAAATGTCTTTAAATGTGTCAGAAGTCAGATTTCGGCAGAGATTAGGAAAGCAAAAACCTTTTTCTACGAGAATAAAGTAGGTCCAAACCTAAAAAATCGCCCAAAATCTTGGTGGAAAGTCATTAAGCGTTTGATTGGCAAAAAGTCGGCTAAAGCAACGATGGTGGATCCCTCTACTGGGCTGTTGATGGATGATAAACGGTCTGCTTGCTTCATAAACCATTTCTTTGCAAACTTAACTAAGGATTACCCAAAAGTGGGAAAAGAATGGCTAGAACCTCATTGCGCGGAAAATTTGCCACTAATCACCGTCGATGAAGTGCAACAAGAACTGCAAAAAATTAATGTTAATAAAGCACCTGGCCCTAACGATCCATTACTGAAAATTTTGAAGACCTTTGCAAAGTACTTTGCTGTACCCTTGACCGAAATCTTCAATGAATCCTTTCAATCTAAAACTTTTCCTAAAGTTTGGAAGAATTATAAAGTGTCGGGTATTCCAAAATCAATACCTTGTACGCTTGCAGAAGATTTAAGACCAATTGCTTTAACAAGTGTCCTGGCAAAAATCCAAGAAACCTTTGCAGTTAAGTGGATGTATGCTGATACCACTGGGAAAATTTCGGATTCTCAATATGGTGGTTTACCGCGATCATCTACAGTTAATGCCTTAGTTAAATTACTACATAATTGGCACAAGTTAATGGACGAAAGGCATAGAGTGATTAGGATAGTCTTCCTCGACTTTCGCAAGGCTTTCGACCTCATCGATCACAATAAATTGCTAGAAAACATGAGATCAATGGGTGTAAGACCCGCCTTGATAAAATGGTTTGCTTCGTACTTGAATGAGCGATCTCATTTCACACAGTTTGGGAAAGAAACATCTGATTTTGAAAATGTTACTGGGGGCGTCCCACAGGGCAGTAAATTGGGACCAATTGCCTTTGTAATTAAAATTAATATGCTACCTAGTGTTATAGAACAAGTTGTTGGAAACGAGGATGTTGTTGTGGATGGTGATACGATTCTCTTCATGGACGATACCACGAGTTGGGAGGCGTTAGATGTTCATTATCACGTTTCTGGAATGGAAATTGGGAACATACCCAAGAAAATTGAGTCAGTAAAAACCTTTGCGGAAAACGAGAAAATGGTATTAAACGCAAAAAAATGTAAAGAAATGATCATTGACTTTCGAAAAGATAGAACAGTTATTCCTGCAATGAAAATAAATGACTGTGTCCTTGAAAGAGTTAGCTCTTATAAATTACTCGGTTTATGGATAGATGATGACCTCAAGTGGAAATCAAACACGGAATACGTTGTAAAGAAGGCAGCTAAGCGGTTATATTTTTTAAAAACTCTTAAAGGGTACAATGCTCCACGAGAAGACTTAAAGATATTTTATATCTCGGCTATCAGATCAATTGTGGAATTTGGAGCTCAAATTTGGCATGGTGGCCTGACACAGGAACAGTCTAAAGATATAGAGAGAATTCAAAGGCGCGCTATGAAAATAATATGTCCAGGAAAGACTTACAAACAGGCATTAACTGAATGTGGTTTGCACACTCTAGAATACAGAAGAGATATAATGTGTGTAAATTTAATAAAAGACATGAAACAGCCAACCCACAAACTAAACGATCTTCTGCCACCTATTGTCGGTCTGGTACGGGAGAAACACACGAGACTTAATGAAAATAAATTTTATAATTTTAAATGCAAAACAGAACGTTTTAACAATAGTCCTTTAGTATATGCGATCCGCAAATACAATATGGCTTTTGACAATAATTAATGGTTTTTTCTTGGATTTCAAATATTTTAACTATTGAACTACTATGGCTTTGGTATTCTGGGGCACTTTTAATTAATTATTTTTAATATAGATTGTAGTTTTACAAAAACTCTGTAATTGTACTTATATACATATAATTGATTTCGTCTCTCTTTTTCATGTAAATCACATAACAATTTAGCTGTCTAAGCTACTTAATGTGTGTATTTTTAATAATAATAATAATAATAATAATAATAAATTCCGCCACTTTGTGTTGCGCTTTTCTTGGAGTTGCATAGATACAGTTTAAGCTTACACGTACACGTTCTACACTTGCTATACTTCTTGCTATCGGAATATCATCATGCCGGGAATTTGTCCATGAGTTTCTTCGTCGACTAACCTCTGTGACCTGTCACGCCTATTATAATTACTTAGTCCTCTCTAATGCTTGTGAACGTAGTTTTCTTTGCTTATCTTGTAAACAGTTTTCTGAACATCGTAATTTTTTTTTCAAAGAATGCCAAGTAAAAAGTGAATACAACAACCATCAACTAATGACGCAACAAGATGGGAAAGAATTCATATCGACATAAGAAGTAAATCACAAGCCGTCTCCATCAGATGTTAAGATGCAAATACTATCACAATGTACGGTTTGTTAAAGTCAATTTCAATTAACGCTTAGTGTCCTATATTCTAAAATATTTTGTAACATTAATTTTCTCCTTATTTTATGTTGGTTGACTGGACACGAGTGAGCTAGTTACCTACTGGACCGGCGTGATGTTCCGTGAAGAGAGTGCGCCAACCAGATGAAACCATAAACAGCATGATGAAACGAGAACAACCGAAGCTAAGAAGATCCAAAGATAGAGTGAAAGTAAGTTTTTTGATTTTATCTTGTCGTTTCTATTTTCTTTAGCAGTTCAGCTTTCGTTTCAATAAAAATTAACATCTCGCACTAACGTTGCTAGTGTTGGCAGTGCTGTAAAAAGCACACAGGATCTTTCACTACATTAAACAATAAAAAAACAAAATTCGACTTTCGAGCGAATTAAAGCCTTTCGTTGGGGAGTTGGTCGTAAAGATAGAAATTTAATGCGCTGTCTGCCATCTTAGATTCATATTTGATCTCGTTGACACGTAAAATCTTAATTCCCAAACAACTTGAAGTAAGCTAGTTTTGATAGAAGTTACATTTCACCTGCAAAGTAATAGTTGAAGAGATATTGGTAATAAATTTGAGAGAGCTTTTGAGAGAGATTAGTGCGAGATATTAATTTTTATTGTTCGAAAGAGCTTTAAGAATTTACACATTCCTTACGTGTTGTTTAATTCTCGAGATATTTTGATTTAAAATCATAAATTAGGGTAGCTGCAAGTTGTGTGCGTGTGAGAAATAAAGACTCCTTCACGGCTATGATTTTCTTTTGTGTTTTGTTCACGATTTACTAATGATTCTCGAGATTTTAATAAAAAAATTTCATATTAACAGCTTACACAATAATTTGGCCGACCTAATTAATAAACTATTTTATTATACATTGCAGTTGTTTTATGCGTTGTGATTGATCAGTTGTATGCAGATAAATGCGACTATCACACAATCTGCAGATAACTCAGTTATCTGCTAGCAGATAACTGAGTTATCTGGATGTTGAGCCTACGGTGCAGATTATTACAGTATGCGGTATTCGTTGGCATCAATGGTTGGCATGGCAACAACATTTTTTCGATATTTTCTGTTTCATGTTATGGCATCTTCCTTTTTAAGCTCTTCCGAGGGCGAAATGCGTCAATTGCTCGAGGAAAAAGACTTAAAATGTATAATAAAGCAATTATCGGATTCGGTTTTTGTGATATGCAAAATTATCAATGTCTTGGTAAGAGTTATCTGACTCGCCTTCGGCTCGGCTGATAACTCTTACCTCAACATTGATCATTTCGCATATCACAAAAACCTCATCCAATAAGTGCTTAATATGTTATAGTTTACTTATTAAGCTTTGTGGAAACACCACGTAAATTTATTATTGCAATAATAAATTTACGTGGTGTTTCCACAAAGCTTAATAAGTATATTGTATTCACCATGCAAACGTACAAGAAACTTATCATGTTATAGTTTATAAATTATTCGTAACTATCATCTCATGACTTAATTCTTTCTACTATTGCAAAGGGTGATGGGATGTGAAAAAAACGCACAAGAAGAGAAAAGAATGAACGATCCTGGACGGCAAGACCCACAAAACAACAATCCACAAGAATAAGAAGACACGACATTGTAATAGAAAGTAGTGGTAATGTGCAAGTTAGTAGAAAACAAGATACTTATTATTGAGGGATCAAAGAGGATTTAATAGATATTTCTCGTTAATGAAAAAGAAAAGACAGCAAATTAAGTGAAAAAAATTGGATTGAAATAACATTGATATCAAATACATTCAACAAAATAATTAAATAGAATATCTAGGAGTTTGGCAGTCAATTTTCGAGTCAAAAAACAGGTAAAAATATGGTAAATGTCGACAATATTTTTTAAAGAAACAATACCTTAACGCCTGGAAATTTCGTCTCTAACATTTGGATTTGGATATTTCTAAAAACAAAACAAAATAACATGTAGGATTGAACGTTTTACAAAAATAAGTTTCGTAATAATGCCACTAAATTATAGTTGATGCATTTGGTCACTATTCTTGGTTTGCACATGACGTCATTTCGTGTGATTGGGCGCCATCTTGGTTGACTCTGCAGATTACTTCAGCTGTTTACAGCGAAGTACTTGTGTCAATTTACTACTTTATAGATGACTTTATAGATTCAACAATACTTTAAAGATGTATGGCTCGATAGGATCAGATATAATGAATAGATACTTTGTGGTTGCCATGTGTTTCAAACGTCAACAAAGATGGCGTCGATTGCAAACGATCAATTCCGTCGTTCTACCTTTAAAGAATGTGTTCTCTGGTTAAAAAGCGAGAAAATGTGACTTGTATTCCAATTCACCGTAGCAAAACAGATGGTGGCATGTCGATTTTACCAGAATTTAATGCGGGTATCAATCAAGAATACCAGTGAAATGATATTTAAGATAAGCTAATGGACGGAATTTTAACACAAGTGACAAAATAACCTATCTGTCTGTTCCTCAAACGAGGTTAATTTACCTTAAGTTTTTAAACGATTTCAGACCGCAAGGCATTCTGGTAAAATCAACACCCGCCATCTTTTTGCTACATTAAATTCCCAAGGGAATATATCATTTCTTTGTTTCTTAGCTAATTTGGTTCATACATCCATGCAAATCAGTAGGATCATTATATTTTTTTGTGCATTTTAAATTCCCATGGGAATACGGCATGCTTTGTTTCAATGGTGATGCGTCTGTTTATGGTAATTACTGCATAATGCGAATCCTCTTTGATTATTAATATGATAAGTATCTTGGTGCTTTCAGATTTGTTTTGGTAAGCAGGAACAATGAAGTCATTGTTTGTGTACACTAAAGCAAATTACGAAGGTGGTTTGAGAGCAGCTGCGAGGTACCATGCAAATGAAGGCGTTTCGGTTAAATAAGTGTGAGAATTACGGCATTAAAAATTGCATGTCATCTACACTTAAGGATATAAGTTGCCAAAAAAAAAAACAACTTTAGTGAATCTGTTGAGTTTCAATTGCTTTTTATTTTTGCCTAATTCTCATGCTTATTTGACCCAGCCTTGGACTTTGGTAAGTATCAGGGGCCGGTTGTATCAAAGGCGTTTAGCTTAAACGGTGGATAAGTCAAAAATATGAAACACGTTTCCATGTTGTATAAACAAACCAGCTGAAGTTATTTGACCTGAGAAGAACAATTATATATAAAACTAAATATTTATTCTATTTCAACTCATAATTTCGGTTCCGTACTAGGTGTAAAACTGATTTTTAAATTTCACTTATCCACCGTTTAAGCTAAACGCCTTTGATACAACCGGCCCCAGGTTCATATTTACTCCGGAACAGTTAACACAACGAAAAGCCCATGCCCATTCAGCTAAGGTTTTACGTTTGAAAATTCAATCAAAAACTCAGTCTAAGTGGGTTTAAGTAGCTAGAGATAACGTAATTTATCTTTTTATTTTGCTTTTTTGTTTATAACGTAATTTATTAGCTAAATGTATGGACTGCGAGGGTGTGCGCCGTGTGTAAGTTGCATGGGGTTAGGTTTATTAAAGGAATTAAAATTTTTGAAAGTATGCTTAAAAACCAAAATCTGTCGTCACTTCTAACAAAACAGTTAAGAGTAGGTTTCAACATCAACTAAATTGATCTATACTATTAACTAAGAAAAATGCGAATTAAGTTTTATATTTTGCAAGCAAATTTTAAATAGAATTCTCACCTGTTTTTATGTACGAGCTTTTTCTGTTTACGTTTGATCTAAAATATCCAAATAAATTGCATTTAAAATGCATACTTTACCGAAATTTTAACTCTTTTAATTTTCGAAATTGGGTGGCAGTCGGGGTGGTGGTGGTGCATGCGGGTTTATCAGCTGTGAGTGACTGTGCGATGGTGAGGAAAGTGAAGGTAACGAATGGAATGCAGGAGCTTAGAACTGAGGAAGACAGCTTAGAACTGAGGCAGGTAGGCAGTTGGTAGGATCAGCGGGGGGCACTTGACATTTTGGCTTTGGGAATCAAATTTGCATGCTAAGTACTTAAGTCACTAACGTTTGTTGTTTTAATTTGTTAGGTACGCGCGGCTGCTCTCTAGGGAAGATCAACTTAGCAATTGTATTAGCACTTGCAAAGTTGGTCTTCTCTTTGCCGGCTACCCCGGCCAGTTCTCCGAGTGCTACTTCCACCGTGAATAAGTAGAAGTACTTGTACTACATGTATAAGTACTTCTACTTAGGTGGAAGTGGCACTTGGGGAGCTGGCCGGGGTAGGGGGATTTTTTTTATTCAATTTCTCAATTCCCATGGGAATTGAATTTTTAATTAAAAAGGGGTCACAAGTAAATTTTGTAAACAATTTATTGAAAAAATTTGTAAAGATTACATACAATTTGAATAACAATAAAAAGAGATTAACTACCACACATTGTACTTATTAAAATAACAACAGAAGAAAACAGAACATGGCAGAGAGAACAATAACACAAGTGAATGAACAAAGTCCTAAAAAACTTGGGTCTTTTCAACGTAAGTAAATGTTTATACTTCAAAATATATTATAACAATGAAACAACTTGAAGTGATAAATTTTGAGAGTTTTGCAAAGGTTTACCCAGCATATAACGAGTTGTTTCACAATTACAAAGAAAAACATGTGGCTCAAAACATGCAACTGATAGAGATGACGAGAAGGCTTAACAAGTCTAAGTAGAAAGGTTTTCAAAAGTTAGTCACATTTTTATAACCATATGTAACTACCCTGTCAACTCTCCCAGTGGGAAGAACCGGAGTACCCGGAGAAAACCCACGAGTTTTGGCGGAGCGTTGACCAACGCTTTTTCAAATACAGCCAGCCTCACAGAAGAAAGGTATTTTTGTCAAAAGAAAAATATCATTTTTAATCAATTGTGCTTTTATAAGTCAGAAAAAATACATGCACGAATTACCAACGAATTTTGATGGCTTTGAGACATGTAACGTGGGCACATAATTCTTCCTAAAAATACTTTTTTGTACTCGAAACAACCCTTCAAAACGTCGAAAAACAACGAAGAAACGATTTTTTTATAAATTCCAAATTGACCAAGCTGTAATGTTCGGAGCCACATTTTTCTTATTGCGTTTCTAACCTGACAATGTGAAATGCACTAAACATTGCTACCTTTATTTTTTTTAACAAAAAATTCAAAAATACATAGAATAAAAACCAAGCATTTTTAGAATATTGTGTGTAGCACGACATTTTTCAGAAACCAATCTCTTACACTTTTCTTTGCATAACAGTGCATGCGATCTATTTTTCGCAAAAAAATACAAAGAAAGTCTCAGACATCTCATTTTTCTGTTGGGCACAAGAACAGAAGCTTTTTGTTCAAATTGTGATAATTTATTTGAGATAACTTTGGGCAAAATTCTATTTTTCATTGAAAACAGCCGAAAAATCAATGCTTTGGCTTTGCCCAGCAACTAATGAAGTCACTCGATAGTGAAGTTGCTTTATATACAATTGATAGTTTCAGTGTTAAAGAGACCAAAATAAAAGTAGAAATACATAACTTAGATTGATCTTGGATTGAAAAGTAAAAAATTTATTCGAAGAATCAATTTAAATTTAGTCTTTTTGGAAGGTACCATTGTCAGGTTAGGAACATATCTCTTTGAAGTATAAATTCATCTTTACTTACTTGTTGAAAAGACTATATTCAAGAGCCATGTAAACCTGTTTTCTTATATTATTATTACCACGCAAGTATTACAAAGTGGAATATTTGAAATGTAAACTTGAACTGAAGCAAAGGAAATGCACATACAAATTCAGAAATATTTCAATTGCCAAAATACAAATTCACCACAACCAAACAATATAAAAAGTTCCAGTAGGCAATATGTTGTAATTTTAATTAAGAAACTTATAAAGTAATAAATCATACAGGAAACACAAAAGAAATCATTTTCTCATCTTACAGAATCGGTATTTTCAAAATCACTTTGCTATAGATCTGATGTATAAAATTGACGAGTTTCACAAGCCATTTACAACATTCGCATCTGTGTATGTCAGATATCTCGCCTTCAGCTTGGGTTTGTATATCCGATACAACCCGGTCACTTGTATTGTAAATAGTACAAATCAAAATTGTTATCAAATCAAAGTCTCAAACTAATTTAAATTATTCTACTCCATATAATGCCAGACAGTTTTACTTTTTCTCAGGAAAGACCTTATGTTCAACAAGGTAAATTTGGCATGTTAATTAAGAAGTCTGTAAAATTTGAAATTGCATAGTATCAACTAAAAGCTTCATGTGACTTAAAACTTTTTCAAGTCGATGTAATACGAAGAACTCTGGTAAAGTATTTACTGTATCCAGGCATCAATAGAAAACTTTTAAAATTAAAAATTGTAGTTACTTATACTTATTATTGGCCAACATCTGTACTGCTTGTTTATCTAGAAAATCTGGCATACTGTCAATTTTTTTAGTCCAAGGAAACTTTTTTACTCTTAAATTCTTACATCCGCCACATCTTTTCTTTGCTAATAAAAAGAGCCCACAGAATTTATTTGGCAAGTTGTGGTTTTCTTTTTCATTTAAGATATGTAATTAATTGATAAAGTTAAAGAACAACTGCATCAGTTCATCTCAATTCCAAACAAGTTCCACTTTGTAAACAAAAGACAATATGCTAGCTTATTTTGTCCTTAATAAGTAGTTCATCTTAAAGTTTGAAAGTCAACATTCTAGTACAAAATCACAAAGTCTGTATCTAAGATAAATTACCAGTAGTATAAAATATTACAAAGTATTTTTTTAACTTTAAAGGGTCCAATATAACATTGAGAACTATTGTGATTTTCAAATGAACTTTCCAAACTTTCAAATGAACACTCAAAGCCAGCTTAAACAAAAGATGATTGAGATAGTAAACCAGGAAATAACATAGGTGTTGTAATTTTTTATCAAAAATATGATATAGTGCATATAACAGAAACATTTCAATTAAAAAGTAGAAATATATTTCCTGTGGTTAGTTTTAATTGCTATATATATTGAAATTTTAGTATAATAATGGATGTTTTTGTTTCTGGCAAAGTCACCTCAATCTCCTTATGTTTAACCAACATTACAAAGTCAAATAATGACAAACACGAATGATTAAACACAAATTTATATTTTAATGGGTAAAAATAAATATGTCCAAATTAGTATAATCATGCATATAGGTCTAGTAGGGTACCAATTTTTAGAAACAGAATTGTGTTGTTTAGAGGCATAACATATAAAATTGCTAGATTTGATATTTCAGTTTTTTAAGAAAGCCTTTTGTATGTGTTTTCATGAACTCTTGGGCCATAATTCAATTGATTTGAACCAAATAAGATTCTAACTTTCTTTTAAAACACAGTTCATCATTATTTGACTTTTTCTAAGATTAAAATGCTTCTGGAGCACATGAGATTCCACGGTATGTGTACCCACAAAATAATCGTCAAATTAGGTGAGAATGAAACCGTCATGTCCAAAATTATACTGTCCCAAATTGTCCCATATTCAATATTTACCTTTAACAATTTCATTTTTCATAATCTGCCAGTTGTTGAGAGGAGGTTAAGCATTTTGTCGATCTACAAACAAATTTCAAAGAATTCTATTGAAGATAGATAACTGAAATGGTAAACAAACTGCAAAAGATAACAATGCAAGTGGTTGTGTAAAAACTAAAGACCACGTAAAGTCGGCCATTCTGTACAGTGTTTGGATTTGACAGTTTGAATTTTAATTGCCTCAAGAAAAGTCTAAAAGGCATTAAAAACATAACATTCCTTGTTCTTTTTTAACATCCCGACCTTGCACGACTCCCACATCCTGCTCCGTCTCCTCCTATCCACCTCCCACCCTCAAGGCCCTGTCACACGGTGCAATTTTTCTTGCACTTGTAACTGCTCCGTCTCCTTCTCTATCCACCTCTTACCCTTAAGGCCCTGTCACACGGTGCACTTTTCCTTGCATTCACCGTAGCAAAAAAGATGGCGACATGTCGATTTTACCAGAATGCATTGCAGGTATCAAGAAAGAATACGTGGGAAAAGATGACAAGAAGCAAAGCTACTGGATTGAAATTTTAACACAAGTGTGAAAATAACCTATTGTCTTCTGTCTGTTCTTCAAAAGACGTTAATTTGCCTTTTTAAACAATTTCAGACTGCCATGCACTCTGGTAAAATCGACATTTGCCATCTTTTTTGCTACAGGGAAAATCTACTCTTAAGTAAATTTGTGACAAATGTTTGGTACGTTAAAAAACCCCAGCAAACTGTGATGGAAACTTGCATTTGCCAATTTTACATCTCCCAATAGTAGAATTGCATTTCAAGTTGCAAGAAAAATTGCATTGTGACAGGACCTTTATTCTCCAGTGTTCCCGCCAACCTGCTCCCACCATTAGATGGAAAGTCCTTTTTTCACTACATTTTAGTAATTAGGCTACCCCCCTCCTCTCACAAGTCTGTAATCGCCTGACGAAATCAATTGGTCGACAGTCCAAGGCATGTTTTGTAATCGAAATTCACAAAATTAAAATTAAATTGTCTTTTTTCAATAAATTTGAACCAGAACCAACTCTATACATAGAACTGTCTCAGCATACTTTCTTCGACAATCTCAACAATTCAAGACCTCATTCAGTTTCTATAGCGGATTTCATGGTAATATTATCGAACCAACTTCAACTGAAAACGGTAGCCTTAATCTTACATGCGACCATAGCCATGCTTGGAAAGCACAAACTTACAATACTCGAAAATTGTACTTATTTCCAGTCTGATCTCTCAAAAATCGATCTCTATGCACAATCTAAGTACTTTGCTACAAATAATGATAGAAAATAAAGCATATTACCTTAAATCCTTTAGGATGCATGAAAATTTAGAGGACTTTCAAGGAGCAAAATCTTCGAGCTAGAGAAAAATTTTGAAAAAATAGTATTCGGAAAATCTTCGAGCAGCGTCGGAAACCGACGAATTCCGAGGAACGCCGAAACTACCACTTTGTGTCGACATGCTCCGAGCAAGTTCCTTGTTCCTGATTCAGAAGAAGCTGTATCACAGATCAGATATATACAGATAGGGAACTCGCATTCAATAACCTCAATTTTTGTGTCCCCGTGCTCAAGTCATTCCACGCGCCACGCAAATTGCTCTGGCAAGTGTCGTTCGTCGTGTTTTCAGTCAAAAGCATAGGAAAAACGCCGTTCGAAAGTACAAAAATGAATATTTTTGCGAAGTTCCTTCACCGATCTTCATTTTGTATGTATGTAGATATTTCAGTAGAATTTGCGTTTGATTCTTGTGTAGAAATTTCTAAATTTCCTTAAAAGTAGGAATAAACCAGAAAATGACGGAAACACGCTCTCAAAACTTCACCGCGACACATCGCTGGAATTTGTCGTTTTAAAACATTTTGCATGAGAATCTTTGCACGTAAAACCTTCTTGCGGTTTAGATGTTCTAGCATGCACGTTTAAATGCGTGTTTTGTTGACACATTTCGCTAGAAATTGAGTTTAAACGCCGTGTTTAGGTCGGCTCACGCGGTTTGTGCCAGCGGTATCACCCATGAGCGCTGCACCGACTTCTGACACCGAAAAAAAATAAAAAAAAAAAAAAAAAAACAGAAACGGGGCGAATTTAAAACTCCGCCTCGCCTACGGCAGGCGGAGTAAATAGTACAATGTAGGTACTTAAAGTTAAACCTACTCCCACCACCGCCCCCGACCATTTGAATTTCCACCCCAACAATCTAGTTATTACGATTACCGTTAGGTAGTTAAGTCTACCTGACATGCCCAGAAGGTAAGTCTAGTTTACTATAGTTAGTATACTAGAGTTAACGTAGTTGACTAAGGTAACTCTAGTCTGTCTACCTTGGTGGTAGACTAGAGTTACGTTAGTTAACTAAGGTAAAGTCACCGTGACTCTGCCTTAGTTAACTAACGTAACTCTAGTCTACCACCAAGGTAGACAGACTAGAGTTACCTTAGTCAACTACGTTAACTCTAGTATACTAACTATAGTAAACTAGACTTACCTTCTGGGCATGTCAGGTAGACTTAACTACCTAACGGTAATCGTAATAACTAGATTGTTGGGGTGGAAATTCAAATGGTCGGGGGCGGTGGTGGGAGTAGGTTTAACTTTAAGTACCTACATTGTACTATTTATGTAGAGGTAAGTCTACTAAATGTGAATGGTACTATGTAGGTACTTACAGTTCAAACTAATCGCACTAACCACCCCGCCACCCTTACCACCCCATGAAATTTCACAACTTTATAGTTCTCACAACAATCTAGTTATTACGGTTACTGTTAGGCAGTTAAGTCTATCTGACATGCTCAGAAGGTAAAACTCTAATCTACTAGAGTTAGCTTAGTTGACCAAGGTAACTCTAGTCTATCTACCTTGGTGGTAGACTAGAGTTACGTTAGTTAACTAAGGTAAATTAGTCACGGTGACCCTGCCTTAGTTAACTAACGTTACTCTAGTCTACCACCAAGGTAGATAGACTAGAGTTACCTTAGTCAACTAAGCGAACTCTAGTAGATTAGAGTTTTACCTTCTGAGCATGTCAGATAGACTTAACTACCTAACAGTAACCGTAAGTACCCACTATTATTTTAAATTTAGTATACAATACCTCTACTAACTATGCCTTCGTATGGTCAGTGTATATCAGCTAACGCACCATCTTCATCTTCATGGCTCCAGGAATTGAACCTGGAAACCTAATTAGGTCCACTCTAATTAGGTACCTCCAGGGCCTTTTTTGTTAAAACTTCGTAATAAGGTTACATGCGTGACATAACAAAACATATAGAAGGTAGAAAATATAGTAATGGATCACTAATTTAAACACTAACTTCCCGACGAAGGGCTATAGATCGCAACGTCGAATGCTGTTTATATAGTTTCAAGCAGTGAACGATCCTATGTATTTCTGTGCTTTTCACTGCACCACCAACACTTGCAATGTTATTTCGTGATATTAATTTTTATTGACTTAAAACTGACCTAACAAAGAAAAAGGAAACGGCAAAATAATAATAAAACTTGCATTTACTCTATCTTTGGATCGTTGTTGGCTTCGTCGGACTCGCTTTATCATGCTGTTTATGGTTTCAACTAGTTGGCATTCTCTTTTCATTGAACATTACGCCTGTCCAGTAAATAACAAGCTCACTCATATGCAGCCAACCATCATAAAATAAGGAAAAAAAATAATGTTACGAAAATTTCAAAATATTGAAAACTAAACGAAAATTTTATTTTAAATGTCTAAAATGAACAAACCTTACATTGTTATAATATTTGCATCTTGACATCTTTTGATGGACACGGCTGGTGATTCACTTCTTAGGTCGATATCAACTCTTTCCCGTCTTGTTCTCTCATTGGTTGGTGGTTGGTGTACTCACTTTTACCCGGCATCTTTTGAAAAATAAACAATTACGATGTTTAGAAAACTGTTTAAAAGATAAGCAAAGAAAACTACGTTAACAAGCATTAGAGAGGACTAAGTCATTATTTACTGATAGATAACCACTAAGGTCAACGGCATTATTCCATATATTGCAGCCATTGCATAGGAATGTCACGCCTGTCACCCTTACCAGGAATTGGACTGTAGTTTACTAATTATACTTAGTGTATTTCAATTGGTGCACATTTATTTTGCGGCAGGAATTGATTCTGAGAACCTAGTTAGGCACTATCCTAGTTGGCTCCCCTCCAGAGGCATCTTTTTCATAAAGGAGCCCAACATATAACTCTTAATAATGCCATCAAGCCTTATAAAAGAAGTTTTATTAGCTACGTTTTATATTAGTTTACACGCTAAAGATGAAACGTAACTATATATGTGTTATTAACTGGGTGAGAGGTCCAGTTAAGGAGATACTTACCCAAATACGTGGACAAGTTTCCAGTACTAGGTTTATATTTAGTAAACTTACCTCTACTAAGTACACTTAGAATAGTAAGCGTATATCAGCTAGCGCACTATATTTATGGCTCCAGGAATTGAACCTGGAAACCTAATTAGGTCCACTCTAATTAGGTACCATCCAGGGCCTTTTCTTGTTAAAACTTAGTAACAAGGTTACAGGCAGCCCCGTCCCCGGCGCTTTGATGTTCTTGTGATGTTAATTCTATGGCAGTGCGTGGCGCGAGTCATGCGCGCGCGACATTTGTTATGCATATGTGCGTTGGGAAGCGCCTGGCAGAAACCGTATCAAAAACTGGAGCGCAACGTTAAAAGTGGAGCGGACATATTATTTTCAAACTGCTGGTTCGGAGACGATCTAATTTTTGTTAGAAATGGAAAATATCGAGGGTTCTTTGAAAGCAATATCTACAAAAGGCAAACTCATGTAAATAAATATTCAAATAGGTTTATAAACATTATCTTTGTGTATAGCCGGTCCAGATTGATTACATGGCACAGCATATAAACATAGGCAATCCAGACATGGTCTGGAAACCCGGCGAACTTCAAAGCGTTTATAATGACTATCATTTTACGTTGAACTGGCTTCACCGTGCACAAATCTTTTGAAATTTTGCTTATTAATATTTCAATAGTACGGTTGAATGCTTCGGCGAGGCAACGCTATTGGACGATTGCTTCATTATACCAAAAATTCATTGCCTTCACCGTGCACAAGTCTGCATAAACACGAACAAAAAATAGAACAAAGACGCTGGCTGAGTCTCCAGACCATATCTAGATTGACTTTGATATAAATATGCCTAATTACTTATGCGTAAACATTTTATTTCAAGACATTATAAGTAATATTTGAAGGGAGAGGGGTGGCATATATATTTTGAAACACCAAAATACACCTCTTGAGTTTGTTTTGTATCCTTTTTGATCTGAATTGTCTTTCTACATAATTATATTTTTACCCAAAAATAAATCTACTATAATTGAAATAAAGCTCACTTACGTTTGGTGTAAACACCCAACTGGTACCTAGGCTTTTTGAATCAATCCTGAATCAAGTCCGCAAAACCAGCTTTGTTGTCATCTCCGATTCTAAATGAAGACACAGTCATTTTATGATAATTCGCGAAGGAAACAGCTCAATCTACAGTAATTCAGGCTTTTAAGACAGCCACCTGCGATGCAATGTACAGTTCATTTCAACCAGTCAACATTGCTTGTGGGAGAAAACGTAAGAAAAGATCTCAAAGATGAATGAAGCCTCGTAGGAAAGTCCGTAAGAAGCTTTGCGACCACAAAATTATATTTTCATTTGATGTTCACCATGCAAATATACAAGGAACAAATTAGTTGCAATTTCTTGTTCTCTAATATAAAATTGTTCCTGATTTTTTTAGCATGTGAAAATCAGCATGGAGCGAAAAGACATCTGTTTGATTTCGCTCAAACTTATCTTTGTTTGTTTTAGACGTTTTCAAATCAACTTTGCAAAGGTTCTGAATGCAAGACAGGTTCTAAAAATGCAAAGGTTCTGAATCAAGACAGGTAGCACATAGAAAGAGCCATTGCGAGGCCAAATGGGTAAAATCATGGCCAAGCCGAAACATAAATATAATGCATTCCCAGAACTCCAAACTAACTTTTTTCACAAACAATGCGTCATTTGGTCCTTTTCACCAAGTTTCAATGAATTCCGTCACAAATTGCACATTTAAAAATTTCAGGTACAATTCTGGAACAATGGACAATTTGCATAATAAACCAAAGGTCGAACTAGGCAGGAAGAACAGAATCTTTCACAACACTTAGAAAGAGCATTTTAAGATTAGTAGAATTGCAGAGTTTGGTGGCGAAATGTTGTAAAATGCGGAAAATATAGCCCCGTGAAGTTTGGAAATTTTGTATATATTTGTATTACGCGCGGAAAAAGTTACCATTTTCGCGGTAATTTTAGCTGGAAAATGGTAACTTTTTCCACGCGTAATACAAATATATACAAAATTTGCAAACTTCGCAGGACTATATTTTCCGTATTTTACAACATTTCGCCACCAAACTCTGCAATTCTACTAATCTTAGGGTCCTCTTTCTGGCTGTAGTAAAAGATTTTGCTCTTTTTGCCTAGATCGAATGTTAGTCTATTATGCAAATAAAACTTAGAACAGCAGGCATCTCCCACTAAGCTTTTCCAAAGACAACAAGACAAGTCCAAAGTTTGTTTATTCTTAAGAGACCAGCGGTACAATGATGCATGCAAAAATTCAACTGATTTCAATGGAAAATGCAAAGGTTCTGAATAAAGACAGGTAGCACATAGAAAGACAAGAAGAGACTTAAACGTTCCTATTTAAAATATTGCAGAAAAAAACAGATTAAAATGCGTTTTACTTACATAGTTAACCTTTATGCTAAGAACGACGTTCACTTGGTAGCACCGTCTATAACACAGTAATTTTAAATATAACAATACAGTGGAAACTCCGTAGACATAAATGATTTCATAACATAACCAGGAACCTGAGGCAGATGACAGCAAATTACTCGAAACGTTGTATTAAAGATGAATGTCCATTGATTTGTCATTTTTATGGCTCTGTATAGCCAGTCAATAAGGGCAAATCACTGAGCTCTTCGTAGAAATTCTAAACCTTCATCGATAAATGTGATGTAACATATAATCTATATACTTTATGGTATTACTTCGAAAACCTCAAGTTTACAATAATGATGCAGTTTAACTAAAGCGCGAGTCGTTTAAATCGTTGAACTAAACTGGTGTTTACCTTGCAAAATAAATTTGACCCGTAACAAAATAAAGCGATACGTTCTTGCAGTATTTTTGTCGTCTCGTTCTCTCATTGCGCGAGCTCTTAATTGGGAATTACGATCGACTTCTTCGGATCTAAAATTATAAGTATCATAAACCAACAATTGAAATTTGTTTTCAAATTCTATTAGACTAGTAAAACGCAGAAAAAAGTCTTTATGAATAAGTTGTTACAGGAACGAAATTGGAAATGTCTTTAAATAAGTTGTTGCAATGACCAAGAAGGAAATGATTCGCCCAGATACAGTATGTGTGTCCGTTTAGAAGTGGTCTCCGCTTAACAAGGGTACATTTCCGCTGATAAGTTCAAATAAATCGCGCAGGCATGACTCGCGCCACGCACTGCCGTAGAATTAACATCACAAGAACATCAAAGCGCCGGGAACGAGGCTGGGTATGTGATATTTCGGAAATGAGTCTGGTCTAGTTCCTTCGATATCGAGAATTTCGCAAGACGTTTGACCTTGTGGATCATGGAATGTTACTCCGCAAGCTTCCTGCTATGAATGTAACCAAAGCTGTTTGGCTATGGATCTGATAGAAATCAGCAGGTTAAACTCGTAGGAAACCTATCATCTATTAAATCATGCCCTGCACCTGTCCCCCAAGGTACCGTGTTGCTGCCGGTGCTTTTTAACACTCATATTAACAATATTCAAATACATGCAAATATGCGGATGACCGTACGCAGAATGAGACTATGTCACTAGGTTTATCTAGCTCGTCCATACGTCATGCCAGAACTATAAAATAGCTGTTGCTATGGCAACGAAGAAAGAGAGATTATTCAAGATGGCGATGTATGAACACGTTCTTGTAGATTTTTATTGTTGTTATAAATAAAATCCTTTTGATTATTCATCGTTACTCGATTTACTTATGAACTCGGCGTGCGAGTAACGATTTGGAGGTCCCACCGAGACGTTTATTGATAAATAAAGTTAAAAGATACGAGGAAAAAGGTATGACAGAGTTGCAAAAAAGCCACGGGTATGCGGGTATTACCCGTGAGGAAGGTTTGCAAAATGGACAGTCAGTGAGGAAGGTTTCATGTCAACACACTACATAATGTATCCTAAACACTAAACTAACAAAAAAATAATAGATGATGATCCATTCCAGAAAACATGCCTTCTTTCCAAAAAAAATAGTGATTCATTTGCAAGACTAATTCTGATCTTCAGTTTGTAAAGCCCAACTTTACAACATTTTGAGGAAGGTTTGCAACCTTAGAAAATTTTGCCCGGAGGAAGTTTGAACGCTTTTTGCAACTCTGAGGTATGATTTCAACATGGTTTCTGCTGAATTCTGAAAATTGATACGTTACGTATTTGGACTTTAAAATGCCTGAAGAATTACAACAAAACATGCAAATGAAATTGTGTCAGGCGTCTGACGAAGCACTCAGAGCTATTGCCGAGGAGTTTAAATTTTACGCTCTCGTCATTTTGAAACACCTGAAGTAACTGAAACGAGTGTTGTGGTGAATGACACGAATGTTACAGGGGAGAAATCAAAGTCTCCTTTGCCACAAAAGTTGGAAAACCCTACAAATAAAAAATATGCTGGAATCTACCAGTGTATTTCGTCGACAGTTTAAGATTGTCGGACAGATCGGGCACCATGATGAAAAGGAGAAGTTAAGTTTTACATCTCTAACAAGGCAAGTAGACTCTGGTTTGAAACAAGGTTACTCAGAGCAAGAAATTGTAGATGGGGTAATTCGGGTAATTAGTGCAGGAATGGTTCTTCGAAGTTATGTTGAAACTTTTAAGGACTTATCTCTAGAACGATTACGGAAAATTCTCCGAAACCATTATGGTGTTAAGAATTCGACTGAATTATATCAAAGCCTTGCATCAATATGTCAAGGCCCAAAAGAGTCGCCACAAGAATTCCTTATGCGTGGCCTCGATTTACGGCAGAAAATCCTGTTTTCAGGCACTCAAGATCAAGGTGAGAACACTTTGGCACATGAAACTGACCACGTTCAAAAGCTTTTTCTACGTACGGTTGGACCGAAAACGTAAGAGTAAGGATTATGGGGTACCTAAAAGATTCAACGATATCAGATGAAGAACTGATTCGACAAGTCAATAATGCTGTGTCAACAGAGGATGAACGTGCTCGAAAGTTAAGAAGTCAAAACCGTGGAAAGTCGGCCCAAGTGTCACGGGTAGCAGAGGAGAAGAATGACAAGGGACAAGACAAGATTCTTGAGACCTTGGAAGCTCTAAAAATAGAGGTTGCCCAAGTCAAGAGTCAGTTAAAGGAAAGAAGTCAAGAAACTGAACAAGCAAGCCCAC
This sequence comes from Muricea muricata, assembly GCA_963855995.1. Lineage (NCBI taxonomy): Eukaryota > Metazoa > Cnidaria > Anthozoa > Malacalcyonacea > Plexauridae > Muricea > Muricea muricata. Next base: position 1,728,906 of record OY979729.1, on the reverse strand, counting down.
CTCAGGAGGTACAACTACAAGAGACTGGAAACCAGAGAAAGAACACTCCAAAATGTTCACAGTGCCAGGCGACTGGAAATGTTAGATGTTTTCATTGTTATATTTGTGGAAGTGATAACCATTATGCAGTTGGATGTCGACAGAACCAAGGCCGAAAAGCTTTAAACTCCAAGAGGCTGCCTCAGAGGGCCCGGAAGTAGCCGAAGGAAAAATGGCGGTCCCAAAGATGTAGTAACAGTGGTAAAGACAATGGTCAAATGACAATGTATCGGTGTTCACAATGTAAATGCGTAGTTTACTGTTCCAAACTGTGTCAGAAAAAGGACTGAAATCATAACAAAGATAATTGTAAAACTCTTAGGGACCTGACATGGACAAGTCAAAACAGATCAAACGGCGAAAATAAGACATTTGTAAGCCATTTAACTCCAAACGAATATACGAAGATTGCTAAACTTGTTGGACGGCGGTGTACAGTGAGATGCTTGTTAAATGACATTGAGTCACAGGTACTGTGGGATGCTGATGCACAAGTATCTATTTTGTCAAGAGAAATGATGGAGAAGTTCTTTAACAAAGCGACGGTAAGAGATATTTCCGAATTAATTGACGAGGAACTAAACTTGACAGCGGCTAATGGAACAAAAATCGCATACAGCGGTTGGGTTGAAATAGAAGTCCGATTGACTTCTTCCAGTAAAGATGAGCCATCGGTTATGGTACCCTTTCTAATTACAAATGAGAATTTAGAGTATCCTATTCTGGGATATAATGTCATTGAGGAACTTGCCCAACCTGTTAATCTGCTAGATGACCAATCAACACATATCGCGGCAGTACAAGCTAGTTTCCACGACTTGGATGAAATTGAACTGCTTGACTTGATTGAGCTGATACAAGGAACAAAGGCAGATAGGCTGTGTACCATTAAGAGTTCAAAAAGAGACGTTGTTATTCCTGCAAAACGAACAATTCAACTTAATTGTAGAGCAAATACCGGACCAGTAGAAGAAGCCATGCCAGTCTTATTTGAACCAGATGAATTAACGCCATGGCCGCAGGTTTTAGCTATACATGAAACGGTTACCGCAGTCAAACGAGGTTCAACGTCGAAAATTAAGATAGATGTTATTAACACGACTAATCATGGCATTGTATTGCGAAAACATACGATACTGGGGAGTCTTCAATTGGTCAAGTCTATTACACCGGTAGAAGTGAAGCTTGCAGAAAACGCAGGTGAAGAAACGGAAACATCTGCAACCGTCTCTCAATCACAAGTAACAATGACAGAGGAAGGAACCACGAAAGAAAAAAATACAGTACGACAAGAAAGTCAAAAGTACAACCTTTCAACCCGGTGATCGCGTGCTTATACGAAATGTAAAAGAAAGGGGTGGTCCTGGCAAACTACGGTCCTATTGGGAAGATGAGATCTATAAAATCGTATGTCAGAAATCCGACGAGATTCCCGTCTACGATGTCATTCCAGAGAGTGGAGAGGGAAAGACCAGAACACTTCATAGGAACATGCTCTTCCCATGTTCGTACCTCCCTGTGGAAAAATCCGCCATGAAACCCTCCCAGCCAAAACGTCAAGGAGAAGGAAGAACCCACGAGTGAAGATGATTCAACAGATAGCGAAGATGAGTCCGAGATTCCGAAAATATGACCTGAACAAATCACCAAGATAACCTTAAGAGAATCACATCATGGACTCTGAGACTCAGTTGAAAATGTAAACAACCAGATTCCAGAGGAAGAAGTGCAGGAAGGTGTAATCCCTGAAGAAAGCGTCGAAAATTTAAACGAACCACTTATTCCTGGACTAACACAAGAATCGGCTCAGAGTGGTGAAACAGCGACTGCTGCAACGGAACGAACAGAAACAAGTGTACAGGCTGATTCTCAGAGTTCGGGAAGCTCGCAACGAAATCGAAGACCACCAATAAGATTGGCGTACGGAAACCTAGGGCAACCAAATGATTATTGGGGAAGTATTAACACTATCAGCGCATCTGCACCGAATTATATACATCCAACAAACCCCGTTTTCTACAACATTCCCAACGTTCTCAATGCATCCAACAAACCGGTTTTCTACAACATTCCCAACGTTCCCAATGTATCCAACAAACCCGTTTCCTACAACATCCCCAAAGTTCCCAACCACCACGATGTTCCCGATACCCCTATGGTCCCCAATATTCCCAACACCACCATTCCTTCCACCAATACCTCCGTCTTACGGGTGGAATTGTTACGGTCCAGAGATGAACCAAACTTTGTTGTGTTAGAAGAACACAAGAAGTCCATAAACGTAAAACATTTAAAGTTCGCCGTCAAATAAACACACTAACTGTTAGAAAACAAGTTTACAAACTTTTTACAAGAGTAAAAATTCCAGGAAAATTCCTGACCAACAAGAAACGAAAACGTCGGCCGAAGAAAAGAAAGATCGAAGTCAGAAATTACTTTCTTGGTATTGTATCTGCGGGCCTAATCAACCAACAGATCACCAACGACTGTAATTAGTAGTCGAGACAGCGCGAGTATGAACAAACGATAGAGGACAACAAGTTATAGAAGGGGTGAGTGTAGGACATCAATACGTCATGTAAGAACTAGTGTAGGACGTCCATACGTCATGTAAGAGCTATAAAATAGCCGTTGCTATGGCAACGAAGAAAGAGAGATGATTTAAGATGCCGATGTATGAACACGTTACTAGCAGCTAAATTGAGGAATTGCACCCGGTGCACCATCTTGAATTTTTCCGCGAGTGAGGTCTGGACGCTAGTTCTTACCGGAAACCAAATCATTAATCCGAAGCTCTCTCCTCCGCAAAGGTTATTTACATGTATGAGTGCGACAAGAACAACGCCGCACATGCTCTCATATATAAGGTCCCGTTTAGACTATGCCGTAACGATGACGGAACATAGGGCTAGGAGTAGTGTCGTGGTGTAAATGGTCGATTGCCACAGCAATAATACTATACTGTGAGGTTATTCATCAGCAATACAAGGTAGTCTAGCATCATATTTCCGCGCGTATTTTTTAACGAAGTGACTATATGGCCGGCAGCCGGTCACGTTTCAAAATTTACGAAATGACCGGCAGTTCATAAACTTTAAACTGTTTTGTTTGTAAGGAATTTTAGCGAGCCTGCGTTAGCTCAGAAGGTTAGATGCACGCCTTCTACGACGTACTACGTGGGTTCGTTTTGGACACTTAAAACTTTTTAATTTTTTTTCTTGGATACTTCCCATTTTATTGATTTGTTAGGGTTAGGTTAGGATTAGGGTAGGGGTTAGGGAAGAATTTTAAAAATGGTTTTAGGTAAAAAGCGAACTGCCGGCCATTTAGTAAACTGATGAACCGTGACCGGCTGCCGGCCATATCGTAGCCGGCATTACAGTACAACGCTACGCAAATTTAGTTAATTTACCGCAGTGATTTGTTATTGCGATGCTACCGCAAATCACTCCGTCATAATGTAAACACAATGTGAATTCAATTAAATTAACCAACTCGATCCTACACGCATTATGCTCGATTAGGCTTTGCATTTTGTAGGTATAGCAAAAGAATATATACAGGTGCAGACAGTGGTGTAGCTAACTACCAGATTGTTGACATCTTTTTTATTCAGTGGCTGTATCAATTCGACTCCTTTCATTAAATTAACTTCTTCCGACTAATGATATGGTTTCCGGTAAAAACTAGCGTCCATACCTCAAACGCGGAAAAATTCAAGATGGTGCACCGGGAGCGATTCCTCAATAATTAGCTGCTAGTGAACACGTTCTTGTAGATTTTTATTGTTGTTGAACTCGGCGTGCGAGTAACATATGCAAGAGGCTCTTCAAGAAATTCAAGCATGGCCCACTACGAAGAAAATGAAAATAAACCCAAAGAAAACGAAAGACATGTGGATCTGTTTCAATACCACGATTCCAGAACCAGCACCATTAGTTACTGGCAATGAGGTAGTGGAAATTGCTGGGAGTCTGGCATCAAAACAGTCTAAAGTAGAACCCTCGTGTTGAGAGCATTGTAAAGAAGGCAAGCATGAAACAAACGTGTACATGAAGCGAAGTAGCCTTTTGAAGTCGGCATTACGTGTTATGAAACTAAGATTAGGCCAATACTGGAATACGCTGCACCAATATAGAGTGGCTTCCCTGACCTTGGTATGTTGTTGATGAAATGGAAGTATCAAAAACAAATGCATTTACCTCGACGTCATATTCGTTGGAAAGAGGCAAATACTAATAGCGCAGACTACATTTCATATACTGGGGCATTAAAACTATAGGATCACACAACAGGGGGGGGGAGCTATAGGGGAATCAGTGTGACGACGACTGATCTTAAAGATATTTAAGAGAGTGGTAGAGTTAGCTTTGTTCAACAGATCAAACTCACCGTTTCATCTGCATTCTTTTTATTTCTTCTGAACTCAATTCAAAAAAGTCATCAGGAAGCTCCAACGTTTTGTTTGAGGACAGCGGTGGAAGTATCTGCAGTACAAATCGCAAATTGTGAGTTGAGATTTGCAATTACTTAGAAAAATACCCTTTCCGAGTCAGAGTACTACCTTTCAATGTCCCTTATTGTATGTGTTAGTGTGCTATTAGCTAGAATCTCAGTGGATCAAAATGTCGTACTACTATTCAAGTTCATTACACTATAGTTCTGTAGTTCGCTTCTTTGCTAACTAATTCACGTAGGTACGCACGTATTTTTATGCTGGCTTGGCTAAAGATTTAACTTGCTGAATTCTTTATTCAATCTGGCTTCGGGTATAATGGAGTAAATAAGCTTAACAAGTTTTAACGCAGAAATGTAGTAAGGTTAATTAGTCGTTCACCTTTAAAGATCTGTCCAACTTTGGTTTACACGATTCTGTAGCAACAAGAACTTCTTTCATTACAGTTAATTTTTCTGCAGCGGCGGTCAAGTCTTCCTCAAGAATAAAATACATCTTATCCTGCTTTTCTAGGACAAAAAAAAGATTTAATTTGAGATGGATTTAGCAAGATCTGCTACAAGGAAGGTCGTAAGATTAGTCAAAATCACCGCAATGCACTAAGACTAGGCCTTGATTCAGAGAATTATTTTAAAAGACCAAAAAATATCTGACATAAGCTAAATTGTACAGCGTGCATGCTAGGGCATTGGGAAAATATTGCTAGGGCATTGGGAAAATATTGCTAGGGATTGCGTTTTGCCTGCCAGGAAAATCGTTATTGCATGATTATACAAAACATGGCGTTAACGAATGTGATCTTCATCATGACTTAATGGTGAAATATTAAACGCTTCATGCAGTCAAATGATTTACATGTTGTTACATGTGATAGCGACAGGGAATATAGCGCAGGGGAAATTAATTTGAATAACGCAGAAACTGAGCATAATTTTTAAAGTGACAGTTTTAAAATGCACGCTTAACCGTTGTTGTGATACCATGTACCTGGTAATGGTTTTTCCACAAATCCACAACCCAATAAAAATTCAGTACTTCCTTTTATAGGCCTCACTCTTTCCTAGATGAAATGAAATAACATTTAATTTCAGTGCGGTGTGACTGAATCAGTAACGAAGCTAGCCTGTATTTCCTTTTCTATAGCCATGGAAAGAATTAATTTTTAAAGAAATAAGAAATGATTTAAAATTGGCCTAGCATGAGCAAATTAGCAGGCTGGTTTCACCACTGAATTAATGATATTACGAACCACTTTCAAAGACACTTCTTTCATTATTACAGCATTTAAGACACTACAATGATCACTAGTCAATATTATGTACATAGATGTAATAAACACTCAAAGACACAGACCTGGAAAACTTTATTTCCCTGCTTTATTCTGCGGTATTTGTCTTCCTTAGGATTCTTTAGTATATTATCTAAATACCTTTTTGAAACAAAATTCACTAAAATAAACTAATAATTAAAAGTATGCAAAGTTTTTAACAAATCAGCAATAAAAACAACATTATATATATAATAATCAGAGTTCATTCTGCATTTTCATTGGCCGAGAGCTGTGCGTTACCAAAACCAATAGATATCTTTTTTTGTACTTCTGTACTTTAATAGATCATAGATGGCCTCAGTTTGTGCAAAGAACAAAAAGTCATCTTCGTGTACTTTTTGGTTCTTCACAAGCTATGGCATCATGTGTGATCTATTACAGTATCAATTTGTTGTTGTGAAAGAGTTAAAACTACACAGTATAATTATCACTCCACTTCAATTCAGCCATGTTTAGCTACAGCATGGCAGTATTCAAGAAATATTACAAATTTTTATACAAATTATAAGTTGCTATTTGAAGAAAATATTAGCATAGCCCATCCGTGGCCATGTATTAAAATATAGCTGCCCAAATAGAAATTGGTTGCATCAATAGGATGGTCCTGGATGGAGTTAGGCTTTAGTTTATAAAGTTTTCAATATTTTACCTGCATGTGGTCTCATTATTTTTTAATGTTTTGATCACAATATTCTATTCTTAAGTCTGGATGACATTAAAAAGGGTACATTTGCAACTTGTTATGTATCACTTGGTGCCAGCCTGGGCAGGTTTTGGTCATTTGACATGATTATTAAAAATATCACTTTAACCATCGTTTTTAACCATCTAATTAAACACATTTTGAAATGTTTTCAATGTAAAGTATTACATCAGCCCATCACATTTTCAATTGTGATATTTTCTGTGTTGTTTACTACAAAAATCATTTGCCATTTGAAATGGAAGCCATTAAGATGTGTTCAAATATGGACTCTCTGTAAAGAACAGAAACCGAAATGATTGAGACCTTACTTCCTGCATAAAATTGCCAAAATTGAGGCGGAAATTTCCAGGTTTCGGTCATTTTCAGTTTTGGCCGTTTCCGGTGTCGTTCATTTCTGGTTTCAGTTTTCGTTCTTCACAAAGACCCCCACACCATGCTACATTCCCTCGCCAGGCACTAGCACTGTAACATCACATAGCGCGAACATTTTCCTGCTTTACCAACGGAGTAATTGTTTTTTTATTTCCAGAAAAGACACCGACTATTTGGGAATACTATACATATATATTATAGTTACAGTGTGTGTATCACAAAATTATGTTAGACTAACTAGCATAGTTTACAGTCAGATGATAATTTTGTGATAAAATTATCATTTCTTTAATAATAATCTTCGGATTTTTTCTGATAAAAGTTTTGGAACTGCTAAAAGAAAGAACATACCTTCTCAAAGCACTGTATTAACTCACTACAAAGCACTGATGTGTTTCAATAGCAAACAAAACGTCAATTTCGTTTTTTAAAATACATTTATTTATAATAATCGGCCCACTGAATCGGCCATGTTTTCTTGCATTCTTGTGATTGAGCCGGTTAATACCAGCAAGATGACGCAAATACTTCATATTACATTACAAACGGTACAACCAGTAATATACTACAGGGTGTATCAAAAAAAGGTAATCGAACTTTGATGTGCTCTAGGACGTTCAATATTTAACATACAGAAATAATTCTTACGTAGTTAGAAAGAAAGCGTGGGTCTTAGGGTCATTCATTTTTTGACGATTTTGAAAAATGAAAATTACTTCATTTCTCAAGCAAATCATTTTACATTTTTTAAAAAAATGAAAAATGAAAGTTAAAAAGTCATTTTTCTTTTTTTTGAAGATGAAAAATAAAAATTTATGTTTTATTTTTCCTTTTTCGCCTGTACGAAAAATGAAGGCAAGCCTTTACATTTTTTTCGCGTTTTGAAAAATGAAAATGAGATTTTTCACTTTGCTTTTCAATTTTTATTTGTCAGAAAAAAGCAAGAATTGAATTTTTACTCTCATATTAATCCGTTGTATTGTTCATTTGCCGAACCATATTATAGCTGCGTGTGTTGTCTTATACTCGTTCAAAATGGCGGCATTAGCTGATATTTTAAGTGTTGAAGCTATCCGTGACCTAGTGCAAAACCACACGCTAAAAGAAGTTTCAAATATTCTTCAGACAGAATTTCCGAACCAGAGAGGCTTAAGTGTGAAAAGCATAAAGCGTTTTTGCCAAGCACACGGAATAGCGAAAAGAAATATTGTTACTGACGATGAACTAGACCAGATTGTCGAGTCTTCTGTGCGACAGGTAAATCTCATTATATTGTGGCCTTCATTTGTGTTTTAATATTTTGATATGCCAGCAAGTTCACTATACTTCACTGGATTTAACGGATAAGTACATAACAGTTACTTAATTTATTTTTGAGTCGGTTTTCTTCGTTATCTTGGATAAATACCTTGCATAAATAATTAGATCAAACTTGTGGAAAATCTCGAAGAATCCCAACTTAAATTGTTTGAAGTCGAAAGATTTTGTTAGAAACCCCCCTCAACTGGTTCTTCTGGACTGGCTATGATTAATCCAATAACAACTAGGACAGTTCAATGTCGAGGCAGTCTGAGTAGGGACGGGCAATGTAACAACTTTTCCAGGGGAATGTAAATATATACGTAACATATGCCTAATGTCTATACTATATTTGACCTTTACTGGCAGCCATATAGTTGACATGTGTGCAAGACATAAATACCTCGAAGCAGGGATTTATGTGATCTAATAACATTAGGAGGTTGAGGGAGTTTTCTAGCAGAATCTTTCGACTTCAAGCAATTCAAGTTTAGATTCTTCGAGATTTTTTCACAAGTTTGATCTAATTATTTATGCAAGGTATTTATGCGAGATAACGAAGAAAACTGACTCAAAAATAAATTAATTAACTGTTATGTATTTATATCCGTTAAATCCAGTGAAGTATAGTGAACTTGCTGGCATATCAAAATATTAAAACACAAATGAAGACCACAATATAATGAGATTTACCTGTCGCACAGAAGACTCGACAATCTGGTCTAGTTCATCGTCAGTAACAATATTTCTTTTCGCTATTCCGTGTGCTTGGCAAAAACGCTTTATGCTTTTCACACTTAAGCCTCTCTGGTTCGGAAATTCTGTCTGAAGAATATTTGAAACTTCTTTTAGCGTGTGGTTTTGCACTAGTTCACGGACAGCTTCAACACTTAAAATATCAGCTAATGCCGCCATTTTGAACGAGAATAAGACAACACACGAAGCTATAATATGGTTCGGAAAATGAACAATACAACGGATTAATATGAGAGTAAAAATTCAATTCTTGCTTTTTTCTGATAAATAAAAATTGAAATGTAAAAGTGAAAAATTTCATTTTCATTTTTCACTTGTCTTCATTTTTCGTACAGCGAAAAATGAAAAATGAAACATAAATTTTTATTTTTCATTTTTAAAAAAATGAAAAATGACTTTTTAACTTTCATTTTTCATTTTTTTAAAAAAATGTAAAATGATTTGTTTGAGAAGTGAAGTAATTTTCATTTTTCAAAATCGTAGAAAAATGAATGACCCTAAGACCCACGGATTAGAAAGACCAGGCTTTTAGCTTTTAATTGCCATCGTTTTTATAAAATTTGGAGAAAAATCAAGCAAATACAAATGCGATGAAAATTGCAGGTCGAAATCGCATTTTTTCACCGTTGGGAGTTTATTGAAAATCTGTTGAAGTTTAATCCCATTAGGGAATTAAATTACAAAATTAATTGCCAATTTTAGCTTAGGTAGTAAACTTCTGGCATTTTATTAGTGATGTTAATTGTTTCTCGTGACAGATAAATGATTAATGAATTTTCTTTTCTTATTCGCTGCCCTAGTAATGCTCAGAGGTGAAAATATGCGATTTCGACCGGCTATTTTCATTTGCTTCGTATTTGCCCAATCTTTCTTCAAATTTCACAAAAATGATGGCAATCGAAAGCTAAAGACTGGTCTTTCCTCCTGCGAAAGAATGATTTCTGTAGATCGTATAATGAACGCGCTAGAGCACTGCAAAGTACGATTACCCTTTTTTTGATACGCACTGTATATTATAATATAGCATTTGTAAATTCTGAACGCTGATTGGCTAAGAGCCATGTTGATATAACTCTATGTCAACACGGAAAATTTCCCGATACTCTTCTGTTAAAGTTCTTTGTGCTATATTATAAAAGAAATATAAAACATTTTTCCGTATTGATATACAGTTATATCAACACGAGTGGAAATTGGAAAAACGAGAAATTGTGTGGAAACACGACGCCCGCAGGGCAGAGTGTTTTCACACAATTTCGAGTTTTTCCAATCAACACGGAAAATGTTTTATATTTCTTAATTACAAAATAACATGTATATAATGCGTGCTCTGATTGGCCGAAAGCCGTGTTTGAATAATGCTCATGTGGTACAATGTAGTACAACAAGGCTGCCAGCCAAGACTATACCTGTAATATATAGAGGATATTACACGGCGGTTTGAAGATATGAATTTTATCTTCTCGTGGTGAAAACAATATTTTACTCACTCGCGCATTATATAGTTGTAAACAATTTAAGACCCAAGTCAGTAATATTAATTTTCGATCATAATGCTAAAAACATGACTTTATTTCAATATTATTTAAACTAAAACCATACTTGTTCATCATTTTAGTGTTTTCTTGTAGTTTTTCCATTTTTTTCGACACAAACATGTAGTTTTTTTCTTTGAACAAAGGTGACAATTGGTTCGCTGCTCTTACAAACATGGCCATTTTGAAAATACAAAATTATTGGCGGGAAATGATCACGTGATCGATATCTTCACTAGTGAAGATATGGAAAATATCTTACGGTGTATTTTCAGTATCTTACTGTCAACTATATGATAATTATCATTTATATACCCGAAGCGAGGGGGATTGAGATTCCGTGAAATATTTCCTGAAGTGATGATATCATCACTGAAGGAAATATTTCACTGAATCCCCCGAGCGGAGGGTCTATAAATGATATATTATACCGAAAATCAAAAACTTCCGTAAGAATAAACTTTTAAGTTCTTTAAGTTGAACATACCTTCGTGAATACGATGCTCTAAAATACAAAATAGCCAGTTCTTTGTTTATTTTTATAACGATAAGTACAGAAAATTCCTTTTAATTTTTTAAATATTTGTGTTTTCAACGTCCTTGTCCTCCAAAATACTTTATAATTCTTCATGAAGTTCATCAAACTTTTCGCACATTCCGCCATTTTTGTTTACGAAAACTTGCCAATCTGTGCTTGCGTGTACAAGCGTTGCCATGGTAACGTGAGATATTTACTGTATCTCACTTTAAGTGGTATCTCACTTTGTATCAGTGGTATCTCACTTTAAAAGTGAGATACAGTGAAATACAGTGGTATCTCACTTTAAAAGTGAGATACAGTGAGAAATCACCTCATCACGTGGCAGAAATACGATATTTTGATTGGACAATTTGAATTTGAGGTATAATATAACTGTATATCAACACGGAAAAATGTTTTACCCGTTTATCTATCAGGGGCAGCGCAAGAGACTTTAGCTCAAATTATGCTGAACTGTATTATGGGTTTTACCAGCTTTCAACATGTTTAGAAAGTTTGAGAAAATCACTGTCCAGTGTATTCATATTCGTACAGTGGACCCTTAAAAAAAGTCTAATTTAGACTTATTTCAAATAATTTTTCGGAAGAGTCACGTTTTAGGGGTTGTTTCTATTTTTAGACTTTTTCTAGTATAGTCCTAACTATAATCCTAATCTTAATCCCAATCCTAACCCTAAACCTATCCCTAACCGTAATCTAAATCTTAATCCTAACCTTGAACCGAGTCCTAATCCTAATCCTACCCCAATCCTAACCCTAACCCTAATTCTGACAATCTGAAAATAGTAACAGCCCCTAATCGTCACTCATATGGAGTTTTTCTCACGTACTCATAAAAATCTTCCCAAATTACTTCTTCCTAATATTTGCATAACCTCTTCGCTCAAAAGCATTATTTATCTAAACATGACTGGTGTTTATCTTGCTTTGTGACCGCAAAATTATCAGCACAATTAAGTTTCTGGGATTTTCGAATGAAAACATTTATTTACAAAATAATCTTTTTCGAAAAATTATATTAAAACAATACAATTTTGTTTATGACTCCTATTCAAAAATATTCCGTTGCCTGAGACGTCGGTCATTGTTTGATCTAAAACTTCATCTTAGCTATTGCTAAACTTTGTTTGTGAACCGTTCTGTTATTGATATGGTTCACCACATAACCTGTTGCTGTATCTTCTACCCGCTTTTTTGAGCGTCTTATAGTGTGTCTACTATCAGCTGATCTGACCGTGAGTAAAAAGCCTGGGACTAGCTACCGAATAAAAATCCATTTCACTGTTTTTAATCACTTATATATTTTATTTTACTTTATGAAACTTTGTAATCATGTTCAATAAAGAAAATTGTAAGTCCACCAGAAATTTGGAACCGAAGTAAATTATAGTTAATGAGAAATTTGCTAGTTTGGCTCGAAAAATGGATTTCTATTTGACAACTAGTCCCAGTACTTTTCCGTGTTTTCAGATCACCTACTACAATCATACACTGATACCCAGCCTGTACTCAACCTTTGCACAGCATGCTTCCATATCTAAACCTCGCTATCAACAACAGCGGTGGACTATACCCGAGTGTTCTCTAATTAATTATCTTGATGTGCCTATGTTTGCATCAACATGGTGAGCAGATAGATGAAGTTTTCAGATCATGTCTAGCCTGCGTGCAGGCTCTCTTTCCATAGGCTGACCAAGCGTGTGCACAGGTTGGATTGCGTGAAAATATGGAGAGTGCTCCATATCCAGTCGAACATTGAGTTCAGTGGATCTCATCCTGCATGCCCGCACGCAGGCGGTCGTTCCACGGTTGCATCGCTATCGAGGCCTGTTTAGTGTTCTATTGTTCGAATCTGTGTAGGAATGTCGGTAGTGATCTATCTGATTTGCCAGGAGATCTAAGTCTTCGCGGAGCCTCTCATTGGGGTCGGTTGCATGGCTACCTATAAGAAGGAACCATAGAACTCAGTTAAAAACTAATACATTTGCTATTTCCCCCGCATGCCTGACAATGTGAGGTTGTACAGCCCGCGGGTTAAACTCGACTTCTCATTCCAGATACATATTAAGCTCAGATGTACAAACCACGAATGTGATTCGTCCCATACAACGGTATCCCGGAGCTTCCAGGTTGTCCTCTAGGTGGTATCCCGTGCGATCCTTGGACATCACCATGAGACCCAAAAAGCCCATCATGTGTCGAATTCTCAGACGTCTGCGGTTCGTCTACGTTCTCATCTCTCTTGTATTGGCTAGCTTTATGTTTTGCGAATATCTTGGCGTAAGAGGATGGCTCTTTAACACGCTGTGGGATTTTTGACATTTTTATACTAAACAAATGTATTAGAGGTGTAGTGTTAAATTTATATTGTCATTTTGCGCAGTGGAGATAACATTTCGTTGTCTGCTATCTGTTACACATGTAGAAACGCCAGACTTGAAGCAAGTTATTGTTGAAACAACTTGCATCAAGCTTGTGGACAGAAAGTCCTGACGATAAACTTGCACAAAGCCTGTTGACAACTTGCAGCAGATTTGTTATCACCATACCAACCATTGATATGTATTAATGAATTGTACGTCGTAATAAAAAACCCAAATAAAATTGAAGCCGGAAACACGTCATATTTTTAGATCGGCGGCCATGTTGAATGGCTCCACTCACGGAGTGAATCAACGTAGTTTCTGTCAGAAAACTCATTTTTAGGAAGCTTTTGCCTTAAAACGTAAAACTTTTGTTTCAAAACGAAAGCTGTTCGTCCTGTGGTAGAAATCTGTAGCATTCGATGCTCAAGTGGGGCTATCCAACATGGCCGCAAGTCTAAAAATCTGACGTACTTCCGGCTTCAAAACTCAACAATAGATGTGTTATCCAGCTATAATACATATCAATGATACGAACCCGTCCCGATATTTCTTGATGACAAACCTGCGGGAGACTTGCCGCAGCTGCCAACTTGCCTTTCTTTGGCCATGTACAACACATACTGAGACGTGTGCCACTATGTTAAGTTATCAAAGATTCACTTACATCTATGTTACATTGTGTTTGAAACAAACCTTTTAGGCACAGACGTAACTGGACCGTTAGTCTCTTCATTTCTCGCCTCGATTTCGTTATTAACATTGTCGCCTACAAACAAGACAGAGTTCATGTGAATTAAATTTGTCTACTTAAACTAAACCACTGTATTTGTTATAGATAGTTTTGTAAATTCTTTCGAGATGTTAAGTACGGACCGTCTCTTATTAATCAAGTGTTACGACAGGAGAAAACCTAAATTAAACTAACTGGTCTAAACTGTTCTTGCCGAGAGGTACAGCAGGGATCATCCCTCTACCAGCTGGGCTGCTTAGCATAAAAAGTACTACGCCATGTTATCCTTAAGTTTTCCTAACAGTAAGCCCCCCTCCCCCCCTGCCAGGGTTTCTTTGGTGTTCCGCTAAGAGCCCCCTGTATCATTAATGAAGTTCTCCAAACCTTGAGAAGCAGTCAATGCTTTCGACTGCGCAGCGTTACTTCTTTGTCGGCTTTGATGTTTCGCTAACCATTCCACATCTTTTTGAATGTTTAATAAGGTTTGTTGTTGCCGTGCTGGTGCCGCGGGCTTTGCGACCTTTTCAGGGGTAATGTTGGCAGGATTTGACCTCGTCTTTCGCACAGGTGGCAGGCTGACCACACTGCTCGGGGGCGCGGTTTCGGTTGCATCCTTCGTTTCACCAGTTGTTTCATCGTTGTCGCTCGCGTTATTGTTGCTTTGCGACGGAGATGTTGAAGCAGCTACCAATAGCTTGGGATCGTCTGTTAGTGATCTTACACGGCCAAGACCACTGGGTAAGCGTGAGGACGAAGACACCGCACTTGAACTCCGACTAAAGGACACACAAGACATGTTGTAGTAAGTGAGAAAAAGGTTGCGCCCTGATGATCCCTGGCGCCGGTTCTACGAAAGCAGGATGGCGTTAAAAACCGGATAGTGTTTTTCCAAATGCCGCAGAAAGGCTTAAAAAGCAATGACACCAAGGATATTAAACTCGCTAGAGATAAAAAGTGACTTTAATTTGAAAATGTTGAGCTCTTGTATAAGTTTTACCATTTTCTGAACATATTTAGAAAGTTTGACAAAATCACTATCCGATTGATAGCGGTGTCAACCTATGAAAGGCTAACACCGGCCCCAGTTTTCAAAAGATGGTTTGCTTAACTATGACTTATCGTAAAATTCAAAGGAAGCCTTACAGCTCAATGACAAATGCTGCACAAAAAGTTTTATAAAAGGTACAAACTAGTTTTTTATCGTAATATAACAGAAACCTTTCTAGCTGTTCCAACTTCTTGACCAACATTTCGTTTTCTCTCGAGATCACCTAAGCAGAAAAAAGATGGCAAAGAATGATATTACTATCCCTTCTCTTTAGATTATGCGAGAAGTGCAACTTACCAGATTCTGTCTTCTCATTGTATCCCTGCTCGTGTACAAGTCACCATTTTCTGTCCTATTATGAGAAACATTAGAAAATATTACAAACGAAAAACAAAATCCAGGTGAAACAACTTGAAATTTTTTGTCTAAGAAGGAAAAACTTAATTTTATTCACCTTAAGTTTTCGTTCTCCACCATGTACTCTTGCAACATGTCGTAAAGACCTGGGGGAAGACTAAATAAAGACAACACATAAGTGATTTTTGTGCACCTGGAGGCAATTGTACGAAAGTTGAACAACTCTATCCACTGGATAATGCTATATCCACCTTTCGTACAACCTGCCCTTTAGGTATACAAGTTTACAATAATTGCTATCACAATATAAAATACACACATGGCATGCTGTATACAGCTAATTCAATTAAGTTTGACATTGACAATAGCGAAAGGTGCAATATGAGCGACCAGAGAATAAGTCGAGTGAGAAAATACAGTCTCAAATAAAATCAGCAAAATGGTGGTCTAACAGCATTACAAATATAGTATTTAGTATGATATATTTTTACATTTACATTTGCATGTGAAACTGTTAGTAGTCCCATTATGTTTTGTCACTGCATATTGCACATTTGACTATTGTCGACGTCAACAAATTGGCTGTATACAATGGGCAAATCCTACAATAGACTAAATTTTGACCTAACAATGAAGACCTATGACCACAGCTAGAAATATCCTATTTAGTACGAGTAAAGAGTTTGGTTTTCAAATGTTATAAAATACGAAAAACATAGCCTTGTGAAGCTTGCAAGTTTTTCATGTTTTTTTATAACGCTAGGACAAGCCTACCTCAAAGTGGTAGGCTTGTCTGTGCATAGTACAAATATATACAAATTTTACAAACTTTGCTGGGCAAATATTTTCCGTATTTTGCAACATTTCGCAATCAAACAAATTTGTTAGTCTTACTAATTTTACGATGCTCTATCTGGACTGTGCTGAATTCGTTCTTCCTGCTTGGGTCAAAATTTAGTTTATTTATCAATACTTTTACCTCGCGTTTCTTTCCGCAGACGCTGCCTGCCATGGGGTGGGTGTTCTCTCTTCCGTGTCTAGAATTTATTATAATTGTGTGATTCATGGACGAATTTTGACAGGGGCGACGCAGGGAAGTGTGTCCCTCCCTTGGTATCACCCACCTCCATAAAGATCATCCACGTCTCCTTAAAAAGGAGCTTGTACTGCATCAACGTCGAAGTTGAATTCAAAATTGAATTTAACCACAGTTCATAAAATGCAAGGTTTAAAGACTCGTCGAAAACACGGTACTGCTCATTATCTATGTTGAGCTAACTTTATGTTAGAGTTAAATACCGAGAAGGAGGGATTTATGGCGTATACAGCCCGCGAGGACGCGCAGCGTCCGAGGGCTGTATACGCCATAAATCCCGACTTTCGAGGTATTTAACTAACTTATTTTATTTTTGAGGAGGTTTTCTAGTAGAATCTTTTGACTTTAAACAATTTAAGTCGAAATTCGTCGAGATTTTTCCACAAGTTTGATCTAATTATTTATTCAAGAACTGTATCTGAGATACAGCCCGCGGTACATCAAAGAAAACCGAGACAAAAATAAAATAAGCAAAAATATGGGTCCTATGTGGTCACGGTATCAGCTTTTACTTTGACAGTTCAATTCTTACCTGTCGAAATTGGAGTCTCTCTCAAACTTTCTCCACCATCGTCAGTGAAGGGTTCATCGCCCGCCACGGTTGTGGGTCGAGATGATGGCACACCAAGCTACAAAAAAAAGTGATTGTTGCTCTTCAAGGGATATGTCAATACTTTTCTTTTCGGCTCATTGATAAGAATTTGCTGCAACCTGCGCGCTTTTGGATGTGAAAAAGCTACCGTTCATGTTTCTTGTGGACTGTTTCGTCGCACTCACCTGGCATTTGAAATAACAATTTTCTTTCCGTAGTAACTTGATTTCGCGCTTCAAACTCAGAATTAACTTCTCCTTCGGGTCCTAAAAAATTGCAGTAGAAAATGATGAATGCTTCACAAGTATATGCGATACTAAACTGAATGCAATATCTTACCATTTGTACTACAGGTTTATTTTTTATCTTCTTTGCCCTCTGCGCGTAACGCAACGTATTCAATGTGTCAGATATGACGTAAGATGACGGTGAAATACAAGCAACCTATATTAGGCGAGAAATAAACTGATGGTAAAAATACTTGAATGACCCCAAACTGCGCATGCCCCAAACTGCGCATGCAGGAACGCAACAGACTTGTTATATGCATAATTTAATACATGCACAATTAACAATTCAACTGTATATTTCGAATCTATCGATTCATCATCAGAAGTAATAAACATGTTTACATCAAATTTAAATTACGATTTGTTGCAACAACATATTTGTCAATTTCATCAAGTTTCAACAGGTCAGTTAAAATCAGGCTTGTTGCAACTTGTCTTTTGCAGACTTGCAGCAAGCCTGTGGATAACTAGTTTCGACAATCAACTTGCAGCAAGACTGTTAGGAATTTGCAAGCATCGACAAGCAGTCGCAAGTCATGCAAACACATCCTGATAACAAGTCACTTGCAAGATATCAACAGATTTGTTTCAACTTGCGCGTTTTGGCTGTGTGTATGTTATATTTTATTTACCATCAATGTCATGCCATCACCACCAATGCTTTTGGCCAGTAACTTTGTCAGCTTGCTATCACGGTAGGGTATGTGACCACTTCGCTTCTTCGCATCGCTTAATGCAGATATACAGTTACCTACGTTGTGAAATTCATGAATAGTTGCATAAATTATACGCAATTAAACTTTCAAGATTTCATCACATGCATACCCTTGTCACGGAATAGATTGCAAATGAATGTAAGGGAAAACTAGGAAAAATTGTTGCGGAAACATGGTTTTCTGCCACTGTTTCTCCATGATTCCCAGTGTGGGCAAACTAGGAAACATTTTTGCGAGAAACAGTCGCTGGCATACTTTTTTTGTTACAGACTTGCCTGCTGTTTTGCGCATGCTTAATCGGGAGATCTATGTTTCTCGTGCTGGAAACATAATTGGAAACATGTGGGCAAACATTGTTTGCGCAACAAAAATGTTTCTGAATTTGTTTGGAAACACTGTTGCTTTTGTAAAGTACGCGCTTACCCAAAGTCAGTAAACTTTTGTTGATGTTTTGAGATTCGGTGAATAGTTCTCCAGATGATTTCGTTTCTTTAACCCGTTCGTTACCTAAACGTGAAAAACCACAATAAACTGGTGTAGTTTTTAAAAATATTATTTTATCTTAGTACCACGCACATGATCTACGCTAGCTTGTGATCTGACTTTTTCGTTACTGTAAAATGCAAACAACCAAAACATACCTGCAAGATCAACAAAGCAGAGTTTTCCATACTTTATCAAAACAAAGTCGCCATCCTCATCCGGTTCACACTGTTAAAAAACACGACAAACGCACGTAAATCAAACACGCACTTTACAATATCGTATGGGTATGACAGTTGGACGTTTCATCCCCCCCCCCCCCCCCCTAGTCCACTGGTTCAAATTCTCTTGACAGTTTTTCCCTGCTGTTTTGAACGTCGTAAAACAAAGATAATTCGGTAACCTGAATGGATTCTAAATGTGATGACACTTTTCCACGCATGATACAAAAGTATACAAAATTCGCAAACTTCACAGGGCTATATTTTGCATATTTTACAATGTTTTGCAACCAAACTTCACCATTTAATAAATTTAGGATGCTCTTTCCAGCTGCGCTAATAAATATTCCTAATTCTAAAGTTTGTCTAAAAGGAGAATGGTCCATTCAGATGGCTGAATGCCTCCATAAAAAATTAAGATACTGCAACACAGAAAAATCAACTTACTGTTTCGCTGTCCAGACTCAGGGTTAACATGCAGTGACTTCTACTGGAATGATCGTTGATGCAGTGCGCTCTCACTTGACGGTTGCGTAAACCTAAACAGTAAACGAAAGCCACATTGTCGCCACTTGAGGTATGTGATTTTATGCCGTCGAAACATATAAGAATGACGTAAATTTTATTTGATATCAGAATGTGAGGACTTGCATGCAAGTCGTTATGTCATAGGAACTTATTCTTGTAATATTGCTTGATGAATATCAATATCAGTATAATTTTGTATAATTTCTACATATAGTATATGAAGGTGCACCAAGCTTACGGATCGAAAGCTTGGCGATGGCAAATTTACGTTGTGTTTCCACGAAATTACCGTATGCATCTCGTGACATTTCTCTTATTCTATTACCTTCTTCCAACACGGCCATGAGGTCGTCTACGTTTTCACACGTGACGCAAAATAGATCTTCCACGTAGAAACCTCGATCTGCCGACCAGCGGACCACGAGCGAATCACGTGAAGATGAAAGTTCCAACAAATCTTGTACCCTTTCATTATAGACCTCTAGATATGAAGCTTTTAATGTAAAGGTCGATGTCTTACTACTTTCCATTTGCTTGATCAGGTAATGAAACGATCTAGAAAGATAAAAAAGTGTGAAAGTATTAGGTATAACTCTCATGTACTGGTTGGATATTATTGTTTTGATAATGTAAGCATAGAATGGAAAAAGGAAGAATGGAACAAGGTAACCAATTCACATTTAACAAATAGATAACATTTTGCCGTAGTCTGGTTTAATCATTTTATATAATTTCAAATAACTTACATGTCTAGTTACCACTGTTGTAATATTAATGCCAGCATAGAATGCAGTCAAAAAAAAATATTTTCGCCTTAGTGCTTTTACCTTTGCATTAAACCGAATGAATCGGCCGCTATTGAAATTACGTTAGAATTTTCATCCCAGCTGTTACCCTAAATATACATAAGAAAAAAACACTTGTGAAAACTGCGAGATTGTAACGTTATGCCCTCTCAAATTTTGTTCGTCTCACCAAGTTTACTGGCCCAGTCAAGGTATATGTCTTGCCTGATCCTGTTTGCCCAAATGCAAGCACTGTACAGGAATATCTGAAGAGTTAAAGAAAACAAACACTTACAGACAGCTCGCTAATTATAAAGCCTCTTCTACACGAGCAATTTTTGTAGAACAGTTTTCTAGAACAAAAAAAAAGCTAAAACTGTCGGGCAAACGGGGTTTATAAAGACGAAATATAACCGACTCCGTCGTTTTCTTGTTTTTTCTTGAATATCAGGAATACAAGATGTCTATTTTCGGAATTTGTTTTATTTTGTACTTCCTTAAGTTGTCTGCTTGTCGTGGTTTAATAAAATAGGGTAGAGAGATACCATTGATGTTTTTGATAAGTAATTGGTTGGCATGGAAAAAAGGTGAGATTTTCAAAACAAAACAAGATTGATATAGAATTGTACACGATGTATAGGAAAGTCGAGCCATAAGCACAAAAAAATTTTTACATGCAAAACGAAGGACTGGGTTTCCTAACGAATGAGTCAGCCAATCAGAACGCTAGGTCTTTGCGCGGGATTTTCACGTTGTCGAGGAAGACTTGTGGTTTTAAAGCGCTTTCAAAGCAAAGAAATATCCGACTGTTTCTTTGTCTTAACACGATGAAACGGTCTCCGTTTCGTTAAGGTTAGTTTATAGGAAGTTATATTTGTTGTATATGTCGCCATTAGTGTTGAAATTTATACAATTGTAGTAATAGGCAACGAATTTTATCAAAACAATTCGCTGACAATGGTTGCAATATATTAGAGTCTTCCAAGCGGTTTGTTTAAGCATTTAAACATTTTGGCTCAGAAGTATATTTTCACTGTATTTATTATATCATGTAATATGCTTATTCTAGTCTTGCCAACGTTTTGTAGATTAAAAAGAATATGAGAAACGAATGAACGAGCAGTTACGAGATTGTAAACAAGTTCTCAGTAGTTTTCAGGACTCAATTGTCCATCATATCACTTGTGATAAAGTGTCGACTGCAATGCTTTAAGACCGACAAGAATGAATTAACGTGATCTAGCACATGATCCTATAATCAATTGTGTCAATCCTATAATACATGACGGATATGATAAACATTTACCAAGGATTTGGGCAAAGAAGACTATATGCAAATTACTCAATGGTAGAGAGTTTTCTCAACTCTCATGACCTGGATGAACAAGAGTTGTATGAGAGTTGATAAGAGTTGGCAAACAAGAGTTTGCATGAGCTAGAGTTCTCTCATATATATCCTCGGCTAACACAAACAAGAGTTTTGAGAGTTGTAGAGTTGAAAAAGTAGAGTTTGTATCAGAGTTTTCTCGACTCTTAAACGAGAACAAGAGTTGTACCGGTACATATGAGAGTTGACAAGTGGGATTTTGTGTGAGAGTTTTCTCAACCTACCCTTCCAAGGCCATATCTATTAAATGTTTAATTCCACATTCTTCAAACACCTAGGATGGAAAAATTGAATTGATATTATTAGAGAGATTACTAATATTGATTTTGATTCCATTACAATTTGTATTGAAGTACATTAATAACAATTTGCTACCTTCTCTTGACTTGTGGTGTGAGAAAAAACTTGATTGAATGCAAACGGTTTGCTCTGACCAAAATTATCAATCTAAAACAACATTAAATGCAGTAGATTGAAAATTTGCATTCTGGATATATGTTCATTATACCATACTAGGGTTCTCCATTGGGGCTTTGAGTGTCATCATGAAATTATGACAATTGTTTGAAAAGAGTTTTGCTCTACTGAAATTTGTAGGATTGATTTGATTGATCATGCTGTTCTATTTGCAAATTATCATGCATTTGATCGTACCTGTTATAGCATATAGTAATTACAGTAGCCTTTGTTGAAACGATTTTATGTTATATACTTATTTTCATTATGTAAAACCTTACCCAAACTGCGGCACCTTCATCTGGAACATTAACAACATCTTGATCTTTTCGTTGTTTTTCAGCATCGCTCAACGGCCGAACTCTACAAGCAATGAATATGTTTTCATCAAACGATGTTTCCATACTGCAGAGAGGCATGGAGCCATGACATCCTACAGTAGTGAACAGCTGAGCATGAAACTTGGCTTGTCAGAGGTAGGGTAATCATAAATCATTCCTCAAGATGGATATAAAGCTTTTAATGATCGTGAAAGAATTTTTTAAGGCATATGTTAAATATATATGTAAGCCAAACAGTTGGTATGCTTATGAATTTTGGTAGTTATTACAAACTTTTAACTTGTAACTAATGCTGTCTTTTGGTAGTGTTTGCAGAGTTTCTACTCTAATGATTTCCTTTTGCTGGTTATCTTTGAGTTTTAACTATACATGGATACAAACTAACTGCATATTTACTAAAATCACATTGTCAAGTTTTCTTCATGTGTTTGACACAATTGATTGGTCTTAAAAAACTATACATATCATTTAAACATTGAAACAGGTGATATATTAAAATATTTACATATCTTAAATTCTATAATTTCTTATATAAATGCCATATTGCAGATCATTATAGCCATCGATCAATGAAATTTAAGCACTCCTAGATATGTCAATATCCTTCTAAATGTTATCACGTCAAATATACACCACCTTACTACAACTTGAATATTGTCACCCGAGCTTCCACTGTCAGAGCGGTCACCATCTTCAGTGGTTGATGATCTTGGCGATAATGACTTTGGTTCTTTGCTGCATGTTTAAAAATATATCAGGCAGAAATACACATTGAATATACAGTACTGGACCCATGGTTCAAAATCAGGTTAACTTAACCCTAGGGTAAAATAAGATCCAAGAGAAGTTTTCCAGCAGCTTGTTTGTAAGATTGAAAATATTTCTTCAAAAATCTTGTCTAGATCAATAGTGCTTTTGATTTCTGAAGTTTTGAAAGGAGGTGGAAGAATGCAAAAACTCAAAAAGTGGGTTAAGCTTTTACCTTGGATTAGTGATAACCTAGCTTTGAACAACTGGGAACTGGCCCCTGTTCTATAATATCACAGATTAAGTGAAGCATACAGAAGTTCATTTTCAGTGTTTTTTGTGTTGTGCTTTTCATATTTTCATTCAAATCTTTATGCTGCTGTCCCTCACACAGCACTATTTTGAATGTTACCAGGGGGGATCCTTCTCCTTTGCGCTTTCCTATTTCATTATATTATAGCCTCAATACCAGTCACATCAAGTTACTGTTTACTGCTAAATCCTAACATTTTTAACCACTTAGCAGCAACCATCAACTTCTATACAAGTGTAATATGCTTATATGCAGTAAAAGAAGACAGTGGGGCAGATTTATTGTTATTATATTATTGGTAACATTGTCAAATTCCAGTTCTTTGTTACTGGCATGTTTTAAAGCTATAGTACATGAAAAATGTTTGATTTTGACACTCTCAGATCTGCAGAAGATTTTGTTTCAAGTTGAAATGGGTGACTGTTTTGTTTTAAATGTTTAACCATCTTACAAGAATTATTTCCAAACAAAAAAATTGAAAAAAATAGTAGAAATTAGGCAACTGCAAAACGAGATTGAAATTATGATTTATACAGACAGCTTATTTCAACAGCTGCGCATAAAAATATCTGAGAGAAGATCAAATATTATCTTTAATAATTATACGAGTTCGTATGATACTGGCAGAGTATATATGCAATATGCAAATTATCATAGCATACATGTCATTTAGTGAAGAAATTTATATGAAACCCTCAATGAGTTCAGAAGTTGTGAACAAACGGGAGTGCTTTATACCACAGCCGATGAAATCTGTGTAGTTCATTAAACAATAAAAAATTATAAAAGGATATTATTTTGTACATGTGTAACCTCAACACCAGTCGGTTTTTTTGTGCAAACAAGGAAATGTTTGCGCCTCGGTGTATACAAACACGAATGCACGCAAAACCAATGTTTTAAACTTTTAAAGAAAAAACCGGCAAACAAAAATACCTTGGGGAAATGCCATTGGTTGCCGTCTCTCCGTGCTCGTGCGAAGGACCAGCAATGCTTTTCAGTCCAGGTCGTTTTAGCTTCGTTGTCGTTGCTGTGTTTTGTGACTTCTGGCTGTCTTGCATCACGCTGTGTTGCGTTTGTTTTGCGTGGAGATTTAATAAATGAGCACGGTCGCACACACACACAGCTTAAGTGTGCTCACAAACAACGTTGTATCCCTTTGTTCGCGTCGACACGAAAGCAAATAACCGGAGAACATCTGCAAACATGATTGTATAAAAGACAAATTAACCACGACATTTGCATTTCGCCGTCCCCATGTTTCAAGACGGACGTTTTCTTCAGCCTTTGCTTCAAAACGATTGATAAGTAAACTAAAGTGGCTTTACCTGTGTGTTATTGTTGATCTGTAATGTTTTTAACACGCGATTATAGAGTCGTAATCTTTCCACGTTGTTTTTTCAATAGTACCACAGGTTATTTACACATCCATTTATATATGAACTACGCTGCATAGCAACCAAAACGCTTACCGCACAATGCTTGCTCAAATTTAATTTCTCCTTGTTTTTTTTGAAAATTTGGACAAATAGGATGTCTACTTTGATAGCTTTGTTCAAATTAAAATGTCGGCAATTGCCCAGATTTTGATTGTAATCTCATTGTAACTTTATCTTGCCAATTTGACCAGCATTTTCACGGATTTGTTTATGGTTGAAAATAAGGTATCCCCCCTCCTGGCTTACTAAGGTTTCCAGCGTTAGTCAGGGGGGAAGTGAATTGTTGCTAAACAGGTTGTCAGTCAATGGCAATTAATTGCTCATCATTAATGACTTGTAAATCCTTTGGTTGACATTCTACGATTTCTAAGTCTGGCTGACATAAATTTATGAATTTGTATTAAATCTTCGAGGAAACTGCGAAATCTATCATTTCGTACTTGGTCAGTTTTCATGAACATGTCTTACAAATTTGTCAAAACTTGAATTTATCCATGGAAACTTTAGAAACATATTGACACCAGCGAAAAAAATGACATAACTCCGCTGTTCTTAGGGTCAAAACCTAGCCTATTTTCGACTCGACTTTACATTCAATTTCGAAACCTTTACCGGAGTTTCATATTCTTGGGTTTCATAACGCCTTTGTGACGCAATTATGCAGCGAATTTGGTTGAGGTCAACCTCTAGTGCATTGATGCTTATGCTGTACTGGACTAAGCAAATGATATGAAATTGACCGTGCTTTAAGAATAAGATACTGTAGGAAACCCAAATGATAACAAACGGAGAAAATCTGACGTTGTAACTATGCGGGTACCTTACTAAGTACTAAAGTCTAAAATCGTTCAGAACACCAGCTAAGCTTTGGCAAACAAAAATACTCGTGTAACAAAAATTTGCTGTGTGTAAGGCACGTGTTGTTGCATTCGCAAAAGTAATTCGCAATCCCCCATTATCCTGAAACGCGCAAGTAGCCTCGCAGCAGTCATCAAGTGGACATAAGGATCCGTTCGCATCGCTTGCTCTGGCTATACAACGTCTGGCGTAAGTTGGGCTTGATTGAAATTAAAAATCAAGACTTTTTTTATTAACACACTCGATGTAACGTCTTTTCAACAACGTGCGGGTATTGTGCGAATATCAAGTTGCATCAAGTCTGATTTTCCGACAGAAATCGTAAACTAACATCAATTCTGTGACTGTGGCGTTTCAGGCTCTGTGGCTGTGGTGCCAGTGAGCAAATAAATTGTACATCGTCAAAAAACATATTAAATTCTTTTTATATTACAAGACTGTTTTAGGAATGTAAAAATAAATTAGGATCTTGTGTATAAATATTACAATTCTTTGTTTCAAACTCATGTTTAAAGACGGCCACGTTCTCCACAAAGAGGCTTGTTGATTATCTTTCAAGGTTCACACTCGCTCGTTCACACAGTTTTAGAAACTCGTCCTGAAAGATGGGAAAAATACTCGTATTGATGTATGTGACCGCTAATGGGGTCGTGTTGTGTGATGTGGTATGTTGCGGTGTTGTGTGGTGTGGTATGGTGTTGTGTGGTTTGGTGTGTCGTGTAGTGTAATATAGTGTGGTTGGTATGATATGGCATGGTATGGTATGGAATTGTATTCTATTGTATGTTATGGTATTGGGTGGTATGGTATGAAATTGTAAATTATATGGAATTGTATGGTATGGAATTGTAAATTATATGGAATTGTATGGTATGGAATTGTAAATTATATGGAATTGTATGGTATGGAATTGTAAATTATATGAAATTGTATGGTATGGAATTGTAAATTGTATTGTGTGGTATGGTATGTTATGGTATGCTGTAATTGTGTGGTATAGTATGGTATGCTGCTATTGTGTGGTATAGTGTGGTATCGTATGTCATGGTATCAAACCAATGTTTCAACAAATTTCACCTACCTGTCTTGATAACTGTTTTGCCATCTTCTGGCCATGCTGAAGTAACTCTGCGATAGACTCATCTTTGCTTCGTAATTCGTTTAACTTCATTTGCAAGGTTTGTTCAAGTGCGACGCAATTACGACATCCTTCAGGTTGTCTCTGTGAAAGAAATTATCACCATAGTAGCAGTGGCAATGATGTCAAGACGACTGAATGAAGGTTATTGTTAAGGAAATTTCCTATATTAGTGTTTTGATCTGTTTGATCATTTTGAGTCTAAATTGGACCAATTATGTCACCTGTTTTGCCAACGCGCGGAGTTTACTCTTTAGTAATTCCGTTTCATCATTAACCCTTGTTAGTTCCTTTGTAAGTTCATCTAACTGCCGCTGTCTTTCCCTAAAACACGCATAATATTGCACTAAGCGCTGTTACATATACAGCTTGCATCAAAACTTGTGTCACAGTGGTTTCACTTTAGAATTACAGTTTCACAAGAGGAATGTTACCATCGATCTGTAAAATATGGATCTGTATAATTATACCTCTTTACTCGAGTTCAGCGACCATTACTGAGAAGTCAAATGACGAGTTTTTACCAAGGGTCGGTTGTACGAAAGATGAATAGTACAATCCACCGAGTAGTGATTTTTCAAACCTTTTTAAATATGTTAAGTTACGGGAAAAACCCATGTTAAAGTTAAGCACTTTGAGGGAGCAAGACGTCTTCTATTCTTTTACTCACTTTGAATTATGATTCAAAGATGATTCTAACTGAATTTTGAGCATGGAAATCTTAGAGTCCCGCGAGGCAATTTCATCCTTATGTGACTGTTGCAACGCAAGAATCTTTGAGTCGTTCTGCAATGAACAAACGAATTCAATGTTTTCTCCCATGACAAAGAATGCATTCAGTACATAACCCCCCAACTCCGCCTAATAAAGAAAGTTTTTTTTAAACTAGATGCACACAACACAATTTTAGTTATCTTATTTAACCAGTTGGCATGTTGACATAAATTCAAAAAAACTATTTGGTATTGCCTAAAATCACTCAAAAATCAATACTGCACATGATTTTGCCACTTGATTAAACTCGGCCTAAAATGGTCTTGTGTGCCCCCCATTTTTCCTCATTGGGACGAGTGTACTGCACTTGATGGATTCATGTCTTCCAAAATATTCACCTCTTTTAAAATACGTTCTATTTGTTCCTTATGTTTTTCCTTTGTTTCATCCAGTTCTCCTTTCACTCCTTCCATTTCTTTTGTTCGTTCCATGATTGCATCTTTCAGCTGTTTCACTTGTTCATAGAAGTTTTCAATCTTCCTTTCATATTGCAAAATTGTTTCTTTGTATTTTTCTAGGCCCCTGGTGTACTCATCCTCCTGGAAAAACATGAAATGAGATCGAATGACAAATGATGAAGGTCAGTGGGAATAAAAAGTAGGATGAATAGGGCAATGCTTGGAATGGGAGAAGGGTATATACATTAATTTAAGAGCTGAGAGGTGGTGTGGACATTAATAGGTAAAGTAAAGCGAGAAAATGAAATGGGTTTTTGTTTCATGTTACAGTCAAAATACATGGCTATCCCAGATAAAAATCTATTCAAAATTTCCCCTTTGAAAATTGAAAGGAAATATCACGTTTGAAAAGTGGCAACATTGCTTGCACTGCCCCACATGAAGTATTAGATGCTCTAATAGTGACTGCCAATTTGAACCATGCTAGTATAAATCTGGTCTAATCTTGCCAACAGGGAACTTACTTTCTCTGTTAATTTCTCTTGTAACTCAAAAATTGTCTTATTCTTGACTTTGATTTCTTCACGTAATTGACTGACCAGCTTTTGTAATGTCATGAATTTCTGATGTAATTTCTGAAAATCAAATAAGCAAAAATGCACAAACATCAGTTATTATGGAGTTTTTTTATGCAACATTACAACTACCACATCAGTGTACCAGGATAAACCAATAAAGATCTTTCTCATATGATGCCAGATATAGATTCAAGATGTTTCATACAATTTGATTGGCTCAGGAAAAATATCAAGCCAATGAAATGTCATGTGACATAACTTCTGCATTCGATTTCATTATGACAAAAAGTAGTAAAGATGTTCTCAAAGGCACACCAATTGGTGGAAAAGCTTTACATGAACTAAGTAACCATGGCAACATCATCAATACAACCATACCTCATAATCATAGTTACTTTGCAAACCATTAGAATTCTTCCCTCCCACAGCTTTGGTTTTTTCACACCCGTGTAAGGTGTACCCTCTGACCATATCTATGGTCCATCTTAGATCAACGCTGCCCCTGGGGCTGGCAGAAGCGCACCGGGGGGAAACCGGTGGTAATTTTGTGGCAATGTCGCTCTTGGATTTCGTTTTTGTAAGCGAAGTTGAAGATTTTAGTCCTTTTACGGTCGGTTTTAAGTCCGTTCGTATTCTTGACATTACGATTTTGTACAACATAAACACAAAGCCAACTTTCTGTCGTAAAAGCTACGTGCTTCCATAACGAAATGTTCAAATGACGTTCGCTCAAAAAGGACAAATATTAAAGATTGCGAGGACTTAAACCATATCGAAACTCGTCAATACAATCTTCAAAGCATTTCCAATTTATTGACGTTTACTCGCAGTTTACCCATGATAAATAAGAGTATTAAAAATAGCAATCGCACGTCGTAAATTTTAATGAAATGTTTGCAGTAATTAATTCACCCCCGATTAGCACGTTTGACGCCGGCTGACAGCCGCAAATTTTGTCTCCGATTGCTCGACTGGCAGTTGGGGTTGTACTGTTGTATGCATTCCTTCAAAATTTGCGCGCACATTAGGCGACTGGTCCTACAATGTTTTCTGATAAAAAAACCCCCACCTAAATCACAGTTAATGCCGCTCATTTTATGATCAAACTTAATACGCGTTTCTACTGTCTGAAACTACAAATATTAAAGTATACCAGATGGTATACCAGTTTCTTCCTTCTGGATGAAACAGACTGTAGTGGTAAGTTTTTATTACTTTTTAAAGTATTTTGCACGATTATATATATACTAATTACAGAACTTTTCGTTCCAATTCGAAGTTATTTCGACGGCCTCTAGCATAATTGCGTGACTCATCTTGCATGGTTTAATTTTATCAAAATGGGGAGAGGAAAAATACTCACAAAGCTAACGAAAGACAAATTTTAGAGAAAGTCTTGAAAACAGAGAGAGAACCGTGTCTGTTAGGCAGTTTTTTATTGCTACTCTCAGGCCACTTATTTTACAGCCAAAGTCAAGTCTTTTACATAACTTTAGTCAAGCACCTAAACCTTGTTTAACTGTAATACTAAGCACTTTAATGACTTAAAAAACGTTTACGAAATAGGCCGGCAAGCAATACTTGCGGATTGATTTGGGCACGACCAACCTAGTTACACCAATTATCGACTATGAGGCTGACGATATTGACATTCAATTTTATGTTACAAATTTCAATTATTACATCATATCACGGTAGTACAACCTCGTAAAATCCCCCAAATTAGTTTTGCTGCATGTTATTTGTAACATTTTGTCTATATCCTTCCATTTCCCATCACAATTTCACTTCGGGAGGTTTCAAATAGGGCAATCTTCCTTGTTTCTTCTTACGATGGCTTTTCTTGTGACCATGTCCGTCATTTCTGTTCGTTTCTCGCTTCACAGCATTTTTTGCGGCGCCATTTAACGTCAAATGAGGCAGATGTGGAACGCCTGTAAGAAATGGGCTTCCCTCTGTTGATTCGTGGACTGCATGTGTACGAATTACATGTTTGGCCGGCGGTCGCAATTGTGGTAAACCCGTCAGGCAGATCTTCTTCTCTGGAACTCTACAACAAAAGCGTCGTGTTAAAATTTGTTAAACCAGTTAAGGGATCGTTCACATTTAGTCTATTTAATTTATGTCACACTTTCAAAAAACCCTGGGCGGGTTAAGCGTGCTAAACAAAACAGTTGAACTGATGAATCGAAATCTTGTTGAATACAGTTGAACTAAGGTGAGCCCACCTTCCAGTTTAGGACGATCTCAGATTGGTATCGACACATTTTCGGCTTCAACACTTTACTTGATACGGCTCTAAATGAATCTCGGATCGATACAAATCAATAGTATAAACGGCCGTTGGAGAAGAATTAAAAACTTCAAAGTTTACAAAATAAGCTTGGTGCTAATCTTCAATTACATTAGTTTTTTATTCAACCTTCAAGAGACTAAGAATTTTTCGTATTTATAATGTATTCTGCTTCGCAAGTAGCTATAAAACTACAAAATTGGTTCACAGTCTAGTTTTTGCGCAATATCCATATACCACTACCACTTTGTTACTCACAATACTCAAAAATTTTATCAAATATTACTTTAAAAAATAAATTTCACAAGACTATATAATATTTTCACCTACACATACCCTGTCCCGCCAACAGTTTTTGGCACGCTTTTGTTAAAACAACCTGAAGTCATTAAAATACTTTTCAGCATTAGCGAACTAAAAGGTCAAGTAAACAGCTTAAAAAATCCTATTGATTTTCCGTATAAGATTACATGTGTAGCTATATATACGCCTTCGAGCGTTTATGATAACAAATATCGCACTTAATAAATATTTTATGATTAACCTGATTACCGGAGACAAATTATTGTAAATCAGGTTCTATTGTCTTCACTTTATTTGCTTATTAAAACCTCTGATCACTGCTAAATATTTAATGAAAAATGTCAGTGTCGTAGTACACACCTTATATCAATATACTTTGAAAACTTATCTTCTGCTGTCGATTTTGTGCCATTAGTATGGCCCCAATCCATGGCAGCACTTGCCACGGTGTGATTCCTCCTGTATTCGTCGATGTACCTTCCTGCGTCAGGAAAATGTTGGAATTGCTCGGAGTCGGATGGTTTGGTTTTATATTTCAATTTGTTTATAGCCCCGCGTTGCGAACATTTTATTTTTGGACGAGTTTCGACACCTTTGGATGCTTTAATCGGTGGTAAATGCCATCCACAGAGATGACTTTCGCTTTCCATAAAAAATCAACCAATTTAGGACCGTCCCATGTGGAAATGAAGACTCCAAAATATTTAAAAACCGTTTATTGGCATTGATAGTATGCTATAATCCTGATCAGTTTAGCCTTTGTTTATAAATTGCTTCTTCAATTTGCGGTAGAAAGAGCCTGATAAACACTTAATAATTTGTCCCATTCATGTCTCCGCTGATTAGTTGTTGTCCGTGGAAGTACACGCATACAATTTAGTACGCTGTCTGAGTTTTGTTTAATTTCTCAGCTTCGCGTCTATGCGTTTTAATTGACTGTTGCCATGAGCTGTCTTGTTTAAATGTGATCTTAGGCACAACAGTGTAATGTGATATACCGACCGTTGAAATTACATTCGGATGTTAAACTACTTATCCTGAATTGCACATGTTACGTCGAATACTGTAAGTACCTGGGCAATTTTCGTTAGAGGAACATTTTCGCCTTGAAAATCCCACTTATTCTCTCTTCTCATTCTCTCTTAATTTATTATTTATTTGCAAAATAACAAGAAAGTTTTCGGTGTTTAACGCGTTCTTCAAATTCCACTCATTTCAATCATTTGGAATGTTCCATTGTTCGCAATCAGTCTACTCTGACTTATCGTTCTTTAGCAGGCTGCACCCCCTCTCACATACACACACAGTACACTTGCATAAATCTTGTTGGAATTTAAAAGTGTTCTTGTCTTAAAAACGATATTTGTGGGAAAAGTGATAGAAAAATTATTAGTAATAATGTTTCGCTTGCTTTTCTCTTCTTAATAAGATACTACAAAGTCCGATTGAATTGCATTCACGCTGGATGTATTGTTCAGAAACTCCTATCTATGACTCTAGGTGTCTTCATTATTATAGGGGTGATCTGATGTTGCAACGCTGCTTCTCATATACTCGAGGGAAATCTACCAACAGAACTGATACGGTCGTCAATCGACCTGTGTCTATTGCACTTCGCCTCTCAGTAAGCTCACAATCTTACATCTCAGAAATCAACAATCTTACTCATCATCCAATAACTACATTTCCATGTACAGTTTCATTATCCTCTGTAATTTGATAAAACGTAGACAGCAATTAATTATAAAGGTCGCATTCAGGTCGAAACTCAATGAAGCATACTGAAATGACATGAAATAGTTGAAAATTGATTTTTCGGTTTTGACTTTTGGTGGTCTGGGTACTAAAGCGTGACGCGTGTTTCCATGACAACCCAAGTGGTTTCCATGGTAACGTTGCTTAAATCAAAATGGTGGATGTTTGATGTTTTGAATTTTTTTGCAGAAAAACGTGAAATTTCGTCAAAATGTCAAATGATAACTCCGCTCTGACCCGCTTGGAGGGTGATTCCGAGTCCACCGGCATGTCTCCCGTAACGCCACGGAGGTATTTGAATGATGCAGAATTGGATGCGGTAAAAAATGACGAAGCAAGCGAGTTACTGCAGAAAGGAAACAGCAGTGCTCTGGTAAGTGTTGATGTCACGATAAAATAAGTGCTTATTCTTTGTTTGGTCCTTTTCTTTTGGCACATTTAAAATTATCTTAATGTTTTGAATCTTAACTTTGACTTAAATATGTAGAGTTTTATATAGGCATAACGGATGATGAACCAAGCTTAAATTAAAGTTAAAAATTGAAATTATAAAAAACAATACATAACAATGGTTAACCTTCTTGTCTGTGCACATCTTCCGACTGTGTTTTGTATTGTACTTGCAAATGCATATTTATAGTATAGTGTGTAATACTGTTTTTTCTTTGTTTATTTTCCTGGATATTTTTCTTGTAGAATCTTGTTTGGGCATTTGGTATCAATCGAAATGTGCAAGTTCACAATATATCTGATGCAAGTCGACAGGTTGGTTGCAATGTGTCATAGATAATTTCTCCAGGAGGATGATAAGAGGTGTCTCAAAGATGTCATTACTGCACTTGACTGATTGATTGGTTGAATAATTGATTGCCTACTCTGCTAATTAACTATTGATCAATAATTTCAAGTGGTGAAAATGGTCAACCCAATCAATGGACTGGTTGTATTATGAGATTTTTCCATTTCAGGCAATTTTTTATACTGCGGCACATACTGGAGTTCTCTATGACTGCATTACAAACAAACAAAAACTCCTACAAGGCCATGTAAGTAGAATAAGTGTTCCTCTGAGGCACTGCCTCACAATATTCACATGTTTGCATGGTGATTATTGATCAAAGTATAATTTTGTGGTAAGTTTAGTATTGCAAAGGTTTTGATTTGATTATGTGGTCTTTCCACAAAATTATACTGTTTTCAACCTGTAGTAAATGTAGCATATTTTATTCATTTAAGTGCAATGACTTATCATGCACATGCATCAGTGCTAACAAAAGATGGCTTGCTACAGCTGATAAAGGCAAAGACTCAATGATCATTGTGTGGGACTCGTACTCAAGGTATTAACTTGCATAGCTACTGTACTGGGTGTCATTACCAATATAGTATCTGTATCTAACTGAGTCAACATTCAGCATGTAATTCTTGCTCTTATGTACTGTAAGTGAGTCAAATCTCCTGCAAACTCTTGCTTTTTAATTTCATTAACTCTCATTTTTGCTTTGAAGCTTTTCTGTCATTGTGTCATGATGATGTCATTTTGACCTGTTGATGTCCCTTTGATATAATTTTATTATCATAGTTTGATGCCATAGTGATGTGTGATTTCATTTGGTGATGTCATGTTATGGTGATGTCATTTTGACCTGATGATGTCATTGTGTTGTATGATGTCATTTTGATTTCATTGTATGATGACATCATTTTTGTGTGATATCATTGTGGTGTGTTATGTCATGTAGTATCATGATGATGTCATTGGGACATGTGATATAATTGTGAATGGTGATGTCATTGTTGTGATGAGGTCATCATTACTTGATGATGTCATTTTTAGATCACAGAATCTTCCAGGGTGATGATGTTCTTGGTTCTCTGTCTTGCTCACAGAGTGTCTGTTTTGAATTCAGATTCATGTTGGTTTTTCATCAATATATTTTCAGCATTCCAGTGAGGACAATATTTGACCCTCACCCAGAAGGATGTGTGGCAATATGTATGACAATGGATGCCAAGTACCTGGCAGCATTGAGCAACTCAGCTCCACAGGTAGCCAGTTCTGCATTTGTGCTCAGTTCCATTCACCATCAGTGGGAATCAATGATGATAATAATAGTGAAACATTGAAAATAAAAAGAGCATCACTTTCTGTTTAGGTGATGTCAGTCTGGGATTGGACAAATGAAAGTGAAGATCCCATTTGCTCTTTGACACTCAGTGAAGAATATGGTATCCAGGTTTGTTCATTTCCTTCTTAAATTCAGCTATGGTCTGATACTGTTATGACATTTATTTATTCTATTGTATTGAATAATACTGTTAGTTGAAGCATTGACAGTTGGTACTACAGTTTCAGAATCCTAACAGGATTGTGTCTAGTTTTAATTGTAATCCTGACAGAAGCCTAATACATGATCTTACTACACCTGTAAGCTTGTACGAGACAACAATAACTCACTTCCGTGTTTCTCCTCGAATTTAAACTTTATAAAATTGTTGGATTTTAGAATTACATTGCATTCAGCACAGAAGATTGTCATCAACTGGTCAGTAACAGCAGCGACAGGGTCGTCTTCTATTTCTGGGTAAGTTAACTGAAGTTTCTTATTCCTCATCTACACCACAAAGAGTGTTTATAAAATGTTTTGCAGCTGCTAATATCTCCAAGTAACGTTGCCAGATGACTGTATGTAGTGTATTGAAAGGTGCAAAAGATATAGTATAGTTTCTTTCACTTGATTTTTTTACTACTACGATTTTTCCAGGATGACGAAGGAGTTGATCACGCTGCCCCACCTTTAACGGACGAGGTACAAAAATCAACTTTCCTGTATCTTGAAGAAATTTTGAACAACGTTACGGCCATTCATGACCTAACAGCGGCCATCGCCATGTCGTGAATGAGAGTCGCCTGTGTTTTGAATAAAAAAAACTGCAATATGACTGTATATTTCTTTTTGGAATTTCTCAGGATTTCAACAAGGTTGTTGGTCTGTTCAGTCAATCGGTATTTCAACCAAAATCAAGTAAAGTTCTAACTGGAACCAGTGTTGGTAACATAGTTGTGTGGGATATGGTTGCTGGTAATGATCTGCCCTGCGATAGAAAAGCGTTCAAGATCGTGCGATTGCAAGAGAGGAGTATAAATGTGGTTACGTTGATCGACAGGTAAGCACGATTATACAAGCTAGACTTACTAGTCCTTGCTAGTTCTCTTGCATCATTTCCCTCCTTTTTGATTGTGGATCGCGGAGTTAGCCATTTAGCCACGTGCTCAAGCACGTCCGGTTTCCTGGTTACCATATAAGCCGAGTCGCACAAGCTTTTGATCGGTTTAAAATTCGTCCTACCAGATGTAAATGTAGTTCACGTAAGTTTAGTTATAGTGTATTTATTTAAGAGGAAAAATTAAGGGAGAATTCCTGGGAAGCGTGGACAAGAACCATATAGATCTTGGAAAACAAATGTTTAAAAGGGAATATTTCAAGCGATAGTTAGATGTTTATGCTTTTCCGTGATCTTTTTTTTTTCAATGCGTTTTCAGCGATATGGTAGTGTTCGCTTTCCAATTATACTAATTTATAGCATATTTTTTCATAGTTCCATAATTGCATAATTCTA
Organism: Muricea muricata; assembly: GCA_963855995.1. Taxonomy (NCBI): domain Eukaryota; kingdom Metazoa; phylum Cnidaria; class Anthozoa; order Malacalcyonacea; family Plexauridae; genus Muricea; species Muricea muricata. The sequence continues at coordinate 1,692,259 of OY979729.1, read as the reverse complement.
GTGAGTTTCCAGACCATTTCTTCTATCAACTATGGTTTTTCTCACACTATATTTTTTCATTCAGCTACATAGTGACTGGGGACGTTGTTGGCCATGTGAAGTTTTTAGATTTGGAGCTTCGCTTACTAAACTGGTACTTCTCTATAGTGAATATTGCTGATCTTGACTGAGATCAAACATTTGCTGAAATTTTCTTGTTTAAATTTCCGACAGGTACAATAAACTGGGCGGTGGTCCGATAACTTCAGTATCGTTTTCATACGAGCAAATGAATAAGGATCAGTAAGTGCTTGTTAATTAAATTTCCTGTATGTTTCATTGAAGAACAATTACGATCGTACATTAGAACTATCATAAAATACTGCTGATATAAAGTAGTGAAGCCATTGTTTTTAAGCTATTGTAAGCCAAAATAAAATACTACACAAAGTAGTGAAACCATTTTGCTGAAGCCATTTTAAAAATAATTATTTTGCCACTTGCTATCTATCGAGGAATAAATTGCGGGTAGAGTAACGAATCAAATTGAAGCACTTAGTACTTTGTATCACTTTTATAGATCAACCAGTCCAAAACATCCGCGCTCGGCAACGCTAGATGGGTCGCCTTTTGTTGTCAACGATTTCACTTTTGCAACCGAAACCGCCAATGTGGGATTTTACAAAACTAAAGCGAATGTCAACCAGGTGAATTAATTTGTCGATATGAGAATCTAATTAGAAAGAAGAACATAGGACTGCTACGAAAAATAACGTCCCTTGTAAACTCGAGTTATCAAAGTTGCTCATCGCCAAATGAGACCAATAACAATGCTGAAATTCCTATGTAGCTGTTTAAAACCCGGTTAGCTTAACCCTGGGTTAACGCGAAGTTTATATGAAATTTTCAACGGGAACTTCTTCGAGAATCTTGTCTTAATCAATAGTAGTTTTGGTTTCTGAAGTTTTGAAAGAAACGGACGCATAGAAATACAGAAACTAAAACAATTGGTTAAACTTTAACTTAAACGCGCTAACCAAGCGTTGAAGAACCAGCTCAACGTTTATACTTAATGTGTTATAGTTAAACACTCAACAGTATGTGTCTCATCGTTACAGTTTATCCTGAAACAACATGATGCACCTGTTCATGCCATTGCAACTCACCCAACTCAGTAAGTGCAGAAGCTCACAGTCGCGGATGTTCAACTCTGCCTGGTTGTTGTTGTTGAAAGTTTGTGATCAGTAAGTTCAAATTGTTTTTCATACAGGCCAAAGATTTGCATTGGAGGTTATTCTAGTATTCTACAATTGTGGAACCATGATAAGAAGTAAGTCCAGTGAAGCATTATGTTACTCTTTATACCATACAATACCACGCAACACTACCATACCATACCACACTACCATACCATACCATACTACAATACCGTTCTATACTATACCACACCACACTGCCATACCATACCATACCATACCATACCATACCATACCATACCATACCATACCATACCATACCATACCATACCATACCATACCATACCATACCATACCATACCATACCATACCACACTGCCATACCATACCACATTACCATACCATACCATACAATACCATAAACTTTCTGGAATTCTGATTGTATGGAGAAAGTACATCAGTTGCACTTCCTTGTTTCAGAGAACTTTTACTATCTCGAACGTTTCCTTCGAAATTGGTGATCCAGTGTCTGCAATACAATTCTGTCGGGAATCTAATTGGTGAGTTCCTTTTATCCCTAGGTCGGATAAAAAGTTTAATAAAAATTGCGAGGTTACTAAAATTTACCAAATTATATTTGATTTCATTTCAGCCATGGGTTGTACAGATGGAAGTGTTCGAGTGTTGGATGCTGAGACATTACTCGAAGAAGGAGAAGAGGAAGGATTGGCGATATTTAAACATTGCCATGATTCCATTACTCATCTCATGTTTTCCCACGACTCCAAGTATCTTGCTTCTGCTGTAAGTTCTTAAAGCAATACAGCTGCGTTTAGGAATGGGCTGGGCTCAGAAAAGGGGAAAGGAAAGGGAGGGTTGGGCTGTACCAGGCGACATGATGGACCGCAACCCACTTACACAGCCAAAATCGCGCAAGTTTCAACAAGTCTGTTGATGTCTTGCAACAGATCTGTTATCAAAAAGCCGCAGACATCAGTATGTGTTCACATAGCTTGCGACAGCTTGTTGACGACCAGTCTGTTGCCAGTTGTCAATAGAATTACTTGCTGCAAGTTCGTTGTCAAAACTTGTTACCGACAGGCTTGCTGAAAGTTTTTGAATAAGTTGTGACAAGTCTGCAAATAACAAGTTGCGACTAGCCTGATTTTAACAGATTTCTTGCAACTTAATGAAATTGATAAGTTTGTTGCAACTTTAAAAGTTAACCCGCTTTCCAAGAAAAGAGCATGTTACCAACCAGGTCGAATTCTTATTCATCTACAGGACTTGGATCACTGCGTGACTCTGTTTCAAGCGATACCGGGAAATTTTAAAGAACCTTGGATATATCTAGGAAAACAGCGTGCCCATTATAAAAGAATCACTGATATCACATTTGGCGTGGCACTCGACTCAGATATTCCGCGTCTTCTGTCTCTTGGCGAGGACAGATTAATGGTAAGGAGGAGACCATTGAATTTCTGAAAGGAATGATTGTTTGCTAAGACAGCGATTTGCTGTTTGATTCTTCTTATGTTTGCTTCTCACTTGTCATCTATGTTTGTCAATAACACCTGTGTTCGTCTCTGTCAGGTTGAATATGACGTCATAAATAGTGGTATAGATGACGTCAGGCTCATTAGTTCAGATCGCATAGAACAAAGTGCCGTCCCGACATGCCTTGCGTGGTATCCACCTGTTGTGAAAGAGTCGTTTTTGGCAGTGGCGGACGATCAAGTACGATCATGAATCTATGTTCTCTGTTTTTACTAAGTCCCACAATGCGTGTGCATAGTGTGGGGTACCAAATCCCGCCAAAATGAAAAATGTCATCGCTTTGGAGCTTTAAGAAACTCTTTTGACTCCTCTGTCTTCTTTAAAGCATTGAGCTTTTTTACAGCTCCCAAGCGACGACATTTTGTTTTGAGTTTGACAGTATTTGGTACCCCAAACAATACGTGGGCGCAGCATAACGAGGTTTAGTGAAATATTGAATACACCAATTTGCAGGGGGGGGGGGGGATTTTTACTCCGCTGAATGTGAAGATTTCGGTTTTCCACCAGATAGTATTTTCACGCGAAACGACTTTTTCTCTTTGTCTTTGAGCTTTTGGCTGAAATAATGTGGAACTAATCAGGTTTGCACAAAAGAAAAATGTTGCTTTGCACAGCGAAATTCGCTGGTGGAAAACTGGCTTTATGACTGATCTCAGTGCAAAGATCCGTGTAAATTCCGCCCTTTTTTTCTTCCAAAAGTCGGGCAATTGCTGCAAAACCCGACTGTGTCAACTGGCTTTATAACAGTGTCCTTACCACATCTCTAGGAAGAACAGTTTTGTAGAACAGAAACTATCCGGATAATCTAAGTAATATTTTGGTCTATTCCAATATTATTTTTCTTTTTTATTTCACTATAGTTTAAATTGAAGTTATATAATTCTACGACAAAGATGTGCAGGAAGACCTTGCTTGGTCCAACGTATGGCTCTCCACTGCGAAAGTATGTCTTAGTTATTTTAATGTAGAAATGATATGCTTGTAGGCCAGTTAAGTTTCACGGTCGTACTGTGATCCAGATCACCTGACTTTCACCAGCTAACCGTCAGACCTTAGTAAAGAGATTTTCGAGAGTACTTTGATAAGTTATTGGTAAAATAATAACTAACTTTATTTAATATAGAGGCCAACACTTGACAGTATTCGGGTACCAATAAAGTTGTCGCCCTCATTTTACTACCTAGATGTTGATTTTATAGAGGGAGGAAGGTTGTGTGTCTCAATATATAATATATGCAAAAAAATAGAATGAGATGTATATGCTGTATTAGTGTATATTATAAGACATGGACTTATAAGCAGGAGGAAAACCGGGTACCCGGTAAAAAAGCTATGAAGCATAGAAGAAACAAACTAAACTCTGCTCACATAATCAAATCATAGAGCTGCACTGTTAACTTGAGGGTCACACAACCATGCAAGCAATAGTTGTACCTAACCTGCCTTAACTATACCCGCATCTGTCAACTGTGCACCTTTTATAGAGAGCTGCAAGCATCTTATATTGTGATAACAAGTCCTTTCTTTTCAGGTTGCTAATGCTGCCTTGTGCAAACCCTGGCGATGGACATTACATGGGATATATCACAGAGAACAAGGTACGTGTGTGTACTCTGCTCTTTCCACATGTTCTCGACGCGGAATTTCACTAACTATTATTCTACAGGTTGGTTTACAAATCTTACCCCTGGATGGAAATCCTCACAAAGCGATGGCTTTAATAGCTCATCCAAGCCATGTAAGTAATACCGTATGTAAGGATATGGCCAGGGATATACCGACCTTTGCACGAGGGTTTCATAGCAAAATGTTGGATGGAGATTCAGGTCGATGGCGTTAAAATTGTTCAAATGGCTATCTTTCGACAAATCAGCACTTGATAGGGGGAGGCCATCCCTTCCTCCCCCCCCCCCAACTTTTCACTGTAGAGGAAATTGATTACTGGCGATAAGAATAATTACCAAATGCCCAAATGAGATGGTATTCCCGAGGCCCTCCTATGCTAGAGGTCGCCCATATTTTTAAGGGAGGCATGTCCCCCAAATTTTCAAGCGAAGCATGCCCCCGGACCCCTATCCAAGCACCCTCTCTTCAAATTACACTCTGCTCTCCGTGATCCCTAATTTTCAAACAGTATTTTTTCTGTCGTATAATCAAGGTTTCCAATATTGTATCTTCCTACGATGGTCGATATTTGTTCACCGCAGGAGGGAGTGACTCCAGTGTTATCATGTGGAAAGTCAATCCTGAGTAAGTAGTACCACTCCTATGTCTCAGAGCTTGTGTTGATAAGAAACGACTAAGTCGCGCGGCTAGATGAGACTCTGCCCCATGCTGCAAGTTTCCCCGCGTAAGCAACGTGTAAACAAGTCTGTTCACAAGCTGTAACAAGATGGGAATATGCACCCACTTAGCACTTTGTAGCCCAGAAGATTATTATCAGATTATTGTATCCAATAAATTATTGAGGTTATCACAGTTAGGGTTTGGGTCAGAGTTCATTTTATATACATGACATAACAATTCCAATAAGTATTGGAATTATCAAACGTTGTTACCAATAATTTTATTGGATTTCAACGTTCGGATTGCCTGGAATATTACAGGATTACCAGAAACATCAAGGGCTCGTTGTTCAAAGCCGGATAAGTCTAGAATATCAAACCAATCTATGTATTTATTAAACAACTAAATTTCAATATTTGAACCTGAAAGAACACCAATGCATACGTAACTGCATAGTTAGATTTTAAGTCGTAAGTACAAATATGACTTATCGACCGTTTAAACTAAACGGTCATCGAGAAAACGGGCCGTAATCTCAGAAATGTTTTATTTTGTCTTCGCAGATCTTTGGAAGCTTCTTCTCAATTGGGCGGAGAAGATCTTGAACCTTTCTACGAACTGTTAGAAGGCGGCAGAGACGGTGAACTTTTCCAAGAATTGGAAGATTATTTCTATTACGCTCTTCTAAGAAGCCAGAACGTGGACACGATGGAAACGCGCGAGACGTCCACAAAGATTTCTCTGTCCCAGGTTCCATTTGTGATGCGCGCGCTCGGTTATTACCCCACCGAACAAGAGGTCGATGATATGCTTAATGAAGTGAAGTTCAGTGAATATGTGGATACCGGGAAATATGTGGATGATATTGACCTGGGAGTGTTTATTAAATGTAGGTATAACACGTGTAAAAACGCACAAATTGTTAGATGAGTTGTAACAAGTTTGTTCGCAAGCTGTTGACTTCATACTGCTTGTTTCAAGTTGTTGGAACAAGTTTGGAAGAAGCTGTTAACAACTTGTGACAAGCTTCATGGAACTATCAGACTTGTTACAAGGTTGCTCCAACCAGACTAATACATTCACAACATAGCAATATCGTTACACGCTTGTGCCGGAATTATGGATGGTTATAATTATGTAAAAATTGAGTTTTTGAGGTTAAGGATTGTATTGACTGTCATCTTGAAAAGTTGTTGGTTTTCAAATTTTGGTCAAAATTTGACAGAACTCCGCCTAGCATTATATGTGATTAATATTACTGTTATATTGTAGCTGAATGAACTCACAATGTATGTTTTGTAACATTCAGTTCAAAATATTTTTAATAAAAAAAAAAGAGTTTTGCATCATCCTTTAAGTGTTTCTTTCCGTCTTTTTTAGTGTACGTGAATCATAGACCCGTGTTTGGTTTATCATCACGAGAGTTCAACGATGCCTTCACAACGTTAGGCAAGCAAGCTAATGATGGTACGGTGGTTATACAAAGAGATGCCTTGCTCTCTGTGCTGCAGAATAAAGGTAAGAGCTGATCTAAGTACAAGCAAGGCATAGGTTCTTTCACTACCTGAAGCTTTATAACAGAATTCGACGTTCTGAGGGAAGGACATTCGTCGGCAAGTTAGTAGCGACTGCCTGTTAGTGTTGGTAGTGGACGTTTTTACATGTGTATAGTCAAAGAACCTTTATCTTTCGTGTACTTTTGACTAGTACACTACCTACACTAGCAACTAGCAGGTATGCTTTTCGGGCCACTGTCAAATATATGTTCTATCCCATTTTCTTTCAGGCGAGCACATGACCGAAGGTGAGTTGTCAGAATTAATGTCTACACTTCTCGGAATTGCCGATCTTGGTGGCAGCGCAGAGGTAGGTGTTTCTCAGAAAGAAAACCTCATTTCATTAATGAAAGCTCATTTACCGGAAAAAATCTCTGTGGATCTGTTTGCCAGTAAGGTTTTGGGCTTTGGTGCAGAGAGTGAAGAGAGGTGATGATAGAGTTCACTATGTTTGAGTGAAGATATGACGCTGGAATAATACTTTTATGTATTTCATATAAGTATATGAAATACATGCAAAACCAGCTTTTACCGTGCAAGATATCTAAGAATTTTGACACGGATGTTTTTAAGCTAGAGCGCTAAAGAAATGTTATAATGTAATGTATATATTCAATGCAATCGCAGGCCGAAGGAAGTGGCCAAATTTCTCGCATGAATCATAAGACTTGCAAATGTGTGCAGTTGTTAACCAACCATATGTTTATGTATGTAAATAAATCAAACAAGTATACTGTTGTATTATAAAGTACTGTTTTGTAGAGCTTATACAGCCACAGTGCATCTTTATAAATTTAAAGAGATTTAAATTTTAAAGAGTTCGTGATATTTAAACCACGCATATAATCAAATATGCATTGTTAAAGTGATAAAAGAAATGTTCCCTACAGATTTAAAAGTATTTGTTATTTTTATCAGAAATGCAGATATTTACACACACATCAAGTTGTAAACTAATTTGTTGTACACGCATATTTTTACTTTTACTAACATACAGTTATTGGCAATTTAAATATTTTAGATCAATGAATATCATTTATTTTTAGTACATGTGTCTTTCTCCTCTTTTTACTCAACTTCTCCCATCCATTCTTCTTGTGTTCTGCCTCCTATGTATTCATCATCAACATCATCACTTTTCTTGATATCTCTTCTTTCTTTATTACTATCTTGATTCCTCGTAATCATCCGTTCACCCTCTTTCATTCTATCTGTCTTCTCAAGGAATCCTGTTAATATGCTCCCCAATGTATCTCCTTGCCTCATTTCCATTTGTCTTCCCTCTATTTCTTTTCCACCTAGTTGTCGATACTCGTTCATACCATCTCTCACTCCTTTCCTATTTTCCTCCCGTGCTCCAGTCATCATTCGTTCACCCTGTAGAACCCCATCTACTATCATCTCACTCTCAATTCCGTCGTTTATCCCACTCAATGCCACATTATCTTCCCCTAGTATTTGTACCTCATTACCCTGCTGTATCCTACTGTTTACGCCAAATAACCTTTCATTCTCCTCGCCCACTCTGTCTATCACATATTTCCCCTCCTTTTCCTGTTTTATCCCACGTCCACCCACATTCACTCCTTTCAATACAACTTCAACTACTTTTCCCTGCTCATCTTTCACTCTATGATCTTCCTGCTTTCTCATCCCTTTACTTTCCACACCTCCCCTAACTATCTTATTTTTCTCATGCATTCCCATTTCTTTACCAAACCCTCTCCCCATTTCACGTTCTCCCTCTTGTCCTATTTTCCAACTATCCTTTCCTTCTTTCCATCGCAATCTGTCACCCTCTTCAACTATTTTTTGCTCAGTCTTTATCATCTCATTAATCTTCTCGTCCAGTTTTTCTGGTACAATATTTTGCAATATCACATCTTGTGTTCCGCGCTCAGCCTCGCCCCTGTTTGTCAACCACTTTGTGTCTTCGCTCAATCCGTACTCGTCTTGTTCTGCTAGTACGTTATTTTCAGTCAAAGATTCACGAATTGCTCTTTCATCTTTCTTTTTAAACTTTTCCATAATCGCTTGCCAATCCTTGGACGGAGTTTTAGGTACGTCTCTCTTGAACAAACCAGCTATCAGGTTTGCGATTTCACTCGGCTTCATATATCCTTCAGTATCTTCGTTTTTCTTTTTCTCATTTACCGTATTTGGCAATATTTTTACCGTTGTAGGCAAAAATCCGAATATTTTGGGCGTTGGTTTGTATACCATATTCTTCGTGCTCCATTCGGCGGGCTTTTTCGTTGCTTTCACGCTTATATAGAAATATTTCGAAGATGTTTTGCTATCTTTCATTAACTGGGCGTTCTGCTCTATCATCGAATCAACTTTTTCATTATGTCCAGTCTCCTTTGGACGTTCTTCATTGGCCAAGACATTTGCAAAGACCAACATGAAACAGACAAACAGCATACATCGAAAAAAGCAAGTCATTTCGGCTTGCAATGTCTTCTCACACGTAAATTGATCTTATAAATATCAACAGTCTTGTCAATATTGCAGAATAGAATGACCTCAACTCGCACAGTTCATCCTAACTGCAATTTGAATTTGTTTTCAAAAAATCTTGCTTATATTAACTTAATGTATGCACTGTCATTTTTGGGAACTATCAAGCAGGTGATGTCATGAGGAGGTGTTCATTTGATATGTATGACTTCTCAGCTAGATTCTCGACAGCTAGGCTCTTAATTTACAGCTCGAATCTTGTAATTTCCGACGACAAACACCGGGCTATGAGAAATATCACACTTTAATTATACAAATATTAAACTTTCTGCCTTTTAGCGCTATACAGTGTTGCGTTCTTTTGACATGCACCAGGAAAGGAAATTGGAGATTGGACAGCTTTTCTGTTGCCCTTAATTCAAGACTGGGTCAATACATATATCATGAATTTAATTATATATAGCCATTATAGGTATTCTGAAAAGGAATCTTTTTATTGATTTTTTCACATTGAACTGTTGTTTATGACTGGCCAATCTGTTATGATTTCTTTTATGCTATCAAGCTACGTGAGTTACCTGAGAATGAGAGTTGATTAAAGTTTGAAGGCGTAGCTAAGTGTTGTCTACTATTTCGCTCTTGTCACACGGGAACAAGAGTTGCACGGAATTCACTAGATATGTATCGAAAGCTTGCAATAAAACTCACAAACAGCTCACAATTTGAATCCGGGATTAAAATTAATGATGTCCAGTACATAAAAAGAACGAACACTTTGTTTACATTTTGAACTGCTGTGTATATTTGTGAAATGTAATTTACCAACTGAATATTTGTCATTTATCTGGTTTGCTACACTTGTAAATGAATATAAACCAGCAGAGTTTTAATTCCAATTTTAATGCTATACTAATAGTAATACGCCCCCCCCCCCCCTTTTTTGTTATCAGCAGAAACGATGGCCAGAACATACTGGGGATTATTGTTATTATTAATCATCTTTACACAGGTCTACTCGTTCAGCAATTGCAGTAAACGCTGTTATCCTACAAGGACCTGTAATCATGTTTAGAACGAGCAAGGTTGCAACTTGCATTAAATTTCGTTCTTGTTTCATCATGCAGGTAAAAATGAAAATCGATCGAAGTTTACACTCAGTTCATTATTTTCAACTCAAGCTGTCACCGTAAGCTTTGCAACAGACGCAAAATTTCACACGCACCTGTTCTTCTTCACACGTTGCAAATTAAATAGAGTTTGGGACAAATGAACAATTGAATTTTCAATTTTTAATTAAGATTTGCATTTCAGAGCTGCAAATGTTGAGATGCCCATTTGAAAACTTAAATAATGAGTTTCAGATGGAAATAAGTTTCGGAAAAGTGTTTGAAAAATAATTATTGTGTGGAGAAGGCGTAAGGGTGGTGTGGGTTTTGCCAGTTACTGAACGTGTTTAGAAAGCTTAAAAAAATCACTATCCAGTGCATATTGGTGCTTCGTGAGTCATATATAACTGACCCGAGGAGTCGGTTTCACGACAGTTGAATATGGCACTATTTGCCAGATTTCTAAGCATGTCCAGTAACTGGTAAAAGCTACATGAAAGTGCAGCATTTTCGAGTTAAGTCACTGTTTATCTCTTGTGAGTTCAATATCTTTGGTGCTATTTATGCCTTCCTGGGGCAGTTGAGAAAATCACTTCGAGGCCGGTGGATAAGCGCTAGTCTCATTTCCTAATTCTTATACAAGCGACTCTCTGATATTTGATCTTAAAGACATGCCCTCGAGGTTTGTTTGCTGAGGTATTCCTTTCCTCTTTTTGATGGATGTGATTCTCACGGAAGACGTTTATCCAACCGAATCTCACACTTCATGACTGTGCAAAGCAACAAAAATTTTAGTACAAACATACATATAATATTCCATCTGCAAAAATCGTTTATGCTATATGTTTTAATTAAAAACTGGCTTTATACGTTTTATAGTAGTCCACATAAAAATAATTGTATAAGTGATAATAAATCTATATTGATTCTCTAAAGCAGCGTGCTGCCTATATAGAATTCCGTCAATTTTTTAATATTAGATCTATTTTAGAAATATACTATAGTGGAGTTCCTATTATTCTTATTCGCTTCCAAAACTCGTATCCTGTGAAAATAATAAGAAAAATAGATTTGTTAGTGTAACCCTGTAAGCGCCTGTGCGATCACATATGACCCGCTACATTAGCTGAAGCACATGCAACTGCACAAAACAAACACAACTTCAGCAGGAAATTGGAGATAATCACTTTGGTCATCGTCGATTTCAGGTCACTTTTCACTGTATAATTTTCCGAACTTCGTTGCGAGATTCGAAAGTTCGTTGCGAAGTTCATGATTTTATTTCAGAATTCGCAAGCTGGTTTATAAACTAAGCATTTGAGTGGCTTCTTTGAGTTCAGGGTCAGGGACGAATCACGGCCTTTGATAGCATATTCACGGAGATGAAATATCAATTCTATATACAGAGAGGTTTAAAAAAAGCAACGGGCATGCGAGGAAAGCTTAGTTGCAACACACTACGTAATATACTGTAGCTCCTAATCACTAACAGAAAATATTTAATAGATAATGGTCTTTTCCAGTAATCATGCCTTCTTCTGAATTAGTTCTCAAGCTTTATTTCCATCTTCAATTTGGAAAGCCCAACTGTACAATATTTTGAGAAACGAAATGCAAACTTATCAATCTAGTTTAAATTATGGGATCGGCGACTACCTAAATCTTCTTGCATAACCATACCTTCATCTGTCTGCCGCTCGTCTCAATTGGCAGTAACGCCGCTGCCAAGCAACAAATGAAGGCCCAGATAGCGTAGACCGACAGTGTCAACTTTAGTGATTTCTTTATCAAAACCTGGATTTTGTAGTAAGAAATGATCACATTGTGGACAGTAAAAAGTGTTTTGGGTTCATTCAAACATGACCAAAGTAGCGAGCGAGACATGATGAAGTTTATTCAAATCTTTTTACCTGAGCTAAAAATGGTGTGATTATACATCCTATTCTCGCCATGGCTGAAGCCGTTCCTAAACCTAGACCACGTATATTTGTGGGGTAAACCTAGAAAGAGAACATAAAGGGCATAATGTTCGGGTATATCTTAACCAACTTGTGTTTGTAGCCACAAGTTGCTCTCTCTCACCTCCGGCACATAAATATAAAGCGCTTGTGTAACACCTGTAGAAAAGTACCGAATGCCAAAAATATAAATTGTTGTCATTGTCCTGTAAACGAAAGCGTAAAAACGGTAAACATTGAATGGAAACTACATTAGGAAAGTATACAAGAAACTGTCGCATACACAACGGTATTTCCAAGAAAAAGGCTTACTCTCCATTGCATAACATGAGCAGTACAAACAATACGGAAGTACAACCAAATCCAACCACTAATGTCCTGATGCGACCCACCCGATCAATGAACAACATGACTATAAGTAAGCCTGTAGAAAGAAATGAAAGTTTTGGAAAGCTCATTGTAGATGTTAACATCGTACGAACCCTGTATAATTGTAGCGGGTAAGCCCTGTACGCGTAGGATGACCGACCTTAGAATGAATAGCTGTAAACTTTTTAGCTGTGGTAAACAGGGGCGTAGGCAGCCCGACAATCTGGTCATGCTGTGCGAATTTTAATCATTATTATTATTCATTTCTTTGGAAATGATTCCTTATTCGGTTTATCTGAACAACAGGTAAATTTGCATGACCAAATATTGGGTTGGTTTCGCCACTGGTGTTGAACAGAGGCGTAACGTGGACATTTACACAGGGGGGAGGGGGTAACGTCGGAGCTTTACCGACCAACATGTAATCTGCATCTATGCATGGCATGTATATTATTTGTTATATTAGAAACATAATCAGCTACAATATTTTACAACTGGAGAACTATAAACTGTGAATTAATTTTTTTACCGACAACCAATTTTCTTTGTCGGTAAATGCACTGTTTACTTGCAATTGACAAGTCAATGGTTTAGCGACAGCTCCGTAAATTACCGTCCAGTGAAACGTGGAATGTTACACCCCCCCCCCCTCCGCCAGCCCACACGCTACGCTCCTGTTCGTGAAAGACATGCCTAGATCCAAAATTAGTCGAACATGCATATTGTCCATTGTCATCTTTCTATTTTGCTTCCTGCAAACCTGGAATATCCGCAAAGGAAGTTAACAACAAGGCATAATAGTCTTCTTTTTCTAAAGATTTGCAGCCACAACCAACAACTTGCTTCGGATCATTTTCCAGTTCTAAAACTAAAAAAGATACGATTCTTCATAAAAGTGTGATAAAAATAGATAATAGTAGATGTAGATGGATAAAGTGTGATTAAGATGGATAATAGTAGATGTAGATGGATAATAAAGTGTGATAAAGATGGATAATAGTAGATGTAGATGGATAATAAAGTGTGATAAAGATGGATAATAGTAGATGTAGATGGATAATAAAGTGTGAGAAAGATGGATAATAGTGGATATTGATGGTGAACTATACCTCCTCCATCGCAACTCTTTTCCCTTCTGTACTGGCTTATTTCTGGCGTCATTAGTAAAATACCGTAGTAAATGAGTAGCCCTCCTAACCTGTGAGAACATTTAAGCAAACTGCATAAGCACTTACAGTCCTCACACAGCCAGAACACATAAGTTGCAGCTCGTTTCGTACAGGCTTGTTCTCTTACAGTTATCAAGTCGATATAAGGATGCGCTCGCATCGCTTGCTCCGGCTTGATGGTAACAAGTCTGCTGCAAGTTGTCAACTGGCTTGATGCAAGTCAAGGCGTTTTATCCACAAGCTTGATGCAAGTTGTTTCAATAACTCATTCAATGACTTTGAAAAGCTGATTGCAGTACTTACATTTGCACCCAAACTAAGACCGTAGTTCTCCAGTAAGAATTCGTAAATAAGTCTAAAATGCGCCCTCGGTCGTGTCGCTAGAAAACAGAAAGAATCCACAATTTTGTTATATGTTTGCTTACATAAAATAACTAATAGCGACAAGTAGACGTACAGAAGTTGGTTTGAAGCAGTCCTCAGAGCCAGGCATTTCTTTTTTATTCCACCTCGCCACTGATTGCAACGTTCTCAGGCCTTTCTGTACCTCGCCTGCACCAACATGATAACGTGGCGATTCTGGAAGGCCCTGCAACGTGTAGGAAGATGGCTGAGAATTAGAATGGACAACATATATAATACGCTAAATTTGAATCTATTAAAAAAAAAACAATCACCGCAGTGAGAAAGAACATAGTGAAATTAATCAAACTACAAAGTTATGTTACAAAGTTAGCTTACAAAAATTGCAAAGTTGGCAAATTTTGTATGTGTTGCGTACGAAAATTGTTACCATTTTCGAGTAAAAATAGTTTCAACAGTTTTCACGTGTAATACCATTAATATTCAAAATTTGCAAACTTTGCGAGGCTATATTTTTCACTCTTTTCAGCATATTTCGCCACCAAAGTTTTCCCGGCCTTTACAAATCTCATCATCTTTTTTTCGAAGAAAATAGTCAAACGTGTGAAAATTGTCCATTAAATGTTCGAAATAAGTAAACCTTGAACAACAGCACGTTTTAAACTACAAAGAGGAAACAATTAAAATGTTTGACCACAAACTTACTATACTCAAAAAAATAAAAATGACCAAAGGCAGACTTGACAAAGCCAGCAACCAACGCCAACCTAAACTGGGCATCACTGCTATGGCGAGAAGCACTTCTAGTGTGCCACCTACTGCCCAAAAACCCTGGAAAGAAATAATAGCGAGATTCAGGAAACCTGATTGGCTAATCAAGATAATGAAACAGAGATGATTGGCTAAACGATAGACACGCAATAATTGAGCTGGCTACCGCACTAATACTACCGGACACTCGTAATTGTCAAGTTTATCGAGTTGCAACAAGTCTGCTAAAATATCAGGGGCCGGTTGTATAAAACTCTTAATCACTTTTTTAAGAACTGTTTTGTAGTTAAATAGTGATTGAGCACAAAATACGTTGTTCTGATTGGTTGACGTTTCCACTAATCATAGTTAACTTTTAATCACTTTTTTATACAACCGGCCCCAGGCTTTTAGCAATTCCTTAAGACAGCGTGCAGCAAGCCTGCGGGTAACAAGTTTTGACAATCGACTGGCAACTAGTCTGTTGACAATTTGCAATAGACTTGTACATGTTGTCAAGAAGCCGTCTCAAGTCTTGCAAACGCATCCTCATGATATCGACTTGTAAAAAGCCTCTTGCAAAGTCTCAACAAACATATTGGAAATCGCGCGATTTTGGCTGTGCAGGGAACAAGCATTGCAAATACATCTTGTGAATGCGGGTGTATCCCACCGTAACCCCGTTGCTCCCTATAGGTCATGTCTATCCATGTGGATCCTCACTTTATCTAAGCCTACCCTGGCACAAACGTGTACCTACCCCAAGGGCGAGTATGGTGACGGCTCTGTATCTTGCTGGTACAAACTCTGCGTACAATACTACTCTGAAAGATAAAATAAAGAATATGAACGAACTACATTCAGGGCCTAAGAAATCAATTACTTCAATGTTTCATGCACGTGTACGCATTCATAAATTGACAAACAGTTATCTTACACTTGTCCTAAGCCACTAATTCCGAAACCAACGAGAAACCGTAGAAATAGAATCCAGTTATAGGAAGGCGCAACTGCACTTAAGATTCCAAAATACATTATCCAAGCTGAACTCAGTACAATGCCCTAAAACATTGAAGAATGACCGATACAAATCATGTATTTCATAATAAAAGTCACCATTGCTAAGCAGTGTGTATCATGAAATTGATGTTGTATTTGGTATCTACCGATTTTCTTCCGTACTGGTCGCACACCATCCCCCAAAGCGCAGAGCTAACGAACATTCCAACAAAAACAACCTATGGAAACAGAAAAAACTCTTGTCAGTAGTAACAATAATCTCATTAAATAAGCACAATTGTCAAAAACCGGCTGTGCGGAACGCATAGCCTTCCCCCCTTCCCCCCGCCCACGTTTAAATGTTTACCGTTGATAGCAATGCTTCATCCCATGGTTCAAGAAACCATTCACATCTTGAAACTGGTCCTAAGATGGCCAGAATCATCATTTCCATTGCGTCTGCCATCTAAAAAACACCATTGCTTGGTTGTTCAAAGCTAGGTTAAAGTGCCCATGAAACGAAATTTTGTCTAGTATTTCCTTGATTGCATTGGAAGATAACTTATGTTCACAATATAACTTCTTTTAATGAATTTTTGTAACCGTGTTCTTTGTCGAGATATTCAACGTTATTGGTATGCAAATGCCAACGTGTGACGTCACACTGAGATTGCTTATTTTGTATCATATAACAATCGAGGTGATCTGAAAACACGGAAAAGTATTGGCACTAGCTGTCAAATAGAAATCCATTTTTCGAGCCAAACTAGCAAATTTCTCATTAAGTGTAATTTACTTCGGTTCCAAATTTCTGGTGGACTTATAACTTTCTTTACTGAATATGATTGCAAAGTTTCAACAAGTTTCAGAAAGGAAAATAAAATATATAAGTGATTAAAAACAGCAAAATGGATTTTTATTCGGTAGCTAGTTACAGTCGAGAAAATCGTGAAATTCAACAGAAAGAGAAAAGCGTAAAAAGCAAAGACACCAGGGATCTTGAACTCGAAAGAGATAAAAAAATGGCTCGAAAATGCTGAATAACTTTTTCAATATAACTTTTACCAGTTACTCAACATTATGAAAAAGTTTTAAAAGTGTTACTATCCGGTGGAATCACTATCCCACTTTTCAACAATCGGACCAGACTGGTGTATTAAGCTTAGCAGGCGCTTCTAGTCCTCAACTACATCCTACTACTATTCACCATAGATTACCAACTAAAGGAAGACTATAGCTGTAATATATTAATGATTAGGGGAAAATTAGGGATGAAAATGGGGAAAGTAAAACAGAAATTGCGGTGTACGTACCCAGGAGAAACCACAAACAAAGAGCAACAATATTTGATAGTTTCCAAAACCGACATGTTCCACAACTTCCTCCACTGAATACTTTATATCTGGAGTTAGAAACCGCGTTACTCAATGTGTCACCTCATACAGACGACTGGCTGTATAAAATTGTCTTAGAGACTATGGATCAACTAACTTAAGCTATATCTCTATGTGTAATGATAAATAATGCCAGACACCAAACCCGTTGACTGGATTATTTCATAACCTCGTACCTTGGTACTCTCTCTTCGTGGCACATTCATGACCATTTAAAGGCAAAACTATCTCATCCAATTCTATTTTATCGCATGGTTTGCGACATTGTAAGTTCCTTGCCATATCGTTCTCTAAGATTCTCACATGTGATATACAATATTATGTCGTCCAACGCAGTACATTGTTACATATAAACGGTAGTATCCAAATACGGTCACCGTTTATGTATCGAGCTGATGTTACATTCTCAACAAACATTACTTCAGAAAGACTGTCATTAATTAGAAGTGCATCAGAAATTACTATTGAAGAGCGGTAAAATTTGTTGGTTTATTTATTTACTGACGAGTATTTAACTGTTATAGTTGAGTGAACATTGACAGGTAGTCCGGCGCTCTTTTGCCATTAAGTCAAAGTACACGTCGTTCCGTTTCCAGCTTGCGGCCGGTATTTCTTGTTTTGTCTAAGTGACTGTAAAGGCCCTGTCATACGATGCAATTTTTCTTGCAACTTGCAATGCAATTCTACCCTTGGGAGATGTAGAATTGGCCAATACAAGTTTCCATCCCAGTTTGCTAATATATTTGTAACATATCAAACATTTGTCACAAATTTACATCTCTTAAGAGTAGAATTGCGTTGTGAGTTGCAGGAAAAATTGCACCGTGTGACAGGGCCTTTACTCGAAAATGCTTGAACTTGAAACTTTAATGCGAGTTTAACCAGCTACCCATCCACGTAGCCAATCTTCTTGCTTGATTTTCATTACTGTGTTTTTAAAAAAGGGAAAATGTCTTGGGATCAAAATGGTATTATTAAATGTGTTTACGTGTAGTTGTTGAACGTCAATTCAGCCATCTTGCGTCGTCCAAACATGAGGCTTTCGCTTGGAGTTATCGTTTCATTATTTAAAGAGCTCTCTGGGTATTCATGCCTACTGCAGCATAGGGAATTTTATCACCATGGGTTTGGGGTTAATGAAGTTAGTTGTACATTTACATGCTAATAGGAGTGCTTACCATTTAGCTGCACTGTTAGATCGATTTGGCCAAAGATACGTACAAATTGTAGCATGATCATAGTTAATAGGAGGAATGGTTTAGAAACTCGTTAGAACAAGAACTATACATGTATAACTGATTTCCTATGTTGGTCAACCTTTATGCAAAAATATAGTTTTTCATCGTCACGTGTGCATTTGGTTTTTCCCAAATCCACCAATCGCAATTCTTCGATTTCCTAGTTGTTATGCATGTCGCGGATAGCTAACTTTTCTAAAACGTGGTTGGTATTGGTTAGTTAAGCGAAACTACAGTACACACATGAAGAACCTTATTTGATTTATTTCTGCATAAACCAGTAGACTGACAAAAACATAGATTGTCTTGTATTTCTAACCATCTCTTCTTTCCTCAAACCATTTCTTTTATTGACTGTGGCCTAACTTTGGCTTTCATGTTCAAGTCTAATGTCAAAATTAACTTTTATTATTGGCTCTCAGCCTACGACTTTTAAATGTTCTCCTTTTTTCAAACCATTGTTCTCGCTTTTGAAATACCGGTCTGACTGCATGTCAAGGGTAAAGATCTTAGGATAACGATATTTCAACGCTAACACGGAAGTGAAATTACCAAAGGCAAAGTATTTATATCAATGTTGACAAAGTTAAGTGGGAGGTCGTCAATACATCAAAGTGACGGATGTGATAGAGTATGTAGGCCGATCTACACTTAATATAACAGAAAGTATATATCCAGACTATATCACATCATCCAGAATGACTTTGCTACGACATTTACGACTAAAATGAAAAAGGCTTTGGTGATAGTTAATATCTGTCGTCGCCATACTTACCGATGTGGATGTTTAGGTGCAGACGTGGTCCGCTAATAATCTCGAGATTTGGGTCACTTGAACTCAGGTCCAACTCACTTTGACCTGTCCATGCATGACCTGCCCCCCCCCCTGCGTCTGCACCTTATCACACCGAACATCGTTCAGTGAAAGTGAAGTCATAACCTCGCTAATTGCATTAAGAAATAAAAAATCTAATATTTAAGCTACGACGCCTATACCTCTATGCGAAGCACTCGTGCCCAGACTGCGCACGGCACCTATGATATTAATCTTGGTTATTATGTAACCTCGTTTTAACTGCTCAACGTGCAAAGGCCAAGGTTCGAAGAATGTGGAAAAAATTCTAGGATTTCCTCTAATTTAATTTCATAAAATTAAGTTTCTTACTCATGCAAGATGAGATTTGTACTGCAGTCAAAGAAAGCTTTAATGTTTAAAACAAGTACTTCTCAGTATTTTCTTATCTTTAAGATGTGAAACGAATTAATTAACCCCGACCTAAGCAGTGACCTGTTTTTTTAGGCTGCGAGACTCCCCACCGCTCAACCTCTTTTCTTTACGGACTGCTCGCAGTCTTGGTAATCTCTTATCTCGGCCTCTCTTAACTTCTACAGACTAGGAATTTTTTTATTTCAATATTTGCATATATTGCCAATTTATATAGCTCCTTTACTCCGACGTTGTTGAGTTATGATGTAACTTGTGTTAAGTTCCCAGCGCAGCGCCGCCAGTTTTCCCTGTTGCTGCTTCTACTTCATGTAAATATGTAAATAGTTAATAGTAAAATGATTATCTTGTAATTCAATATGATTAGTAATTAGGGTAGGGTATTATAAACTACGTCACAGGACTGAATAGAGTCGAATCGTGTAAACTGTAAACTGTAAAGTGAAAGTGAGTGAAACTTGAGCACTCTTGACCTGAGGTCGTAGAGAAAGGATCTTTGTTCACGCACGCTGTTAATACAATGAATACAAAATAAAATAATTGATAGAATGCAGTCCCCTGATTGTTGAATGGTTACTGAACCAGTGTGGCGGAGATCTTGTTAGGTTCTGCAACAACTTGTGACACAGTCAGTGATGCTGGTAATGGTTTGACAAACGGTTTCATTTTAAATTAGTTCCACTCATATTTCATCACCGTAACATCTGTTACAGCACAGTTTCAACGTCTTCTCGGTATAAACGCACATTAAAATGAAAGCAACCAGGCCTAAAGACAACAGCACTAGAAAGATTATATCAACTATCTGAGTATTGCTCTTCATGCGTTTTTGTTTTTCTGTTTCCTTATTGTGGCGGATGTTGTTGCATGTTGAGACTCCTTCTTGCATTTTAACGAATTCACATGGTTTAAATTGCTCGTCTTTTGCCTTTCGAGACAATTCCTGAATCAATCGCGATCCTTTTTCTGCCAAGCTATCTTGCGAAGATCCTAACCTTGTCAAGTTACGTAGACAAAAACAGCAATCTTTCCACGAACAGTCCCGACGGGAACTCGCTTCTTCTGTTCTCAAATCACACTTGATACGAAATTCCAAACAACTCAAATTCTTCATCGTTAACTTTGTCAAATTCATACCAACATTTGTTGCGCTGCATCTTGCATTATTAAGCGAACTATTTAGGGTACAATTCAAGGCCGGACACACATCTGCAACGGCCTCGTTTGGACGAGATAACATTTTCATGCATACTAAAAGCACGAGAAGAACAGAAATTATACAAGCAACCGGTGCCAGAAGGACCACGCGGCATACAAACACTTTTTGCTTCTTGCTGAAATCTTTGTTTTCTGATTCGCTTTTCCGCTCCATCTTGCCTGGACGTGTAGGAGCCATACTTGTTATGACATGCTATTTCTTGTGATTGCCGCATGAACGCAAGACTCCTTGTGATTGCCATGTGAACACAAGACTCAAGTTACTTATCTATTCTGTGAATCAAGGTAATATCGCATGGTTTCTCGGAATGCGGAACTCGTGCACTTATTAAAATGTCAAGATTAGTAAGCGGGATTAATTTATAGCGGAAGATATCCGCCGCACATGGCTCGTAAAAAAGACGAAGGCTCAACTATGTTACTAACTGATAAGTCAAAAGAGATAATTCATCCATAGGCTTCCCGGCAAGAATTGAACTAACTTAATTTATTTTTGAGGAGTTTTTCTAACAGAGTATTTTGACTTTAAACAATTTATATCGGGATTCTTTTTCCACAAATTTGATTTAATTATTTATTCGAGGTAAATATTTATTCGAAATGAATACCTCGAAAATCGAAAAAGAAAACCGACTCAAAAATCAATATTAATTAAAATGTAAGCCCGTGTCGGAAAAAAACAAACAAAAAAATGAAAACCAAATTGTTGAGCTGTCCGCACTTTATAATAATATTTCCCCTATCTAGTCTTACACAGATTAATAAATACATCTACTCTATGATAAGTGTCTCTATGTGTCCGCGTGTAAAAAACTCGCAAGTCTGTTCGCAAGCTGTTGACAAGATGTCTTCGCACAGCTTGGAATAAGTTGTTAACAACTTGCAACAAGCTTGATGGGACTATCAGACTTGTTTACAAGGTTGTTCCAACAAGACTGATACAGTCATGATATAACAATATTGTTACAGCCTTGTGCTGTTAACTTTGTGACAATCTTGTTACAACATGCGGGGGCCGGCTGTATAAAACTCTTAATCACTTTTTTAATCACTGTTTTGAAGTTAAATAGTGATCAAGTATAAAATAAGTTGTTCTGATTCGTTGACGTTTCCACTAATCGTAGTTAACTTTAATCACTTTTTTATACAACCGACTCCGGTCTGTACATCAGAGTCGTTAGGACAATTTTAAAAAATCTGAAATAGAATTCCTTGTACGTCTGATATATTTCTATCAAGCCTGTCATTACAGTTTGCTGACAAGTTAGGACAAGCAGTGCTTAAACACAACTTGTTAAAGTCTACTTGACAACTTGCTACAAGTTGTGCGACTTTTACATGTGTATGAAAGACATATTCCCATTTAGCACTAAATATGTAATACGTCAACCGTTGTTCACGTGTACACAATTCACCCATGCTGTTCAATGATTACCTATGGTGTCCACTGTTTTTCCTTGAAATCAAGAACGTCACGCTGTACACTCAGGGTTTCAATTTCTGGGTTTCACCGACTGTATTGATGCCTATTCTGTACTGGGGTTGACCAAATATGAACGAGATTACTTTTGTACTACATGATGCACGACAAGATTACACACAAATACCAGTGATTTCTATAATATTGGAGTAATAACTCCAAGTACAAGATCATGTTTTCGCGAAAATTGACTCGTAATCAGTTTTAATACCAACTAAGCACAATTAACCAATTGCATTCTAAGTTCACATTATACCACTAATGATTTCAAGGAAGAAAGTATTGACGCTATGCTTTGTTCCGTCTCATCCGCTTTCCGCGTCTTTCACCCCCGTCCTATCATATGCGTTGAAGGTGGACGATCTATACGGTAAACGTACTCTGCAGGAACAAAGTACCCCAGGTAGGAAACCTCTTCCGGTGTCGTATCCTCGTGGTAGTGGCCGCCCTGACCGTGGTCGCTAAAGCAATGAGTGTGTTCTAGTCGTAGGTCTAAACCCTGAAGCAAAAGAATAGTTTACGAATTACTCAGGGGTGAAATATGGGGAGGGGAGCCAAGGGGGAGTAAAGTTGCCAACATTCAGGGGTGGGAACTGGCTTGGATAATGGTAACGACGTGCGTAATTAGACATGCATCCCTGCTTTAATGGTCATCAAAAGGTCTGATGGTCCGAATGGTTTTGAAAAGGTCTTGCATTCAAAGGGCCTTGCAATACCTACCGAATCGTTAGAGACGAACACGCTTAGACACGTCAAGGGGGAATCCATTGTGTAGAAGTTTAACCATTCTCTGACATGTTCATCACTATCCAGAGCCTCCTTACTGAACGCTGGCTAAAGTTAGAAAACATTACAGAAACCAAATGTACTCTGTTTGGTATTTATACCTAACTTTGTACACATAACTCGGTCTACAATTCACATCTAAAATCGATTAGTTAGATCTTCCTTAACAACTTTTGACACTCGTGTGAGAAAAAGTTAAAGTAGCAGCGAACGCTCTGCTGAAAGTTATTAAACTCGGCTGCTTTGCGAGCACTGGCAAAGCTCACATTAAATTATAAAGTTCAGCATTTTCTAGTCAAAGTAATTTTTCATCTCCTGCGAGTTCAATATCCCCGGTGTCATTGCTTTTATGCCTTTCTATGGCTGCTGACCCCCCACCCCAACTATATAGTGTATAGCGCTATCTGCTGTGCCTTTCGCACAACGGGGACGTTTCTACGAAAGGTGGACATAGCCTTATCCACTGGATTTTGATTTTTCAACTGCTGCAGAAAGGCATAAAAACTTAACACTAAGGATATTAAACTTACAGGAGGTAAAAAAGTGACTTTAACTCAAAAATGTTGAACTTTAATATGGGTTTTACCAGTTACTGAACAAGTTTAGAACGTTTCAGAAAATCACTATCTGGTAGATAGCGCTATTCACCTTCGGTACAACTGACCCAAAATTACTGAGATGTATGACTGGGGTCAGTTACTCATATACTACTCACCATCACATGCAGTCTGGCCTGTCCAGTTTCAATACAAAACACACCACCCATACCAACAGTTCTGAAGTTGCCATAGTAATGATCCAAGGACTGACGCATACATGACACAAAGTTTTCTTTCCCTTTGCGAGACTTTGCCGTGACTTTTACAACCTGCAACATTAAAATAACTATAGATTATAGCACGTTGTGCCTCTGAAGAAAGCTAAACCAACTCTGGTGTGTGTTTTATGTGAGAGAGTTCTGGTTATTGGTCTCTCCTGTGCTTAAAAGAGGAACTGCTTAGAAGCCACTCTGAACCCCCACACTGGCGGGGGGGGGGGGGGGAGAGTAAAACGGCAGATGAAGACAATAACCAAATCACAAGAAATCGCATTTCCCCAGAAAAACCTTAGATACGGTACATTACAGTGCATTTTGCACTAGACCTTAGCGCCTCCACTTCAAATTATGCCCTGCAATCCCTGAATCAACTCACTAAGGTATAAAGAATACACAAATTAAAGAAAGTTTCAAAGGAGATATAGTATTTGTCAGAGGAATCCATGTCCTATTGGCAGTCTCCACTTAAAAGAAGTTAAACACTTAAAAAACAAGGATTGATCTAACACATACCTTCCCTCTCATTCCTTCAGACACCAACATGTCTGCCATCAGGGTAAATTCCTTCACTGTGTAATCATGTAGTTCAGCTGACCCATCCTAAAGTACAACATCCAAAATTAAACATTTACAGTGTGGACATCATGAACAAACTTAACAAAGCTGTAAAATACCCCAGGATTAACTTTGGCCATTTTTGACTTGATAACATCTGGAGACAGTTTAACATTTGCCATCATCTAGAGAAAAAAAGCATCATATTTAGTCTAAAAGGAAAATTATATGGCATTAGAAAGTTCAGATGGGTCGTTTATCCAGTATGTTTACTGTGTAGGAGTTTGTGTGTGGGTAGGCTCTGCCCCGACCCTTGGCCTGACTTACCTCACAGTTGCAGCCAATTGCATGACTATTTCCTGCTCCAGGTCCAATAAAGAATCCATCTGGCAGCCCAATTTGTTTTGCAATTATATCAAAATTATATACCTAGTAATGTTTAATATAAAGTAAGATTGGGAATAACGCATGAGCTTGATCAGCCAGTTCCTTGTGATAATTACCTTTGAGAGGTTTGGGACAGGTATTAAGTATGGAACACCTCCTACCAATGCCAAACGAGTGCTACCACAAATGCCTTGAATAAATGAAAAATTGTAAAACACTGTGGATCTATGAGGACCACAACAGGTCAGTAAAACAGCTCATTGTTATTTGAAATCTTGGTTTGATTTCTTCACAAGAAAATAAAGCAAATGCAATGACCACCACATGGGCATAGAATATTATTCAAGAGAGATTCACCTGGTGCAGCAAGATTCCATGGTTTCTGTGTTAAATCTGGACAATCGACAACATCCACATGTACTTCTTTAAAGTTTCTACTCAAAGCTGATTTCAACACTAAACATTTCAAAATGATGTATGAATTCACAAAACGTTGACACCCTTTTGTACTTTCAGATGTGCTTTCAAAAACGTATCTCCATCTCGGTTTGTTGTGGTAGCTTTATAAGCAACTTTCTGCATTGAGAAGTTTGAAAAGCTCAAAACTGGGAGATTCTTGGAGGTTGTTTTCTTGGGATAATAAGTCCTCGACATCAGCCCTTTTGTCATTTTGTTTTATTTCCTGCATTTATGGTGGTGAGCATGATCAATCTGATCAATCATGCATTTACTTCAACTGTCTCAATTAGACAACATGGTCTTGTGCTCATTGACTGACCCATGGTTGCACTTAGTTCACATGTCTTAGTTCACATTTATATGGTTGAATGCCTACATGTTTCAAAACCAATTTCAACATGAAGCCATCATGTTATTAACAACTAAGGTAATATTAAGATACAGCCCGTTGTTAAATCGATTAAATTGATCCTTGACTAACATTAATAACTTTTAATTTACGTTAGGCATGTATGGTCCAATATCAACCAATATATCATTTCATCTCTATATAAAATGTGTGCGGGATCGAAGTTTATAGCAAATAGTACTTCAAAGGAAGAAGAAATGTATATAAAAGTAACAGAATTTGTTTGAAAAGTATAAGTTTTATTATGCTATTACCCATGACCTAGCTAGAATAACTCCCAAAGGCATTTTTAAAAACATTCGAACGACGGACATTTGGCACTACCTTTGCACAGCTCGTCTAGCGGGGGTACATGCAATTCTTGGTGCTCAACATGGCCGTGTATGTACTCAAATTTTTCTTTCTCTTTGGCCAATATACCATCCGCGGTTCCAGCTTCACCCATTTCGACCTCGTCAATGCAAACTACGTCTCCTTCGTTCGCCATTGTAAACATTTTGCAAGTTTCGAATTAGAGTGCGTTTGAGAGTTCCTTTTAGTGCATTACATTTGAGCTCGTGTATTTTCCTAAATTTTCCTCACAACACCTTCAAAGTTGTTCACAAAAGTGCTTCAAATTCAGCTGGTTTTCGTACTACTAATGAAGCTATGCATGTTTTTATTTGTGATCAACATCTCTAATTAATAAATAAGGGTTCTGTAAACTAAAACTTTAATTAAACTTTAACAAATTCCTCTTTCCTAGGATACTTTTTCTGGATGATAAAAAATTAAATGGTCATGGCTTTATAGGATACCCTAAAGGTCGAAATGTCGAGAGAGCACTGGGTTTCTCACTCACTGGGACTGTATCTATCTACTTCACCAAATTTAGCTAAAGAGGGAGCGCGTAGCGCGACAATCATTACTCGCCCTTCGGGCTCGCGCTTTAGCTAAATTTGGTGAAGTAGATACAGTCCCAGTGAGTGAGAAACCCAGTGCTCTCTCAACATTTCGACCTTTAGGGTATCCTATAAAGCCATGACCAAAATTAAGTGTTGGTTCGCTTCATGGTTCGTTTTCTCCAGTGAATTTTGCTCGACCATCTCCCCCCCCCCCCCAATCTACCCCTTCTCAAGTCCCGCTTTAGGGAAATTCTCATGATAGACTAGAGAGAAGCGGCCCTCCTAGTGGTGACGAGTATATTAAAAAATTAGGGGCAATGGCCCCACTGTTATGAACCTTGAGTACTTTCTTTTTTGAACTTTTTTTTTAATTTTCAAGCGAACATATTCTACTTTACTAATACCGTACTAAATCCACGAAGACAAACAAACTTACTTTTTATATTTTACAACATTACTTTTAACCTTCTACATTTTTTAAAACTTTTAATATGCCTAATGTAAGTGCTATAACGCCTGGCAACGCATATTTAGAGAAGTATAACAAAAAGTGTACAGTTTAAGCATTTTTAACAAGCTTGCAATTGAAACCAGTCAGCCTTCGTCTAAACAGTGAAAACTAATCGTGGTAAAACCATTTTTTTTTCGTTTTTTAGTATTAGTAGGTAGTATTTGCTAGTAAATAACTATATTTTGCATTTTCTGTGATTTTTTAAATGAAATTTTAGCTTTGGAAAATTACTGACAATTCGGGGGAAAATAAAAGATGCCATCTGGAAAAAAGAGTGCGAAAAATGAACATTATAGGTTAACATTCGTTCTTGTCAAGAAAAACAAAATATTTCAATATAGCTAGAAACAGGATTCTAAGATTAGTGGAACTGCAAAGTTTGATTGCGAAATGTTGTAAAATACGGAAATATAGCCCTGCGAAGTTTGCAAGTTACCATTTTCGCGGCAATTTCAGATCAAAAATGGTAACTTTTTCCGCACATATTCAAATGTATGCAAAATTTGCAAACTTCGCAAGACTATATTTTCCGTATTTTACAACATTTCGCCACCAAACTCAACTCTACTCTACAATTCTACTAACCTTTGAATCCTCTTTCTAACTGTGGTAAAATATTTCGAATAAAAAACTAGATTCATATTGAAGTAACATATAGAATTATTTAAAAATTAATTTTTTATTACATCGAATGATGAAATTATCAGTAAACTTCGAAAATTTCTTGTTCTAAAATAAGATTTTTGGAAGCTTACTGATTCAACAGTTTCCGTATGTTGTTGATTATGCTTGTTGGGGGGGGGGGTTAGATAATAATCGATATTCTTTATTTCAGATTTTTTATAGTTTGCTTAAAAATGGACTAAAGGACATTAAAGAAACTTAATGCCCCTCATTTTTCTCCGCCTTCCTCCCTTGCATGATTCCTGCATTCCGCTCAGTCTCCTTCCGCTTCTCACCCACGTGCCGACCTTATTCCCCCCCCCCCCCCCCCGTCCTGATTATGGGTGTAATTTGAGACCAGGGATTGAGGTTGATATAACAGTTTGGTTCGCACGTGTTGTCTTTTCACTAGAATTATTGGTAATATTTGACAATATCCAAATTGCTTTGCCAGCAAAAACGTCGTTTTTACACCAGAGAAGAACGAGCTATTATTAATTAATAAGTCATATGCAAAAACTCCGACATTTTCATCAAACAATGCAGCGTTCGCTAAAATACATCGTTTTCGCCGGTACGAGTGTCTTCTCGTGTGCTTTAATGTACCGAACTCATGGCGATAGCAAATTTGGAACTTTATATGCAGCAGCCGATGGAACTAATGCCGAAGTTCTGCGGTAAGCTTCCCTTCCTTTCCTAGAATTTGTTTGTTGATATGTTTCGGGGAATTCGTTTGTTGATATTATGCTGTTGGGTTGTGTAGTGTTACGTGATTTACCTTGCTAACAGTATCAACCTAAAATAATCAGGCTTTGTAAACATAGAATAATAAGGTTTTGTGATTGGTGCATGAAACAGAAAAGTCATCACTTACATTGTTATAAAGCCCAACCCTTATCTTAATTAATATATGAAAACTGAGTATTGCACATTTTCATTAGTTTGTGACATCCAATGACTCTCATTCTGCGAGGATCACAAATTAGCAATTTCCATTGCTTTTATAATTCATAACAAATTATTTTATAATGCACATTGGTTTTTTTATAATGTTTGATTTCAAACCATTGCTCAAATATTCTATTAGGTCAGGACCAGCTCATGAAGTACGTGATTGGAATAAAAATTGGGATTTTCGTGAGCCAAAGTACGAGACACTGCCTAAGACTCCCAGTAACTATCATGTCCCAAGCATTGCCGAACATGTTGGAGAAACCAGCGAGCAAAAGGCTGCTATTGAAAAGCCAATTGCCAGCAGACATTTGTTGTTCATTCGACATGGACAATATGTGAAGGCAGAGGAAGATGAGAAGAAGGTCTTAACAGATTGTGGAAGGTTTGTCTTGTTTAACTTGGCTTTGCATATTTTAATTATCATTAATTGATAAGATATGGCAAGACCACTGAACCAGAGTTTTTATATTAATTAAGCAGAAATGAATATTAATGTTTTTTGGTTTGTCTCTTTCCGCAGGCAACAAGCTAAAGCAACCGGAAGCAGATTAAAAATGTTACACTCCAGTAACAATAAAATAGATAAAATTGTCATATCAATGATGACACGAGCAAAAGAAACTGGTGAAATCATAAAGAAGTCACTACCTGGCATTCCATATGAATATTGTGACTTTCTAAGGGAAGGTGCACCTTGCATACCTAAACCAGGGTCATCAACATGGAAACCTGAATATCATGTAAGAATTTTGAAGTAATTTTGTGTTAACATTTATCAACACCAGCTCAATAAATTCATAATTTTTCGTCACAATTAACGATGTATGTAATGTAGTAGCTGCCCTCACAACCAAAACAAATGTTTTAATATGTATTTTCTTTCACTTTTTGAGGAGGTTTTTCAGGAAAGTGCTAGAATTGAAGCAGCATTTAGAAAATATGTCCACAGAGCAGAGCCTGAGCAGAAGACTGACAGTATAGAGGTTTATGTTTGCCATGCTAATGTCATACGATACTTTGTTTGTAGGTAAGTACGATGCAGATTTTTCTTTAGGCCTGGACTTTATAATGGCCAAGTGGTAATGAGTTGCAAATGTCATCTGTAGCTATATTAACCTTATAAAACACCCTCTTGTTCGTATCTGAAGGAAATTGCACTAGTAAACTTGGCTATATTATTGCTCCTAAAAGGTTAGGTTAGGCCCAACATTAGAAATAGGGAGGTGGGATAAATCCCCTCTTTCCTCTTTTCTCATCTTCTACCCCTCCTCAACTCTCTCCTATGCTCTTATTAATTTCTTCTTTACCCCCCTTTTCCCCTTTCCTCTACTTTCCTTCCACTCCTTTACTTTCCACCCCTCTCCTCTCCACTCCTCTCCTCTCCACTTCTCTCCGCTCCGCTCCTCTCCACTTCTCTCCTCTCCACTTCTCTCCTCTGACCTCTTCACTCGTTTTCCTCCCTCTTGTGTCCACAACCTGCAATCTCCACACCTGCCCTCCTTTTCACCCCACCACTCCCTATCAATCCACTTCTTTCTCCAACACTCCCACCAGCCGTAGATACTTTGTGTAAGAAACTCTTTCCATAACTTTTCAGGGCATTACAGTTTCCAACGGAAGGTTGGCTGCGCATGAGCATAGGGAATTGTGGGATAACTTGGCTTACTATAAAACCAAGTGGTCATGTTGTTTTACGGAGTATGGGTGATACTGGACATCTAACGCCTGACCTCATCACACGAAGCTGATGTTTTGATAAAAAAGGAAATGAAATTAACTGGCAATAGTAGATCAAGACGACAGCGAATCCACACGTTGCAGAACCAATAAGAATATTTATTAGAACGCCTAACCATTCCAAGAATTAATTAGAATTTCGTGCATATTTTCCCCGATTATTGCTCCAAACAGTTTTCAATACATTGTTGGATATAATTGTCTTGCTGGATCGTGGATGATTTTCAACGCATTAAATAATAACTTTCTTTGACAAGTTTATGTAGGATTTGCACTTATCGTAAAAAATGGCAAAACTGCGCGTATAGACAAGGCATGGAAAATTTGGCAACTTTGGCTTCATAAAGGATCTGAATCGCGCGAACTTATCAATAAAATTTAAGGCTAGTGAGCTTTATGAGTTTACCGATAGTGTACAACAACTTAATTTTGCTGTAAACGTATTTATATTGAGTCTGTTTTCCAATTGAGGGCTTCACTTTTGCGGTAGTAATTCCATGTTCCCAGTGCGCTAAGTTAAATCTTAATCCAAGCCCTGAATCTAATCAACTCTTTAAATCTTCAATCCATCAAAGTTAAAACATGGCAAATAAAACGTTGGTTAGCATTAGGGTTTGGGTTGGGTTGGGGTTACTGAGATCATAGAATATTACCGCTTTGCTCGTCGTTACTTTACATAATATTCAGGGTGTGTAAAAAAAGTAGACCCTTTGGGATGTTTTTCAATCCGATCGGATTGAGTACATGCGTAGAAACGCATGATTGCATAAACAATGAAAATTAGAATAGCTTCAGCGAACAAAATAGGCTGTACAAAAATGTGACTTTGTAATTCATTATGTTGCTCAGTGATAACATTTCTATGCCAGACAAAAAAACTAAACCTACGAGTGCATATTAAAAATGCAATCAAATTTTAGCCTATTCAATTTGCTCTTATCAATATTACCTACAGGTACAAGTTGTTTCAGCCGGGAAAATGACGACATCAAACAAACTAACAAGATAGTATTGTTTTCATTTTTTCTAAGCCTGATTTGCTAAATTCCATAAGCAAAACAAACGTACTTTACAAAGATATTTTAATTTTTTAACAAGTGCTAGGGCATTCAAATGTTAACAATAGGTGATTTCAATAGTTTTTGGTTTGTTTTGGGACACCCTGTATACCTGTGTAAAGAAAACTGTGCACCTGTGACGGTTTCAGAACAACCCTTTCTCCCAGGGGTGAAATGGTTGTTCTGAAACCTTCACAATCGAAGGTTAAGTTATTTGCATCTCGCCTTCCCCGAGAGGACAGTTTGTTTTTTACATACATTACATTTTTACATGGCGCTTTGTTGCAATCCGAGTAAAGATTCATCCAAGATCCGTGTTTTTAGTGTCTGCAATGGGAAATCCAAACTAACCTAAAGTCAAAGAAGAATGAATTCCAACAATGAGGTTACAATGAAGTAATATGATAAACCATTTTCGTGTGTGTTGAAGGACGAAGCGTTTTAGGACGAAGTGTGCAGCATGTGGAGGAATTACTGCCTTTCTATGTTTACCATTCTTTCAAGTCTGTCTGCTTTTGACAGCTCCTCAATTATTTACCAAATCTTTGTTTATTTACAGCTATGCTCTCTATAGTGGTTGCCGAGAAAGTACGTGAGTTGCGAGGTAAGCAAAATGTTCACTTCGCCGGCTTTGTGCATGGTAACTTTTACACCCGATATCACAGATTAGATATTATAAACCTTTACCGGACGACAATTTAACAGTGTCAACAGTTTCTTGTTTTTAACTCGAGTACTGAGTTTACAAGATGTATTTCTTCGGAATATGTTTTATTTAGATATTGTAATCTGTGACTATTTGGTAATCGAGGGCTATCGGCCAGGCAAGCGTCACTCGTTATTACCTCAGCTCACCGTTTGCGGGTGGATTTTACTGAGTTTTGTGCTTATGCAGCCTTTTCTTGCGAACCAAACATGTTTCATGCTCGAGAAAAGGTTGCACGAGTCATAAAACTAAGCATAATTCACGCGTACACGGTGAGATATCGGCTGAGCTAGGAGGCGGCAAGTAACTTGTGCTAGGCCAATCTGAGTTCGATTCAGATCAGTAACGGGCCGAGCTAAAATCGATTTTACATCTATCTAAATAAGTTAGAATCTAGTTCTTTGTTTAGCACGCTATTGGGAAACGGGCTGGGATCATTTCGAAGGGTTGATAGATTGCCTGCACAAATAAGCCAAATTTTTAATAATGCTTATTGTTTTCCTTTGTATTTTCAACAATGCTGATTGTTTTCCTTTGTATTTTTAACAATGCTTATTGTTTTCCTTTGTAATTTTAACAATGCTTATTGTTTTCTTTTGTAATTTTAACAATGCTTATTGTTTTCCTTTGTAATTTTAACAATGCTTATTGTTTTCTTTTGTATTTTTAACAATGCTTATTGTTTTCCTTTGTATTTGCCTTTTTTTTCTTTGTTATTTTGACGGTACTAATGACGATTTGGCTTATTTATTCATAAAATCTACCAATCCAGTTTCGAAATCGAGTTACCCACTGACACACTTACAGCAAAAGTTCACGTTAAATTTTAATGAATAATATTTTTTCGTATATAATACAATAATAGTATATTTAAATAAATCTATAAACTTTTATATATAAACTGCAGTATCAATATATTCACAGGCCGGACATTTTACATCAATTGGTCACGTGAAATAATTTTGCAACAATTGGTTGTGTGATTCCATCTCCTATAAAAATAAACCCATGGAATGTCTATGCAACGACTTTTTACCCTCGCCTTATAATGGCGTGATTGCGAAAATAATGTAAATTACAGTAAGTTGTTAACTTCTTTTTGGAATTTCACTATTTTGCTTCTTCCTTGATGACATATTTCACTTTGAATAATATGCAAATATCATACTTCTGGCGTCACAGTGAATAATGAGGTTTTAGGGTTTTTGTATTTTTATTCGCCATTCTTCAAAATATAACTATGCACTGTTATGTCACAAATATGATAATTCCATATTCTTCAAAATAAAATATCTCTAGAAATAACCGCTTGACTTTACGTTATCTTCATTACATAGACACTTCAAAGATCGAAAAATTCTTCGGATATGTGTAAATACAGCACAGAAATAATAGATATATAATATTTTTATGGTGAATCAGCGAAGGGCCGTGCCTTTGTCCATTGTTCTATGTACATGTAAAGTATTTAAAGCTAATCATTTAACAATTTTGTGGGAGATGACGTCAATCGAGCAACTGCTGCAAAATATTTTAACACCATTAAGGTCGGACTTAATTTCTGAGAAATTTTGTCTCTAGGACAAAGACAAATCGTGTTTGATATCTGAAAAACTTACCGCGGTAGCTTCGTTTGTGACTGACCTAAATAGTCACAGCTGGGTAACCGACTTATACAGCAATGAAACACAATAAATTTTGAAACAAACACAGGCGATAATTTTTTCTTGAAAAACAATTAACGTTTCGAAGCCACCATAGCCTCATTATGCAATTCAAATGATAAAAATGTTGATAATTTTACAGCTAAATTAGTTAAAACTTGACCTAATGGGGCTATGGTGACTTCGAAACGTTGTTCTTCAATAAAAATTTTTCCTTGTTTCAAAATCTATTTCAAAAAGTTTGTTTGTAAAGAAAGACAATAGACTAGACAATATTGTGTTTCTACAATCCTGTTTATACTTGCTGCAAGTTTTCTAGTGCCATGTTCTCCTTCTGGCGTATGTGAGCGAGTGGATTATAGCGACGAATGTTCTGAATGTAGGATTCCTCATCTGAACGTTTCTAACTGGTTCATTCGTTTACATCCATCAAAAGGAGAAATGGGCGAATTCCCTATTAGACAAACTTTTGAATTAGAAAAATCTATTAACACAGCAGAAAAGAGCATCCTAAATTTAGAAAAATTTTGAAGTTTAGTCACAAAATATTGTAAAGAATCTGGAAAATATAATCTTGTTAAGTTTGCGAATTTTGTATACTTTTGTATTACGCGAGGAAAAGCGATTCGACCACGTCGGAATGTGGTATCACTTTTTTGCGCGTAATACAAAAGTATACGAAACTTGCAAACTTTATAGGACTATGTTTTACACATTTTACAATACTCTACGACTGAACTTCACAATTTTATTCAATTTAGGATGCTCTTTTACCATTGCTAATAGATTTTTATAATTTAAGAGTTTGTCTATAATAGGGAATTGGTCAATTGCAAGAGATTGCCCTAGAAGGTTGTTCACAAACCTTTGAGCGAATCATAGACAATGCTGAATTTTGTTTCAAAAGGTCAATCACACAGCCTGGTCATTTTAGGTTGGTGTTTACCCCAGCAGGTTGTGAGACTAATATTCAAAATTCCGCACTCCATTGTCGATATCAGTCAGTGGCAAAACCTCCGACTACCAGTCCCAGTCCAAGGGGTCCTGTGGGAGCGCCTCATCTATAGTCATCAATCCTGTAGGATCCTTTGACATCTCTATGTGTTCTTCATCACATGGCACGCCATAATAAAACTGCCAATCACTGTAATCCCACTGCATACTCCCCGCCCATTTTGTCCCAAGCTGACACGAATCTGCCGAATTAAGCGCCGTCAACGAATCGGAAAATCCAGAGTCTGGCGATTTTAAGTTCTCGACAGACGTTATGCTCGGTTTAGTATTCTTGCGGTAATCTTGTCTGGTGGAACAACGACTGTTGTTTGAGCCAGAACCACTGGTTGAGGCGACTCGGCTTCGACCCGAGTCACTGCTGGTTCCTGAACGATTACGTCGTGATAAAGTCAGATTTATACTCTGCTGGCTCAGTCTCCAAACTGGCGTCTCCTCTTTGCGCGTGTCGCCCAACTTTTTAACATCCCCCGAACTAAAGCACGTTTCCGACTCATCTTCGTCGCTGTACTCCACAAACGAGCAAAGTCTTTCAAGGCTTCGTATTCGTTTCCGAAGTTCGGCCGAGAAAAGTTCCGTTCCTGCTTGGTCGACGATGCTTTCGTGTGACGTCATGTCAATGCCACTGCTTGACGTCGTGAAGTCGCATCTTTCACGTGATGAGGACGTGACGTTGTTGCCTTTATCACGTGACGACGTTATGGTATCAACATGGTCACGTGATGAACTTGCCTCGTTTACTCTTTCACGCGATGTCGTGAGGATTCGATTTTCGAGAAACTTTTTTGCGTGAACACTTTCGTAAAATTCGTCTATACTTCGAGCGATTGCTAAGAATTCTGACAACAAATCTGGTGGAAGGGTTTCATCATTCTCTATTGGAATCTTTGCTTGATTTTCGACGTCATTTAGAAGCAAATTGTCGGTACATGTTTGTTTTATGTCGCAATTATCGTTATTAATCTGTGTAACTTCGCGTTGAGTTTTATTCGTGCGTTCTTTATGCAAATGAGCTTTGGTTTTTAACGAATTAGAATTCCTGTATCTCTGCCTCCTTCGTCGTTTTGATTGTTTTATAGAGTTCCTTCGGCTGAACACTTCGTCATCATCGTCACGCGAGACTCCACGAGTCACGCGCAGTGCGGAATGCATACGTGTCCTTCCCACGTGGGAATCAAAACCAGCGCAGTCGTTTCCAGACTCTTCATACTCGTCCGTGGATGTGTGGTCGGATTCAGTATCTATATCGTCTCGTTCTGTGTAAGGTATTGATGACAGACTATTATATCCTAGGGAGGAACTCTTCATAGTTGGGTAGTCTCGGTAAACCACAGTACTTGTACTGTCTTTTGACTTCTGAGTGCCGTAGTCTGAATGCAATTCTGATTTATGCGTATCGCAATCTGAATTAGACGATTTTCTTCGGGAATCCTCGTGAAAATGATCCACTTTTGAGAGCTTAATTAACTCTTCTTCTTCATAAATTTTCTTCCAGTCTATAAACGACAAGTTGACCATTGCGCACGTGCACGTCCGATGTTCCGCGCTGTTCTCCTTGGACCGAGCCTCAGCCAGCTTCACACTAAATCTTCGTCTCCATTCTCCGTACTTCTTGGCGCGCCGCTCGAGGCTCGTGATCTTACAGAACTGACACAGATTGTCATAAAATGATTTCTCATCTTCAGTTGAGTTCTTTGAGATTCCCGAGGCCCTTCGAGTACCTGATTCGACACTTAGTGTATCACCAAAAGAACTTCGCCCTGACTTCCGGCTGCGAGCTGGAGTGATATTACCATGGTTACTAACCAGCACGCAACCGCACGCATCGTCATAGTAACACTGGGAGCGAGTATCCACGCCATCGTCATCCGGTTCGACAATCTCAATCCAATTCCTTTGCGGCGGTTGTAAATACCAGCTACATGCTTTCAGTTGTCGTTCGTAATATTTGTGAGCTTTCTCCTTCTCTCGAGCGTTCGTTTCCTCGTTGTGTAAGACGGGAGATGTCGGCCATGATTCTAGAACGTCCTTCTTCCCTAAAAAAGATAAAATAATCCTGGTTAGCTTTTGGAAGTTGAGAATTTGAAGCCCGCGCCATCCATAGCCATGTGGATCAGTTGTATGCTTTGAAATCTATGTTAAATAGATATCTTTTTGAATAAAAAATCCACTAAGGGATTATCTTCAAACGCAGATGTAGCTAAGGCATGAAGTATTTGGGGTCTCGCCCGGCCGTTCCCTTTTAGCCAAGCATTTTAGCCAAGCTTAAAATTTAAAACACATTACGTTAATAAGTCCACTGTAAAATATTAATATTACTTTTGTTTAGTTGTACATGTTAAACGCAGATGTAATACATGAATTATTCTAGATTTCTTTTAGCAAGCCAGGAATAGTCCTTATATATTTTCAACCTCTACATCACATAACGTTAATAAGTTCGCAGTAAAAAACTAATATTTAAGTGCATAGTTCCAGATTCTTGTGCATATAAAAATTAGCTGTTGCTCTGGCAATAAATTTATTCATGGCTATAGAAAGATTCACGAAACATCACAATATATCACACTTACCAAAAATACTCTTAAGCATTTTTAAGTTTACATGCTATAATTAAGTGTACTCGTTCCAAACATTGTACAGTACGTAGTTCGTAAGTTATCCACTCGATATTCTATATTTTTTCTGACCTTGCTTGTTCATGTATATATACATTGTGTTTGTGAGTGTTGCGGTTCAAATACCCGCCTCTTTCCAGAACTACGTGGGTGATAACAGGTGGCTAAAAACGGAGCATTCATAATCTATATTTAAAGCGAACCCACAAAAGACGATAGAGCTGTAATCTCAGAATGACTGATCATATTCCTTATGTTTTCGCATAGAATCTGGAAAATATTCACTTAAATACATTTAGGATTCGCTTTTTTCTTGCTCTTAAGATTCGCCTTTTTTTTTGCTTCAGTCATTAAGAGATTTCATGAGAGCTTTAGAGAAAACTAATTTTTTGAAATATGCTGTTAAATAAATTTCATAATTCGTTTCCTTTGATTCTGGTATTTGCCTACAGACATTCTAAACATATCTTACACATTGCTTAGCCCAGAATGTAGCTTAGCGGGTAACTTTTTGCGGCTGGCAGGATTTAGCTAAGTTCCGGTGTAGAAAAATGAGAGGAATTGGCTCAAAAGACAGACTGAAGGAGTGAAGAGGCAATGACATCCGTGATACGTGATACCAACCCTGGCCCGTGTAACTGAACTTTGAATACATTTTAAGACTTTGTATTTACATGTAAACAAGAACTGCAATGTCTAAAAATCAAGATTAAAAGACTAAAAATTAACACTGAATGTTTGTTTTATTTTTTACTGCAGAAATATCACCATTACATTGTGTGGTGATTTCGGTCTTGTTTACTCATGCCATTGGAAAGTTTGAAAATCCACTATTACCCAGACAGTGCTGTTCTTTCTAAAATATTTAAATACAATGTCCTGTTAATTAAAGTGAAGTAACAGGGTTTCAAAGTAAAGCGTATCAAAGTAAAGCGTATCATGATACGTCGTATCACGCAGATGTCATTAACGCTTCAGCTTGCTTTTTCCGTCCATTCACTTGATTGTCTATTTGTCTACGGTTCAGGTAAATTAGATATTAAGGAAACCTTGCAGACGAGGTCAAGAAAAGTCAGAAACGTGCCTTTTGTCGTTCGAAAAAAGTGTTATTTCCTACCAAAGATGTCATGCCTTCGCTAGTTTCTCCCAAATACGATTCTCGTTTTTTAAAAAAATATTTAAAGATTTATAAAAATATCCTGGTCAGTCTAATGTATCATTGTTTTGATTGGTATCTATCACGTATCACCATAGCAATGACTAAAAGTAAATAAATATACAGAAGTCGTGAATGCCGACACGTGTAAATCGTCACTGATTTCGGGGCCTTATCTGGCATGACATTCCCAGTCTAGTTAGTAAACTGATCCAACACATCTGCTGATAACTGCAGCTCATTAATGATGCCAAACAGGTGTCCTGCGCAATTTTTGTTGTGTGATTTTCTACTTCTGACGGATGTAAACGAGTGGATCATTAAGGAATGTCCGGAGAGTATGATTCCTCACCTGAACATTTCTGACTGGTTCACTCGTTCACATCTATCAAAAAGAGACATCAATCTTTAGTGCATCGCTTTACTGAACTCTACATATGTGCAGAAAAATAATGCAATTTTGCTGAACCGTAAACCGTTACTCATTGAATGTGTCAAAACTGTTCCGAGACTCGTGTTGTCCTGGTAATGCGTCCCATATGAGCAGTCTTTAAGGCAATTAGGAAACCAGTAAACATTGTAGAACACAATGCTTTATCATTTAAACTGCATCACCGCGATAATGCCTAGTTCAAGATCTCATCGACTTTGTTTTCAAGTCATGCTTCGCGAAGAGAGACAAACCAGGAAATATTTTTTCCTAATCATATGTTTCCTGAAGATTGGCAAACCTGGAGATATCAGTATTGTTTATTGGTCGCATTTCTGAATGATAGACAAATAAAGGCTGATAATAGACAATTAAATAACGAACCATTGTTTTCTTGCCATGTTTTCTGAGGTTTAACAAACCAGGAAACACTTTTTCCAGTAGCCATGTTTTTTGAAGTTTCCTGAGATGAAAACTTAATATTGACGTTTTCTGGTTTGCCAAACTTCTTAAGGCTGTTTTCAAAGGTAGTCAGATCAACAAACATTGTTTCCTAGCTATTTTACCACCTTTGCTGATGGTAAAACTAGGAAACACTGTTTTGTATAAATTGAACAGACCAGGATACAGAACTGAAAAATCGCTTCGAAGCACTGGAGCCTTTCCGAGCAATTGAGTTTTGTTTTCTACGATTGTGATGTCGGAATGG
The DNA here is from genome assembly GCA_963855995.1 of Muricea muricata. NCBI lineage: Eukaryota > Metazoa > Cnidaria > Anthozoa > Malacalcyonacea > Plexauridae > Muricea > Muricea muricata. The sequence goes on along the minus strand of OY979729.1, from coordinate 1,652,442 downwards.
GTCCGAATTCCGGAACAGATGGTTAGGAAACCACGATTTCCGAGATTACAATCTCTCCATGTGCCCTACAGCAGTTGCCGACACCCATTCTCCCACCCCCTTTACTTTGCAAAGAAATAGTGGTTAATATAAATGATACTTTCTGAACCCATTCGATTTATTGCTGCTTTGTCTAGGATGCAGAATATTGTCCAAGAATCTTTTCGTTCGCCTTCGAAGGAATTCCAATTAAGGTAGGAGCTCAGCATCAAACGAAGTATCGTATGGTAATCTTGTCAAAACATGCAGCTATATCATCGGTGCTGTTTGGTCGCGCGTTAACTGCGTGTTTTTGTACTATTCGGACACAAATCCTATTTCATTCCGCGCATAATCTCTTTACAAAAACAATCGGTTCCTTGCCTTTCTTTTTTATGGTGACTTTGAATTCCTATAGACTACATAGACTAGACATTCGAGTATTTTAGATGCACGTTAAAAATAGTGTATAGGTTCTATATAGCTCTATGGTACGTGCACTAACATACTCTTAATCTTTTAAGGTAAATATCCATTTTTTGCAACTCACGTTTAAGACCTTTTATCCATAGTCTGAGAGACAAAACGGCAGCAGTGACGTTAGACCAATAAGTCCAATATCAACATGCTTAAGAGACGAATGTTTACATAAGAAAACTATAATCTATACATAGGGCATCTGGGTTTCGCGTCTGGCAATTTAGCACATTCATTAAGATCATTAACAAGCTAATATATTTGACATGGCGTGATATGGTGAACGACGTGTTCTTCGCGCTCCGGACTTCAAATCTTGTTGCTAGCCGATTACTATGGGGTGGATATTTGCACTGACGTAAATTATATGAATAGATGAATAACCAGACATGCAATCTCGAGAAGCTCAATGGATATTGCTTTAAACTGAATACTATGAACGTGACTGCTTGCGATATATGCACGTTGCTCGTTTACTCAACCGATAACCATGCACCAATAGGCGATTCCAGCTATTGACTAAATCTTGAGCAAGGCAATATTTAAGAACATCAAAATGTGTCGCCATAACTGAAAAGATCGTCAAAAATTAGTAAAAACGCAAAGTAAACTACGGAAGCTATTTTGTATACTTTTGTATTGCAGGCGGGCAAAATTAGTTATTTTTCCTGCGCGTAATACGAGAAAATTTGCAAGGCGATATCTTCCACAGTTTACAACATTTCACAGCCAACACAACTTTGCGTTTTTGGCAACTGTGTGAAATGAAATAAAGTCAAGAGCGCGATTGAGAGAAAAAAGCTTCCTAATAATTCAATTACACGATAATTGATGGTTAAGTTTGGGTTTGAATCTTGTTAGTTGTTAGTTGTTAATGCTAAATTTGATGTTAAATGTTGTTTAATCATTTAGTCGATTTACTAAGATCTAAGAGACCAGCCATACCTTGAAAGGAACCAAAACAGGATGACGTTATTAAGATCTTTTCTAATGATAAGAGGACCTGTATGAAGTGGCTGGAGCATTATCGGAAATAAGCACTTTTGTGGTTATGAAAATTTCCAAAAATTTACAGCGGGTCTGTGTGGTAAACAACTCGGTAGCCTGTGCACAGACCTAAATCGGACAACTCGGATGCAGACTTACAATATCCAAGTTAATAGAAACTTGTATTTTAGGCCTTTTCGCGTGTTTTGATTCAATAATACACCATGGATTTAACAGTGGAATGTTTGCTAATTGATCTGAAAGATAGTTATAAAACAGTTGACTGGGTTGAGCAAGCAGCGATCTCACTATGTGGCAGTGTGTGTCCTTAACCTCATTGTGTAATGATCCTTAAGTTAAGATGTCCATATGTGACACATCTTTAATATCATCACACTACATTTCAGACACAAATCCTGGTCTGCATGAGATTTAAATATATCATAATATTCGGCGATGTAGCATTCCTATTTGGAATACAGTGCACTTGAGCTTAGCTATGTGTGTAAGTTAAGTACTTCGATATGTCTTTATAATATATCAATATAAAAAATTGAAGCAACGCTTCGAAACCTTCATACTATCTTTATATAATAGCTTAAATGCAAGTCCTTAACCGATTCTTGGGCATGTAACGATGTCGATGACTCTTTCGTCTATCGATTAAGTCTATAAGTCGATGATAATGTATCTGTACTTCATATTACGAAGCAAAATAAAGCAGTAAAGTGAGGGGCATTTAATCTTTTTTGACCTGTCTTCTTCAAAGAGCTTGAAATGAAGAAGAGATCCAACATTACCATGAACGTCAAATTTGTACCATTCATACAACGTTTTACGTTCAAGTTTCATTATTTCATTACTGAGCAAGCCGCTGGCGATGTTTAAAGCAATATTTGGAGTGATTTTACGTGAAAAGTTATGCAGTAGAATATACTGTAATCGTGGTTATGATGTAACCAATGGTGTTATCCTAATTTTCGGGCGCAAAGTTATCGCAGATCGGGCAAAATTTCGCTGTGTTTATTTTTCACAAAAAAGCTATAAAACGACATGTGACCCATTAGCATTAATTGCAATATTATCAATTGAATAGTTAACTGATTTAGAGGATGGGAACAACTATAACATACATATGAAAAATAGCAACATTCATGTAGGAATTATCACGAGACCTGGTGTTTAAGCTAACACGTCGTAGTGAACCCTTACTTTAGAATATAGATTGTAGGCTATAGAGTCGAATATAGATTTGAAATTCAAAACATACATAACCTCTTAAGCTTTACCTGTCAAACTACAGCACAAAAGTACAAACACAAAATACATAAAGATTTATTACCGATGTTCCACAATCCTGTTCCAAAATTCGCGTTGCATCGAAAACACGAAAAGGTATGACGCGAAATTACGCGCTTTTTGTACGCAGCCGTTTTGACTTGATTTTCAACCACAAAACACCGGCATCGCTTTGCAATTTTGAATGGACATCCAATACCCTTTATCAAACTAAGTCATGCCCCCGCAGAGACAGCCTGATGTTTGAAAAATCCCACTATAATCCTCGAGATGTGTTTTGAAAATGGAGCCACGGCGCTTCCGGTTCAATTGCAACAGTTATTCATTCAATATACGTCGTATCTGCCCTTTCTCTGGAGCTTTCGGGCACTAAATTTTGCCTGTGGCCCGTTCGTTGCCACTAATTTATGTAAACTAGATAGTTTCACGACGTTGGTATTCAGTTAACAGCTATCAACTTCATGGACTCGAGAGCAAACGTAATGACCTTCAATAATAATGTTTTCCTAGGGTAGCTAACGTAACAATATTTAATATATACTACACAACATTAACATGCACATCTTATCATCATATTCATAAAACAAGCCTGTACAAAGCGTTATAATAAGCTGTTTGAATCACATTTCATCAAACACAATGTACCATTTACTTACTTTGCCGACTGGAGAAACATTCAAAAGACGTCTCGATCGTTTGGTGTCGTTTGGAGCGTCGTCCCATGCATGACAAAAGTGATAGTTTTCGTCGAGTTTTTTTCATAATATGTAAAAAGTTCTGTACGCTAATCCTTTTGTGATAAAATCATACTTTATAATAGTTTTGTATCATTTATATTGCTCGTAAAATTTAGTTGCGATAAAGTAGCTTGGGTAATCCATTGGCAACAACTTGGTGATTGTTGAGTTGACTGGACGGCCAGACATGACCAGCATGTTGGTGTCTCATCGCCTTCGACCGAGGTTAGCCGCTTTATACGTTTCCAAACGCTTGCATCGATAGCTGAATTTTATCTCGTAGTCTCCGGCAGCTTAGCGGCAGCTCTGCTTTTGTGACAGTATAATATCTTCGGGAAATGATGCGTGACTTTACTTTTAAATCAATATTGATTCACAACCACAATTAAGGAATCACCTAACATGCTGGAACTGCATCCGGTAAATTATTGACATATTGACATTTTAGCAAAGTCACATTCCAATCTTCAAGTAAAGAACCGATACGGCTTAGCGATAACGTCAGCTTCTTACACAAGCCCGTAGGAGTTATATGATAGCAGATATGGCACTGCAACTCTTTGTACAGCGCTGTTTCTCGAACGAAGATTTGTTAAGGCTGAGTTCAAATCAACCGTTGTTGACCTTTCGAGCGCGTCCAAGGCTGCTCAGCAGGACATCAGTTTTCCAATGTTTATAAACAGAATGTTTACCTTTTTTTTAATAGTTGTTTTAAAATTTTACGGTAAACGCAATATCATTTTGCCCTGAGGGAGATAATTACATCGATAACTTGAAATGGTATAGCCCGAATGTTTTGATGTATAAGTTTAGTCGATGTCGTTTTTGTGTCATAACTATCTGAAAAGATATTTCGACCGTAAGGGTTTATAGGTAGTATTCCACAGTAACTTTTCATTCTTTTGACTAATTGACTAGTGTCTGAACTTCCTGAAAAAGATCTCATAATTGTTAAGGTCCAGTGTAGGCGGTATTCCACAATAAGCTGTCCTGGTTTGTGTCTGAACAGCCTGAAAAAGATGTCTCAAACGTGGTGGTTCAGCGTAGGTAGCATTATACCATAAACTGTCGTTATTGTTTGTTTCCAAACTACCTGAAAAAGATATTTCATGATCAAACGTGGCAGTCCGACGTAGGTATAGCATTCCACAATAGGCTGTCGTGGTTTGTGTCTGAACTACCTGGAAAAGATATCTCTAAAGTTGAGGTTTAGTGTGTAGGTAGTTATACAGCATTTTCAGTACAAAAAAGTTGTTATATATTGTGTTCTAACTGCATGCTTTCGTGCATAGGCCTTTGGGAAGGGGGGAAGTATAGATCAATATATTATTCGACAATAATTAAGATGTCATGATTTGTGTGTTCTGTGCTGACAACTCGTTAAAATAATTTGTGTTGGAGTAAAAAAAAAAGCTTAATGAATGGCAGGTTCTCGCGCATACCCAATGAATGAAAATACGTCGTCATGAGATCAGCGACAAAAGAAGATCTTGCAAAATATTGGATTAAGCTTTTGCCATATCTGGGCAAAATCAAAAAGGCAATACATTCAAAACTCATTCAAGAGCTGTTTCGCCGTATTAGTTTATTTGAATCTTTCATCAAATTCTGCGACACTGATAAGTATATATCAAGCCTCTAAGTTCACTTGATATGCTCTAATTCAGAAGATAAGTTTTAAAAGCAAAGTGGCCTTGCCAAACCTAATGGGAAAGTCACGTCCATCCTGTCGCATCTGGTGCCTGGACAATGTTGAAAAGTCATTAAAATAAAATCAATTTTGGAATGCTAATTTGATTTGCAAAAAGAGCAGTAAAGGTGTTTCTAGGAAAACTATATATTAATTCCGAATTCCTTTTTGAAAAGGCTTCTGTCGATGTGAGTGGGTTTCGAGGGTCAGCATGAAGCATAGATTGCTTAAGAAGTAGATTAAGTTAACAAGCTCTTACATTGCATGAAATCCTTAGTTGTTCAACACCTTATGTCAGCTGGTTGGTATGTAGGATTGTTCAGCATGCGTTCTTTGCACGTCACTAGTACCCTTGCGACAAAAACAGACCACCTTGAGCGTCGATCGGTGATGTATAAGCTTTCATCATTAATGACCCATTCATGGAGAACCCGTGTGAGTTCATACGGTAAACAAATTCCATGGCAACAAGGAAAATTTCAAATTTTAGCAATCACTAAAGACGTCAAACCAACGATGGCTGAAAACTGTTCAATTCTTGGTAATGAAGAGCTAAACCAAGTCCGAAATAATAGAGGGAATTGAATGTTTTGACTCCGTTAGCGAGCAAAAAAACTTGGCTTTTTTACACCGATAATTTCTAATGCCCGACAGAAATTTTAGCTAATGTATGAGAAGCTAAAAGGATTATGAATGTACTGGAAACTTTCTTGTATAATTCTATATAAAGCAGGCCTTTTGTTGTTACTTGGAGTTTGTTGTATTGCAAAATGTTATTGCACATTCGGCTTCAAGCCGAGCCTTTGCCTTTGTGCAAAAATATTCTGAGATGGTATTCGAATTCTATGCAGTTTTATTAAGGCTTGCTGGTTGCACTATAGAGTGATTTCAGTACTTTTCAGAGAGGTTCGCGTTTAGCAACAGACTGTAGCTTACGAAAGAAAAGTCAATGTTAGAAGGCAATAATGTGTAGACTTTTTTGTCTTAAAACTGAAAGAAGTGAGGGTTCTTTCTGATACAAGTAAAAGGTTATATGAAGCCAAGATAAAAGCCAAGAAAAAGCTAAAAAAATCTGGATGAGAAGTAGCTCGATCGGAAATAACAAGCTGCTTAAACTCTGCATGGTAGCTGCATATGTGGATAATATTAGACCCCATTAACGCGCGTCTAATCTATAGCCGTTAATGGGATAAATCGTGTCTTCGATTTTGCGGGGACATGCAAGCATGCACAGGATGAAATATCACATGCGCTGAGATTTAAAGTTTAATTACACGTGCGTTATGAGAAACAACGTTTCTGGTTGCTCAAAAGATGGTACAAAGTCATAGGCGTAACTAGAGGCCTAACTGGGGGAGGAGCGGGGGTAATTTGTTTTGTCCAACGAATTTCTCTTTTACGTCCGCGTATAATGAGGTGCAGAGTTAGAGTAATAGAGCATATATCTGGGGTTGAAGTGTTGAACGATTACTGAAACACGATAACGAGATATATACCCTGGATCAAGGATAATAACAAGACTTCAGGGTTTCTTAAAATTCCTGCAGTTTTTTAACACTTATGCCTAAGCAAATGATAAGTATGGACGATAATAAGTAAGATTTTCCGCAATGCGCTGTCGTGTGCGTCATAGATGGAACTGAAGAATGTTGATGGAAACGATTAGTGGTGCATGTTTGAGCCGGATATTTTTCACGAGTGTGAACGATTTGCGCGTAGATTGATAGGAGTACGCGAGGGGCATCCAGCCAGAGATTATTCTGCTGGCGGAGTTGTAACCATTATAGTACTGTTATACTGTTATACTATCAGAGTAGTATGGGGTAGTAAGGGCCACTCAGAAGTGCGAAGTGTTGCCCTATGCAGTTTACTGGCTGCCATCAGCCAGTTCAGCGTTCTTATTAACCAGAAAATGCGATTGACTGGCTGGCGTAATAGCTATGATATGCGTAATACGACATCCGCGGACACACAAACTTCAATTGAGTGGCCCTATACTGTCCATTCACTATGCTGTGATACTGTTATGTAACGTGGCTTACAATATGAGCGGCCTTGTTGTATTAAATATAGCTAATCAGACAGCGAGCGATTGAATTTTGATACAAGAGGAATAATTCCAGCACCCTTCATGGACGATTTCGTTAAACAAATTAATACATATATAGATATTAGAGAATATAACTTATGGTGGCTCGATAGTCTAACTCGTAGCACATAGTACTTCTTTCGCCATAGAATCTTTTACAGTGCGCGTGTAAAGCTTAGTTTAGGTCATTGCATAACTCTACTGGTTGCCTTCATAATTGGAAAAGTTTTATACTCCTACCGTTCGTATGTCCAGAGATATTGTTGTCATAGGTAAGGTGTGGAGTTTATGCAAATGAAATTATAATTAGAATCGAGTTCCAACAAGAAACGTGATTTCTATGTTCAGGCAAACTTTGAAGAAATTCTTTTTTTAAATACAGCAAACAGTGCTATAGAGCTGTGCAATGACCTAAAATGAAGCTCAAGCATTCACTACAAAACATTTAATCGTAGAGACATAAAATTTTTAATGAATTCTGACTATTGAGCCACCTTAAGGTAGAATAATATAAAATTAGTTTATTGTGGAGAGTGATATCAGGTGCAATGATATGGCTAAAACCAGCTATCTATACCGAGACTTAATGTTTTCACTTTAATCTAAAAAGTAATGTTTATGGTTTATGAAATTGGAACTTGGTTTACAAAAGTTTAGAAATATTAATTAAAACTTTTACGACATTTATAGTTGTTGAACGTTGATTTCCGCAATCTTGGGTTTACACAAACATGGAACATTTACCTGGAGTTGTCGTTCCAACATTTCTAGAGGTAGGTCTTCACCAACCTGTATACTAACAGGTTTTGTCAGTGGTTGGCTGTAACAATGAATTTCAAAAGGCCAATGACGGTCTGATCATTTTAGGTTTGTACTATTTTACCCAGAGAGTAGTTGGCTTTATAAGATTGCTTTTTAATAGAATTGATCGAAACTTATAGTGCTGCGTATCTTGTACTATAACTAAATTGTTCAGTCGTCTTAAGTTAGAATTACTCGCTGTCTTACTTGACTTAACTCAAGGTGAACTGAGTAAATACCAAACAGTCATAACTTCACATAAGACACTAAAGATATTTTACGAGTTGACGGGTACAAGTGGCTCGTGGACATTAACCCCGTCGCCCTGAGTTCCTTCCGACCGCTCCTTGGCAGGCTTGGCTCATGAGCAGGCTCGAGATTTCCGTATCAAAGCGGCTTCTTAAGAGTGCATGTTGCATTTTCGACGGTTCCTCGTTACTGCTTTAATTCTTACTTATTTCAATCTATTGTAACCTATTGTCAAAAATATTGTACAATCCATTCTGCATGCTTATCGGTTGAAGAGATTTCACTAAGTCTAAGAGCTCTCATTCGAGTGTCTGGCTTCGGTTAAGCATTTTCTGAATTGAAACTCTAGTATTAAACTAAAACAGCTTTCGATCGCTTAGTTACTATATCATATTTCACAAACGGTGAAGTTCAAAATATAAACAAAACGTTTGGATCTTCCACCATCTTTAAGAATTGTTTACACTGTCAAAGTTTCACAACAATTTTTGAAGAATTTGAAACAAATCTTGAAAAATCAAGGAAACTAAATCAGTGATAAAACTTAGTCTCCTACAGCATTTAATTAAAAATTCTTGCTGTGGTACAGGAACGCATATTTACTTGGGTAAAACACAGTAATATTGGTCATCACTTTCTTTAAACCATGCAAGGTGGAAAACCTAACACAATATACTTTCTGTTGAATATATTAGTATATACATTCTTTTTGTCAAGGAATTGAACTCAGCTTAGTCAAAAATATCAAAGCCCAGACGTCTTACTGTATTTACCGTAATATTACAAAGAAATTTCGTGATTTCAATTTTTCAAATTCTTTTCATACTTGCTTAATGATTATTAAATTATTTATATTTGCTTTTGCGGTGATCGCATTGACATAATACAAGTATTGCAGAATTGCTCTCTTCCGTCGCGTTTCCTAGCAGATGAAATGAACAGTTGGGAGTGACTGAAACATTTACGTCAGAAGCAAAGCCGAGACCTCATAAGACACAAGCATAAACGCAAACTCAAAGTAACAATATCCTGTTTGACTTCACATGCATAGCCAAAACACGCCCAAGTCGCAGTAAGCCTGTGGACATCTGCAAGCATGCGCCGATATTAGGATGTGTTTTCACGGCTTGGGATAGCTGGTTGACGACAAGTCTGTTGCAAGTTGATTACGACAACTTGTTCTCAACGGGCTTGCTGCAAGTTGTTTCGACAAGTTGTAGCAAGACTGTGCAAGCATGATTTGAACAGGATTGGTGCGACTTGATGAAATTGGCAAGTTGGTTGGACACTAAGGTTAGCGACTATGGTTAGAGAAAAGTTGGAAAGAGAGTAGCATGTTGGAGAAGATTTATAAAGAGGTAAACGTTATTAGAGGAGGGTCATTAGGCCAAGGCGTATATTAGAGAGGCAGATGTAAATTAGAGGGATGGGCGTATACATGGAGAGATACCGGTGAATTAGAGAGCTATAGGAGGGAGCCATTAGAGGAAGAGATACTGGCATGAACCCAGTGAACTGTATTGAAGCTAGGGCGGTGGGGGCGTTTTCAAGAAGAGAGTCGTCAGAGCAAAAGCTAAATACTTAGAGAAAGGAGTGTAGACATTTTCCTCACAAAACAACTTCATATAACACAACATTGTTATCACACAACTTTCCGTGCCAAATGAATTTATTACTGTAGTTTAACCATGTACAATATGTGGTACAATGATAATATACTATCTGTAACGTACAATATGTACTGTACATTCCGTCCGTGTATAAGAGTGACTAGAGAAAAATAATGGCACCTCCTAACAAGGGCCAAGCGTCTTATAACGTAAAATACGGTTGACATTGGTGTAAGAGGACATTGGGTCTAAAATATTTTCAAAATTCTATTTGCATTAGTCTTGTTACATGCGTATAAAATATAAATATATTTGTATTTTGAAATGATAACACTTCTTCTAGGAATAATCTTGTACTAAGACCATAACTAGACAATGTAAATTTTTGTATCACACATTACCCTGTATGAACAAGCTTTTTTACCATACAGTAAAAAAGCATTCGCAGACTATCACTTTCTTTTCAAGGCAAAAAGCAAGTTCATATTGGGCACATATGCTAACAAAAAAAATTCAAACAGTCTCGAATACTTTGCTGTCTTAAGAAATTTCTTGTACTATGCTTACTACAGCATACTGCCTTCAAGTTCCTGGAAACGGGGTAACAACCGATAAAATTTTCAAATTTCAGTGCACGATCCCTGCAAACTGTTTATGGATAATAATAGATCAAGTTCTGAAGAAACCATCAATGTTTGACTCCGTGTTTTAACGAAAAAATTAGCAAAAAAACAACTTGACTTTCTCATGCCAATAATTCACTTCAAATGTCAGCTTTTTTAAATAACGAGTAAAGAAATTATTTCGTAAATTTAAACAATTAATAGAAGGTATAATAACGACTGAAAACTTTGTGTATTTTTCGCGGTTGCTACAGCGTTGCCAAGGACTTTGTTCAAGGCCGTATATTACACAGAATGAGTTAGTGACACATGTATATAAAATATCTGGATTACTTAACTTATTATAATATATTACTCCTCTCACGGACAACTATAATCAGGACTTCACTTAGAACTTGTCGCAAAAGTGCTAGGCAAAACCCCAAACTATACTAAGTACACGCAAAATTTGTACATAGACATTAAGTTGCTCTAAACAGTAATAATTAACATCTTGTTTCATATACTCTTTAAACTGCATTTCGATTTTTAATAAATGGTATTTCGTCTACAGCACAATGTATATAGTAAAATGCAATAACTGCCATTTTTTTCGCTTTGCATAATTCTGTCTTTGGTCATCAATTGTTGGGACCAAAACCACAATCGGTTACAAAGGATGGATTTTTTAAAATAAATAATAATTTAACTTACTATATTATAGACATGTCACAACACAATGGATGTACGCGACTCTCGAGCAACTATCACAAACAATTGATTTAAAATAAATAAATAAACATTAATCCACACCGGGTATTAAGACTATGTTCTCTCTCTACAAAGATTATTATCAAACTGGGGCAGACTTGGCTTAAAATAAACAAACGTTTAAAGTGACACTGCCATGAAAAATCGTTAGTCTTGTCACATCTCAATCAAATATAATAAACGAACAAGGGCCGTTTTTAGTTTTTCAATAAATTGTCTCGTTCACAGTTTTAAAACACTATTAATACAAGTTATATTTTACAAAGCCAGAAATATCTTACAAGCAGATTTTTTTCAAACTTTAAACGAGTATGGTCAAGAATACTCGTGTAAAAATTGGAAGAATTCCGCAGGCTCTCGAGTATCACATTATAAATATATTATAATAGCTTCACTTTGCATGTTCTACAAAAGGAATATCTCGAAAACAAGACAAGATATTGAGAAACTGGAAATATTTTGAAGCGGTTTATTTTTAAATTATATTTGATTGGGAAAAGTTTTTTTTTCATGACAATATCCCTTTAAACCCGAGAGGATTTCTAAGAATTTTTCCATCATATAACACTGTATGTACGATATTATGAAGTCGACAAATGCATAGACTAACATCAATTATATAACTCTAAGTAGCTGAATTTGGTTGTATAAACGTACAAACATGAAACAAGGTAGGGTCTTAGTAATAACAGTCTCTTAAAATACTCTCATATCTTAATTGAATTATATTACTTGAAAATACTGTATTTATTTATTACATAAGTGAGTGCGGGCAATAAGCACTTTAAGGTGATATCATTTCAATTACACTAAAACATAAGCAATGACAACAAACTATCACCCAATATTGTTCCAGTGCCTATATGGCGATTATGGATTTTGCAATCGCTACACCTGCACTTCTAAACTGAATCTCTAAATAGCTCAAAAGAATCGCCGGGCCAGTTGTCAACACGAGCAACCTGTTTAGGGATGATGAAAACAGCATTGTTCAATATTCTGCTGTCGATATTGTTCTGGTTGTCAATAATATTGTTCAGCATTGCTACATGAGTGCGGCTTGATTGGGTAACAATACTGTTGACAACATTGGCAAATGTGGACAGCGAAATCTTAAACAATGCAGTTTTCCGTAACAGGTTGTTCGTGTTTCACTAAAATAAGAAAAATCAACTGTAAGCTAATCACAGTTTGAAGAACTGGCCCTTTACTGAACAACAATTAAATAACAGCTACTTTATAAATTAAAAAAATGGCTGCTGAGCCTGCAGACAGCGCAATTCTACGCACAATACACTAAATAGATCTCTTACTTTATGTTAGTATAAGTATATTGGACTGACATTTTTCACATCACCTGGATGCTTCGACAAGCGCATGCGCATTACGTGGTACCTTTGCATCTGGTCGGGCAGGACTCGTCCCACAATCCGTGTCCATATTCTTGCATTCGTCATTCCGACTGAACTCAAGTGCACGTTTAGCTGGACTGTGTCGTGCTGTACAGCCGTTTGGCAGCCTGTTTGGCCTCCAGACATCTTCAAAGCCGAATTTGGCTTCAGTTTCGCCGCTGACACGTAGGGGACTAAAATAGAACGAAAAACTGCGTCATGAAAGCTTTAAATAGTTTGGTAATTTCATGCACCGAAAAACATAGGATCTTAATAATGTGTACTAAATCTCTACCTGGTTGGCGTTTGTGCGTTTCGTGCAGGTCTAAGAAGAAAACAAACATGAAATTAAACCTAGAGCAAGAATATATACACAAAAGTTCAAATTAGAAAATTCCCAAACCTTAAATTTCGAATGTCTTTATGAAGAGACTCAAACACGGACGGCGCGACATACGTAAACCCCTGTAAACACAAAGCGTACTAAGATATCCCACAATATCCACATTACTCACCACTTACTTATATGACCACTGATCTCTATATAGATCTGGAGTTCAAAAGTGAAGGTCCTAACCTCCATATAATTTATCGATAATGCATAGTTTTATACGTGCAGTCTACGAAACAAAACAAAACACAGAAACACGTACGGAAAATAGCTGATTGACACTTTCGCTTAGGCAGGCATCATCAGGCGAATCAATCGGCGTCTGCTTCGTGAACTTTGTGTCAAACTGACTAACATCTTCATCGCAAGTCTAAACGAGATATCCACGATTGCATTATTTAAAATATCCTCAGAAACTCGTCAAATATAAACGAATATCGCAAAAAGCCAGCATACCACAGAAGGCTTGTATGGTGGTTCCGTTTTTCTCGCCAACAGATGACCCCAGTTCACATGTCGGAAAAAGTTATGTTTCTGAAATTAAAATACACTTAATGTAATAAAATGAGTCCGTTCGGTCGATATTTCGAAGAAAACTTGAGAGACAAACCTTAATCGGGTCGGCGTCATCAATGCCTCCGCCAAAACGCAGATGGGAACGGCGTTTTAGTAACTAAAGTTAGGAAATGGTCTGGTTAGTTGATTTGTGTTAACAGATGCCGCGATGTTAGCCAGAAACAAGTTAATGCAGGGAAAGTAGTATAACGAGACACATAGAACTGGTGGAGGATTTGGCATCCTGGGGCCGGTTGTATTAAGCCCTTTTAGCTTAAGGGAAGGTTAAGGGAAATGTAAATAACGCTTTCATACATTCTGTAAACGACTGCATGATAGCATGAGCTTAAATGTCCATGCACTAAATATGTACCTTCAAATGTAATTCTTCTATCTATGTAGGTTAAAACATTTTCGTTCCATGAATACATGGAATTGATCGATATTTTCGATTCATCTGCTTTTTAAGCTAAACGGGCTGGATACGAGAAGCCAGAGACATTTTGGGTGATTTAAACAAGGATGAGTATTTTTGCATCACTTTGTCGTAAATTTGCACAGCACAAAATAAACAAAATATCGTTGACTGCAGTGTATATTGTTTTTGGTATTTTCTTAATGATATAGATAGCGGTAAAAGCAAACAAGAAGACACACATTTATCTGATAAAATACACACTTTCCACTCGGATATAAATGGGAAGGTTTCTTATTATCGCAATTGGGAAGAGTCCGACCAACGGCATCATATGGGCTACCAAACACCCCAGATATCCGTAACTATATTGGTGAAATAAGCATCAGATGAACCACTTGGATAGCTTGGTTATAATTTAACAATTTTCAACCTTTCTCAGGAGATCTTTAGCTTCGGCAGTTAGATACGGGGGAAGTTGTAATCTTCCTTTCAGGATCTACACAAATAAAGTCCATTTTAATTTACGTTACTCTCTCAACGATCTACGAAGTATGTGGTTTAAGACGCGACGTCTCTCGTGTATACCTTATCAATGGTTTTCTTTCTGTTGTCTCCACAGAATGGGGGCTGAAATGTGACAATTTTAGTTAAATCGAGGTTTACTGTTTTTGAAGTTATGGTGTTTTCGAGTTATATAAGTTACATCATTTTAATATTTTGGGACAGAAACTGATGTCTCTGCAAAATTAACCCCGTGATTTAGATTATATTTATGTTGAATACGAAAGCGTTGAATCCCAGCGCATACAAGGGTAAAAACGTCGTGCGACACGAGGCGTTGGTCGACATGTTTTATAAACCTTGTTCGCCTGGGATTAATTTCACGTGAAAATTAAGAGAATTTATAGACGTTCGACATTAAGACAACCATACGATGCTTTCATTGACGTTTTCCTCTCATTTTCTCCACTACTTTAAGCACATGTATATGGTGGCTAAACGTGAGGTATTCTTTCCAGTAATTCTAAAAGGTTATCAAAACTCAAACGAGGAAGAGTTGAGAAAAATCCATCAATTGGTTCTCCGGTAGAAATGAGACCTGTGTGACGCCCATCTGAACACTGACTATTCTTTTGCGTACTCAAAACCATATGATATTTCACTTCAATGATAAAAACAAAATTGGAAAACGGGTTTACGTTTAAGAAATGGGACTCACAGCTCCAGTTAGCATATCATACATCAAGGCTCCGAGACTCCACCAATCCACAGCCTTACCGTGACCACTTCTTGTCAAGATTTCTGGAGCCCTGTATTTTTAAAACACAAAGCAATATTAACCAATGTCACTGTATAAAATCTTGAAGTACTTGCTGCATTTGCTTTGCTGAAAGTGAAGAATGGCACAAAATTTATTATATTTACATGTATTCTATTGTCCCACAGAATGTATGCGTAACATTATCTTCAAATATTGACTCCTTGCAAAGGCCGAAATCTGTTAGCTTCACATGCCCTGGACAAAAAAGGAAACACAAATTGAATTGGTGCATTAAAAGAGATTAAAAGCAAAGTCTATACTTATAGTACTGTATGTCATATTTGTGAGAATTTTTTAGTTGTAAACAACATACCATCTGCTTGTAGCAAGATATTCTCTGGTTTAAGATCTCTGCAGAAAAATGATTGTAGAAATTTAAAAAGCTGCCAAGTTAAAAACTAACAAATATTTGAGTGAAGCTACACATCAGCACTTAAGATAAAATACGTATCTAGTCACATCTAAACAAGGTCTGAAAGAGCAATTTTTTACAAATTACAAGTGCTCATTATTGTTAAGTTCAACTATTTGTTTAATGGCATATCAAGTGCATGTGTAGGGAGATATTTTCTCATTTTCTTTCTTACTGTTACTTTTTTCTTTAAATTAACTTCACTTAATCTTTGCGACATTACAGATTTATCATGCTTCTGGGACATTTTCTGGCCCAAATAGTCCTGCGGTCTACTGCAAGATGCAGACTCATGCTACTGAATACTAATAACTAAATTCACCCAGAATAGTTTGCTTCGGGCATAATGATTATGTTATTCACCTATATATTATCCCTTGTTTATGTAAATGCTCCAAAGCTAGTGTTATTTCTGATAGATAAAACCTAAAAGAAAGAACCAGAAAACCAACTTAAAATGCTGCTTTTTAAATTAGTTTATAGCATTAAGGAGCTTTAAAATTCGAGATAGTCCATACGTAGCAGTATCTTCCATAAAAATCCCTTCCCTCTCTAAATGCATAAAAAGTTCTCCACCTGAAACACCAAAATTGAAAAATACATAAATTAGTCATAGGTTTAAGAGTTATTTTTTAGACTGCAATGTAGGAACAGTTAATGTGATAAAGCAGTCGTACCACTTAAATATTCCAAGATAAGATATAATTTTCCTCCAGTTTGAAAAGCATATATCAGATCCACAATAAATGGATGCTAGAAAATACATTAAAATATGAATACTGCACTGACATTCACAGTCAAAAGGAAGCCTCTACAAAAATGTACAGTCAAATAATACATTTCTAGCAATTACCTTGACAGCTTCAAGAATATTTCTCTCTGCTTTAGTATGAGCTGTATCTTTCTGACTTCGAACAATTGTAGCCTGATAATATACAGTATGGATAAATCAAATTTCTGGTCATCACTAACACATAATCCTTCTTTCATAAACTTCTTTGTCAGATTATCATTTAGGATATGAATTCAAGAACCGGTAGTTTGTGTCTCACAGCAATAAAATACACACACTCTGATTTTACACACAACAAATATGCACAGCTCAATAATGTACAACATTATGCAAACCTTTTTTAAAGCTTTCATGGCAAATATTTTCCCTTTATTGTGGCCAGCCACTTGCCTTACTTGAAACACCTGAAAGCCGCAATGGAAATTTTAAAAGTGGCATTTGAAATATATAATTTTGAAAATGGCATCTATAATTGTTGTTTTTAGTTACTTGTCTCAATGTGTCTGAGGAATTACTGTTGCAACAATAGATTATTATGCAATGTCAATGCCATGCTGCCAATTTTAAATAGATTCTTTCGCAAAGTACACCAACAAGACTGTCAGTTTTAATAATTGTTGTTTTAACGCCTTCAGTTACCTGTTGAAAGTCAAACACAGGCACAAGTGACCAATCAATCAAAGTATTTGAGATCCTGGTTTTGTTAACACTAGCATGTAATTAAAATAACCCATTATAGCATGTAAAGGCTCACTGGGCTGCCTGAATTAGACTAAGATTTAAACAAGATATTGCATGACATACTTTTCCATAGCCTCCTTTTCCCAGCACTTTCAACAGTTCGAAGGACTCTGGTCCGACCTTCTCATTACTAGGATTGACAATTTCTTCAGATATAGAAACGGTTTCCATTGTAGAGTCACTAAGATGCAATCAAGATGCATTTGAAATATTTTCAAAACATACAGTGCTGGCTGAATGTTGCTTTCAATAACCATCCATTGTGTCCTACTCTGTGTTCAGCTTGGTGCAATGAATAACATTTCAGCCTGCAATTGATACTTCTTGCCTGGTACATTTTTCAAGTCAATCAGATAGAAATATCGTACACTAGCATTAAACGAACTGATATTCACTGTATCTTACATTGCCATTATTAGTTTAAGTTAGTTTTTTACAAAATCTTAAGAACCATGACAACCAAAATTGTATATGCTATGTGTTTTTTAAAAAAAATGTCTTTATAATATACCACAGTTGTCAGATATACACAGCTTGCTACGTCACAAAATATCATGCAGTCAACTAAATGCTTAGAAGTTTTTTAAATGTTGTCAACAACAGGCATATTTGCCTCAGCATAATTTTATCAAGGAACACTTGAATAATGTAATCATGATAACAGGGATTATATTAATGTAACAAGCAACATTATTGAGCTTTCAATAATATGAAAAACGTTAGTAAGTTTTCAATAACATTCTGCTAATTTATTACTCAATATAACAAAGAAAAACAAACCCCTAACAGCTACAGTTTATTCTAGGTCTTCAGATAATCAGTTTTTTTATAAATCAGCACGCAGATGTCATTCGAATCATAATAATATTTCATTAGTAAGAAAAATTGTTTTATAAATACCGGCTGAAATTTAGTCTGCTCTTTTAATAATGTAAACATTATTAAAAAGTTTACAATCAGAAAAGTTAAATTTATAAACTACTGCGAAAGCCCTTCTATTGAAAACTAAATGTAATTATCTAGAAAATCATGCTTGAACGAAAAGCCTTTTATTTGTTCTTCGTATTCCAGACATTCACAGTATATACACGAAAAATGTCCACCTTTAAAAAGCGACGCTATAAAAACCACTTACGTTTGATCGGAATCGAAGAAATCAGTACAACAGGATATTTGCTAGAATAATATAGAATTCCCGTGAGAAAATATTAACAACATCAATATAAGCGTTCTTTTAGAGAACGTAACAGCAGAGAAAACCCCATTAAATTTATAAAATGAAATCTCCCTACTGCTTCAAATTCATCTTCGCTGAAGTGCTCGGGGTTGTCGTTGAAGCCACCGTTTATCTCGATCGGGAATAAAATATCGTCCATTGTATAAAACTATGGTTAAAAATCTAAGCGATCAGGCGATCTTGACTAAAACATACACGAATATATACTAAAACATCTCGTGTTTAGAACGTGAATTTCGCCGCTTTTATTAACATACGTTCGATTGCCCGA
Source organism: Muricea muricata (assembly GCA_963855995.1). Taxonomy (NCBI): domain Eukaryota; kingdom Metazoa; phylum Cnidaria; class Anthozoa; order Malacalcyonacea; family Plexauridae; genus Muricea; species Muricea muricata. The sequence continues at coordinate 1,633,582 of OY979729.1, read as the reverse complement.
AAAAAGCGCGTAACCATCGCCAAATTTGGCCGGCAACCTCTGAGATTACCGGTAAATTTGCCCATAATCCGATTACCTGTCGAAGTTTTCGTGAACTCGTGGTTATTTTCCTAACGTCATTTCCTGTCTTAGCTGACATCCGGCGGAAGTTGCGTTTGTGGCGTGCAACCGTGGGATGTACGTTAAAAATGGAGAGAATGTGTTTCTAGCATTGGCTCCTACGCAGAGGTTTCTACGGCTCTCACAATAACCACGCCGTATTGATCAAGATAGGTGACAATGCATTTTATATAATACCTCATTAAATTCTGGTCGTTGAATTAGTTGATTATGGTCATGTGATATTAAATAAAAAGTTCCATTTTCCAAGAGTGTAACAATGTTCCATTGCACTCCTAGGAGTGCAATAGTTTTTTCTATCAATTCCCATCCGACAAAAAGCTCTTCGTACGGTCTTCGTAGTTTACTTTAGGCTGGTTTCGGTCTTGAGATGAATGCGAAATAATCCAAATGCTTAAATACGGCTCAAATGCGTGTTGTTTTAAATGTCGAATAAATTGGTTTTGAAAAACAATAGTCTGGTGTTATATAAAACAAATAATGAATGTTTTTATTCGTGCAATACTAAGATTATTTTCATTCGGTGAAAGATTGATTGTTCCACCTCGGCTATCGCCTCTTTGAATGGAACAAGCAATCTTTCACCTCATGAAAATATCTTTAGGATTTTAGGTCTTTCGCCCATATACATTACATCTACGGTTTGTCACTAATAAAAATCCCAAGATGTCATAGTGTTTGCGAGTTTCTATTTGTTTCGACCAAACAAGTTAATTTGATATGTCACATTTTGACAAGAGATTAGGAGTTCCTTGACAAGAGTTTAAGAATAAGCTATAGGGTTAAGCCTGCGATATTACGAAACTCGTAACAAGTTCCTTTGAGCACCCAGACAGACGAGGCACGTTATGTTGTGTCCGCTGGACGGACTGTTCCTGATTCAGATAGTAAGGAACTTTCTTAATCAGATCCAAAAAAACATACTCGACTAATAATAACATCTTGTAAACTCAAGATATGAGTTATCCTTGTTTACGATCCCAAATCGACTCCGGGAAGAAAGACTCTCTATAGCTGAAGAAGTCTTGAGCCTCGGCATCAGTTTATTAGAGACTGCCTTTGAGTTACTGTAACATAGATATGCAAAGAAAATTAGGCAGACAACGCAAGAGTGCAGTCGGCTGATAAGTACAGCACCTTAGGGTTAGAGATAGATTAAAATGTACATATATAGACCACCCATGTAAAGCATGTTTATAAAAATGACCAAAAGATATTAAAACAGTCAGTTCTGGACAAAGCGTGTGCAGCGTGTTTGTCTTGTGTTCGAAACATTACCATGAGGTGGCGAGGCATGGGACCAACAACAACATCGCCAAAAACTCACGGTCATGGCTGAAGGGGATAGACGAGAGGTAGGTTTTCAAGATGGCGGCTGTTTTTCAAGATTCTTAAAACGAGAACGAATCAACAATTATACATTTATAACATTCCTAAATTGTGGTTAGGTTCAGGGGAAGGGTTAGGGTAAGCTTTAGGAATGATATAAATGTCTGGTTGTTGATTCGTTCTCGTTTTAAGAATCTTGAAAAACAGCCGCCATCTTGAAAACCTACCTCTCGTCCATCCCCTTTAGCCATGACCAAAAACTCACCATGCAGCATTCTAATTCTAATTCCGTTAACCTATTTAATTTACTTCGCCCCTTTATTGTGTAAACTTGCGTTGGCATTTTACTCATTTCCTGTTTTTTGTTTTGTATAATATGCTCAATGGATGCTATAGTGTAGTTAATTTTTGTTATCGAATTGGTTCAGTGAATCTACGGTATAAATTTGGCTTGCAAAGAATGTTTTCAACTGTGACCGTCAACATTAACATAAACAAGTAAAAAATAAAGGGATTAAACTGTTGTGTGTAAATCGTTGTTATTCATGCATACTATTATATTGGATGAGGGATGTTTTGTCTAAATATCCCTCATCCGGTATTCATGGGGTAAATACGACAGTAAGCGTCCCTGTTGAGACAAAAGAAACCGAGGCCATCATGCGTTTATGGAGCAAAATATCGCTTTTTTCAAGGTAATCTGCTTAATTTTTGCATCAGATTTGTAGTAGAGTGTTTAGATTGTTAATATGTCTGACTTTTTGGATGTGGAGTTTGAATTTGGCTCGTATTTTGTGAAGAAAGTCTGGTGATTAATTGCACATGCAGAGGTTGGTTGCATGGGCTGAGTTGGTTAGTGGGCCGAGTTGACTGTAAAGCCATTTAATAGGTGGATGATTCATAGAAATGGAATTTTAGTTGAGATCTGCAGCCACCAAACACTGCCTATGCAATTGTCATTCATATGACACTAGGACGATGTGTTTGCTTTATTCTCGAGAACACTCTCTTAGTATAGGATACAAACCGAAGAAGGTTGTATAAGGATTTATCTAGCTTACAACCGACTTCTGAGGTTTGTATCGGACTTACAACACAATCAAGGAGGTTAGCTAATGAGCCGTGAATGGCAATTATGCTAAGAAGCTGTCGATATACAGTTCCTGGGATTGTATATATAGTCCCTGGGATTGTATATACAGTCCCCGGGATTGCATATACAAACCCTCCTAATCATTATTCTTTTATCAACCCCGATTTCCCCTGGGAGAATTCAAAAGCCACCCCCAGCTTTTCAAACAGTTGAAGGTTTCTTAGTCAAATACATCCCGAGAAAGAACAAACGATACCGACTTGATTGTGTTGTAATACAGTATATTAAATTCGACCCTCCATTTTAATCAAATTTAATAATTCATACAATTGTTTTTCATATTACACTAATGTTAATCTTGCTAACAATGTGTTTTGGTCATACTTCAATAAAAAAGAATGTAAGTTCTAAGTTGTTTTATTTAGCTTTGCGTATCTACCCCTTCTTTTACAGACAGGGTTTTCAAAATTTGCTAAAAAATCCCTTTGTTGACTGCATTATTATTTATAATGATGAAAATTGTAAAAAATAGCTAACTGCTTGTAATTGCAACTAGTTTGTTTAATTGAGCCCTAATTGTGCAATAACCAGTAAAATTTTCTAATTTTGCAGAAAGCAATATCCAATAATAGCCTGATGCTTGATAAAATTGAAAGCAGAAATGTGTTTAATTTTTTCATGTCTTGACAGCAACATCCAGTTGATCCGAAAACACGGAAAAGTACTGGCACTAGTTGTCAAATAGAAATCCATTTTTCGATCTAAATTATCAAATTTCTCGTGAAATATAATTTATTTTGTTTGTAATTTTCTGGCAGACTTATAATTTTCTTTATATTACAGACAGTTGCTCAGTTTCAAGAAGTTTCACAAAGGAAAACAAAAGATATAAGTGATTAACAACAGCAAAATGGATTTCCATTTGGGTCAGATCAGCTAGATGTGGTAATACTGCATTTGTTCTCTTAAAATTTTCTCATCTTCATATCTCATTCCTTGCAAGAAATGAATGCACCAAAGGAAATCATACAAAGGTGTTTGGTTTTTTGTGAATACCTGTAATTCTAATATAGGATGCTTTGAATATGTTCGTTGGTGATCACTGACCCAACCAAAAGTTCATGGAAATGGTTGCTCGTTTTTGAATGAATAAAAAAATACAACTTATAGTTTGTTTTAAGATTTGAGTTGTTAGTGCAAGTGAGAACGTCTCAGTAGTCAAATTATCATTTACTTACCTTATATTCTAATGTTTTTTGTAGATCTACTGTGCATTAAAACTTCCATGAATGCTTATCCAGCTGATCAATTATGAGGAAACGAACACTGATGAAAAGTATGCAGAAGGTATTTTCAAGAGAATTAAAGTGCTTTGAATATTGTTTGCGTGAAATATGGTCTAAAATAATATAATTAGTTCGAGACATTGATCACATTTTTGTTTTCAAAGTTACAAGATATTTTCTCTAACCTTAAATTTTTTCTGTACTTTTCATTTTGCCTCGTTGTGATGAGTTTGTTTGGCAATTAAATTATTTGTCATTTTCAATGTCTATTTACTTCAATTCAGATTACTTTTCACATAGTTCCAGTTTGTAACTGTGATAATAATATAAGAAAACAGGTTGACATGCATGGCTTACCGTCCTCTTATTAAAGATAGTTTACAGTCGCTTCTGCGCATCCAATCTGCTCATAACAAATGTGGACCACATTGTCCAAATTTTGCGTTTTTAAAAACTTTTTTGAATTGAAACGCTCGTTTATAATCCATTAGGAGCATAGCGAACCCAAAAAGTGTCAGATATTCAGTTAGTTTAATCAAATTTTACAAATGTAGCAGCTCAAAATGTAAACAAAGCGTTTGTAAACACGATTGGTGAATTAAAAAACTACGTTTCTAAAGAGCAAAAACATGTCACTTTGACTTAGTCAGTAAGTTAGTTACAAGTTTTTGACCATACAATTTTTTTTTTTGAGTAGTGAAACAATTCAATGTTGTATGCTTTGATTCTTTTACAAAACTCTCAAAATTTTTCATTTCAAAATTTTACAAATTGTTTTCACTCAATTGCTTACAAAGTTTACAGGTGGCCCCTTTTAATTAAAAATTCAATTCCCATGGGAATTAAGAAATTGAATAAAAAGAACCTCATACCAAAAAAGAAGCTACGCTTTGAAATTAATTACATACAGGTGCCACATGTTCGATTTTGAGTGTTTTAACTTTGCATGCATTGCGAATTAATTGATTCGTTCCGCCAAAATAACAAAGAATGGGTCATTAGGGAATTAAAACACCTTTTATGAAGACTCATCTTCGCATGCAATGTTTAGTTATATTAAGTATTTGAAAAGTTGGGTTTACGAACCCATGAGTATTTGTTTTGTCCAATACAGATACCATTCAAATGAAGGCGTTTTGGTTAAATAAGAAAAAGAATTGCGGTAAAGCTTTACAATTTGACTTATACAGGGTGAGTAAAAAAAAACTGATGCCCTTTCAAATTCAAATTAGCGGCAAATTTCATTACGGAACTTTAAGTATTCCCATAAGTATACAGAGAGCAGATCGTGACTAAGTACACAGTACAGGATGAGTATACAAACTAATACTAGCGAGCCGGCATCACTATAGTTGAATTGGTTTACGTATAGTGTACTAAATCACGATCTGTTCTCTGTATACCCATGGGTGTACACCGTAATGATTCGCAGCTAATTTGAATTTGAAAGAGATCAGTTTTTTTTACTCACCCTGTATATTATATAGGTCAAATTGTAAAGCTTTATCGCAATTCTTTTCTTATTTAACCAAAACGCCTTCAGTTGCATGGTATCTGTATTAGACAAAACAAATATAACTCATGGGTCCAACTTTTCAAATACTTAATATATGCATGCTGTCACTATTTTGCACCCTTTACTTTCAGCCTAGTGCTACGCAGTGAAATTCTAACAAAAGATCATTTAGATCAATAGTTTGGGGTTTTTTTAGTACAACCTGTTTTTTGCGCATTTTTAATTCCCATGGGAATATAGCTTGCTTTGTTTTGATCGCAGCTGCTCTTTAAACCACTTCCGTAATTTGCGTTAGTGCACACAAATAATGACTTGATTGTTCCATTGTTCCTGCTTCCAAAACAAATCTGAAAGCACCAAAGATTACTTTTATCATATTAATAATCAAACAGGATTCTCATTATGTCCATGAACACACAAATTAGCAAAACGCTTCGTTATGCAATATCTACTGAATAAATAGATATTTTGTCAATGATTTCTGCACTCTTGCATGAGTTTAACCTAATGCTGGGCATGGTAATTCTTGCAATAGATCATCGTCAATAGTCAGTTGCGGTTTTTTGGTAAACTCTGTATAATTACCCCTCTAATTTTTATGCATGTACTCCCCTTGGAATCAGAATGTCAAGTTGTAATTATGGAATATAATTAATAAACCTAAACTTAACCCAATTTTTGAGGGTAGGACGACGGAATAGTGATAATTTTTTTCAACTTAGTGGTTTAATTACGAAACGAATTTTTTTCAAAACGTTCAATCCTAACATACTATTTTGTTTTGCTTTTAGAAATATCCAAATCCAAATGTTAGCAGCCAAATTTCCACGCGTCAAGGTATTGTTTCTTTAAAAATATGATCAACATTAACCATTATAATTTTACCTGATTTTTTGGACGTGAAAATTGACTGCCAAACTGCAAAACATTCTATGTAATTTGTACGTAAAAAGTCGTTCGCTGCTGTAACCAGAGTGCACGAAATAAAAAATCACTAGTAAGTACAAATGAAAAAAATATTTGCCCATGAACGTTAGAGAACTGGAAATGACTCCAAAGAATGCCTTTGTATTTCGGCTTTTTGTGTTGCGTTTTTTGGAGTTGCATACATACAGTTTAGTGCTTAAGGCCCTGTCACACCGTGCAATTTTTCTTGCAACTTGCAACGAATTCTACTCTTAAGAGATGTAAATTTGGGACAAATGTTTGGTGTGTTAAAAATAATATTAGCAAACTAGGATGGAAACTTGTATTTGCCAATTTTACAACTCCCAAGGGTAGAATTGCATTGGAAGTTGCAAGAAAAATTGAACCGTGTGACAGGGCCTTTACACGTAGACGATTGGGTCTTTTTCCTCCTGGTGTATTTCTCGTCAAAAACGTTTTGTTTCCTTGGCCATCAAGATTAAAAAGCCATGTGATCCCTCATTCGACGATCAACGCGTGTCTGAGGCTTTTGCAGCGAAAATCTGACTCGAGTTGTGACTAAATCACCTCAACTTCAGCCTACGAATTTATACCTCATGCAAAAGTTTCCTTGTTGCCTACGGTATTTGAACCTAGGAAGACACATGCGCAGTTTTGCTCCTGGTTGGTAATTATAATCACTCCGGCCAGTGCATCATAACAAAGTAATTAAAGTTTGAAGTGCTCTAACGCGTTCATTGTTTAATCTAAAGAAATCATTCCTTCACGGTGGGAAATACCTTGCGTATTCTTGACTTGCAACCAATCTCTCGCACATCCCGAGACAACGTTGCTCGCTCACTGCAACTGGTGCCCACAATAGATTTATTTTGCCGTTTCCATTTTCTGTGTCAGTTCAGCTTTCGTTTCACTGCCGGTAGTTGCAGTCAAAATCACACAAAAACATTGATGGTACATTGCTATATTTTCTAATATGTTTTGTCACGCATGTAACCTTCTACTGCGTTAGGTTATGTCAAGACTGTAACCATAATACTAAGTTTTACCACAAAAAAATGCCCCTGGAGGGGACCTAATTAGTGTGGACCTAATTAGGTTTCCAGGTTCAATTCCTGGAGACAGAATAGATGTGCACTAACTGAAGATACACCAACTATGGAAGTAAGTATACTAAATATAATGGCACTATGTAGGTATATTTATGTAGGTTATAACTAATCCCACTAACCATCCCCAACAATTTAATTTTACCGGTTTTCGTAGCTTTATAGTTCTCGCGGTTACTGTTGGGTTGGTAAGTCTATACATGACATACTCAGAAGGTAACTCTAATCTACTATAGTTATGCTAGAGTTACCTTAGTTGCCTAAGGTAACTTTTGTCTACCTTAGTGGTAGACTAGAGTTACGTTAGTTAACTAAGGTAAAGTTACCGTGACTCTACCTTAGTTAACTAACGTAACTCTAGTCCACCACTGAGGTAGACTACAGTTACCTTAGTCAACTAAGGCAACTCTACTATACTAACTATAGTAAATTAGAGTTACCTTCTGAGCATGTCAGATAGACTTACCTACCTAACAGTAACCGTAATAACTAGATTGTTGTAAGAGCTATAAAGCTACGATTCAAATGGTCGGGGGTGGTGGTGGGTGTAGGGGTTTAACTTTAAGTACCTACATAGCACTATTTACATTTAGTAGACTTACCTCTACATAAATAGTACAATGTAGATACTTAAAGTTAAACCCCTACTCCCACCACCGCCCCCGACCATTTCAATTTCCACCCCTACCAGTTTTCGTAGCTTTATAGCTCTCAGAACAATCTAGTTATTACTCCGCCTGCCGTAGGCGAGGCGGAGTTTTAAATTCGCCCCGTTTCTGTTTTTTTTTTTTTTTTTATTTTTTTTCGGTGTCAGAAGTCGGTGCAGCGCTCATGGGTGATACCGCTGGCACAAACCGCGTGAGCCGACCTAAACACGGCGTTTAAACTCAATTTCTAGCGAAATGTGTCAACAAAACACGCATTTAAACGTGCATGCTTGAACATCTAAACCGCAAGAAGGTTTTACGTGCAAAGATTCTCATGCAAAATGCTTTAAAACGACAAATTCCAGCGATGTGTCGCGGTGAAGTTTTGAGGGAAGGCACTAGATAGGATCGAGTAAAACCACGGCGAGCCCGCAATAAGTTAAGACTTGATACATTTGACAGCGGTGCCTACAAGCACGGTTACATAAGCAGTATAAATTTAGTTTTTAACGGTTAATTTTCGATTGGCCGCATTAGCTCAGTGGTCTAGGTCGCACGCTTCTGACCTGTTTGTTCCGGGTTCGCGCCCAGTTGCACGCTTTTGTTTTATACTTTTTTTTTCTTAATTTTTTGAATACTTTTTTTTCTTATATTCTTATATTTTTTCTTATTAAAACTATTCTCACTCACTATTCTCACTCACTGGGACTGTATCTACTTCACCAAATTTAGCTAAAGCGCGAGCCCGAAGGGCGAGCAAGGACTCGGCCCGCCGTGGTTTTACCAGTGAACTCAAATAAGACTGGAACGCTACGTGGAGCTGAAATTTTGAAGCCAAGATGGCGGAAATTGAAGCTCGTCTTGTAGGTATGATCCAGGCCCCTGCGCGGAAATATTACCGAACTCCGTATGAAAAATCGGGTTTATCTCATGTGAAAATTTCATATTTTCGGCCGCCTAGTTTTTTTTAGAACGGCTTTCCCATGGCTCTAGAAATTATAGCAAGTGGTCTTTCAGAATAACCATATTTTAAAAGCAGTTCATCATAAAAAGCAAAGTTATTTGGCGAATGAAATTCAAGTTCACAAAAAAACCCGTGGAGAAACACAAGCAAACTTTTGTTCTTTTCGACCACCTATGAGGGATTTGAACAAAACACAGTATAATATGGACTGCAGTTAGATTAATCTTACCTTTTCGTTTAGTTTTTAGCTTTTAGGTAGGGTATTTACCGTTAAAATCAGCATTTAGGAGCAAAAATTGAAAAACGTCGATCGGAAAACTTTCGTCATTTTTCAGTTCCCGCGAAGCCCACGCAGAAAACACGCGTGTTTTATACCTACAAGAAGGCCTTCAATTTCCGCCATCTTGGCTTCACCAAAGCTCAGGCTATTTACCTGAAGGTATCGTTCCAGTCTTATTTGAGTTCACTGGGTTTTACTCGATCCTATCTAGTGCCTTCCAGTTTTGAGAGCGTGTTTCCGTCATTTTCTGGTTTATTCCTACTTTTAAGGAAATTTAGAAATTTCTACACAAGAATCAAACGCAAATTCTACTGAAATATCTACATACATACAAAATGAAGATCGGTGAAGGAACTTCGCAAAAATATTCATTTTTGTACTTTCGAACGGCGTTTTTCCTATGCTTTTGACTGAAAACACGACGAACGACACTTGCCAGAGCAATTTGCGTGGCGCGTGGAATGACGTGAGCACGGGGACACAAAAATTGAGGTTATTGAGTGCGAGTTCCCTATCTGTATATATCTGATCTGTGATACAGCTTCTTCTGAATCAGGAACAAGGAACTTGCTCGGAGCATGTCGACACAAAGTGGTAGTTTCGGCGTTCCTCGGAATTCGTCTGTTTCCGACGCTGCTCGAAGATTTTCCGAATACTATTTTTTCAAAATTTTTCTCTAGCTCGAAGATTTTGCTCCTTGAAAGTCCTCTACATTTTCATGCATCCTAACTTTGTTTTAAGGTAATATGCTTTATTTTCTATCATTATTTGTAGCAAAGTACTTAGATTGTGCATAGAGATCGATTTTTGAGAGATCAGACTGGAAATAAGTACAATTTTCGAGTATTGTAAGTTTGTGCTTTCCAAGCATGGCTATGGTCGCATGTAAGATTAAGGCTACCGTTTTCAGTTGAAGTTGGTTCGATAATAATACCATGAAATCCGCTATAGAAACTGAATGAGGTCTTGAATTGTTGAGATTGTCGAAGAAAGTATGCTGAGACAGTTCTATGTATAGAGTTGGTTCTGGTTCAAATTTATTGAAAAAAGGCAATTTAATTTTAATTTTGTGAATTTCGATTACAAAACATGCCTTGGACTGTCGACCAATTGATTTCGTCAGGCGATTACAGACTTGTGAGAGGAGGGGGGTAGCCTAATTACTAAAATGTAGTGAAAAACGGACTTTCCATCTAATGGTGGGAGCAGGTTGGCGGGAACACTGGAGAATAAAGGTCCTGTCACAATGCAATTTTTCTTGCAACTTGAAATGCAATTCTACTATTGGGAGATGTAAAATTGGCAAATGCAAGTTTCCATCACAGTTTGCTGGGGTTTTTTAACGTACCAAACATTTGTCACAAATTTACTTAAGAGTAGATTTTCCCTGTAGCAAAAAAGATGGCAAATGTCGATTTTACCAGAGTGCATGGTAGTCTGAAATTGTTTAAAAAGGCAAATTAACGTCTTTTAAAGAACAGACAGAAGACAATAGGTTATTTTCACACTTGTGTTAAAATTTCAATCCAGTAGCTTTGTTTCTTGTCATCTTTTCCCACGTATTCTTTCTTGATACCTGCAATGCATTCTTGTAAAATCGACATGTCGCCATCTTTTTTGCTACGGTGAATGCAAGGAAAAGTGCACCGTGTGACAGGGCCTTAAGGGTAAGAGGTGGATAGAGAAGGAGACGGAGCAGTTACAATTACAAGTGCAAGAAAAATTGCACCGTGTGACAGGGCCTTGAGGGTGGGAGGTGGATAGGAGGAGACGGAGCAGGATGTGGGAGTCGTGCAAGGTCGGGAGGTTAAAAAAGAACAAGGAATGTTATGTTTTTAATGCCTTTTAGACTTTTCTTGAGGCAATTAAAATTCAAACTGTCAAATCCAAACACTGTACAGAATGGCCGACTTTACGTGGTCTTTAGTTTTTACACAACCACTTGCATTGTTATCTTTTGCAGTTTGTTTACCATTTCAGTTATCTATCTTCAATAGAATTCTTTGAAATTTGTTTGTAGATCGACAAAATGCTTAACCTCCTCTCAACAACTGGCAGATTATGAAAAATGAAATTGTTAAAGGTATTGGAATATTGCATGTACAATATTGAATATGGGACAATTTGGGACAGTATAATTTTGGACATGACGGTTTCATTCTCACCTAATTTGACGATTATTTTGTGGGTACACATACCGTGGAATCTCATGTGCTCCAGAAGCATTTTAATCTTAGAAAAAGTCAAATAATGATGAACTGTGTTTTAAAAGAAAGTTAGAATCTTATTTGGTTCAAATCAATTGAATTATGGCCCAAGAGTTCATGAAAACACATACAAAAGGCTTTCTTAAAAAACTGAAATATCAAATCTAGCAATTTTATATGTTATGCCTCTAAACAACACAATTCTGTTTCTAAAAATTGGTACCCTACTAGACCTATATGCATGATTATACTAATTTGGACATATTTATTTTTACCCATTAAAATATAAATTTGTGTTTAATCATTCGTGTTTGTCATTATTTGACTTTGTAATGTTGGTTAAACATAAGGAGATTGAGGTGACTTTGCCAGAAACAAAAACATCCATTATTATACTAAAATTTCAATATATATAGCAATTAAAACTAACCACAGGAAATATATTTCTACTTTTTAATTGAAATGTTTCTGTTATATGCACTATATCATATTTTTGATAAAAAATTACAACACCTATGTTATTTCCTGGTTTACTATCTCAATCATCTTTTGTTTAAGCTGGCTTTGAGTGTTCATTTGAAAGTTTGGAAAGTTCATTTGAAAATCACAATAGTTCTCAATGTTATATTGGACCCTTTAAAGTTAAAAAAATACTTTGTAATATTTTATACTACTGGTAATTTATCTTAGATACAGACTTTGTGATTTTGTACTAGAATGTTGACTTTCAAACTTTAAGATGAACTACTTATTAAGGACAAAATAAGCTAGCATATTGTCTTTTGTTTACAAAGTGGAACTTGTTTGGAATTGAGATGAACTGATGCAGTTGTTCTTTAACTTTATCAATTAATTACATATCTTAAATGAAAAAGAAAACCACAACTTGCCAAATAAATTCTGTGGGCTCTTTTTATTAGCAAAGAAAAGATGTGGCGGATGTAAGAATTTAAGAGTAAAAAAGTTTCCTTGGACTAAAAAAATTGACAGTATGCCAGATTTTCTAGATAAACAAGCAGTACAGATGTTGGCCAATAATAAGTATAAGTAACTACAATTTTTAATTTTAAAAGTTTTCTATTGATGCCTGGATACAGTAAATACTTTACCAGAGTTCTTCGTATTACATCGACTTGAAAAAGTTTTAAGTCACATGAAGCTTTTAGTTGATACTATGCAATTTCAAATTTTACAGACTTCTTAATTAACATGCCAAATTTACCTTGTTGAACATAAGGTCTTTCCTGAGAAAAAGTAAAACTGTCTGGCATTATATGGAGTAGAATAATTTAAATTAGTTTGAGACTTTGATTTGATAACAATTTTGATTTGTACTATTTACAATACAAGTGACCGGGTTGTATCGGATATAGAAACCCAAGCTGAAGGCGAGATATCTGACATACACAGATGCGAATGTTGTAAATGGCTTGTGAAACTCGTCAATTTTATACATCAGATCTATAGCAAAGTGATTTTGAAAATACCGATTCTGTAAGATGAGAAAATGATTTCTTTTGTGTTTCCTGTATGATTTATTACTTTATAAGTTTCTTAATTAAAATTACAACATATTGCCTACTGGAACTTTTTATATTGTTTGGTTGTGGTGAATTTGTATTTTGGCAATTGAAATATTTCTGAATTTGTATGTGCATTTCCTTTGCTTCAGTTCAAGTTTACATTTCAAATATTCCACTTTGTAATACTTGCGTGGTAATAATAATATAAGAAAACAGGTTTACATGGCTCTTGAATATAGTCTTTTCAACAAGTAAGTAAAGATGAATTTATACTTCAAAGAGATATGTTCCTAACCTGACAATGGTACCTTCCAAAAAGACTAAATTTAAATTGATTCTTCGAATAAATTTTTTACTTTTCAATCCAAGATCAATCTAAGTTATGTATTTCTACTTTTATTTTGGTCTCTTTAACACTGAAACTATCAATTGTATATAAAGCAACTTCACTATCGAGTGACTTCATTAGTTGCTGGGCAAAGCCAAAGCATTGATTTTTCGGCTGTTTTCAATGAAAAATAGAATTTTGCCCAAAGTTATCTCAAATAAATTATCACAATTTGAACAAAAAGCTTCTGTTCTTGTGCCCACCAGAAAAATGAGATGTCTGAGACTTTCTTTGTATTTTTTTGCGAAAAATAGATCGCATGCACTGTTATGCAAAGAAAAGTGTAAGAGATTGGTTTCTGAAAAATGTCGTGCTACACACAATATTCTAAAAATGCTTGGTTTTTATTCTATGTATTTTTGAATTTTTTGTTAAAAAAAATAAAGGTAGCAATGTTTAGTGCATTTCACATTGTCAGGTTAGAAACGCAATAAGAAAAATGTGGCTCCGAACATTACAGCTTGGTCAATTTGGAATTTATAAAAAAATCGTTTCTTCGTTGTTTTTCGACGTTTTGAAGGGTTGTTTCGAGTACAAAAAAGTATTTTTAGGAAGAATTATGTGCCCACGTTACATGTCTCAAAGCCATCAAAATTCGTTGGTAATTCGTGCATGTATTTTTTCTGACTTATAAAAGCACAATTGATTAAAAATAATATTTTTCTTTTGACAAAAATACCTTTCTTCGGTGAGGCTGGCTGTATTTGAAAAAGCGTTGGTCAACGCTCCGCCAAAACTCGTGGGTTTTCTCCGGGTACTCCGGTTCTTCCCACTGGGAGAGTTGACAGGGTAGTTACATATGGTTATAAAAATGTGACTAACTTTTGAAAACCTTTCTACTTAGACTTGTTAAGCCTTCTCGTCATCTCTATCAGTTGCATGTTTTGAGCCACATGTTTTTCTTTGTAATTGTGAAACAACTCGTTATATGCTGGGTAAACCTTTGCAAAACTCTCAAAATTTATCACTTCAAGTTGTTTCATTGTTATAATATATTTTGAAGTATAAACATTTACTTACGTTGAAAAGACCCAAGTTTTTTAGGACTTTGTTCATTCACTTGTGTTATTGTTCTCTCTGCCATGTTCTGTTTTCTTCTGTTGTTATTTTAATAAGTACAATGTGTGGTAGTTAATCTCTTTTTATTGTTATTCAAATTGTATGTAATCTTTACAAATTTTTTCAATAAATTGTTTACAAAATTTACTTGTGACCCCTTTTTAATTAAAAATTCAATTCCCATGGGAATTGAGAAATTGAATAAAAAAAATCCTCCTACCCCGGCCAGCTCCCCAAGTGCCACTTCCACCTAAGTAGAAGTACTTATACATGTAGTACAAGTACTTCTACTTATTCACGGTGGAAGTAGCACTCGGAGAACTGGCCGGGGTAGCCGGCAAAGAGAAGACCAACTTTGCGAGTGCTAATACAATTGCTAAGTTGATCTTCCCTAGAGAGCAGCCGCGCGTACCTAACAAATTAAAACAACAAACGTTAGTGACTTAAGTACTTAGCATGCAAATTTGATTCCCAAAGCCAAAATGTCAAGTGCCCCCCGCTGATCCTACCAACTGCCTACCTGCCTCAGTTCTAAGCTGTCTTCCTCAGTTCTAAGCTCCTGCATTCCATTCGTTACCTTCACTTTCCTCACCATCGCACAGTCACTCACAGCTGATAAACCCGCATGCACCACCACCACCCCGACTGCCACCCAATTTCGAAAATTAAAAGAGTTAAAATTTCGGTAAAGTATGCATTTTAAATGCAATTTATTTGGATATTTTAGATCAAACGTAAACAGAAAAAGCTCGTACATAAAAACAGGTGAGAATTCTATTTAAAATTTGCTTGCAAAATATAAAACTTAATTCGCATTTTTCTTAGTTAATAGTATAGATCAATTTAGTTGATGTTGAAACCTACTCTTAACTGTTTTGTTAGAAGTGACGACAGATTTTGGTTTTTAAGCATACTTTCAAAAATTTTAATTCCTTTAATAAACCTAACCCCATGCAACTTACACACGGCGCACACCCTCGCAGTCCATACATTTAGCTAATAAATTACGTTATAAACAAAAAAGCAAAATAAAAAGATAAATTACGTTATCTCTAGCTACTTAAACCCACTTAGACTGAGTTTTTGATTGAATTTTCAAACGTAAAACCTTAGCTGAATGGGCATGGGCTTTTCGTTGTGTTAACTGTTCCGGAGTAAATATAAACCTGGGGCCGGTTGTATCAAAGGCGTTTAGCTTAAACGGTGGATAAGTGAAATTTAAAAATCAGTTTTACACCTAGTACGGAACCGAAATTATGAGTTGAAATAGAATAAATATTTAGTTTTATATATAATTGTTCTTCTCAGGTCAAATAACTTCAGCTGGTTTGTTTATACAACATGGAAACGTGTTTCATATTTTTGACTTATCCACCGTTTAAGCTAAACGCCTTTGATACAACCGGCCCCTGATACTTACCAAAGTCCAAGGCTGGGTCAAATAAGCATGAGAATTAGGCAAAAATAAAAAGCAATTGAAACTCAACAGATTCACTAAAGTTGTTTTTTTTTTTGGCAACTTATATCCTTAAGTGTAGATGACATGCAATTTTTAATGCCGTAATTCTCACACTTATTTAACCGAAACGCCTTCATTTGCATGGTACCTCGCAGCTGCTCTCAAACCACCTTCGTAATTTGCTTTAGTGTACACAAACAATGACTTCATTGTTCCTGCTTACCAAAACAAATCTGAAAGCACCAAGATACTTATCATATTAATAATCAAAGAGGATTCGCATTATGCAGTAATTACCATAAACAGACGCACCACCATTGAAACAAAGCATGCCGTATTCCCATGGGAATTTAAAATGCACAAAAAAAATATAATGATCCTACTGATTTGCATGGATGTATGAACCAAATTAGCTAAGAAACAAAGAAATGATATATTCCCTTGGGAATTTAATGTAGCAAAAAGATGGCGGGTGTTGATTTTACCAGAATGCCTTGCGGTCTGAAATCGTTTAAAAACTTAAGGTAAATTAACCTCGTTTGAGGAACAGACAGATAGGTTATTTTGTCACTTGTGTTAAAATTCCGTCCATTAGCTTATCTTAAATATCATTTCACTGGTATTCTTGATTGATACCCGCATTAAATTCTGGTAAAATCGACATGCCACCATCTGTTTTGCTACGGTGAATTGGAATACAAGTCACATTTTCTCGCTTTTTAACCAGAGAACACATTCTTTAAAGGTAGAACGACGGAATTGATCGTTTGCAATCGACGCCATCTTTGTTGACGTTTGAAACACATGGCAACCAAAAGTATCTATTCATTATATCTGATCCTATCGAGCCATACATCTTTAAAGTATCATTCATAATACGCTAAAACTAACGATGAAATAGTAAATTGACACAAGTGTTTCGCTGTAAACAGCTGAAGTAATCTGCAGAGTCAACCAAGATGGCGCCCAATCACACGAAATGACGTCATGTGCAAACCAAGAATAGTGACAAAATGCATCAACTATAATTTAGTGGCATTATTACGAAACTTATTTTTGTAAAACGTTTAATCCTACATGTTATTTTGTTTTGTTTTTAGAAATATCCAAATCCAAATGTTAGAGACGAAATTTCCAGGCGTTAAGGTGGTCATTCCCCTTTAAAGCATTTTTTTTTATTTTACAAGGTACAGACTCAGCAAAAACATTTTTTTAAGGGGCACAGTGATAAAAATCAAAATCTAAAAAAAATTTTCAGGTTACTCATTAATTACACTAATTATCCAATATGGCCGCCCGCTAATTAGCCAAAAAATGGCGTCGCATGAAACATGATACCACACACACCGTTAATCAGAAGAACATAAATGACATATATTTTGAAAGCTTATAACATGATCTAGTAACTGACCATCTTTATTTTCACTTTAAAACATTTTTGCAAAAAATTTGGTAAAAAATCTGCACATTAGGAAAAAACAGGGATTTTTTACAGCTAATTAGGTAATTAAACCTCATTTATACATTACTAATGAAAAATATGAAAAATTAAAAATGGTCAGTTACTAGATAATGTTAAAAGCCATAAACATACCAAGTTTCAACCTTTTACACTAAATATTCAGAAAGATATGCTGTCACAAAGATTAACTGAAATGAGAAAACTGTGAAATTGAGAAAATAGTACTTTAATGTTTTGTTCTGGTTTATATAGTCTCTAGAAAGCACCTGCTTCATAGGTAACACCTTCTTGGTCTTCTGTAGTGTCTATATAGTGTTTTCTTTGGTGCCTCAGTATCTTTCTTCTCTTCTTCACTTGTTCTGAGCTCTTTTTTGCCGACAGTTTTATCCTCGAGTTGTCACATTCCTCCGAGGCTTTACCAGTGAAAATACCAGGAGTTACATCAAGGTCCTGAAATAACTTCAAGAAGGAAATGTCACCATCATTAAACTTAAGAATAGCCAGGTAGGTGGCAAGAGCCACAGTTTCTTGCTCAACATAAGTAGACTTAGGGCATCTGTCCCAGATGAGCCTGTTCAGACACTCGTTAACATTTTGTGTCAAGCCATGAGTACATTTACTTAGCAGTTCAGATTTGCTAAGGTCTTTGTATACTGGCTTGATCATATCAACAATACAGCTTGGTATTCCATTTTTATGTTTATATTCTTCCTTGTCTCTCTTATATCCACACCAACTGTCCTTTCCTTCTGGGCAGAGATGATGCTGTGGATTCTCGGCAGTTGATGCAACATGGTAAAGAGACGCTTCTATGGACTTGGCCATTTTACCAACATCATCAAGGTTTTCCCTGATTGCCAAGCCATAATAGTTTTGCAACACATCAATTTTACTGTCAGTCAGCCTACCTTTACCAGCCAAACCTTTCCCATCAGCCAATTTCACTCCTTTGTTCGAACTCTTCAGTTTGCGTAGACGACTTCCAACCCTTTTTTGAACATGGCCGATACACTCTAATTTGTTTGGAATAGAATCCTCTCCATATGGCTGGCTTTCAACAATACTGTTATAGGTTGAGGAGTCCCCATCTCCAAGCATGTCCATATATTTCAGCCCTCTCGTAGCCACCGACCTTTTAAAAATCCGAACGGCACCAGTTGTCTCCATACTGCCAGCGCTTCCTTCATGATTGATCTTGCATTCATGGGATGCTTTCCATGCATTGTAGCCTGGGTCATTAATCTTTTCCCCCCACTTTTGGCATTCTTGGCACTTGTCTGACAACACTTCCACATCCAGGCATTTCTTCGTATCCAAGGAGATCACAGTAACAATCCCATTATGGGACGAATATCCTCGCTTCTGCCAAGTACCGTCGATCGACACTCCACATTCACCATCATCATTTGCTATTTCATCTCTGACTTGATAGGCATTGTTGATCATACTATCAGAAGCCAACTTCTTTACAGCAGCCAAAACCTTTTCATTTTGGATCTTTGTGAAGACACGACGGGTTAGTGGAGGAGGCATGTTCATGACCTTGTTGAAGGTAGTCATGGCATTATGCCCTTTGCCAATTTCCCTGAAAGCTAAGACTGTTCTTACATTCATTTCATAAGAATGACCTTGTTTCTTTGAAGTATTAAAAGAATACTCCCAATCACACTCCATACTTTCACATTGTAACACGAGGTAATTGGAATATCCACATTTCTTTTTCATGTCAGCATGTGACTTTATATCACATCCACAATCAGGGCACTTCAAAACATTGTCAAATACATTGCATAGTATGGATAAGTCCATTAAAATAGTTCCTTCTTTTACAGTACTATCAATGTTTTCCGTCATACCACGAAGCAATTCTGTATTCTGGCTGATTTTTTTCGCAGAAGGTCCACGATCTTTGTAGCTTGGGCCGCCATCTTGGATTATATTCTTCTTCCTTGACGGTGGTATCTTCTTCTTTTTTCTTGCTCTATTTTTCGAGTTCCCCATCTATTCACTCTGAATTACACTCAGAACAACCTTAGGAATGTAATTCTACACTGTAACAACAATATTTCAACTTATAAACGCGAAAAAAACAGCAATTTTCTGACACAATTTTTTACACAGCTCGCCACAAATCGACCTCGAGTTTGAGAAGTCAGCGCGTTGCTATGCCTACGAAAATGAACCAATCACAAAGAGATCTACTGGCATAGCTTTAAATAACATACATCAAAAGTTTAATTCAAAAAAATACGCTTTGTCAGTGAAATAATCAAGCAAATTTGGAAGGAAAACGCGTTGCTATGGCGTTGCTATGGGGAAATTTTTTAAATAGGGCTTCTTAAACACCTATTTTCTCACAAATATGCATTTTTTCAACAAAACAAGCCATGTTATCTTAAAGTATAATACTTAAAGTACCTAAATATATAAATTTTAAAAATTTGATTTTTTTTTCAAAAATTACATTTTAAAGGGGAATGACTACCTTAAGGTATTGTTTCTTTAAAAAATATTGTCGACATTTACCATATTTTTACGTGTTTTTTGACTCGAAAATTGACTGCCAAACTCCTAGATATTCTATTTAATTATTTTGTTGAATGTATTTGATATCAATGTTATTTCAATCCAATTTTTTTCACTTAATTTGCTGTCTTTTCTTTTTCATTAACGAGAAATATCTATTAAATCCTCTTTGATCCCTCAATAATAAGTATCTTGTTTTCTACTAACTTGCACATTACCACTACTTTCTATTACAATGTCGTGTCTTCTTATTCTTGTGGATTGTTGTTTTGTGGGTCTTGCCGTCCAGGATCGTTCATTCTTTTCTCTTCTTGTGCGTTTTTTTCACATCCCATCACCCTTTGCAATAGTAGAAAGAATTAAGTCATGAGATGATAGTTACGAATAATTTATAAACTATAACATGATAAGTTTCTTGTACGTTTGCATGGTGAATACAATATACTTATTAAGCTTTGTGGAAACACCACGTAAATTTATTATTGCAATAATAAATTTACGTGGTGTTTCCACAAAGCTTAATAAGTAAACTATAACATATTAAGCACTTATTGGATGAGGTTTTTGTGATATGCGAAATGATCAATGTCGAGGTAAGAGTTATCAGCCGAGCCGAAGGCGAGTCAGATAACTCTTACCAAGACATTGATAATTTTGCATATCACAAAAACCGAATCCGATAATTGCTTTATTATACATTGTAAGTCTTTTTCCTCGAGCAATTGACGAATTTCGCCTTCGGAAGAGCTTAAAAAGCAAGATGCCATAACATGAAACAGAAAATATCGAAAAAATGTTGTTGCCATGCCAACCATTGATGCCAACGGATACCGCATACTGTAATAATCTGCACCGTAGGCTCAACATGCAGATAACTCAGTTATCTGCTAGCAGATAACTGAGCCATAGAATAAGAATACATAGAAGGGCCACTCGCGTCGGAGCCTTTGGAGTTTTTGAAGCCGCGCATGTCGCATTACGCACGTTATTAGCATTTTCTCAGCCAGTCAATTGCATTTTCTGGCCAATAGGAATGCTGAACTGGCTGGTGGCAGCCAGTAAACTGCATAAACATAGTGTGACATGTTGCACTGCTGAGTGGCCCTTCTATGTATTCTTATTGTATGACTGAGTTATCTGCAGATTGTGTGATAGTCGCATTTATCTGCATACAACTGACCAATCACAACGCATAAAACAACTGCAATGTATAGTAATTAACACTTATTGACTGAGACCGAGGGAAACAGTATGTTTTGTGGACCAGAGACTGTCGATGTCGAGGGTCCACAAAAGATACTGCTTTCCCGAGGTCTCAGTCAATAAGTATTTTATTATATACTGAGTGCCAAAAGAGAAGAAAAGTACCACAAATCAATCAAACATGTGTAAAAAGGATTACCTTTTACCTGACATGGCTACGTGAGGCTTTGTGGATTTGTTGTCTACCGGTGAATAAAAGTAATGTCCACCGCTTAGCTACGTTGCCAGGGAGACAATAGAATTTCTCCACTATCACGTGATACGTTCTTAACCAATAAGAAACAGGAATAAATGAACTTTGACACTCAGTATATTATAAAATAGTATTAATTAGGCCGGCCAAATTATTGTGTAAGCTGTTAATATGAAATTTTTTTATTAAAATCTCGAGAATCATTAATAAATCGTGAGCAAAACACAAAAGAAAATCATAGCCGTGAAGTAGTCTTTATTTCTCACACGCACACAACTTGCAGCTACCCTAATTTATGAATTTAGATTAAAATATCTCGAGAATTAAACAACACGTAAGGAATGTGTAAATTCTTAAAGCTCTTTCGAACAATAAAAATTAATATCTCGCACTAATCTCTCTCAAAAGCTCTCTCAAATTTATTGCCGATATCTCTTTGAGAATTACTGTGCACGTGAAATGTAACTTATATCAAAACTAGCTTACTTCAAGCTGTTTGGGAATCAAGATTTTACGTGTCAACGAGATCAAATATGAATCTAAGATGGCAGACAGCGCATTAAATTTCTATCTTTACGACCAACTCCCCAACGAAAGGCTTTAATTCGCTCGAAAGTCGAATTTTGCTTTTTTTTATTGTTTCAGGTAGTGAAAGGTCCTGTGTGCTTTTTACAGTACTACCGACACTAGCAACGTTAGTGCGAGATGTTAATTTTTATTGAAACAAAAGCTGAACTGCTAAAAAAATGGAAACGACAAGATAAAATAAAAAAACTTACTTTCACTCTATCTTTGGATCTTCTTGGCTTCGGTTGTTCTCGTTTCATCATGCTGTTTATGGTTTCATCTGGTTGGCGCACTCTCTTCATGGAGCATCAAGGCGGTCCAGTAGGTAACTAGCTCACTCGTGTCCAGTCAACCAACATAAAATAAGGAGAAAATTAATGTTACAAAATATTTTAGAATATAGGACACTAAGCTTTAATTGAATTGACTTTAACAAACCGTACATTGTGATAGTATTTGCATCTTAACATCTGATGGAGACGGCTTGTGATTTACTTCTTATGTCGATATGAATTCTTTCCCATCTTGTTGCATCATTAGTTGATGGTTGTTGTATTCACTTTTTACTTGGCATTCTTTGAAAAAAAAATTACGATGTTCAGAAAACTGTTTACAAGATAAGCAAAGAAAACTACGTTCACAAGCATTAGAGAGGACTAAGTAATTATAATAGGCGTGACAGGTCACAGAGGTTAGTCGACGAAGAAACTCATGGACAAATTCCCGGCATGATGATACCCCGATAGCAAGAAATACAGCAAGTGTAGAACGTGTACGTGTGAGCTTAAACTGTATGTATGCAACTCCAAGAAAAGCGCAACACAAAATGGCGGAATTTAAAGACATTTCTGGTGTCATTTCCAGTTCCCTAACTTTCGCGGACAAATATATTTATATATTTTTCTCAAATTTTTTTGAAGTAAATCTAGATGGATTTTGTGAATAAACAAATTAAAAAAAGTATTGCCCACGTTAGGAAACTAGAACGGGCGCCCAAGAATGCCCACAATTTCTCCAATCTGGATTATATTTATTGATTGCGCAAATGACTGATAAAAAATAAGAGAGTAATAAAATACCAAATGGTTTCCTCTTCAAGATAGTGTCATACATGCGCGCGGCATTTCGGGATATTTGGGAAAACTCGTGTTGAAGTTGAACCTAAGGCAACATGCCAAGTACATGGATGACGCTATCCTGCTCAGGAAACTATTTAGTAATTGTCTTACAAAATGATGACAGTGAAACACAAGTCAACGCCACGGCATTTAAATTTCTCGTGTAGGATTGTTTGATCCTGCACAGTAATAGCCAAGTGGCGCAATCGTCAGAGCAAACGCCTATCACATGTGAGGTCGTGGGTTCAATCCTTACTTCAGACTCGTGACACCCATGTGAGGAGTTAGTCAGTCGTGGGTTTATTCCGGGTACTCCGGTTTGCGAATGTTGACTGGATGGTTAAAATTGTAAAATATCAGTAATCACCGGAACACGGGTACTTAACTAAACTGCTGACGATGAGGCGGAACTCATAATGAATTAATGAAAATGTGTTTCACTGTAGTTATCATATAATGTAATTGCCAAGCTGAATGAATAATTCTCCAGTAACTACGTCATATGAATAACTTACAATTATGAGAGTAGTGGGGGGGGGGGGGGCAGCATAAAGATTGAAGTAGTGTCAAGGAAGGGGTACTACCCTGACGGGTACTAGGCGAAGAAGTAGAGTAAACAGGAGGAAGAAGATTAAATTGGAGTAAATAAGGGGGATTGGGGTAAAGAAGGGGAGAAGCAGGATAAAGAAACCAGTGGAAGGGGGTGCTATCCTGGAAGGAGTACCCGGGAAAGAAGAGGGTGAACAGGAGGAAAAGTAGATTGGAGAAAAGAAAGGGGAAATTAAACGGATCAGGAAATTCAGACTTGCAATTCAAATGAAAGGCAGCTCATTGGTCATGTAAACACTCGTTGAATCATGGTTCTCGCTTGCCTTTAGCTTGGAATCATCTTTGAATTTGAACTGAAAGTCTGAATATGCATGTTTCTTGTATAGAGTGC
This sequence comes from Muricea muricata, assembly GCA_963855995.1. Taxonomy (NCBI): domain Eukaryota; kingdom Metazoa; phylum Cnidaria; class Anthozoa; order Malacalcyonacea; family Plexauridae; genus Muricea; species Muricea muricata. The sequence continues at coordinate 1,609,609 of OY979729.1, read as the reverse complement.
AGTGTATCAGAACAGAAGAGGTTTTGAAGAAAAAGAAAGAAAGAATAAAAGTAAGTTAAAATTTGTAAAGAATAATGAAGAAACTATTGGTACAGCACTTGATACATGATGATAATCATCATTATAAACTCTCTATTAATCCGGGGGGGGGGTATAATAGAGAATTTGCAATGATAGTAAGTATATTGTAATATTTGGGTTTTTACCACTAAATCCTCTTGAAAGTTCTTTTTGGCTGTGGCTTCTCTCATCACAGTTGTCTGTGCTTGTCTTGCAAAATCTCTGGAATATCTATAACGTGAAGGTCAATATTTAAGATTAGAAAAATAGAAACCGTAAAATAGAAAGAAATTTAAATCGTGGCGAATACTTTTTACGGTCTTGCTGGCATGACAAAAAGAGAGTATAGATTTATAAGATCATGTTGATTTATCCTTTATCTGAACTATATTTAACTTAGATTTTAAAATAGATTTCACCCTGGTAAGCAGACCGAATGGGTTTTCAAACAAGATAACATTTAATGACTAAAACGTGCACAGAATAGTTAGAGAATGCTTACATGTCGAATAAAAATCCAATACTTTTAATGTCCAACTACACAATAGCGATTTTCGTTGCATTTCTAGACTGGAGAAGAAGACGACGCCATTTTGATTTTGATTTCTCCCGACAACGGCAGATTTGTCTTCGCAATTTTTTTCCATTTCTTCGTCGTTTTAGCTCCAATTTGCTCGTTGTGTTTCTTTCGTACCTTCCTCGCCATTTCCGTACAATCAATGGACATTTATACTCAAGATTAAGACTGTATTGAGACTTTCAAAATGTTCGTCAGGAGACATAAAAATCGAAGCTTCTTCTTCGGGTTGCAGAAGCAAATGACGTCAGACGACCTTTGTCCGCCAGCAAATACCCGTATGTATAACATTCAATGATCTTTTTAGGAAGCTGAAAATCAGTTTTTATTGCGCGAACGAAATGTTTTTGCCATTATTTCTTACTCAGGTCTTTGTTCTACTACTTTACTTCCAGTTTAGTTAGGTAACTTGCCAAAAGAAACGCCTGTAAGGGACAATTTTGCATTTTTTTTTATTTCGATGCTGATGAAGAAGAGAAGACTCGTTAGAGCTTTCATTGGCAAATATCTTTCCCTCCGTGGCCGAGAGGTAAAGACAACTGTCTTGACTTCGATTTTGGGTGGATCGAGGACCGGTCCAGTTCAACTGAGTTTGGTAAGAATTTAATTCTGATCGGTGCTCGATCCACCCAAAACTGAATTCAAAGCTGGGCGTGGAGTGCAGGAAAACACTAGGCAGTACCGCGAGGCCAAGGAGGCAAACGTTATTTTCCTAGTGTTGTTAACTAATATTTAAGCAAATTTCATTAACTTGACTGTTGGGGACAGACCTGTAGGGTTGGTGCATTGAAGACTTCTCGTCGTTATTTCCCTTCGTTCAAGAAGACAAGTTGTCTTCATCGAGAAATAACGACGAAAAGACTTCAAGACACCACTAAACCACTACACTTTAAAGCTACAGTGTAGTGGTTTAGCTAGCTAAACCACTACACTGTGCCAATAATATATGGCTGACTTCTTCCTAACGCTTACGGTACGACCATGGATGCGCAAAGATGCGCAAACACATTAAAGCCTTGAAAGCAAGTGTTTTCTTTTAGGAAAGAATCAAGGACGACAACGCTTACTAAATCAAAGCCGTCTAGTCATGTTTTAAGTACTTCAGCTATGTTTAACGATCTTTTACCAGATCTTTGCAAGAGGAAAAGTAAAATTTTGCATCATTATTATTAACTTTCCGTCAGTCGTTTCTTTCTTGATCGAGCATTATATGCCATTGTGTTCAGTGTCCTTGATATAGGAGCCATATACTTATGGCCTTGGGTTTAATTCCCAAACACTGAATGGCAGTGTTTTGCTCTTCCAATGAGATAACAAGATGGCACTGTAGAACGCGTGGTTTTATATAAGCTACGAGCGTCAAGATATCCTTGATAGGTAACTATTGATCCTACAATGGACACTTATGTTCACTGCCAATAGGAACGTTTCCAACTCACAGCTTGTACATAATGGCTTTTATAGGTTGTGTCACAAGGAAACTGCAGTTCGGTCGTAAAATCAACTTGTTTTCAAGGTTGCCGGGTTTTAAACATTACTGACACTGTTAATGTTGTAGCTCGGAATTGTAAAACAACGGCGGCAATGCAGTTTTCTTGTGCCATAACCTGTAAAATGGGTGGTTTTATCATTTATATAAGCTACGACCGCCAAGCTTTATCCTTGATAGGAAACAATTGATCCCACCAACGACATTTGTATTCTCTACCGATAGGAACGTTTGAGACTTACAGCTTGTACATAACGCATTTTATCGGTGAGTCGTAAAACCAACCTGTTACTGCTCAGCAAACTACCAGTTCCCTCGATCAACGATAGTCGATGAAGCTTGGCGCTCGTAGGTTGTGTAAAACCAAGCATTTTACAGGTTATAGCCAGGTTAGCAGTATCTGCAATGTTTCAAAGCAACCACGAATAGAAACTGACAGCCAACGTTCTGAGTTAAGGTTTGTAGAATATACTACATGATTAGTTACAGCATGACCAGGCATATAGTAAATAACGCATTGCCATCTTGTTCCAAAGTTATCTTATTACTTGAAAGAGCTGAAGACTGCCATGCAGTGTTTGGGAATCAAACCCAAGGCCATAAATACATGACTCCTATATCAAGGACACTGAACACAATGACATATAAAGCTCGATCAAGAAAGAAACGACCGACGGAAAGTCAATAGTATATGCAAACTTCGACTTTCCTTCTTGCAAAGGCCTGGTCATAAAAGATCGTTAAACATAGCTGAGCAACTTAAAACATGCCTACACAGTTTTGATTTAATAAGCGTTATCGTCTTTGACTCTTTCCCGAAAGAAGACATATTCTTTACAGGCTGTACAGTGTTTGCGCATCTATGCTTCATGCCTTCTTGAAAAGACCTCGCCATAAAAGATCGTTTAACTTAGCTGAACAACTCGAGCGCCAAGCTTCATCGACTATCGTTGATCGAGGGAAATGGTAGTTTGCTGAGCAGTAACAGGTTGGTTTTACGACTCACCGATAAAATGCGTTATGTACAAGCTGTAAGTCTCAAACGTTCCTATCGGTAGAGAATACAAATGTCGTTGGTGGGATCAATTCTTTCCTATCAAGGATAAAGCTTGGCGGTCGTAGCTTATATGGTTATGGCACAAGAAAACTGCATTGCCGCCGTTGTTTTACAATTCCGAGCTACAACATTAACAGTGTCAGTAATGTTTAAAACCCGGCAACCTTGAAAACAAGTTGATTTTACGACCGAACTGCAGTTTCCTTGTGACACAACCTATAAAAGCCATTATGTACAAGCTGTGAGTTGGAAACGTTCCTATTGGCAGTGAACATAAGTGTCCATTGTAGGATCAATAGTTACCTATCAAGGATATCTTGACGCTCGTAGCTTATATAAAACCACGCGTTCTACAGTGCCATCTTGTTATCTCATTGGAAGAGCAAAACACTGCCATTCAGTGTTTGGGAATTAAACCCAAGGCCATAAGTATATGGCTCCTATATCAAGGACACTGAACACAATGGCATATAATGCTCGATCAAGAAAGAAACGACTGACGGAAAGTTAATAATAATGATGCAAAATTTTACTTTTCCTCTTGCAAAGATCTGGTAAAAGATCGTTAAACATAGCTGAAGTACTTAAAACATGACTAGACGGCTTTGATTTAGTAAGCGTTGTCGTCCTTGATTCTTTCCTAAAAGAAAACACTTGCTTTCAAGGCTTTAATGTGTTTGCGCATCTTTGCGCATCCATGGTCGTACCGTAAGCGTTAGGAAGAAGTCAGCCATATATTATTGGCACAGTGTAGTGGTTTAGCTAGCTAAACCACTACACTGTAGCTTTAAAGTGTAGTGGTTTAGTGGTGTCTTGAAGTCTTTTCGTCGTTATTTCTCGATGAAGACAACTTGTCTTCTTGAACGAAGGGAAATAACGACGAGAAGTCTTCAATGCACCAACCCTACAGGTCTGTCCCCAACAGTCAAGTTAATGAAATTTGCTTAAATATTAGTTAACAACACTAGGAAAATAACGTTTGCCTCCTTGGCCTCGCGGTACTGCCTAGTGTTTTCCTGCACTCCACGCCCAGCTTTGAATTCAGTTTTGGGTGGATCGAGCACCGATCAGAATTAAATTCTTACCAAACTCAGTTGAACTGGACCGGTCCTCGATCCACCCAAAATCGAAGTCAAGACAGTTGTCTTTACCTCTCGGCCACGGAGGGAAAGATATTTGCCAATGAAAGCTCTAACGAGTCTTCTCTTCTTCATCAGCATCGAAATAAAAAAAAATGCAAAATTGTCCCTTACAGGCGTTTCTTTTGGCAAGTTACCTAACTAAACTGGAAGTAAAGTAGTAGAACAAAGACCTGAGTAAGAAATAATGGCAAAAACATTTCGTTCGCGCAATAAAAACTGATTTTCAGCTTCCTAAAAAGATCATTGAATGTTATACATACGGGTATTTGCTGGCGGACAAAGGTCGTCTGACGTCATTTGCTTCTGCAACCCGAAGAAGAAGCTTCGATTTTTATGTCTCCTGACGAACATTTTGAAAGTCTCAATACAGTCTTAATCTTGAGTATAAATGTCCATTGATTGTACGGAAATGGCGAGGAAGGTACGAAAGAAACACAACGAGCAAATTGGAGCTAAAACGACGAAGAAATGGAAAAAAATTGCGAAGACAAATCTGCCGTTGTCGGGAGAAATCAAAATCAAAATGGCGTCGTCTTCTTCTCCAGTCTAGAAATGCAACGAAAATCGCTATTGTGTAGTTGGACATTAAAAGTATTGGATTTTTATTCGACATGTAAGCATTCTCTAACTATTCTGTGCACGTTTTAGTCATTAAATGTTATCTTGTTTGAAAACCCATTCGGTCTGCTTACCAGGGTGAAATCTATTTTAAAATCTAAGTTAAATATAGTTCAGATAAAGGATAAATCAACATGATCTTATAAATCTATACTCTCTTTTTGTCATGCCAGCAAGACCGTAAAAAGTATTCGCCACGATTTAAATTTCTTTCTATTTTACGGTTTCTATTTTTCTAATCTTAAATATTGACCTTCACGTTATAGATATTCCAGAGATTTTGCAAGACAAGCACAGACAACTGTGATGAGAGAAGCCACAGCCAAAAAGAACTTTCAAGAGGATTTAGTGGTAAAAACCCAAATATTACAATATACTTACTATCATTGCAAATTCTCTATTATACCCCCCCCCCCGGATTAATAGAGAGTTTATAATGATGATTATCATCATGTATCAAGTGCTGTACCAATAGTTTCTTCATTATTCTTTACAAATTTTAACTTACTTTTATTCTTTCTTTCTTTTTCTTCAAAACCTCTTCTGTTCTGATACACTGCACTCTATACAAGAAACATGCATATTCAGACTTTCAGTTCAAATTCAAAGATGATTCCAAGCTAAAGGCAAGCGAGAACCATGATTCAACGAGTGTTTACATGACCAATGAGCTGCCTTTCATTTGAATTGCAAGTCTGAATTTCCTGATCCGTTTAATTTCCCCTTTCTTTTCTCCAATCTACTTTTCCTCCTGTTCACCCTCTTCTTTCCCGGGTACTCCTTCCAGGATAGCACCCCCTTCCACTGGTTTCTTTATCCTGCTTCTCCCCTTCTTTACCCCAATCCCCCTTATTTACTCCAATTTAATCTTCTTCCTCCTGTTTACTCTACTTCTTCGCCTAGTACCCGTCAGGGTAGTACCCCTTCCTTGACACTACTTCAATCTTTATGCTGCCCCCCCCCCCCACTACTCTCATAATTGTAAGTTATTCATATGACGTAGTTACTGGAGAATTATTCATTCAGCTTGGCAATTACATTATATGATAACTACAGTGAAACACATTTTCATTAATTCATTATGAGTTCCGCCTCATCGTCAGCAGTTTAGTTAAGTACCCGTGTTCCGGTGATTACTGATATTTTACAATTTTAACCATCCAGTCAACATTCGCAAACCGGAGTACCCGGAATAAACCCACGACTGACTAACTCCTCACATGGGTGTCACGAGTCTGAAGTAAGGATTGAACCCACGACCTCACATGTGATAGGCGTTTGCTCTGACGATTGCGCCACTTGGCTATTACTGTGCAGGATCAAACAATCCTACACGAGAAATTTAAATGCCGTGGCGTTGACTTGTGTTTCACTGTCATCATTTTGTAAGACAATTACTAAATAGTTTCCTGAGCAGGATAGCGTCATCCATGTACTTGGCATGTTGCCTTAGGTTCAACTTCAACACGAGTTTTCCCAAATATCCCGAAATGCCGCGCGCATGTATGACACTATCTTGAAGAGGAAACCATTTGGTATTTTATTACTCTCTTATTTTTTATCAGTCATTTGCGCAATCAATAAATATAATCCAGATTGGAGAAATTGTGGGCATTCTTGGGCGCCCGTTCTAGTTTCCTAACGTGGGCAATACTTTTTTTAATTTGTTTATTCACAAAATCCATCTAGATTTACTTCAAAAAAATTTGAGAAAAATATATAAATATATTTGTCCGCGAAAGTTAGGGAACTGGAAATGACACCAGAAATGTCTTTAAATTCCGCCATTTTGTGTTGCGCTTTTCTTGGAGTTGCATACATACAGTTTAAGCTCACACGTACACGTTCTACACTTGCTGTATTTCTTGCTATCGGGGTATCATCATGCCGGGAATTTGTCCATGAGTTTCTTCGTCGACTAACCTCTGTGACCTGTCACGCCTATTATAATTACTTAGTCCTCTCTAATGCTTGTGAACGTAGTTTTCTTTGCTTATCTTGTAAACAGTTTTCTGAACATCGTAATTTTTTTTTCAAAGAATGCCAAGTAAAAAGTGAATACAACAACCATCAACTAATGATGCAACAAGATGGGAAAGAATTCATATCGACATAAGAAGTAAATCACAAGCCGTCTCCATCAGATGTTAAGATGCAAATACTATCACAATGTACGGTTTGTTAAAGTCAATTCAATTAAAGCTTAGTGTCCTATATTCTAAAATATTTTGTAACATTAATTTTCTCCTTATTTTATGTTGGTTGACTGGACACGAGTGAGCTAGTTACCTACTGGACCGCCTTGATGCTCCATGAAGAGAGTGCGCCAACCAGATGAAACCATAAACAGCATGATGAAACGAGAACAACCGAAGCCAAGAAGATCCAAAGATAGAGTGAAAGTAAGTTTTTTTATTTTATCTTGTCGTTTCCATTTTTTTAGCAGTTCAGCTTTTGTTTCAATAAAAATTAACATCTCGCACTAACGTTGCTAGTGTCGGTAGTACTGTAAAAAGCACACAGGACCTTTCACTACCTGAAACAATAAAAAAAAAGCAAAATTCGACTTTCGAGCGAATTAAAGCCTTTCGTTGGGGAGTTGGTCGTAAAGATAGAAATTTAATGCGCTGTCTGCCATCTTAGATTCATATTTGATCTCGTTGACACGTAAAATCTTGATTCCCAAACAGCTTGAAGTAAGCTAGTTTTGATATAAGTTACATTTCACGTGCACAGTAATTCTCAAAGAGATATCGGCAATAAATTTGAGAGAGCTTTTGAGAGAGATTAGTGCGAGATATTAATTTTTATTGTTCGAAAGAGCTTTAAGAATTTACACATTCCTTACGTGTTGTTTAATTCTCGAGATATTTTAATCTAAATTCATAAATTAGGGTAGCTGCAAGTTGTGTGCGTGTGAGAAATAAAGACTCCTTCACGGCTATGATTTTCTT